>CM076575.1:121468908-122068908 GCA_034641835.2 Pinus albicaulis
CCTGATTCTCAACAACCAAACTCAAACAATCAAACAAACAACCTTGAGCCTATAACTAGCCTAAGATCACAATTGCAAACTTCAAAGACATATATCCTTTGATAATCATAGAGAGATCCCTCTCTGGACCTAGGAGGGCTAGATCCTAAGGTCTGAAAGTGGTTCTATGCTGTCTCATCTTTTGGTCTCTGTCAACCTGGCCAAAACATGGGAACACCAACATGAGGAAGTGGTGTAAACAAGTTTTTAAGTCATTTGAAACACTGTTAGTCTCGTGCTCTTTAAATGAGGCTATACCTCTGTTCCTGAACCTATGCTTTTTAAATGAATGAGGTCCTTGTCATGTTCCCAACCATTTGCTTTCAAATGAAGGAAGTTAACATAATGTTTTCAAACCATCTAATCTTTATACTGGAGGAGGTTTTCAACATGTGACCCAACCATCTGCTCTTATTTGGAGGAGGTTTTCAACATGTCACCCAACCATCTGCTTTTGCTTGGAGGAGGTTAACACAGTCATGATATTTCATCCATTTCTCAAACTGTGTCATCTTTCTTTGTAATACATATCTCTGCTTGGTATATCACAATAAGTAATAAAGTGAAAATTTGTCAATATGCTATAAGGGGCATGTTCTGAGATATGTATCCTGTTATCAGAATATCCTTGTGAATATTTTAAACCAGGAGCCACATGACTTGTATTTGTAGAGTATTTTCTTGCTAGTCGTTACTTACTAACCTTTCTTGATTGTGTTTGCAGAGGTTTATTGAATTTTCTCTCTGACTAGTATTCTTATCCCAGGATCAAGACAACATGAGAAGCAGTTGTCTTCTTATGTTCAGTTTGACGATGTATTCTAGAATACTTGTGTATCTCTGCTTCTGAAGGAGACACTGAAACACTGTAGATCAACATTATATCAGTTTGGTTTTTGAAACATGCCGTCCTTCTTTCTTTTCATTGCAGCTCTCCATCTGCTTAATGATGGAAAATTTCTTCAACATGAGAGACTTATTTGGACTTGTCTCTTTGATCTTATCTGGATACTGTTTTTCATTCAATTTTCACCCTGTAGAGATGCAAAAAATATGACTTTGAACCTTGGAAAGCTCCTTTAGTGTCTTATGGAGATTTTGCCCAATCTTAAGCATATTCTTTTAGACTGTGAACATGTTTATCTCTTTCTGTATTGGATCTTTGCAGAATTTCTTATGGACTGAGACAACAAGACTTCTTAGTGGCGCGACCTATGGGTGTATCAATATTTGTTTTTTGCAGATTAAGCACTAATTCAGGGCTGGCTAGTATTGAACAAAATATTTTGGCTCAGGATGTTATTTTCCAAGGAAGGGATTCCCTAAAGCGCCACTACCTAACTTAGAGGCGATCTTAACAGATTTTGAGTATTCTCTTTGGTATGATTAGATCTCAAAATGACATATGACCAGAGGTAGGGTGGCTTGAAATTTTATCAACAATTGGATAATGAATGACTTGGGAATGAGGGTAAATGACATCAGATAACTTTTAGCTTATGACAGCTCCTAGACAGGATTATATGAGGGTTTGGCTGGTTGTCCCTAGGAGGTGTCTTTTCACTTATCTTTTCCCACATTTTCGCCATGGATCTAACCAGGTCATCTATTCTAGGATCTGAGGAAGATACTAAAAGGGAAACTTCGTCACGATATGCGACTTTCTTCTCTGATCTCATCCTAGCTCTCTTTTCAGCTAAGTTGGCTTCTGCACTCATAGCCACTTTTTGCATTTCCTCTAAGGTTGCAGGGTCTTTGTCTCTTAGTTGATAAGTCATGTTTGGGTCGAAGCCTTCGGGAAACTTTGCTAAGGCTAAGCCAAGTGGGGGTTTGAAGTGAGGTGGGAGGGCATTATAAACACTGTTGAACCTAGTGCAGTAGTCCCGAACACTTTCCCCATTATCCCTTTTTAGATTTTTATCCTCATAAAGGATTTGAATGGGTTTTTTTCTGATTTCCCACCTATTTATGAAAGTTTGGTAGAGTTCTGGGAGATCGTGTATACTGTTTGGAGTTAAAATCTTAAACCATTTTTTGGGTTCTCTGCCCAGGCTTTGGGCGAACATCCTCATTCTTATGGTATCGTCTTCTATTTCCATGTATTCAAAGGCATCGCTAATTCTATCTACATGTTGTTGGGCAGTAGTAGCCTCAACTCCGATGAAGTGCGGGATTTTGGATTGGTAGTCATGTTGTAAAGGTGCCAAAAGCTGTGGCAACACCAAGGGTGCATACCAAGCTGCCATGGTGGGAGCTAATGGTTGATTTACAATATGAGGGCTTGTAGGATGAGCTGAGGTGATTTGAACAGTGGTGGTTTGAATGGGTGTGGCGGATGTACTTGGACTTGTGAACTGATTTTGAGCAGATTTGGGGTGGTAAGAGCCAAAGTGGTGGAGAAGCTGAAAGTCGGGAGGTGTAGTAGGTGAGGCTTCTCTACTAGGAATCTGTTGCAAATCTAGGGGCTCAATATCGTCAAAGTTGATTTTACTTTGTGACTTGCTTCTAAAAAGGGTTTTTGATGATTTCAAGTCAAATGGGGAATCCTGTAAGGATGTGAGATGTTCAGGTACAGATATTTCTTTACGGATGGACCTATCAGTAGCTAAGTTGCCAGTTTCGGAAGTTTTCCACAAAATATTCTTTGGGTTATCAACTATGATAGGGGGATTTGGGTTTGGATGAGATCTGGTATTGATTATTCGTGAAGCCAAATTTCAAATTCAGAGCTTAGAGAGGATGATAGTTGTGATTGTTTTGGATGGATGGCCTCTCTAGGGGTTTTGCTAATGTGAAGAATGGTCAAAACAAAAATGAAGGCTAGTGGAGTTGCCAGGTGGATTTCTTTGAGATCTATGGTCCATCACCAATACTACCAAAGATACTTTCAGGAAAAAAATTTCTAGCAAACTTTGAGGTGGAGACTTGCAAGAAAGACTTATCACTTAGTTTCAACAATTTGCTAGACTGTTTGGACAAGCTAATGGTTCTATTTGCAAGTTTATTTTGTTTATCTCCTATGTTTAGGTGAAATTTTCTAATCGCTAAGTTATACTTAGTTTGTCACTGATTACAGAGGTTGCACCATGAATTTTAAGTTTTGGAAAGGATAAGCCAATAGAAAGGTGTGGTTTATGAAATTTTTGGTTTTTATGGAGTTTTAGGCCTACTGGAGGCTATTGGAGTCGCGAGGTGGATTTTTGGTTGTTTTTATAGAGATGTACTTATGGTCCACCACCAATAACTAGGAAAAGCCAATCTGGGGATGTTTTTGGGGTTTTTTTAGTTTTTATGTGAAACCTATGGTTTATTAGAGTGTTCTAAACCAGATTCATCACTTTGCTAGGCTGGTGAAACAAAAAGAGGTTACTCTAAATGATTCTATGGACTGTTTGCCTGTTTAAATTTTGAAAGACTAATAATCTACAAGAGTTTGCTACACTGTTATGTACTCAGTTAGTCCCATCGTGATGGCCATTATGTTAGGGTCCCGTGATTTGGCTGATTGGCAAGCCAAGTGACAAGGTAACATCAAACCAATCTTTGGAGCCCAAGGACCTAGCCTTCCTGGACTCAGAGAGGGCTCTCTCTATTTGTGTAAGTGATATCTATGTGTTTTGCTTCTTATGTTTCTGATTTTAGGCTAGTTGTGAAGTAGGTTTTTGGTTTTGTTTTTAGGTTTTTGAGGGAGGAACTGATCAAAGACTAAGATAGATAAAAATATTGTCAGATCAACTGGGCTATGGGATTGAAAAGGTCAAGAAAGCCTCAGATGGTGATACAAGGTATGTTGAAGGGCCGATTTGATCAAGGTAAAATGGATCTTAAGGTAAAATGAAGTGGGATGGACACTAAATTTATGAAGGAAAAAGGCTTTCAAAAATAAATAGTTCAATAGCTGACATTTATATGGTAGGGCTAACCATTAATCATGATAAATGTAACTACAAACTGATAAATGCATAGAAATAAACATTCAAGCAATACATAGAGATATATGACTCTCTAACTTTAAGAAATTTTTATCAGACTTTGGGGAAAGACAATTAAGACAAACAAATAACTCCAAGTACTAAGAGGAAACTCCTAGACATAGTATTTCAAGCTATCAGGCACTTTGAACTAAAATTGCAGAGTTTTAAGCAAAGGGTAAGATCGATACAAGACCTCCTTGGTTCAACTTGGACAATCAAACATTAAAATAAAGGTTTTAGAGGTGGAAGCTTTGACTAGCCATGAGTAAGCAGGGCATACCGTGAAGCATAATTAGCATGCATAACAAGCATAAATGAAACAAGTAAACAATTTCTTCAGTAATCAAAGAGAAATTCAGAATTCTTTGATATGACTAAGAAGGAAGAAAACATAGAAGCTATAATGAAACAGGAAATCTGAGGTGCCTCCAAGGGCATGTCTCAAATCTATTCTCTATTGTCTTATAGCAAGCAAGAGCATGAAATATGTATGAAAACTAAGAAAAATAACATAGAGGGACACTATACCATTTTACCAAGTCAAGGAATCCAACATCAGTCCTCTTTCATCATCCAAAAACATTCAAGAAACTATCGAATGCATGAGACAAGTATTTCTTCCAAGCTTGTATAACCATATATTGCTCTATATCATCAAGTTAAGCCTTTTTTACAATGAAGTCTCTTGGAATATATATGCCAAGATAAAGGAGAACCTCCTAGTGTAACTAGCAAGCTCATTGGCCCATTACAAATATCTGATTTTGTCCTTGAGGCTTTGCAAAGCCCAAGGTACAAAATATCTATAAAAATATCCTAAAAATTCTAAAAAAGGAAATTAAATTGACTTTCCTAACTGACAATGGCCAAAAAAGGCTAAACACACATTAGGAAAAGCCACTTTAGAAAACTGAATTTTTTACAAACATACTTCAGAAATATATCAGCAGAAAATCCTCTGTCTTGTGGGCAACCTTTGGAGGCCTTCCCGATGTCGAAACGAGGCCCGTGATGGCTCGTTGGAAAGCCCTGGATGTATAGTTTCAAAAAATGATTTTTTTCCCCAAACGGATTACTGGAAGCCTATGAAAATCTGACTTGTGTGCAAAAACCCAGAAAATAGCCTTTGCTGATATGCGGGGCAGAGTGTTGAAAAAGTGACTGTTTTTCGCCACTTTGGGGGATCAAATCATCTTCAATTGATCTGAATTTTGCTGAGTAGATGCCCCTAAAATTATGGCATCCAATGATACCATTTTCATCTTTTGAGGATGCTTCAAACAGAAATGGCAATGCCCATGATGTTTTGCAAAAAGCCCAAAAATGTCAAAAAACCAAAATTTGTCGAATTATGCCCAATTTTGGCGAGCATGACCCTCATGGGTTTTCAGAAGCATGCTGAGAAGCGGAGGCCAAAATTTCAAGCCTTGATATGCCTTTCTTCACTTTTTGTGCCGAACGCCTCTTTTGAGCCTCCTTGAACTTTTCTTGTGTAGCCTTCAATTTCCGTCGAGCGAATTGATTAAGCTTCTTATAGTGCCCGGTCATTTTTATTTGAAGGTAAAAATCTCTATTGGCCTTTTCCAACTTCTTCTCCAAGTGTTCATTCACCCTTTCAAGCCATGCTTCTCTATTGTTTTCTATCTCTTGGGTGAATAAAGTAGTAAGAGGAAAAGATTGGAAAAGGGCAGCCTCTTCCTCTTTTTGCTTCTCCAAAGCTCTTTTGAGTCCCATGGTTCTTGGCCTCTTCCTCCTTGGCTGATCTTCTTCTTCACTATCATTGAATTTTCCCATGAATTCTTCCAACTTAATTTGCGCTTT
Organism: Pinus albicaulis; assembly: GCA_034641835.2. Taxonomy (NCBI): domain Eukaryota; kingdom Viridiplantae; phylum Streptophyta; class Pinopsida; order Pinales; family Pinaceae; genus Pinus; species Pinus albicaulis. The sequence continues at coordinate 121,474,743 of CM076575.1, forward strand.
GCAGGCTTCTTTTTGATACTTGATAGCCCGTGTCTCATACACTGCCATGTGGACACTCATTTGCTTGTTTTGTGTTTGCAGAAAATGAATGAGGTTTTTAGACCTCACTAGATCCGCTCTTAGATCATGAATTTTTTCTTCTCTATTTATCAAGAGAGATTCTAGGATTCTAGCATCATTGTCGATGTCATCACTATTTATTTGAATTATGTCAAAATCCCTCTCTTTATCATGACTACTTTCTTCCTTCTCCTTTCCCTTGCTTTAGGTGGCTTTCTTGGTCCTCCTCCTCTTTGGTAATTCAAAAATGGATTGCTTGGGCAACTTCCCTTTGCTTCAGAGTGCTCTAGTAACATTTGGAGTTACAGTTTGAGATGCTTTCTTTCTTGATGTTCGGGGCTTTTTTACCTTTGGAGAAGAAAGCATGGCCCCTTGCCTAGGAGAGGCAGCTAGCACACGCTCTATTTGGTCTTTGCCCTTGCTACTCCCCTCATCATCCTTGCCACTGTTTTGACCCTCTTCATGAATGCCTTGACTGTCACCTTGCATGTCTCCTTGAGGGCTGCCATTTTCACTTTTGTCCCTGCATTCTTCAGGACTTTTAGGCTCTGTATCCTCAATGCTTTGTGCTTCATTCTCATTATGTTTGCTGCTGTGAGGGCTACCAATATCTTCCTCTTTGTGACTGTTGTGTTCCTCATCAAACTGTTCCATTTCTTCATGATTTCCCTCTTCACTTTTTTTCTGTTCTTCATCACTGTGCTGCTTTTCATCACTGTGATTTTCTTCACTTTTCTCCTCTTCACTTTTCTCTTTATCACTATGTTGATTTTCCTCACTGTGCTCCTCTTCACTTTGCTCTTTATCACTATGCTGCTTTTCCTCACTGTGCTCCTCTTCATCACTGTGTTGTTTTTCCTCACTGTGTTGTTCTTCCTCACTATGCTTTTCTTCTTGATCAATCATAGGATATTTTTTTTCTTAGGAGTGGGTTTACTAGAAGAAGGAGAAAGAGGATAAGTGGAAGGTGAAGGAGATGCATGGGATGAAGAAGCAATGGCGAAATCATGATGTGAAATTAAAGTGTCCCAAAAAATTTCCTTCTTCTCAAGTTGATGGAGAATGACAATCTTGATAAGGGAATGATGGAAAAGACAAGCTGGCTACTGAGAGGAAGGTCTCTTTTGAACAATAGAATCCATATTTTCAATGCTTCTATGGAGGAAAAAGGGTAGGTTTAGCAATTGGGTTCTTTTGAAGTGCATGAGTAGCCTGACATGGTAAGCATAAACCCGGGAAAACCTTCCTTCGCATGTGAAATATTTCATGATTTTCTTCATGAGGGGAGCATAGCTGGTCAACAAATATGAAAAAGGAAAGATGGATGGGCATGCATCCTGATGCTCTGGTTTCAAAAAGGGTTTGTATTGATCTGAGTCTAGGTAGCTCTTCTTAAACCATTTTTCTTTGACATATGGAATTTTGGTAGCTCTTGAAATGGATCTAGGAGAAAGTTTGAAGTCTAAGTCTGCTAGATAAGCATGTTTCCCTTGCAACTTTAAAGCAAATATATGTGTCAAGGGAAGATAAATTTTCACCTCCTGAACCCTTTGAAAAAACTCCAAACATCATACTTCATGAATGTTAAAAAGCACTGAAGGATGGGAATTTAATTCCTTAGTTGAAAAAGGTTCATAAATTTAATGAGGGCCACTTCTGCTATCTTTCCTAGGAGGCATTTTGCTTTGGATACTCTTTGTTGGCTAACCAAGACAAGTTGATTCAAATAGTCTCCGAAATAGTTTCCCAAAATCACACCTTCTCCTCCTTGTAAGTCACTGTGTTTCTTTGATGCTAGCAAACAAGTATTTGTCAAATGAGAACCAGAATCACTTTTATCACCGTGTTTGAGAAAAAGGTTTAAACAAGATATGTTTTTGGTTTTTTGTTTGAAGAGGAATCTCCATTTGTTTTGGCAAAAACACCCTTCCCTTCAAACACTGCTCTTTTGTTATCACTGTTTTTTGAAAGGTAATTAAGGCTCTTTTAAAAATTATAAAACACCTTCCCCTATTACTGTGTTAATACTTGATACCCACAGCAAAAAAAACTTCTTTGATTTTGACCAAAGGCCCAATCTCCTAATCACTGTTTCTCTCTTTGATTTAGCAGACAAGGTATTGTTCTTTGTTAACACTGTTAAGACACCATTTCAAACAAATTTGAGACCTCTTCACAACTCTGCTCCTCTGATTTTGGAGATTTCACAAATCCTTTACTTCTTCACAACACAAGAAGACCTCCTTTAATTTTGACAAAATCTCTTTCTCCTTTACCACTGTCTAGATGATCCTTTAACCTGATTTTCAGACCTCTAAAACTCTGTATTTCTTCTTGCAACTATGGTTGTTTTTAGTTATTTCATAGTAAAAATAACACTTTTTAAAATGGCACATTAGTCTTCTCTTTATCACTATTTCTATCCCTTTTAAAACCACAGCAAGGAAACCCTTTTAATTTGACAAAGCTTTCTCCTTTTACCACTATTTCTTCTTTGAAAAAACAGCAAGAAAAACCCCTTTTTAACCTCAAAATTTTATCAAGGAGTGAAGAAATACCTTGAAGATAAGTTCGTGGACCTTTTTGATCGTTGGAGCAGCTTTCAAAAGAGTTTTTGGAAGTCTGGTGGATGAGCGGGCCATTTGAAGTAGAAGGCGTTGCGCAGAGGAGGTTGTCGGGTCGGTTTCGAGCGCCCGGTGACCGCAGGCACAGGCGTGCCACGCGCCGCTACAGGTGCGCCGCACCGTAGTGTAATTTATTTGTTTGGGTGCTCATAGGCGTGCCATGCGCTTCTACAGGCATGCTGCGCAAATATTTGAGCACCAAAAACCTTGAAAAATGCCCAAAAAATGCTTCCTTTTTCAGTGAGCAGGCTAAGGAATGTTTGCTTCGTGTTTTGAAATTTCTAATGGGCCCTTTTAAATGGTCTCTTCCCTCCTTTGAAATTCAAAAAATCTCAAATACCTTTGCAGCTAATTTGGAAGGGTTTTGATGCCTTTTGAAAAGGTTTTTTGCTATATAAAAACATGAATCACTGTTAGGCACCTTATACTAACATTTTCTTTTGACTATGGATAAACTCCCATTTTCACTTTCATTTATCACTTTGGAGGACTCAACCTTGGAAAACATAATGAAATTGTCGAAGACCAAGAAATGCCCTTCTTATGCTTTCGAAGGTGACCACTTAGTTGAATGTGAAGAGCCCCATTTATGTTCAGAGTGCTTCTTATGACTGTCCTTCCAACCTCCTTGACACTTTGAAAACCTTTTCACATGATAATTATACCCACATGAGTTTTGTGGTTTCTTTTGACTGTGGTGCTACCTTCTCAAACTGTGCTTTTGGCAACATTCTCATAGTTGCAAAGAGCCATTTTCTCGTCTTCAAACTTATTTTGGGCCAACAATGATTCTGGATATAGATGGAATATTTTGTAAATAAATAAACACATATTCTGTTCCTTTGTCATGACATGTTTTACCATTGGGCTCATTTTAATCCCTTTCATAGATTCATTATATTTATATATGATGTCAACAGAGTCCGATGGATATCAAGCAGCTTTTATAGAGATCTTTTCTCTGTTACCACTGCTTTTGGAGATATTATGCCTAACCTATTATCCACCTAATAGACAGACTCTAGTTGTGATGTATCATCTCAACTGTTAGAACTATGTTGCATTAGTGTAATAATATTAATTCCAATTTCCATCTCTGATGGTTCTAATGCAAATGTTGTTATTCAAGCTCTTCAACAATTTCAACAATCTGCTTGGTTAGGTCTCGTGGCATCATGGATTAAATATGACTTATATTTTGAGCAAGTGAGCCTTTTATCTTTGTAGATTTGTCAGAATTGAGTCCCTAGTAACATCTAATTATAATCTGCTACATTTGGCACAATACTGAAGAAGGGCTGTTGCTTTATCAAGTGCAAGGTACAGGGCACACAAGGACTGTATGCTTGGGATGCATCTTGGCTGCATTGCCTCATATTTAAAAAAAAATGGCCTATGTGCAATGTAATTTCAAATGGTAGCCTTTTATTTAAACATTTCAGCCTCTGGTTACTCTTCGAAGGAGGATTTTATAGATAGAAGAGAAGATACTTCTTTTGACACCATTCTATCACTGCTTTTGATGATGTCACAAATTGCTTCAAACCATGAACCTTCAGTTGCTTTCACTGATTTTCAACTTTGTCTTTTAAACAGTGAACTCATTTAAACACCATTTGAAACACTACTGATATATCAGTTGTTTCATCCTTTTGGAGGAAGTGATGTAAACAAGTTTTTAAGTCATTTGAAACACTATTAGTCTCGTGCTCTTTGAATGAGGCTATACCTCTGTTCTTGACCCTCTGATTTTTAAATGAAGGAGGTCCTTGTCATGTTCCCAACCATCTGATTTTAAATGAAGGAGGTTAACATAATGTTTTCAAACCATCTGCTCTTTATACTGGAGGAGGTTTTCAACATGTGACCCAACCATCTGCTCTTGTTTGGAGGAGGTTTTCAACATGTCACCCAACCATCTGCTTTTTCTTGGAGGAGGTTAACACAGTCATGATATTTCATCCATTTCTCAAACTGTGTCATCTTTCTTTGTAATACATATCTCTGCTTGGTATATCACAATAAGTAATAAAGTGAAAATTTGTCAATATGCTATAAGGGGCATGTTCTGAGATATGTATCATGTTATCAGAATATCCTTGTGAATATTTTAAACCAGAAGCCACATGACTTGTATTTGTGGAGTATTTTCTTGCTAGTCATTACTTACTAACCTTTCTTGATTGTGTTTGCATAGGTTTATTGAATTTGCTCTCTGACTAGTATTCTTATCTCAGGCTCAAGACAACATGAGAAGCAGTTGTCTTCTTATGTTCCGTTTGATGATGTCTTCTGGAATACTTGTGTATCTCTGCTTCTGAAGGAGACACTGAAACACTGTAGATCAACATTATATCAGTTTGTTTTTTGAAACATGCCCTCCTGCTTTATTTTCATTGCAGCTCTCCATGTGCTTAATGATGGAAAATTTCTTTAACATGAGAGACTTATTTGGACTTGTCTCTTTGCTCTTGTCTCGATACTGTTTGTCATTCAATTTGCACCCTGCAGAGATGCAAAAAATATGACTTTGAACCTTGGAAAGATCCTTTAGTGTCTTATGGAGATTTTTCCCAATCTTAAGCATATTCTTTTTAGACTGTGAACATGCTTATCTCTTTCTGTATTGGATCTTTGTAGAATTTATTATGGACTAAGACAACAAGACTTCTTAGTGGCATGACCTATGGGTGTATCAAGATTTTTTTTTGCAGATTAAGTGCTAATTCAGGGCTGGATGGTATTGAACAAAATATTTTGGCTTAGGATTTTTTTTGCCAAGGAAGGGATTACCTAAAGTGCCAATACCTAACTTAGGGGCGATCTTGAAATATTTTGAGTATTCTCTTTGGTATGACTAGATCTCAAAATGACATATGAACAGAGTTAGGGTGGCTTGACATTTTATCAACACTTGGATAATGAATGACTTGGGAATGAGGGTAAATGACAGCATATAACTTTTAGCTTATGACAACTCCTGGACATGATTATATGACTAAAACTAGATAAGACTTGACAACTAGGTTTTTTATCATCATAGGCTGACTGGAAAAGGTAGGAGGAAAAAAATTATTTAGGGGTGTTTTCTAGATGAAAAATTTGACAAATTGGAGATCAGCTTCTAGAAAACTTGGCTTAAAAAACTAGTCATCATCAACAGGTGAAAAATACTGATGACTAACAGCTCATTCCCATTCCTTGAGCTCCAGAATTGCACAATCCTTGCCTCCATCCAACCTTCTCTACACATTGCGCAGTCTCAAGCATCAGTCCTCAACCTTGAGCTCTTGGATTGTGAAATTTTTCCATCATTTGGCATTTTTCCCTCCACAATTGTGCATTGGGAAACTTCAATCTTCAATCCTCAAGCTTGAGGCCTTGAACCCCTCAATTATGCAATCTCCCAACATGTTATCCTATCTAAAATATGCATTGGGAAACTTCAAGCCTCAAGCTTGACCTTTTGAGTTCATCAATTGTGCAGTCACTTAACCCAGGCCTTCATAAATTCACACTGTGCAGTATCAAACCTCAAGCCTCCAACTTTAGCCCTTGAGTCCCTCAACTGCGCAGTCCCTCTGCCCAGACCTCCAGAACTGTGTATTGTACAGTCTCAAGGATCAAGCCTCTAGTGAGTCCTTGAGTCCCTCAACTATGCAATCCTTTGACCCTTGACATCCTGAACTATGCATTGCACTGTCTCAAACCTCAACACAAGACCTTGACCTTTATAACTGCACAATCCCTGAGTTAGTCACTCAACTAGTCACTAGTTCTAGCCCTAACAAGTGACTTCATGAAGCATCTTAGGCTAGGGGTTTATCAAACTGATGTCATCTTGTCATGGGTGGATTTCAGTCATAGGTATTTAATTATTTCATGACAAGATGATGATTAAGGAGATAGAGAAGGAGACTTGAACCTAGGTCTCTCGGGTGAGAGCTGAGTATCCTAACCAACTAGACTACAACGAAATCTGCTTTCTATGACATTTAGATATTCATCACTCAAATACATAGCTAAAGGACATTGACAGAGAAAACATGTAATAAGGACAATGTTTTAAGTTCATTTTACCATCTTAATTGATCCTTACGTTGCGATTTCGCTTAATTTCAAAATTCAATAAAATATGTTTTTATGAAATAGTGAAAAGCTATAAATTAAATATTCCATTATTTTTAATATTATATATTACTTTTTAATCAAATACAAATACAAATAATAATTATCTATTTTAAAATTTATTTAATTAAAAAATTAAATATTTTTGCTTCCCACTCGTACTTGATCATTTTTATGGTTTATGTCTTCAACCCTTACCCTTGTTATCCCTATTTGTCCCTCATATCTAGAGGATTTTCATCATAAAACTATCGCGGAATTTGTCTTGAAATCGATATCAATAAACGGTTTCCATACCAAATCAAGTTAAAAATAAGTTATTTTCACTAGAGGTAAGCTCTAGACTATGAGAATACTACTTTTCATTGTCACTTATATCATCAAACATGCCACTTAGAAAATTCTTTCTTGGTGTTTAATTCTCAACAAAAGCATAACATCTACAATTCTAGATCTAAAAGTTGGAAGCCCTATAACCTTCCTCCTATGGATGGCAAGGCCTCCTCTAAGTTGGACAATGACATTGAAGAAGCTCGCGATAAAATTCATTCAAGGTTCAAGTTCCAAGAATCAAGGTCTCAAACATCTTGTGCACCTCTTCACATGGACCATGCACCTTCAACAAGCACATAGATATTGAATATTAATGCTTCTTTGAGTATATTGAAACACGCTCATGATTCGGTTTTTTCAGACTCTGATATGGAATCACCCTGACCGCGCAATGATCGCTTTGATCAAACCACCTTGGGAAGGTTGGGTCAAGGTTTCAAAAATAAAATAAAATAAAGGTTGCCTTGAGGGTTAGCCCCAATTTGAGTGATTCTCCTCTCTACTTGTGTCTTCTTCCACTTTTTTCATTTACTTCCCTATTCTTAATACCATTCATCTGTACGTTGACAACAACATTATAGGGAAAGTTGTGCCAGAAAAATGAGGCATGATGGAAAATGATGTAATTTTATTTATGTTTGATAAATATTATTTTTAGACTTACAATATATATGTGTGTGTGTGTGTGTGAGAGAGAGAGAGAGAGATTTAAATACATTTTTTAATATAAAAGTTATATAATTAATTATTTAAATGTTAAAAATTAAATTTTTATTTTTAAATACTAAGCTAAGGAATGACACCTTTTTCATTTGGTCCCATGGTATTCCCACACTCCGGGATTTTCTTTCCCATCTCAATATCATCTCCCCCCACATCCAGTTCACTATGGAGCTGGAAGAGAACTATTCCCTTCCCTTTCTTTATGTCCTTGTCTTGTGCCTTCCCTCTGGATGCCTTACTCACCAAGTCTATCGAAATAAGACTAGTACCAATAGGTACCTTCATGCCAAATCCCACCACCATCCTGCTCAAAAATATGTCGTTCTCAAAACCCTTATCACCTGAGCCATTCGAATCTCCTCCTCCGAATCCTTTCCTCAAGAAATAGTCCATCTCTCCCAAGCCCTCAAATCCAATCGTTAATCCTCTTCCCAAAATTAACCGAGCCTTCCACTCAAGACTCCATCCCCATCCTAAACCCATCCCTAGCCCCCCACTCTTACCCACTGTTTCACTTCCTTACATCCAAGGAGACACCAATCGCTGATCCAAAATCTTGTCTAAAAAGAATATCAAAACCTATTTCAAAGCCCATAAGACCCTTAGCTAGCTCTTCAAAGACACCAAGGATAAACATAAGCCTATGTTAGATCCTAGAGTCTATGAAACCCCCTGCTCCTGTGGAATTCCTTATATAGGACAAGCCAATTGATCCTTTAAAGCCAGGTTGAAAGAGCACATAGCTAACACCTTCCATAACCGAATTTCAAAATCAGCCATTGCAGACCACTCTCATTGATCCGGATTTTATGCAGGAACGCAACAGAATACAGAAATAACCATGAACATAGAGATGCAGTGGAAATAATGCTTCATTTCATTAATATCAAATAACAGAAATATGCTTACAGGCATAATGGAAATAAAATAGCTAGGGTGCTAGTAGCGAATCTCTGAGAAGAGATGTGGCGGCTACAGGCCTCTGAACTGAGTTACAATGAGGCTCGAGGGGCTATTTATTATTGAGAAACAATGGAGAACCCTAAACATCCCAAAAACCTAACCCTAGGAGATGAAGCGCCAAAACTATGGGCCCCGTTTGGGTAAATTGGTGTTTCAACTTCCCAGGGACGTAACTTTGGCATACTATCTCCGTTTGACGCATATGATACATCATAAGAAAGCTCTATCCGAGGACTACAGCTGTCGGGACGAATTTTATCAGAAAATTCGCTGGCGCTTTCATACCCAAAAAACGTCGTTTAGGGCCTCAAAACGGCTCAGTTCGTTTTGACACTTAAAAATAGTAAGTTTTGGTGCAACTTGAAAACTGAAAGAACTGATGATGGGGGTTCAAATGGAATAGGTGGGTGGCCACCAATATCCCCCTGGATCATTAAGCCCCCAAAACGGCTCCGAGAGTGGAGGACCCGAAAACCTGCTAAAAATAGTAAGTTGTGCTGAATGTGAAAAGCTGCAAGAATTGATGGTGCTGGTCCAAATGGAATAGGTGGGTGGCCACTGATATCCACCTGGATCACTCATTCTACCAAAAATTCTAATGAATAGGGTTTTTGGTCCCTACATCATCCTCTTGGACCAATACCATAACAATGGTAGTGGATGCAATGACGAGGTATAGGAAGCAATCACGTTGGTAATATGGGGGATACAACAAAGATACTTGAATCATAACATCTTTCAAGGAATCGAATGCCTTTTGAATAGTGCAATCCCAATGGAAGGAAACCCCTTTATTTAACACCGGAGTAAATCCTTTGGTCATTTCAGCGTAGTTTGGAATGAACCTCTGAAGAGAGTTAGCCTTCCCTTAGGGTTGTTGAAGCTGAAGAAGGGAAGGAGTAGGAAGATCTAAGATCTCCTGGAATTTTAATGGGTCAATACCAATTCCATGTTTTGATACAAAGAAAATTATAGAAAACACACACTTGTGTTGATTGAGCCTGATTTTATAGTGTCGACAATGTAAAAATATAGCTTTAAGGTGCATCAAATGATCAACACGAATTTTTGAGTGAGCAGAAAAATCGTCCAAATATGGTTTTAAGATTGTTTTATGTCATGGAAGGCATAATTCATTTCCATCTGAAATGTAGCCCCAACATCTTTCAATCCGAAAGGGATATTTCGATACACAAATGTGCCTTAGGGACAAATCAACACGGTTTTATGTTAGTATTCTAGGATAATGTTGATCTAATTGTATCCAGAAAAACCATCCATAAACGAAAATATCTCACAGTTGTCACAATCATCAACAATATGGTCAATGAACGGGGTATGATAATTATCCTTAGGACAAGCACGATTAATATCTCGATAATCGACACACACACAAATTGTTCCTTGTTTCTTCATGACAGGAACAATGTTTGACACCCAATCAGTTAGAGGTACTGGGTAGATAAAACCAACACATAGAAGTTTTCCAATTTCACCTTTAATAGCGACATCATTTTTGCGATGAACCAGATGGAGGCACTGCCAAACTGGCTTGGCATCAGGGTATGTCTTAATTTCATGTACAACGATGTTTGGGTCTATACCTAACATCTCTTCATAAGATCAGGCGAAAATGTCTCTAAACTCCTGGAATAGGGATTTATAGGTCTTGATCTCATCGGGAGAGCAAGATGAACTGATATGGAGATTCTCGATAATGCCAGGTTTGATCAAAATATAGAGAGGCATAGTATTTTTAATATTCGACAAGTTCTTCTCAGAATCGATACCATGGATGGATACAGAATTCATAGACAACTCAATGATATTGGGTCAATAGAGTTCACTAAGATTATCCTCAAAGGAATTTGGAAAGGAGGAACGATGATGATGATCGTCCCACAACCCATCATCCGGCATCCTGATTTCCATGATGTTCTTATCAGTAATGTACGAGAGAAGGGATCAAAGGATGCTCCATAATCTAAAGAATGATCAACCCAATTAATCGAAGAGGAGGGGGTATAATGTGCCACACAAGTTGAATATATGGTTTCATAGTCTAGCTCAATGGGACTGAGCGACATACAGTCATCAAAGCTGTCGATATTAGATTAATTTGGTACCACCCCAAGATCAACTAGAGTAGTACATGAAGATATCATATTGATATAGGAAACCAAATTTGAGTTGTCGGGATGTGGAGGAGGAGGAAATGAAAAGATTCCCATGAGATAGAAACCCTTAATAATTCCAACACTGACATGCTGATACAGGTAAGGGGTTTCCCCCACGAGAGGGACAATTCTAGTAACTTGAGAACTAGATGAAAAGAAAGTGAGTTTATCAATTTCCACTATACCGCCTTTATGAGGAAAAACCATCATTCTAAAATATGTCAAAACAACCAAAACCATGGCATAAACCCACATACGACCGAGTAGAATATTTTAATATAGCGATATGTCGAGAACTTCGACTTCTATGGATATGGTCTTTCTGCCTAATTATACTTGTAATGAATTAAAAATTCCACAAGGTTTGTAGCTTCTTCCATAAAAATCCTTTAGAGTGGTCGGTGAATGAATTAATTGGGGAGAACCAATGGACTTCCATCAAGATAGAGACATAATATAGGTTGAAGCTCCCTCTTCTACAATGGAATGATGGATATTCTTACCTTGAATGACAACATGGATCATGGTTAAAAACTACTAAGTTGGAGTATGAGGGATCAATACATCCAATTGCCGAAAGCAAAGCCTTCTTTTGGGTGGGAAATTTTTGAAACACCTCGAGAGTCGACATAGTTGAAGGAAATTGAGATGACCCTCAACTATGTTATAATTATGAGCGACTCTCACATGAGGGTTGAATGTAGATTTATGTACAACTCCTTTTGGAGGCTTAATCGTCAACTCAGTAGGTATGGAATTTTGAGTAGGATCTGATGGAGATGTAATCGAACTGGTAGGTTGACCACTAGTCTAACCATTTGAGGGATTCACATTACCAAAGTATTTATTTAGGGTGGCCACCATAACGTCATTTTTTTGCTTAGTAGAGGAAAGCATCAAAACCAAATTAAAGGAAGCAGGATCCCAGGAAACCATATTGGTGTTATGATTTAGAAACAAATCTGTTAACAGAATGGGTGTAGTGGATGACTTAAGGTATCAATTCACTTATACCCGTTGTGGAAAATTGCGAGTGAAATTATCTTCATTATAAATCAAGAATGGACAAATAGGTTTACACTTCTCTTCAAAAGACTAATTATTTTATTTATCCTGCCTAGGATTATCTTTCCTCATTTTACCTTTTCCTTTCTTCTTATTTCCTTTTTGATGATATTTTACTTTGGAATATTGAACAAAATTGATCTCAGAAGAAGAAGCCGTAGGAGTAGAAGAGTGAGGGTTTTTTACATCCACAACGATAGTTGATTTAGATGGTTTACTCATCGACTAGTGGCTGGTAGAACCAATCACACCATTGGCGACATGTGATTCTTTACTAGGAGGTTGAGGAACAATATTAGAAGGTTGTGAAGCATTTGGTATTTTATCATAGAGCATGATCGATTAGGTATAAATAAGATCCAAATACAGGGCACGAGAAATTACCTGCTCTTCGATCACGACACCACCCTTAGTGTCATCTTCTGTTATGGATGGTAACATAGACTTAATGAATCATTCATGTTATAGCATCATTCAACACTCTTGTAGTTCTGATGTTCTTGTATGGCCTTGGGCAACCCTTTCCTATTCATTCTTAATCTTATATTAAAAAACAATATTTTAAATTTCATACGTGACTTTGACCACACAAAAGAGCGTACACATGTGAATACTATAACACAGAACCCACGTATACTCATAAAAATATGAAAAAATAAAATAATATCCTATTTTTCGGGCAGGGTTTATGGGTTTCACCGAAATTCCACCTACAGGAGTCCATGGCCTAATTGAATTAACCAATTTTAGGTGGTATTTATACACCTCATGGGAATGCCTAATTACAAATAAAGAGATAGGATATTGACATTAAATTCATTTTGGTCCCCAAATCAAGTTTGATTTTTCCCTATGCCTCTTTCACTTCCCAGTTTATAGGAAACCCTTGTTTCCTTGCATAGATGAACATTCATCCTTATATGTGATCCTTTTTCACTTTTTTGAGAGGTTATCTTTGTGGCTTGGGCTGGACGTATCTGGAGGAAGTTTTTGTTGGTGTCGTGGTTGGATCAGGTTGTACCTTTCCACTACCATTTGTTGATATCAATAAAGAACCTTTGTCTCATTTCCGATATGTTATGATCTCATGGTTCATGATTTATATGTTTATATGTGATGATTTAACATTTTTATTATGTATTCACATTGAATTACCTGTTATGTATATGACTCTCTAAATTGTGTTGCAGGCCTACTCGCTTTGGAGGAAGCATAGCATTTGGCCCCTATGGGATTGATATCAAACATAGGACCTTCAGGTACTCCTCTTAAACCCAAATTTAGTAGTTTATATGGTTTGTATTATTATACAAGTGCTTCTTGTTGGTTATATTCTTTAGCTCTATTGAGGTTGTCAACCCTTACCTTAGGGAAACTTTTCCTACCAACAGAACTGACGACTCCATTGGGGAGTGTTAGCACTCCACCAGATCTTTGAAGGCTAAGAAGGAGACCAACAAAGGTAACCATAAACCACTTTGACCTAGCAGCTAGCCCTACTAGGCTAAGAGGGCTCTATTAATGAGATCACAACCAAATTGACTGGATCATGGAGATTTTAGGCTAGATATGCAGATTGGGGTTTGATTGATTTGGATTTTTGTGTTGGATGAGGTTGGACCTTTAGAAACTAGGCTTGAAAACTCTGATTATGGTTACAAAAGAAAAAATTGCAGAGGAATAAAGGGGTAAGGTTGGCAAGAATGAATGACCAAATAGCTTGTGTGGTTGTAGTGTAGGATTAGAAGAGAGATAAGGAACAAGCATAGAAATATGAATTCATTCCTTAAGAAGAAAGTAAACACAACATCATCATCTCATCAAAACAGGGCATGCATTAATCATGAATCCTGCTTAAAGAACTGTAAAGATACTGAATGAAAGAAATAGATATGAAATGGAAAGAGAATTCAATGAAATGACTTGCTAAATAAAAACATAGCCATACACGCTCACAACATGAATCCCTAAATTTTGGCTGCATCTTTTCCCTGTATTCACTGCATTAATTGATTAAAATGAGATACACTAGATTCAATGTCCAAGACTCTGACATGCAACCTTTGGAAATGATTACAAATGATCTCATATATGAAAATACATCATAGGAAAACTCATCGGGTCAAAAATTCTATTCTAGGCTCATCATAAATGACTTTGATGAGTCCTCACCTAAAGACTAGGATAGTTGAAACAATTTCCAAGATTTTACACAAAGTTTAGGAGATCTTATCTCCTCATTAATTACAAATTTCCTCATATAGTAAGGCAAAAAACCAACTAAGAAACCTAAAATAAACTTAATTGGTTACAAGACATCAAATTTGATATCATTCTTGGCATGAAAATGTCTCTGAACTAGATAGGTCGCACCAGGAGAAAAAAGGTCGCACCAGCATGCAGAAAAGGTCACACCAGAATAGACCAAAACATGAATTTAGCAGAAAGGTCGTGCGTGTTGAGAACTACTTTTGGCTGACTTGTAGGAGTCCAAAATACATTTTGAAACTTGATTTGAGTAGCCACATGCGTATTCTTTTGAATGAGCCATCAAAATCCAAAAAATACCCATAGGAATGCCTCCAAAAGTTGAATTTTCCAACATCACTCAGAAAGGTCACACCAGTCTAGAATTTGAGGTAGAATAATGAAAAAGGTGAGGTTTTCTAAGTTTTTCATCAAATTTGTAAGCTTTCATGGAAAACCCCTTCAGATTTGGAATACACATATGAATATCTACCCATCCATGTAGAGAAAAGCTTATTTGGGTGTCCAGAGAAAAAGGGTCACACCTTGGTGTGACCTTTCTGTGCATCATTTTCAACAAAATTTCAAAAAATTTCTAATTCCTCCAAAAATTTTAGATTTTTTTCCTTAAATGCTATGGATGTTAGGCTAAACATCCAAGGATGTTTTATCCATCAATTTCACTCCTTGACCTCTTTTTATTGTCTTGGACCTCTTGCAGTTTTCTCTTTAATTTCTCAATTTTAATCTCTGCAAACATATTTATGGTTTCATATCAGGCAACCATGCATTTTTGAATCTTATTGTCCCTATTTTCAGTCTCCAAGATATTTTCCAAGTGAGGTTTGACTTTTTCAAGCCAAAACTCCCTTCCTTCACTGATTTCTTTAGCTATCCTCTCCTCAAAAGTTAGCTGCTCATTTGTAGGGTTTTGTTCTTTGTTTTAATGCAGTGCCTTCTTGAGACCCATAGTTCTTGGTCTCTTCCTCTTTACTTGGTGCTCATGTTCATCAGGCTCAACCACTATTTTTTCCCTTTCATTTTTATTTGCACCAAACAACATCTTCTCCAAAATCAATTGATTTTTCCTCAGTTGACTGTTTTCCTGCTCAATAAATGAGATGACAAATTGAGCCCTTGCTAGGTTATCTTGGAGCTCTTTTATCTAAGCCTCCTTGTATTTTATTGTTCTCTACAAATTTTCATAGTCATCATGGTCCTCTAGGTCAACCAAATCAAAATCATGTTCCTCCTCATCATGCATGGAAGTCTCATGCAAATCTGATGGTGACCCCTGTGGTGAAATAGGCTTGGCCCCTTCCTATTTCAGAGGAGAAAACACAAGCCTTCTGCCTCTCTTATAGGTGAGAGTAACCTCAGGCTTAGGCCTATTTGAAATCTCATCCTATTTTCTTGATGAGCCAAGCTCCATGGGCTGTGCAGAATTTGACCCTAATGGTGTTGTTTTGCTTGGAGAAACAGTGGGACTAATACCAGGAGCAATGTTTAGTTTATCCATGAATGTTTGGTAGATGATTTGCTTGACTGAAAGCTAATGCATAACCAAAACCTTGATCAAGCTATTATGAATATATTGGAGATATGAGGCTGTCCCTTGGTCTTAAAATTTTCAGTCAACTTCACAACACTTCTAAACAAAAAATTGGACAAATTAAGTGCCTTTGTAGAAGTGAAGTGCATAAGCAACCTAACATGATACTTGTAAATTCTGGAAAACCTCCCTTCACAAGTAATATATTTCATAATGATTTTCATTAAGGTAGCATACTTATCACGGAGAAATCTAAAAGGAATAACATGTTCAAGAATATCTTTGAGGTTAGGTTTTAAGAACATTCTATAATCATCAAGCTATAATTCCATGCTCTTAAACCAATTTTCACCTTGATTTGGAATACTTGTGGCTGAAGAAATATGGTTTTCTGAAACACTAAACTCAACACCTACTATGACTGCTTTATCTATGTGAAAATTATGGGCAAAGAGGCTGGTCAGAGGAACACGAGAGCCAACCTTTGTGATCATCTTACAAAAATTCATGCATCTAGCATTTTCAAAACATTTTTTAACAAATGGAGAAGCATTAATTTCACTTAAACTGATGGGCTCAAATCTTGAATGGTGTCCTCCCTTTTTCACTTTATGTTTATTCTTTGTTTCACTCTCCATGAATTCTTATTGAAGGATACAATTTAGCCGATTTTAGGGTTTTTAGATGATAGGTCATAGTAGTTTTGAAAATAGAGGAGAGATAGTGATGATATGGAGGATTCCTCAAAGGTTTCGAGGAAACCAAGGGGAGTATGAGATGGAATGTTGTGATGAAATTTATTTCATGAAATGAAATGGTGTGGTAAGAAGTTTGTAAATTGTGCAATGAAAACTTGGTAGAAGGCTAGGGTTTAATGATGTTAATGGTACATAGGTAGTGAGTGATAGGAAGTGTGTAGGTTAGGGTTTTTTTCAAGTATTGGTGATAGTATATGCTATCAAAAATAAAATTTCAATTTTTGATTGATAGGGTCATTAGCATAGGTTTCATTTGTCTCATAAAATTGGTTCATGAAATTGATGAAAACTCATGAATTGGTCATTATCCTAAGTCTAGAATAGTCCATTGGTCATGTCATCAGAGTCAAATCTATCAAAATCTACCAAAGTTCTACATGCATTGGTTTAAATTTAGAACAACGTAAACTATGAAACGGGAACTATAAACTCAAAACGAGAAATCTAGCCAAAAAACCCCAAAAAACATGAAAAAACAACTCGTAAACGAAAAGTGGCGATGCTGGAATAACAATTTTTATTTCAGAGATAAATTTTCAACATGTTTAAAAAACGGAAGTGAAAACCAATTTTTGTGTGCCCGGAAAACACCCTCAAAACGAAGCCAAAAACACCTTCAAAACGAAAAGTGAAGATGCTAGAATAACATTTCTTTTTAAGGACAAATTTTCAAAATTTTGAAATACCATGTAAAAGATAAAATATCATCACTCCAAAAAAACTTAAAATTTCAAAAGAAAAATGAAAACAAAAATTTACAAATAAAAACAAGAGTTAAAAAAAGAAAAAAGAAAAAAAAAGTAAATAAAACTATATATTAGAAAAAAAAAACATAAAATTAAAAAAAAAGACAACAAGAAATCAAATATATAAAAGTATATAAAAAAGCCAAAAAAATCAACATAAAAATAGAATAAGAAAAAAAAACAAATTAACTTGCAAAGATAAAGACTAAAATAAAAAAAATAAAAAATATATAAAAAAGGCTCATAAATCTCAATAGAGATGACAGTTGGAATATAAACAAGTGTTAAATCCCTGCCTTATATTCTTAATTTTCCTTTTTTGTTTTTATTTTTATATTTTTTATTATTTAATTTATTTTATTTTTATGTTATTTAATTAATTTATTTATTTTAATTTTTATATTTTATTATTATTATTATCTATTTATTTATTTATTTTTTAAGATAGAATTACAATAAAATAATTTATAATTATAATAAAATAATATTTGGATTATGATTAATCAATTAACGATATTAATAAAAATAAAAAGATTTTTATATATAAATTAAACTATTAAATTGACCTAGCCGTTATTAATTTCAATATTCAAACTAGCCGTTACGTTGTTTTAATTAAATAATTAAATATATAGAACTAACCATTATGATTTCAAAGTCAAATTAGCTGTTATTCTAACGGTTTTCTTTGCCTTTTCTACATCTATTTAAACTCAACCACTGATCTGATCTCTCACCTAGTCCTGATGATGAACCACACTGGTTGGTTCGAAACGCATCGACTTTGTTCATTGCAATGTGATCATTACCGAAAGATTTCTTCATAATTTATCGATGGATCACAGAAGCCAAAAATCTATTAATAAAAAATAAAATTAAAGAAGCAAAATTAGCTAAACAAACAAAGTAAATAAATAAAACTTTATTAGACAATTAAAAAAAAACAAAAATCAATAAAATTAAAAAATAAACACAGTAAAAAAATTCAAAATTCGAAATAAAAATATTAGAAAACTAATATATATATATATATATATATATATATATAATTTTTTTTAAATAAATGAGAAAAAATAAAAATAAACATTAAAAAAAAAAATTGAAATATTTAAGAAAAAACATAAAAAAAACCTAAAAAAAATTTAAAAAATAATGACAATTAAAATTACTAAAAAAACATTAAAAAAAAAGAACACACATATAATTAAAATTTAAAAAAAAAAGTTAAAAAAAAAATTAAAATTAAAAAAAAATTAATAACAAATATATCAAAAAATTAAAAAAAATTGGCGGACCCTCGGGCCCCTGGAAGGGCTCAAGCCAATTTTGAGAATTGGATTGAGCCTGCCCAGGGGTCTGAGGGGTTGAAAGATGATTCATAGACTCAGCTAGGGGGGGGTAGCTGATTCTCAGAATTGGCTCTGAGCCCTGCTTTGTGGCCCGAGGAGTGGCAAACGGAGCTTGGTCAGCTCTGTCGACCCACAACAACCACCTGATAGGGTTGGCCAAAGCCTATTCTTAGAATAAAATTAAAAAATATATATATTGAAAAAAACCTGGTATATAAAAAGGCAGCATCAAGAAGGCAACGTAATATTAAGGAAGATGGCCATGAAAAAGAAAAAAAATAAAGGAGGCTCTTGTGTAAGATACAAACCCATGGATCTCAGGTTACTCAATGAAGACCCTAGTTTTGTAGAAGCTTTCAGCAATGTTGGATGCATGAAATTTTGCCAAAAACTGCAAGGTTTTCATGCTCAGGTCTCAAAATATTTTGCAGTCAATTTCATAGGTACAACTTCAAAGGTGGGGGTGTTGAGTTTTTTAGTGTCACCTAAGACAATTTCTCAAGCCACAAAGATACTGAGGATGTTGAAGAGTGGTTCAAAGCCACTAAGTTTAAGATGCAGAACTGTTATGAATTTTTAAAACCTGAGCACATTGGACCAGACATGACATCTGGAATCCCAAGGAGCTACATGAAAGATAACTACTCCAAATTGCTGCTAGTAATCCATAAATACTTCACTTGTGAGGGGATGTTCCATATGGTCTATCAGTACCATTTCAGGCTCTTGTTGCACTTCACTGTTAAGCAGTCTCTAGATCTTCCTTTTTTCTTGTTTAGGAGCCTAGGTAAGATGTGAGACAAGGTTCAGGCTAGACGAGAAAGCATCGATACCTGAATTTTCCATCATGGGTTGATCAAAATTCTGGTGCTGGAGGAGTTTAAAAAACTAAACAGAGACTAGGCCACCTTTATTTTTCTCAATGGTTATGAGGTAGATTCATTAGCACCCAAGAAAACTCCAAAGTCAAAAGCCACTCCTTCAAGCATGAGTGACAAACATGTAGTTGAAACAGAGGGTGTGAATGATGAGGAGATGGAGCCCATTATAGAGCCCATGGATATTGAAGTAGAGCCTGCACAAGAGACAAAAATTCCACAGCCTACAAGTTGCAAGTAGAAAACAAAAGATCAGCAAGAAAAGCCATGGAAGGATAAACAGAAGCCAAACAATTAGGAAGGCAACCTTGAAGATATTCTTCAAGCCATAGACATTGAGGAGACTCCAGTGGTTAGAGCTGAAGATGTTGAAGGGAATAAGAAGAAAAAGAAGGGTGTAACTGCTAAGAAGCTTGATTTTTCAGGGGAAGATGTAGGGTTTATATTTTAGCTAAGAAAACCACTCACCAGGTTGCAAATTTCCAAAGGTGTCATGGCAAGTAAAATGACAGAGGTTACTGATAAAGGAAATCAGACTATCACAGAAGATACCATTGATTTGTCTCTAACAAAAGAGGATATCATTGTGTAGAGGAAGGGTAAAGAGGAAATGGTTGAAAAAAATGAAGTACAAGTGTTAAAGGAACAATTAAGAGAAGAGAGAGAGGAGGTTATTGAGACCAAATTGGAATTGCAGGAAGCCAAGGTAGATAGGAATTTGATGGAAGATTTCAAAGAAAAGGTAAATGAGCAACTAAATCAATATGATGAGTCATTGACCAATGTAAAGAAACTGCTAAAAATGACACTTCCTCTACGAAGGGTAATGAAGCACACAAGAAAGATAATTATATGGTTGCAAGATGAAATAAAGAAACTCAAAGGCCAAGTCAAAGAGATAGAAGAACAGATGGAGATGATATAGCCAGAGTTAAAGAAGAAAGGTCTTAAAATCACAGTCATAAATGAACCTGAAGGGATTCAACCTCCTACTGCCAAAGATGAAGCTTCCAAAGCTTGAAGAATGGTAAAACTACCTTTTTGAATTTTTTTGCATCATTTAGAATAAGCATTTGCAGATACATACGAATTTTTTTGAAAAAGAAAGCACAATTTTTGAGTTTTCTGCCAATTAGGCAAGTTCGTAGTGAATCCCAGGCTTGAAGCCCAGATTTCACTACGAACTCGTTGTAGGTGTATTTTTTTTTTAAAATCATAGATATGGTCAAAATAAAGGAGGGTAAAAATTTGTATTTAGCTCATTTGACATAAAAAACATTTCCAAATTAGCAAAGAGATCTAACAGGTGGCAGAGATAGGTGAAATCAATTTGCTACAAACTTTTGCTACAAACTTGCCTTAAACTCCCCTGTTTCTGCAACAAGCAAGTTTTTGTAGAATTTTTTGCTTTTGATGGTCTATTGGAGGAAAGCCAGCCACATGGAAATATTAAAGAGTATCAGAAAATATTTTGGTGGACGCATGGTATTCGACAAGGTTTTTCAACCCACCATCTCATCATGAAGACAATCAACATTTATCACGACACCACCTCCTTAAAAGTAGGAAGACTAGTCTCCTAACTTAGTGGGGGAAATTATGTTCCTGGTCATGGTCAGTGCCACCCAAGCCCATGAATATCTTAGATGTAAATATGCAGTCTTTTCAGTTGGTTGATGTAATAAATAGTTTTTAGAGTCCTAGTAGGTCTCTAAGTTATAAAGTTAGTAGCTGCCAGTTTTATTTCCATGTATTTTGCTTATTGTTAAGATAGGTGTCAGAAAAGGAGTTCAATGATCTAGCCATGTAGGGAGATCCAATGTAAAGAGACTGAAGCCTATTAATAGGCATAATTTTGAAGAATAGAGGGCTGAATGATGTTATTTACACTACTACTATTGTAAAAAATTTTAGATCAGTAATATACAATGGCTATTGACTCTTTCTTCACCTGAGATTCATCTGATGTTTTCATGAGCACTTGTCCTATATATCTTTTTATTTTTCCTTAAGTAATTTTATGTTTGATTACTTAGAATTCATGTTAATCATTCTCTAACTTCCTCCAAGCATTAAACTACAATGTGTCTATGTGTATTGCATTTTTCATAAAGACATCTATATTCCTCAGCTTCCACAAGAAGAACCATGTCACTAAGTTTCTTAACACTGACTCCATAAGCCCAATGGTAGTGAGTTCTCTACATTTTTCACCTGCAAACAAACACACTTGAAACAATTTTGTCATAGTTAGCCATATGTGAGCTTAATTTACATAATATTATCAATATCTTTGAGAGAGCCCTCTAAGGCTAAAAAGGTTAATTTTCAGCTAAAAGTTGGTTTGAAAGAGTTACTCTAGGTTGTCTGGTGGAGAAGCCCATCTGTACCAACTTAGTGATAAGATTTTGGTGTGTCTTTTGGGAGTCTGAAGACATATTTCCCAAAGTTTGTGCTCAAACAGTGAGGCTGAACTCTTGGAGGTAGTAGGAGCTCAAAACATTTCGAGGTTGTAGAACTACCTTGGTGACTCCATTAAAAATCTTCATGTTTAAATATGGTTTCGAGAAAGAGATACGCAAGGAGAAATCCATAGCATAACCCACCTACAATTGTGAATAATCCAGAAAGGATTCTCAGAGGCATTGGAAGCATCTCTTCAAAATTAGGTATTCCGTCACATTCAAGAGTTTTTTTCCTCTGAGATTATCGAAGTCCTGAAGATAAACAATTTGATGATAAAATTGAAGAAGTGTTGTTTAGGTATAAGACTGAAAATGAACTGACTGATATAATACTAGACCTACAAAGAATAGGTATTGACACATCTTCCTTAGTATCAAAAGAAGAGAAAGAAAATTTTTGGAAGACTGTCACATCAGAGCTGATATTAGAGAGAGAGTCCTTTGAAAAAATAAAAGAGTTGGATCCTTTTGATTTTTTGTTGAAGAGAAAGTCTGGTATACCCTTGCCTGAATGGAGTTAATTTTTATATAGACTTCAAATACCATATACACCATCTCCTAACACTTCATCCTCATTTACTGTGTTTTCCAAAATTCAGAATTTAAGCTCATCCACTATTTTTCCACATACCACAGTCCCTGTTATCATGGATGGAGCTCCTCCTCCTGCTAGACCTGCAAGATATGATCCACTTTTCCTTCTTGCTATCCTTCATGACCTCCCAAATGGATACTCAACTAGGATTAAAACCTTTGGGAGTGAAGAATAAATATCAGATGAAGAACATGTATACCAATTTACTGATTTCATTGACCGAGAGGAGGTGGATCATGAGGATGTGAAAATGAGTTTATTTGCTCAAATTTTCACTGGTGAGGTAAGAAAATGGTTTAAGGCTTTAGTTCCAGCTATTTTGAAAAATTGGGACCAGTTGGAAAATAGTTTTTTGACAAAGTGGGGGAGTAAGGTAAACCCAGTTCAAGCTCTAACTGAGTATAAAAATTTGAAAAGAGCCTTAGATGAATCTGTCCAAGACTTTTCTAAGAGATTTAACAAGTTCTACAACTCCATACCTGCTCACATTAAACCTCCCCTAGGAGCTTCTCAATTACAATATGTTGAAGCCTTTGATTATGAGTTTTCCATCTTGTTAAGGGAAAGAGAGTCTGCTTCTTTGGCTGACATGCAGAATGATGCAGTGAAAGTTGAGGTGAAGATGGTAGTAGCCAAGAAGTCTAAGATGGGTAAAACAAAATTAAAAGAAGAGGAGAGGCCTTCTTCATCCTCATATGCTAAGTTTGATTCCATGATGAAGACCATGGAGAAAATTATGGACAAACTTATTCTTGAAGCCACTCCTTTGCCTCCTGCCACAATAAGAGACACATATCAGAAATCCGCAATTTAGGAGACCTCAAATTCAACAAAGACAAAGAGAAAATAGGAACCAGCTTGACACACAAGTGAGACCTCCTTTTCAACAGAATTTACTTGATGAAGAGGAAACAAAACCTAAGTTCGAAGAGGATATTATTCATTTCTTAGATGAAGATATATCTGGGATGTTTCTAAATAAAGAGGAAAATGATGAGTCTAGCCATGATATTGAGGGAAGAGAGGGACAATATGATTACTTAAAGGGATACAAACATGCCATATTTGAAATTTAGAAACAATACAATTTAAGAAATAGGAATGTTCCCATTACAACAAACAAAGCTTAGCCAAAGAAAGATGATCCTAAACCAGCTGAGCCAAAGAAGGATACACCACCACCACCTCATGCCAAAGAAAATGAAAAGGCTTCATCCACTTTCAACTTAGAGAATGAGATCTCCAAAATCAAAACTCCAATTCCCTTTGGAGAAATCATCAAGGTCATTTAACACAAAAGTAAAATTTTCAAGATGTTGAATACTCAACCTGGACCTTCAAACATCCTCAATCTACAAGAATATCATCCTACCATTTTCCTAGGACCAAGGGTAGAAGATGAACATAATGAAGAAGTTCCTCCTTT
The DNA here is from genome assembly GCA_034641835.2 of Pinus albicaulis. Taxonomy (NCBI): domain Eukaryota; kingdom Viridiplantae; phylum Streptophyta; class Pinopsida; order Pinales; family Pinaceae; genus Pinus; species Pinus albicaulis. The sequence goes on from CM076575.1 coordinate 121,498,832, forward strand.
TTATGTAAGTCTGAACATTCATGATATGACTTTGCATAATGCCATGTTAGACTCAGGAGCTTCCCACAACCTAATGCCTAAGGTGATTATGGAAAGGATGGGTTTAGAGATCACTAAACTTTACAAAGATCTGTTTTCTTTTGACTCCAAGAGAGTCCAATGCATAGGTATCATTAAAGATGTTGTTTTTTTCCTAAATCAAGTACCTACTAAGACAATGGTGATGGAAATATTTGTAGACGACATTCCTCCGAAGTTTGGCATGCTTTTATCCGGATCTTGGGTATCCAAAATTAAAGGAACTATGAAGATGGATGTGACATATGCCACTATTCCGGCCTTTGGTGAGAAAAGGAGGTTGTATAGAGTGTTAGTCATCAATATTTTTCACCTGTTTATGATGACTAGTTTTTAAAGCCAAGTTTTCTAGAAGATGATCTCCAATTTGTCAAATTTGTCAGCTAGAAAACACCCCTAAACATTTTTTCCTCCTACCTTTTCAATCAGCATATGATGAGAAAAAACCTAGTTGTCAAGCCCTATCTAGTCTCAGTCATACAAGCTTGTCCATCAGCTGTCATAAGCTAAAGTCATCTACTGTCATTCACCCTCATCCCCAGGTCATTCATTAACCAACTGTTGATAAGAATGTCAGCCACCCTACCTATGGTCATATGTCATCTTAAGATCTGGTCATACCAAAGAGAATATTCAAAATCTGTCAAAGATCTCCCCTAAGTTAGGTAGTGGCGCTTTAGGAAATCCTCCCTTGGCAAACTATCTTAAGCTAAAAGAACCTCTGTCTAATACCAACCAGTCATAGATGACCTTTCTATTCTGCAAACAAAGCTTGATACACCCTTACATCGCGCCACTAACAAGTCTTGGTGTCTCAGCAGTGCATGTTGAAAAACCAAACTGATATTGTGTTGATCTATAGTGTTTCAGTGTATTTTTCAAAAGAAAAAATGTACCAGTGTTCCAGAATACATTATTAAAATAAACATGAGAAGACAACTACTTCTCATATTGTTTTGAGCCTGGGATGAAAGTACTAGTCAGAAGAGAAAATTCAATAAACTTCTGCAACCATAGTAAAAAAGGGTTAGTAATTAAGAACATGCAAGCATTTACTCTTCGGATACAAGTCATTTTGCTCCTGTTTTCTAAAGATGCATAGGGGTATTTTAACAACAGGATACATATCTCAGAGAATGCCTCTCATAGCATATTGCTAAATTTGCACCTTATTACTTCTTGTGATATACTAAGCAGAGATAGGCATTACAAGGAAAGATGACATAGTTTGAGAAAGGGATGAAATGTCACTTGTTGTAAACCTCCTCCAAGCATGAGTAGATGGTTGGGTGACTGTTGAAACCTCCTCCAAGCAAGAGCAAATGGTTTGAGAATATTATGATAAAGGCCTCCTTCATTTAACAAGAAGAGGGTCAGGAACATAGGTATGGCATCATTCAAAGAGCACAAGGCTAACAATGCTGCAAATGGCCTAAAAAACTTGTTTACACCTTTTTCTCCAATTGATGAAACCACTGACACAGCAGTGGTGTTTCACAGGATGCTTACATGGTTTCATTGTTTGAAATATAGAGTGGAAATCAGTAGAAAACAATTCAAGGTTTATGAGTTGAGGGCTGGTGTTAAACATAGGCAAAGCAGTGATATTATGGTATTCAAAGAAGATTTGTTTTTCTTCTATCAAAGGTATCCTTCAAAGGCCAATCTGAGGCTAGAATGTCCAAAATTAGAGCAACCTTATCAAAATGACAAAGAAGATAGTCTAAGCCTTGCTTCTGAAAGAGACTTTTGCAAATGAATACACAGAGATAGTATGTGTGAGGAAAGGGTATGACAAATGTTTTAAATTCAGAGTCAACACTCAAAGAAACAAGGCATATCACTGTCATAACCAAGACCTCTTTATGAACATGTGAAAGAACTCTGTTGTTTTATGTAATTGCATTAAGAGTTTCTAAAGGCCTTTATCCTTGATCAATAGATATGAATCAAGCCATTGGTGAGTTCAAACAAAGCTTCATCCACAGTCAAAGGAAAATGTCCAAGGGCGCCTAACAGTTTTTGATCAACTTCACAAGGTGCTTAATCATCATCAAACATCAAGAGAATTGAATTTCCAAATTGAGTTCTAGAATTGTAAATCTTCTCCTTCCAAGAGATATGGAAAAAGATGTATCAACAATCCTTGATATGTCTCCTAAGCATTTTCCTTTAAAGGACAAACAGTGACAGAGTTATTTCCTAAGTGAAAAGGCAGTGAAAGGGGTTTTGTTTCTTAAAGAGGCCTCTTTTTTTTTACTTCAACGAAAGCCATGAATATGAGGGTCATTCAAAAGTAGCATCCACAACTTTTTTTTTATAAATCTTGATCGAATATGGCTCTTTGTAATGTTTTAAAGGTGATGAAATTACAAAAACAGAGATTCATGTTTTGACAAAACAAAAAAGGCCTTTTCAAAAGGGCATAAAACCTCCAAAACGTGATGTGAAGAAATTTGAAGTGTTTCTTTCAAATATAAAGGCAGAAGTGACCGTTTAAAAGGCCCAAAAGCATTTCTCAAAACAAAAAGCAAACACTCCCCTAGCTGCTCACTGGAGAAAACAAGAGATTTCGAGCATTTTCAAGTTTTTCAGCACTTAAGGCCTGCGCGACACGCTTGTAGTTTTGCGCGGCGCACCTGTGAGCACAAATACAAAGGAGCTACACTGCTGCATGGCGCGCCTATATCGGTGCGTGGTGCGCCTGTGCGTCTTCGTTCACCGGCACCTGAACAAGATCCGACTACCTCCATTGTGCGATGCTCTCTTCTACGAACGTGATGCTCACCCAAAAGCCCTCAAAAAACACCTTTGAAAGATGAATCAAGGATTGACAAAGCCCTTAAGCATTCTTCAAGGTATTTTTCTCACTCCATGATGAATTTTGAGGTTAAAAGGTGGTGTATGCTTGCTATGTTTTCGAGAGAGAAACAGTGACAAAGAGGGTGGGGTTTTTGGTCAAAATCAAAGTTGTTTATTACTGTGGGTGTCAAAGATCAATACAGTAATAGAGGAAAGTTTTTCAATCGGTCTTTAAAAGCCCTAATTTCCTTTCAAAGACAGTGATAACAAAGGAGCAGGGTTTGAAGGGAAAGGGTGTTTGCGCCATAACAAAGGGAGTTTCCACTTCAAACAAAAACCACCAAGATGTCTTGTTTAAACCTTTTACTAAAAAACAATGGTTAAGGGAGATAGGATATTTGTAAAATTGAAAAGGGTCTCTTTGGTCATGGCTTGTAGAGGATAAAACAGTGAATAAAGAGGAGGTTTGTTAGACCAAATTTGAAAGCTCTTCTAGGGTTATTGAAAATCTAAAACTAGCCCACAACTGCTAGACAGATAAACAAAGGTGCAAAGATAACAAAACATTTTTAAGTGATCACCTAGACAGTGGTTAGAAGATGAAGATCTGATCAATATAAAGTGTCCCTTTTTGTGTTGTGAAATAGTGAAATTTGTGCAAGCCCCAGGGTTCCAAAAATAGAGTATGTTGTGAAGGTCTTTTAAGTCAGTTGAAAGATATTTTTTCTACCTTTTAAAGGGCAGTAAACAGCAAAGGAGCATTGCTTGAGGGTAAGATATTTTGTGCCAAACAAAAGAGTTCTTTCTTCAACAAGAAACCACAAACACATCTTTTCAAGACCTTTGCCCAAGCACAGTGATCAAGGTATTTTTGTTTTTCATTTGAAAAGTACTTGTTTGTTGGCATCAAAGAGGCACAGTGACTTGCAAAGAGGACAAGGTGTAGTATTAGGGAACCATTTCAAAGACCATTTGGAACAGACTCTTTTAGTCAACCAGCAAAGAGTATCCAAAACAAAATACCTCCTAGGCAAGACAGCAGAAGTGGCCTTCACAGGAGGTTTGAACCTATTTCAACTGAAGAGGTAAATGCTCATCCATTAGTCCTGTTTAACTTTCATGAAGTTGGATGTCTAGAGTTTTTTCAGAGGGTTCAGGAGGTGAAAATATATCTCCCCTTGACACATCTATGTGCTTTGAGATTGCAAGGGAAACACTTTCAGCTGGCAGGCTTGGATTTCAAGTTTTCTCCTAGATCCATTTCCAAAGGTACCAAAATCCCTTATGTCGGGGAAAAACGGTTTAAATAGAACTACCTAGACTCAGAACAGTACAAACCCTTTTTGAAGTTGGAGCATCGGGATACATGCCCATCCATCTTTCCTTTTTCATATCTTTTGACTAGTTATTCTCCCCTCATGAAGATAATCATGAAATATTTCACATGCGAGGGAAGGTTTTCCCGGGTCTATGCTTACCATGTCTGGTTGCTCATGCACTTCGGAAGATCCCAATTGCTAAACCTCCCCTTTTTCCTCCATAGAAGTATTGAAAATATGGCCTCCACTATTCAAAAAAGACCTCCTTCTCAGTAGTCAGCTTTCCTTTTCCATCATTCCCTCATCAAGATTGTCATTCTTCATCAACTTGAGAAGAAGGGAACCTCTTGGGACACTTTCATTGCACATCCAGATTTTGCCACTATTCCTTCATCCCATGCATCTCCTTCACCTTCCACTCAACATCTTTCACCTTCTTCAAGTAAGCCTATTCCCAAGAAGCTAAAATTTCCAATGATTAGTGAAGAAGAGCAGCATAATGAAGAAGAAGAGCAACATGAAGAAGAAGAGCATGATGAAGGAGAGCAACATGATGAAGAAGAGCAGCATGAAAAAGAAGAGCAACACAGTCAAGAAGAGAAGCATGAAGAAGAAGAACATGATGAAGAAGAGCAGCATGATAAAGAAGAGAAACACAGTCAAGAAAAGCAGAACAGTGAGGAAAGGCAGCAAAGTGAAGAAAAACACAGTGATGATATGCAGCACAGTGATGAAGAAAAGAGCCATGAAAAAGAGCAAAAAAGTGAGGAGGGGAATGATGAGGAAATTGAATAGTTTGATGAGGATATTTTTAGCCCTCACAGCAGAAAAAATGATGAAGATGAAGCCCAAAACATTGAGGAGACAGAGCCTAAAATTCCTAAAGAAAGCAAGGACAAGAGTAAAGAGGGCAGACCTAAAAAAGACATGCAAGATGATAGTCAAAGCATTCATGAAGAAACTCAAAACAGTGGCAAGGATGATGGGGGAAGTAGCAAGGGAAAAGAGAAAATAGAGCATGTGCTAGCTACCTCTCCTAGGCAAAGGGCCATTCTTTCTTCTCCAAAAGTGGCAAAGCCCCGAACATCAAGGAAAATAGTGCCTCAAACTATAACTCCAAATTTTACTAAGGCCCTCCGAAGCAAGGGGAAGTTGCCCAAGCAACCCATTGTCAAATTACCCAAGAGGAGGAAGACCAAGAAGGCCACCCAAAGCAAGGGAAAGGAGAAAGAAGAAAGCAGCCATGAGGAGAGGGACTTTGACATAATTCAGATCCAAAGTGATGATAGCGACAATGAGGCCCGAATCCTAGAGTCTCTCTTGATCAATAGAGAAGAAAAAATTCATGATTTGAGGGCAGATCTAGAGAGGTCTAGAAACCTCATTCACTTTTTGAAAACACAAAACAAACAGATGAGTGTCCACATGGCGGTATATGAGACATGGGCCATTAAATATAAAAAAGAGGCCTCCAAGGTGCAAATTAAGTTGGAAGAACTCATGGGCAAGTTCAATGATAGCGAAGATGAAGATCAGCCAAGAAGAAAGAGGCCAAGGACCATGGGACTCAGAAGAGCCCTAGAGAAACAAAAGGAGGAAGAAGCTTCCCTTTTCCAATCTTTTCCTCTCACTACTTTGTTCACCCAAGAGATAGAAAACAATCGAGAAGCATGGCTTAAGAGGGTGAATGATCACTTGGAAAAGAAGTTGGAAAAGGCCAATAGAGATTTGGACCTTCAAAGGAGGATGACCAGGCACTATAAGAAGCTTAATCAGTTCGTCTGACGAAAATTGAAGGCCACACAGGAAAAGCTCAAGGAAGCTCAAAAGAGGTGCCCGGCACCAAAAATGAAGAAAGACACCTCAAGTCTCCAAATTTTTGCCTCAGCTTCTCAGCATGTTTCTGAAAACCCTTGAGGGTCATGCTTGCCAAAATTGGGTGAAATTCAACAAGTTTTGGTTTTTTGTCATTTTTGGGCTTTTGGCTAAAAATCATGGGCATCGCCATTTCTGTTTGTGACGTCCTCAAAGGATGAAAATGGTATCATTGGATGCCATAATTTTAGGGGCATCTACTTAGTGATTTTCATATCAATTGAAGATAATTTGGTCCCCAAAAATGGCGAAAAACAGTCACTTTTTCCACACTCTGCCCCGTTTATCAGCAAAGTCTATTTTCTGGGTTTTTACACACAGGTCAGTTTTTGTCAGACTTCTAGTGATCAGTTTGGAGAAAAATAAGCATTTTTAGAAAATAGAAATTCGTATATTTCCAACGAGCCATCACGAGCCTCGTTTTGACATCGGGAGGGCTTCCAAAAGTTGCCCACAAGATAGAAGACTTTCTGCTGATATTTTTCTTAAGTATTTTTGTGAAAAATGCACTTTTCTAAAGTGACTTTTCCTCATGTGCGTTTAGCTATTTTTGGCCATGGTTAGTTATGAAAAGTCAATATATTTTCCTTTTTTAGAATTTTTAGGATATTTCTATAGATATTTTGTGCCTTGGGATTTGCAAAGCCTCAAGGACAAAATCATATATTTTTGATGGGCCAATGAAATTGCAAGTTGCACTAGGAGGTTTTCCCTCATCTTGGCCAATATATTCCAAGAGAATTCATTGTAAATAAGGTTGAAATTGATGATATAGAGCAATATATGGTTATAAAAGCTTGTAAGAAACACTTGTCTCATGCATTGGATAGTTTCTTGAATGTTTTTGGATGATGAAAGATGATTGTTGTTGGATTCCTTGACTTGGTAAAATGGTATAGTGTCCCTCTCTGTTATGTTTCCTTTGTTTTCATTCATATTTCATGCTCTTGCTTGCTATAAGACAGTAGAGAATAGATTTGAGACATGCCCTTGGAGGCACCTCAGATTTCCTGTTTCTTTATAGCTTCTATGTTTTCTTCCTTCTTAGTCATATCAAAGAATCCTTTATTGCTCTTTGATAACTGAAGAAATTGTTTGCTTGTTTCATTTATGGTTTTATGCATGCTAAGTATGATTCACAGTATGCCCAACTTACTCATGGCTAGTCATAGCTCCACCTCTGAAACCTTTCTTTGATTGTTTGATTGTTTTAGTTGAACCAAGGAGGTCTTGTACTGATCTTGCCCTTTGCCTAAAACTATGCAATCTTACTTCAAAGTGCCTGATAGCTTGGAATAATATGTTTAGGCATTTCCTCATAGTGATTTGAGTTATTTTTTTGTCTTAATTGTCTTTCCCCAAAGTCTAATAGCAATTTCCTAAATTTAGAGAGTCATATATCTCTATGTATTGCTTGAATGTTTATTTCTGTGCATTTATCAGTTTATAGTTACATTTCGCATGATTAATGGTTAGCCCTACCATGTCTATGTCAGCTATTGAACTATTTATGTTTGAAAACCTTTGTTCTTCACAAACTTAGTGTCCATCCCACTCCATTTTACCCAAAGATCCATTTTACCTTGATCAAATCGGCCCTTCAACATACCTTGTATCACCATCTAGAGATTTCTTGAACTTTTCGGCCCCATAGCCCAGTTGATCTGACATATTTTTACCTATCTTCGTATTTGATCAGTTCATCCCTCACAAACCTAAAACAAAACCAAAAAGCTACTTCATAACTAGCCTAAAATCAGAAACACAAGAAGCAAACACACAGATATCCCTTACACAAATAGAGAGAGCCCTCTCTGAGTCTAGGAAGGCTAGGTACTTGGGCTCCAAAGATTGGTTTGATGTTACCCTGTCACTTGGCTTGCCAATCAGCCAAATCACGAGACACTAACATAATGGCGATCACGGTGGGACTCTGAGTTAGTGACAATATAAGTACACCTTAGGACTCTAGAAATCCCTTATCTTCAAGAATACCTGCCAATTTAGCCACCTCATCGCCACACTAACATAATGGTGATCACGGTGGGACTAACTGAGTACATAACAGTCTAGCAAACTCTTATAGATTCATTAGTCTTTCAAAATTTAAACAGGCAAGTAGTCCATAGAATCATTTAGATTAAACTCTTTTTGTTTTCACCACCCTAGCAAAGTGATGAATCAGGTTTAGAACACTCTAATAAACAATAGGCTGCACATAAAAACTCAGAAAACCCAAAAAAACATCCCCAAATTGGCTATTCCTAGTTATTGGTGGTGGACCATAGGTACATCTCTATAAAAACAACCAAAATCCACCTGGCGACTCCACTAGCCTCCAGTAGGCCAAAAAACTCCATAAAAACCAAAAATTCATAAACCATACCTTTTTGTTGACTTATCCTTTCCACAAACTTAAAATTCATGGTGCAAACTCTGTAATCAGTGACAAACTAAGTATAGCTTAGCGATTCAGAAACTTTACCTGAACATAGGAGATAAACATAAATAAACTTGCAAATAGAACCATTAGCTTGTCCAAACAGCCTAGCAAACTGTTGAAACCAAGTGATCACTCTTCCTTGCAAGTATTCACCTCAAATTTTGCTCGCAGAATTTTTTTTCCCGAAAGCATCTTTGATAGTATTGGTGGTGGACCATAGATCTCAAACAAATCCACCTGGCGACTCCACTAGCCTTCATTTTTGTTTTGACTATTCTTCACATTAGCGAAACTCCTAGAGAGGCCATCCATTCAAAACAATCACAAATACCACCCTCTCTAAACTCTGAATTCAAAATCTGGCTTCACAAAGAATCTATACCAGATCTCATCCGGACCCAAATCCCCCTATCATATTAGATGACCCAGAGAAGATTCTGTGGAAAGCTTCCGAAACTAGCAACTTAGCTACCGATAGGTCCATCCGTAAAGCAAGATCAGTTCCTGAACATCTCACATCCTTGCAGGATTCCCCATATGACTTAAAATCAGCAAAAAACCTTTTTAGAAGCAAGTCACAAAGTAAGGTAAACTTTGACAATCTTGAGCCCCTATATTTGCCACAGAGTCCTAGTAGAGAAGCCTCACCTACTACACCTCCCGACTTCCAGCTTCTCCATCACTTTGGATCCTACCACCCCAGATCTGCTCAAAATCAGATCACTAGCCCAAGTACATCCGCCACACCCATTCAAATCACCTCAGCTCATCCTACAAGCCCTCATATTGTAAATCATCCATTAGCTCCCACCATTGGAACTTGGTATGCACCCTTGGTGTTGCCACACCCTTTGGATCCTTTACAAAATGACTATCAATCCAAAATCCCGCACTTTACTGAAGTTGAGGTTACTACTGCTCAACATGTAGATAGAATTAGCGATGCCTTTGAATACATGGAAATAGAGGATGAGATCATAAGAATGAGGATGTTCGCCCAAAGCGTGGGTGGAGAACCCAAAAAATGGTTTAAGAGATTAACTCTAAACAACATACACGATCTCCCAGAACTTTACCAAACCTTCATAAATAAGTGGGAAATCAGAAAGAACCCCATTCAAATCATGTCAGAGTATAACAATCTAAAAAGGGAAAATGGGGAAAGTGTCCAGGAATACTGCACTAGGTTCAACAATGTTTATAACGCCCTCTCGCCTCACTTCAAACCTCCACTTGGCTCAGCCTTAGCAAAGTTCCCCAAAGGCTTCGACCCAGACATGACTTATCAACTAAGAGACAAGGACCCCCCAACCTTAGAGGAAATGCAAAAAGTGGCCATAAGTGCAGAAGTCAACTTAGCAGAAAAGAGAGCTAGGACCATATCAAAAAGGAAAGTCACATACCGAGATGAGGTCTCCCCTTTATCCCCTTCCTTAGATCCTAGAATAGATGACTTGGTTAGATCCATGGCGAAAATGTGGGAAAAGATAAGTGAAAAGACACCTCTTAGGGACAACCAACCAAACCCTCCAAACAGAAACCAGAACCAAAACTTTAGGAGAGAACAGCCTCAAAACAAACCAAGGGAAACTGACCAACAAATTAGGCCACCCTTTAATGAAAATTATGTTGATGAGGATGAGAGGGATACAGAACCCATTGATGAAAGTCATTTGAACCTAATAGGTTCTGATAATGAGAGTGAGGTTTACCTCACAGAAGAAGAACAAGCTTTCTTCTCTCCGAATCAAAATGAAACCAACTATGAAGATCCCGAAGATCCTGCTATAGATTTTCAGAATGCCATAATAGAAGCTCACAGGCAGTATGATCTTAAAAGCAGAAAAAACCAAGACAACTCCAAGAAAGGTAGCTCAGACATTGCTAAAACCCTTGATGCCATCCTTAAAAGAGCAGTGGATAGAAAAAAAATCGTGGTCAAGAAAAATGACCAAAGCAAAGATAAAGCTATTCAGACAAGCCTTGGCCCAGATTTTCCCAGTACCTCTTCCAAGATTCTCGAGATGGCTGTTTTGAACAAAATCCCAAAACAAAGTCAGCAAACTCAGAACATAGAGAAAGTCATGGCTGAAAAAACTGAAGCAAACCTATCTAAAATACAAGCACCCTTCAGTTTTGAGGGAGAAATCGCGAAAATAAAGATTACCATGCCTCTCACTGAACTTATTGCCAAAAGCTCTTATAAATCCCAAGTGTCAAAGGTCCTGAATATAGGAAATGATGCAAACACCCTAAATCTAGCTGATGACACTCCTGAAGTGTTGTTTGGTCCAAAAATAGAAGGGAAATTCCAAGAAGGAACCACTCTTCCCTTTTACATCAGTCTTAATATCCATGACCAAATCCTACACAATGCCATGCTAGACTCCGGGACCTTGCATAATCTCATGCCAAAGGTTGTGATGGAAATATTAGGCCTAAAAATAACAAAACCTTATAAAGACTTATATTCATTTGATTCAAGTAGATTCAAGTGTCTAGGCTTAATCAAAGATCTTTGTTTCAGTTTGGCCCAAATACCTACAAAACACCTGATCATGGAAATAGTGGTAGCAGACATCCCCCCCAAGTACAGAATGATTTTATCTAGAACTTGGGGAGCTAAGCTTCAAGGAAATATTCAACTTGATATGTCCTATGCCACTATTCCTGTGTTTAACCAAACTAGAATACTCTATCGGGAATCACACATGAAATAAATGGTCATCAGCCAAGAAAGGCCAGATAACATCCCAATGTACTCCTTGCATTCTGATCTGAACTCTTTCATTTTACACACTAATGAAGACATTGAAGAACAGTCAGGAGGATTTGAAACAAGCTTAGACCCACCACATCAGCTACCCCAAGTTATCTATGATGAACTAGACACTCAAAATTATCATGACAATGAGAAGTTATGTCTTGAGGAAAGAGAGTTCATTCCTCTTGAAACAGAGAGAGAAAGAAACACAAAACATTATATACCATAAGCAAATTTCTCAAACCATAGGCAAACATCAACAGTAACATCAGGATATTTTTTCAGAACAGAGGCATTATAAGACTTGCATATCACAGACCTCTTTGGAAATCAGGGGCAGGGGAGCTTAATGTTCTTACCATACCTTAAGGATTTACCATCACATAACTCTACCCCTTCAAATGAAACCTTGACTATAGCCATAATAGCTCAAAATCCAGGAAAAATGTCTAAAAAACTTCTTATGAAAGGATATGATGACTGCAGTCCAAATATACCTGAGTTGTTTGAACTAGCTAGCATTTTGCCACTCCACCAAAGACTTAGAACTGCTAGAATTTGCAATATTGTTCAAGATACTACTTCATGTAGAGAAAATAGTGAGAAGCACTATGACACTGCCATCACTCCAAGAAACAACTTCGACAAAAGAAAATAAAAAAATCTTGACCAAAAAATAGTAGTCAAAGATAAAACAGCTGGTCATAGGATCTGTTTTGATTTTAAAAATACTAATACACACCCTTGTGATAGAAATTGTATCCTTCCTACCCAAGACCATGATATACCAATTATAAGTGCTTTTAATCATGTGTCTTTGCAAGATGATGTTTCAGGATATCGCCAAATAATTGCTTTGCAAAGCAAACAGCTCAAAGAATTTTTCAAGTATGTTGGAAGTAGTTCCATCTTCAAACCCAGAATTGCAAAACCACCAGACACCAAAAACATGCTCCTAAAATCCATGTTTCCAGTTCTGAATTTTTGCATTCTGATGTACCTTGATGATGCCATCATATACTTCAAAAATGACAAAGAATATCTGCATTATTTGAAAAATATGTACAACAAAAGAAGAAGTGGGAATCAAAGGTATAAAGAGGTACAACGGGAAGATACGGGGTTGTTTACAGATTCATGCATGAATCCTTATGTTATGCTTGAAAGAGAAAATTTTCCAAATTTTTCTTTTCAAGAGCTGAGTGGACCAAGAGTGGTAGGAGATCCTTATGAAGATAAGATGCTTAAGTTTCACCATTTCCAGGATTTCTGAGTTAAAACATTTTCAATCATTGTATATACCATTGTTTCAAAAATAAATCAAAAAACAAAAAATTCAAAAACAATAGAAAAATAGAAAAAGAGGGCGGTTTCAAAAATAGAAAGAAAGCCCCATGTTCAAAAAATAGTCATTCTGAAAGCGCGCAAGTCTAAATGCCACTACCAGTGCTCAAAATGTCTTGTTCAGTTATCTAGCCTAATCATAACTGAACATGTTTTAAATTTGTCTGCTGATAAGTTAGTGAGAGGAAAGATAGTCAATATTGTGTAAGCTTGACTTGTCAAAGAAAATAGATTAGGAAAAGATACGGGTTCCACATGCTCAAAACATAACCAAAGAGGAAAGCAGGGATGAAAAAAAAACTGTGTATCCTAGCCATGATTTTCTATATTTCATTTTATGCAAAATAATATTTGTGTGCAGCTTGTCTTTCATGCCACAGGTACATGACAAATCAAACTGTCTAATCTTGATTTAAGTCATTTTTTCAATTTCATGTTTTAGAATAGAGAATAAAATCCTGTCAAACAGCTTAACCCTGACAGTCGATCCAGCATAGGTAGAGAAACAAAGGATTTCATTAGCTTAAACTTAACTCCGGCAGATATAAGTGTAGAATTAGATAGTGTCATTTTTCAAAAAAAAAAAAAAATATGTCAAAGGGTTGCTAGTCCAAATGCACCCAAAAGAAGAAAAAATGTTAGGAAATGTAGCGGGGTAGGTAGAAATGACTTTGATGCTAATCATGTTGTCAATTTTCAGAAATAGCATCAAGGAAGAAAGAAATTTGCACCAATGGATAAAGGCACTGGTCTTCAATGGACAGAGATCTGAAATTCTGGACACCTCCTGAAAAGGAGCTGCCCTCCCCAAATGGAGCCACTGTTAGTCATCAATATTTTTAACCTGTTGATGATGACTAGCTTTTAAAGCCATGTTTTCTAGAAGTTGATCTCCAATTTTTCAAATTTGTCAGCTAGAAAACACCCCTAAACATTTTGTCCTCCTACCTTTTCAATCAGCCTATGATGAGAAAAAACCTAGTTTTCAAGCCCTATCTAGTCTCAGTCATACAAGCTTGTCCATCAGCTGTCATAAGCTAAAGTCATCTGCTGTCATTCACCCTCATCCCCAGGTCATTCATTAACCAACTGTTGATAAGAATGTCAGCCACCCTACCTCTGGTCATATGTCATCTTAAGATCTGGTCATACCAAAGAGAATACTCCAAATCTGTCAAAGATCTCCCCTAAGTTAGGTAGTGGCGCTTTAGGAAATCCTCCCTTGGCAAACTATCCTAAGCCAAAAGAACCTATATCTAATACCATCCAGTCATAAATGACCTTCCTATTCTAAAATCAAATCTTGATACACCCTTAGGTCACGCCCCTAACAAGTCTTGGTGTCTCAGCAGTGCATGTTTCAAAAGCCAAACTGATATTGTGTTGATCTATAGTGTTTCAGTGTCTTTTTCAAAAGTAGAAATGTACCAGTGTTCCAGAAGACATTATTAAATTAAACATGAGAGGAAAACTGCTTCTCATATTGTTTTGAGCTTGGGATGAAAGTACTAGTTAGAAGAGAAAATTCAATAAACTTCTGCAACCACAGTAAAAAAGGGTTAGTAATGAAGAACAGATAAGCATTTACTCTTCAGATACAAGTCATGTTTCTCCTGGTTTCTAAAGATGCATAAGGGTATTTTAAAAACATGATACATATCTCAGAGAATGCCTCTCATAGCATATTGCTAAATTTGCACCTTATTACTTCTTGTGATATACCAAGCAGAGATAGGCATTACAAGGAAAGATGACACAGTTTGAGAAAGGGATGAAATGTCACCTGTTGTAAACCTCCTCCAAGCATGAGCAGATGGTTGGGTGACTGTGCAAACCTCCTCCAAGAAAGAGCAGATGGTTTGAGAATATTATGATAAAGGCATCCTTCATTTAACAAGCATAGGGTCAGGAACAGAGGTATGGCCTCATTCAAAGAGCACAAGGCTAACACTGCTGCAAATGGCCTAAAAAACTTGTTTACACCTTTTTCTCCAATGGATGAAACCACTGACATAGCAGTGGTGTTTCAAGGGACGCTTACATGGTTTCATTGTTTGAAAGACAGAGTGGAAATCAGTAGAAAACAATTCAAGGTTTATGAGTTGAGGGCTGGTGTTAAACATAGGCCAAGCAGTGATATTATGGTATTCAAAGAAGCTTTGTTTTTCTTCTATCAAAGGTCTCCTTCAAAGGGTAATCTGAGGCTAGAATTCCCAAACTTAGAAAAACCTTATCAAAATGACAAAGAAGATAGTCTAAGCCTTGATTCTAAAAGAGACTTTTACAAATGAATACACAGAGACAATATGTGTGAGGAAAGGGCATGACAAATGTTTTAAATTTAGAGACAACACTCAAAGAAGCAAGGCATATCACTGTCATAGACAAGACCTCTTTATGAACATGTGAAAGAACTCTGATGTTGTATGTAATTGCATTAAGAGTTTCTAAAGGCCTTTCTCCTTGATCAATAGATATGAATCAAGCCATTGGTGAGTTCAAACAAAGATTCATCCACAGTCAAAGGAAAATGTCCAAGGGCGCCTAACAGTTTTTTATCAACTTCACAAGGGGCTTAATCATCATCAAACATCAAGAGAGTTGAATTGCCAAAATGAGTTCTAGAATTGTAAATCATCTCCTTCCAAGAGATATGGCAAAAGATGCATCAACAGTCCTTGATATGGCTCCTAAGCATTTTCCTTTAAAGGACAAACAGTGACAGAGTTATTTCCTAAGTGAAAAGGCAGTGAAAGGGGTTTTGTTTCTTAACGAGGCCTTTTTTTTTTTACTTCAACAAAAGCCATGAATATGAGGGTCATTCAAAACTAGCATCCACAACATTTTTGTTATAAATCTTGATCGAATATGGGTCTTTGTAATGTTTTAAAGGTGATGAAATTACAAAAACAGTGATTCATGTTTTGACAAAACAAAAAAGGCTTTTTCAAAAGGGCATAGAAACTCCAAAACGTGATGTGAAGACATTTGAAGTGTTTCTTTCAAATATAAAGGCAGAAGTGACCGTTTAAAAGGCCCAAAAGTATTTCTCAAAACACAAAGCAAATGCTCCCCTAGCTGCTAATTGGAGAAAACAAGATATTTTGAGAATTTTCAAGTTTTTCACTGCTTAAGGCCTGCGCGGCGTGCCTATGAGCATAAATACAAAGGAGCTACACTGTTGCTCGGTGTGCCTGTGCGTCTTTGTTCACCGACGCCCGAACAAGACCTGACTACCTCCATTGCATGGCGCTCTCTTCTGCGAACGTGCCGCTCACCCAAAAGCCCTCAAAAAACACCTTTGAAAGCTGAATCAAGGATCGACAAAGCCCTTAAGCATACTTCAAAGTATTTTTCTCACTCCGTGATGAATTTTGAGGTTAAAAGGTGGTGTATGCTTGCTATGTTTTCGAGAGAGAAACAATGACAAAGAGGGTGGGGTTTTTGGTCAAAATCAAAGTTGTTTATTACTGTGGGTGTCAAAGATCAATACAATAATAGAGGAAATTTTTTCAATCGGTCTTGAAAAGCCCTAATTTTCTTTCAAAGAAAGTGATAACAAAGGAGAAGGGTTTGAAGGGAAAGGGTGTTTGTGCCATAACAAAGGGAGTTTCCACTTCAACAAAAACCACCAAGATATCTTGTTTAAACCTTTTACTAAAAAAAATTGGTTAAGGGAGATAGGTTATTTGTCAAATTGAAAAGGGTCTCTTTGGTCATGGCTCGCAGACGATAAAACAATGAATAAAGAGGAGGTTTGTGAGACCAAATTTGAAAGCTCTTCTATGGTTATTAAAAGCTAAAACTAGCCCACAGCTGCTAGACAAATAAACAAAGGTTCATAGATCACAATTTTTTTTAAAGTGATCACCTAGATAGTGATTAGAAGATGAAGGTCTGATCAATATAAAGTGTCCCTTTTTGTGTTGTGAAATAGTGAACTTTTTGCAGCCCCCAGGGTTCCAAAAATAGAGTATGTTGTGAAGGTCTTTTAAGTCAGTTGAAAGATGTTTTGTCTACCTTTTAAAGGGCAGTAAACATCAAAGGAGAATTTCTTGAGGGTAAGATATTTTGTGCCAAACAAAAGAGTTCTTTCTTCAACAAGAAACCACAAACACATCTTTTCAAGACCTTTGCCCAAGCACAGTGATCAAGGTATTTTTGTTTTTCATTTGACAAGTACTTGTTTGTTGACATCAAAGAGGCACAGTGACTTGCAAAGAGGACAAGGTGTAGTATTGGGGAACCATTTCAAAGACCATTTGGAACAGACTCTTTTAGTAAAGCAACAAAGAGTATCCAAAACAAAATGCCTCCCAGGCAAGACAGAAAAAGTGGCCCTCACAAGAGGTTTCAACCTGTTTCAACTAAAGAGGTAAATGCTCATCCATCAGTCCTGTTTAACTTTCATGAAGTTGGATTTCTAGAGTTTTGTCAGAGAGTTCAGGAGGTGAAAAGATATCTCCCCTTGACACATCTATGTGCTTTGAGATTTCAACAGAAACAATTTCAGCTGGCAGGCTTGGATTTCAAGTTTTCTCCTAGATCCATTTCCAAAGCTACCAAAATCCCTTATGTCAAGGAAAAATGGTTTAAACAGAGCTACCTAGAATTAGAACAGTACAAACCCTTTTTGAAGCCGGAGCATCGGGATACATGCCCATCCATATTTCCTTTTTCATATCTGTTGACTAGTTATGCTCCCCTCATGAAGATAATCATGAAATATTTCACATGCGAGGGAAGGTTTTCCCGGGTCTATGCTTACCATGTCGGGTTTCTCATGCACTTCACAAGAGCCCAATTGTTAAACCTCTCCCTTTTCCTCCATAGAAGTATTGAAAAGATGGCCTCCACTGTTCAAAAAAGACCTCCTTCTCAGCAGTCAACTTGCCTTTTCCATCATTCCCTCATCAAGATTTTCATTCTTCATCAACTTGAGAAGAAGGGAATCTCCTGGGACACTTTCATTGCACATCTAGATTTCGTCACTGTTCCTTCATCACATGCATCTCCTTCACCTTCCACTCAGCATATTTTGCCTTCTTTAAGTAAGCCCATTCCCAAGAAGCTAAAATTTCCCATGATTAGTGAAGAAGAGCAGCATAATGAAGAAGAAGAGCAACATGAAGAAGAAGAGAAACACAGTCAAGAAGAGAAGCATGAAGAAGAAGATCATGATGAAGAAGAGTAGCATAGTCAAGAAGAACAACACAGTGAGGAAAGGCAGCAAAGTGAAGAAAAACACAGTGATGATATGCAACACAATAATGAAGAAAAGCGCCATGAAAAAGAGCAAAAAAGTGAGGAGGGGAATGATGAGGAAATTTAAAATTTTGATGAGGATATTGGTAGCCCTCACAACAGCAAAAATGATGAAGATGAAGCCCAAAACATTGAGGAGATAGAGCCTAAAAGTCCCAGAGAAAGCAAGGACAAGAGTAAATAGGGCAGCCCTCAAAAATACATGCAAGATGATAGTCAAAGAATTCATGAAGAAACTCAAAACAATGGCAAGGATGATGAGGGAAGTAGCAAGGGCAAAGAGAAAATAGAGCATGTGCTAGCTACCTCTCCTAGGCAAGGGGCCATGCTTTCTTCTCCAAAAGTGGTAAAGCCCTGGACATCAAGGAAAAGAGTGCCTCAAACTATAACTCCAAATTTTACTAAGGCCCTCTGAAGCAAGGGGAAGTTTCCCAAGCAACCCATTGTCGAATTACCCAAGAGAAGGAAGACCAAGAAGGCCACCCAAAGCAAGGTAAAGGAGAAAGAAGAAAGCAACCATGAGAAGGAGAGGGACTTTGAAATAATTCAGATCCAAAGTGATGATAGCGACAATGAGGCCCGAATCCTAGAGTATCTCTTGATCAATAGAGAAGAACAAATTCATGATTTGAGGGCAGATCTAGAGAGGTCTAGAAACCTCATTCACTTTTTGAAAACACGAAACAAACAGATGAGTGTCCACATGGCGGTATATGAGACACGGGCCATTAAATATAAAAAAGAGGCCTCCAAGGCGCAAATTAAGTTGGAAGAACTCATGGGCGAGTTCAATGATAGCGAAGATGAAGATCAGCCAAGAAGAAAGAGGCCAAGGACCATGGGACTCAAAAGAGCCCTAGAGAAACAAAAGGAGGAAGAAGCTGCCCTTTTCCAATCTTTTCCTCTCACTACTTTGTTCACCCAAGAGACAGAAAAAAATTGAGAAGCATGGCTTGAGAGGGTGAATGATCACTTGGATAAGAAGTTGGCAAAGGCCAATAGAGATTTGGACCTTCAAAGGAGGATGACCGGGCACTATAAAAAGCTTAATCAGTTCGCCTGACGAAAATTGAAGGCCACACAGGAAAAGCTCAAGGAAGCTCAAAAGAGGAGCCCGACACCAAAAATGAAGAAAGACACCTCAAGTCTCCAAATTTTTGCCTTAGCTTCTCAACATGTTTCTGAAAACCCTTGAGGGTCATGCTTGCCAAAATTGGGTGAAATTCAACAAGTTTTGGTTTTTTGTCATTTTTGGGCTTTTGGCTAAAAATCATGGGCATCGCCATTTCTATTTGTGACGTCCTCAAAGGATGAAAATGGTATCATTGGATGCCATAGTTTCAGGGGCATCTACTCAATGATTTTCAGATCAATTGAAGATGATTTGGTCCCCCAAAATGGCGAAAAACAGTCACTTTTTCCACACTCTTCCCTCTTTATCAACAAAGTCTATTTTCTAGGTTTTTACACACAGGTTAATTTTTTTTCAGACTTCTAGTGATCAGTTTGGAGAAAACTAAGAATTTTCAGGAAATATACATTTAGAGCTTTCCAACGAGCCATCACGGGCCTCGTTTGACATCGGGAAGGCTTCCAAAAGTTGCCCACAATACAGAAGATTTTCTGCTGATATTTTTCTTAAGTATTTTTGTGAAAAATGCACTTTTCTAAAGTGACTTTTCCTCATGTGCGTTTAGTTATTTTTGGCCATGGTTAGTTAAGAAAAGTCAATATATTTTCCTTTTTTAGAATTTTTAGGATATTTCTATAGATATTTTGTGCCTTGGGCTTTGCAAAGCCTCAAGGACAAAATCATATATTTTTTATTGGCCAATGAAATTGCAAGTTGCACTAGGAGGTTTTCCCTCATCTTGGCCTATATATTCCAAGAGAATTCATTGTAAATAAGGTTGAACTTGATGATATAGAGCAATATATGGTTATACAAGCTTGGAAGAAACACTTGTCTCATGCATTGGATAGTTTCTTGAATGTTTTTGGATGATGAAAGAGGATTGTTGTTGGATTCCTTGACTTGGTAAAATGGTATAGTGTCCCTCTCTGTTATGTTTCCTTTGTTTTCATTCATATTTCATGCTCTTGCTTGCTATAAGACAATAGAGAATAGATTTGAGACATGCCCTTGGAGGAACCTTAGATTTCCTATTTCTTTATAGCTTCTATATTTTCTTCCTTCTTAGTCATATCAAAAAATCCTTGATTTCTCTTTGATAACTGAAGAAATTGTTTGCTTGTTTCATTTATGGTTTTATGCATGCTAAGTATGATTCACGGTATGCCCTGCTTACTCATGGCTAGTCATAGCTCCACCTCTGAAACATTTCTTTGATTTTTTGATTGTTTTAGTTGAACCAAGGAGGTCTTGTACTGATCTTGCCTTTTGCCTAAAACTATGCAATCTTACTTCAAAGTGCCCGATAGCTTGGAATAGTATGCTTAGGCATTTCCTCATTGTGATTTGAGTTATTTGTTTGTCTTGATTGTCTTTCCCCAAAGTCTGATAGCAATTTACTAAATTTAGAGAGTCATATATCTCTATGTATTGCTTGAATGTTTATTTCTATGCATTTATCTGTTTATAGTTACATTTCTCATGATTAATGGTTAGCCCTACCATGTCTATGTCAGGTATTGAACTATTTATGTTTGAAAGCCTTTGTTCTTCACAAACTTAGTGTCCATCCCACTCCATTTTACCTAAAGATCCATTTTACCTTGATCAAATCGACCCTTCCATACCTTGTATCACCATCTGGAGCTTTATTGACCTTTTCGACCCCATAGCCCAGTTGATCTGACATATTTTTACCTATCTTAGTCTTTGATCAGTTCATCCCTCACAAAACTGAAAAAAAAACTAAAAAGCTACTTCATAACTAGCCTAAAATCAGAAACACAAGAAGCAAACACACAGATATCCCTTACACAAATAGAGAGAGCCCTCTCTGAGTCCAGGAAGGCTAGGTCCTTGGGCTCCAAATATTGGTTTGATGTTACCCTGTCACTTGGCTTGCCAATCAACCAAATCACGGGACACTAACATAGAGAAAGTAGGATGGATTAAATGGTGAGTAGTAAAGATAAAACTCAAAATTTTCCTATTTATGCAGTTGAAACTAAATTGGGATCCTCAATTTTGTTAATGAAGTTACTGATGAGGCAGTATTTGAGAAAAAGACAGAAAATCAGCAAGCATAAAATCAGATATGTGTTGAGGAAAATGAAGAAGGATGGTGGATTTTACATTTTGATGGCGCTGCTTGAAGA
This sequence comes from Pinus albicaulis, assembly GCA_034641835.2. Taxonomy (NCBI): domain Eukaryota; kingdom Viridiplantae; phylum Streptophyta; class Pinopsida; order Pinales; family Pinaceae; genus Pinus; species Pinus albicaulis. Next base: position 121,520,010 of record CM076575.1, read on the forward strand.
GAGGGGGTTGGAGCAAGGATATGGATTACCACTCCTAATGATGAAAGTATGTTTTTCTCATTCAGATTAAACTTTGATTGTACAAACGATGTGGCATAGTATGAGTCACTCTTTTTGGGTTTAGAAACTTTGAAGAATTTAGGCACCAAAAAGATATCAGTTTGTGGTGATTCAGAATTAGTGATAAAGAAGGTAGAAGGGTCTTATCATACCAAATATGTCAGGATGAGGGCTTATAGAAACTTAAGCATTGAAATGCTTGAGAATTTTGAAGAACACACTTCATGGTCAAAAGTAGAGATCAAAATTCAGTGGTTGCCTCTGCAAGTTTATTTGTCATTCCAACTCATTCCAGTGAGATGTATGAGGTTTAGGTCAAACACAGACCAACAATTTATGAAAATATCATCCATTGACAAGTGTTTGATAGTGATCAACAGGTCCAAAATTTCCTTGAATTGAAAGAAGAGTTTGAGAATATCCAAGTAGATCAACAAAATATGTTTGTTGAAACTAAAGTTAATACTGAAGTCTTGCAGCTGAAAAATAATTGTATTCCCAAAGGTCTTATTCCCCTTGAGATTTTTTTTTTGATCAAAATGATGTTTTCAAATCTCCAAGGATGCACGCTGGTGATGAAGAGGTGGAGACTTGCAATCTTGGCACATCAGAAGTTCCTAAAATGGTAAAATTATGCAAGTTTCTTTCTATGGAGATGAAACAGAGGTATGTGGCTATGATGAAGAAGTATATTGATGTCTTTGCATGGAGTTATGCTGATCTGAAAAGGTATGATCATAGTATTATCCAACATACTATTCCCTCAAAGAGAATGAAAAACATTTCAAGCAGAAGTTGAGAAGAATTAATCCTTTGCTCATGCCTTTGATTGAGAAAGAGATTAAGAAATTTTTTGATGCAAAGATCATTTTCCCTTTAAGATTTTCAAAATGGCTTGCTAATCTAGTACCTGTTAGAAAGAAGAGTGGTGAGATTAGATTTTTTATTGATTTCATAAATTTAAAAAAAGAATCTATAAAAGAAAACTACCTTCTTCCTAATCCAGGTGGATATTAGTGGGCACCTACCTATTCCACTTGGGGCCCCACCATTGTCTCTTTCAGTTTTTCAGTTTCGGCATGACTTACTATTTTTAGCAGTTTTTCGAGTCCTGAACTCTCAGAGCTGTTTTGAGGCCCTAAATGACGTTTTTTGGGAAAACCGGGAGAAACATGGATCCATGGACTAATGTATCTCACATCTAAATTTGTATTCCTCAAATAAATATTTCTAACAAGGTATGGTGCGCGCCAAATAGAGATCGTACGCCAAAGTTATGTCCTCGGGAAGTTGAAATACCAATTTACCCAAACGGGGCCCATAGTTTTGGTGCTTCATCTCCTAGGGTTAGGGTTTTGGATGTTTAGGGTTTTACATTGTTTCTAAATAATAAATAGGCCCTAGAGCCTCATTGTAACACATTTCAGAGGCCTGTAGCCACCACATCTCTTCTCAAAGATACACTACCAGTGCCCTAGTTAGTTTATTTCCATTCTGTCTGTAAGCGAATTTCAGTTCTTTGATATTAATGAAATGAAATGTTATTTCAACTGCATATTTGTATTTATGGTTATATGTTTATTTTGTTGCGTTCATACATAAATCTGGATCAGTGGTATCAGAGCGGTATGCTTTTTCTCGATCCTTCTTTTCATGTCCCCAACGAGGTCGGGGTATAAGGAGTTAGGGCTCCATCTGGTGGAACCTTTGCAAGATCAACCTCGCAAACCATGGCCACCCATGGGGGACGAAAAGAAAGATGAGGGAGCAGGATATCCTATCAAAATATTTCTCGAGGAGGCCCTTGAAAAAAAAGGAATGCGTTGATGGATAACTTTGCCCAGATCCTTCAACGACTGTCCATTGGCGGCGCATCTGCATCCAGCAGCCACTCTAGAGGTGTGACTCCCTTTAAGGTACAATTAAAGTTTTACATTCCCATATTTGAGGGTCAAATAGATGCCAATGTCGTAGATATATGGTTGAATATATTAGAAGGACAATTCTTGGTTCATGACTTTTCCGACCGAGAGAAGATTATTTTTGCACTCCTCAAAGCTACACCCCATGTCAAGGACTAGTGGGAAACCTACTGCGAGAAAAAGGACAAGAGAGAACCCTCTCTATTCTTAGCCATGCCCACTTGGAATTATTTCTAAGATACCATCAAGGAACAATACTATCCCGTGGGAGCTATGAGGACAAGTACATACAATGGACCACACTACGGCAACAAAGGGATCAAGATGTGCATGATCTGACGAATCTATTCCATACCCTGTGCACAAATTTGGGTATTAAATATTTGGAGAAACATTTGGTGCTAAAGTATCATATTTTTCTGCACAGATACATTCAGGAGGAAATGGAGCTCCTCAACATCTCCTTGCTTGGTACGACATACCATTATGCTACCAAGATTGAGCAGAAATTCAAATAGAAGAAGCGAGACTTTGGATCTGTGAATCAAAAGCAAGGTAAAGGTTCCCCCAAACCGCAGAACAAAGGACAAAGCCAAGGCATGGCATCCCAAGACAACCTGTCAAAGCCACAAGCAAAGAACAACACTATGAATCCAAAGAAGGACACGGGAAAGTGGTGTGAGTTCCATAAGAGCTCCACTCACAACACAAGTGAGTGTTGGGCGAAACAGCCGTTGGTGGCCGAGGTGAGGGATTCTGAGTTAGATGCATGCTCAAGCTCTTAATCAGAACCTGACAAGGGGAATGAAAATGGGAAACAAATTATTGATGCGGAGCCCAACGCCACTGTTGCCACTGCGAAGATCTAGAAGGAGGAACCAAAAGATCCAGAGGAGGAGGAGTGTCTCTCCACTCCCAGATGTGGGTAAAGGGTTCCCCGCTACAGTTCATTGTCAACAATGGGAGCCAAAATAACCCCATTTCAGGAGACGTCGTGAAGCGGTTGGGCTTGCCGACATAGTACACCCACAACCATACACCATCGGGTGGCTTCACCAAGGATGGGATCTTCGCGTCAGCCAACAATGCTGCCTTCCCTATAGCATTAAGCCCTTCATGGATGAGGTATTATGTGACATTTAAACTCTTGATGTTTCTGATGTATGATTAGGCCAACCATACTTGTGGAAGTGACATGTTGTGTATTAGTCCCTGTTTCGGGAAAAAACACCCTAGAGGTTTGTTGGGTCAAAACCTCCACAGATCAGGGCATGATATTCAAGAAGGACTCACACAACCACACCTGTATGCTAAAAACTAGATAACATCGATAGTATAACTCACCCGTAATCCTACGTTTGATGTAGATCCCACGGGGTCCAAACCCCCAGCAACCCTTCTTCCTCCTTTACCTGAAAATCAAGAAGAAACGTGCACGAAAATCTAGTTGTACAACATATATTTACCCTAAATGTCAGTGAAAACCATGTGAAACATCATATAAACAATAATAAATGCTTAAATAATAATATTTTCACATATGCAATCAAATATTAACACGCGAATTCGGGAACAAGATGGTTCTTCTTCATTACGAACAACATGTACAGTAATAAAAAGTGGAGAGATCACCAGAATCCTTCCACGATCTTCGAACAGACCGTCGTCCAAATCCGTCCCGCCCTTGCCTCGCTAAGATACTTTCAAGACTTGTGCACTCGAGATGGCATATAAACTAATGAACATCTCCAGAAAACAAGGGTTTCCTGTAAAAAATTGGGAAAGTGCAGGAGGCACGGGAATTCAGACTTGAATTGGGATTCCAACAGAGTATAATATCTATAAAATTTCTCTCTCCCTTAGGCCATGCACATGAGGGGATTTTATACTCCCTCAACGTAGTTTCAATCAGTTGGAAACAATTGGCCACGTGCTGGGGTGGTTGAACTACTGGAGTAACCATCAACCCAACACGAAAATAGGGAATTTTTATATATTTTTTAATGATTTTAATGGCATACGTGGAAAAGTACATGTGGACTCGCGTATACATGCGGAAAAGTCTGGGCATACCCGCATATGGGATTTTTAACACTGTTTTTTATGAATTTTGTTCAAGTATGTGGGAATGGGTGCCCAAGGCCATGGAGACAATCACGAATCACATGAGGGTGAAAAATGATGCTATAACAGATGCCCCCTAATATATGAGGTCAGAAGGGGTACATGATGGCCGAAATGTATTATGCACATAGAAAGAACTTCGCAAGGACAAGAGAGGACTTCACCAGATTTCAGCCTGCCAAAAACCAATGAAAGAAAATAGAGAGTCAACTCATGCTGAAGCGGGCATACCCATGCTTAGTCAAAAATACATCATATCAAAAGTACATAATAGATCCAAAATGTATACAAGTATAGCTGAACTGAAAGTACACAATGAATCATCTGAGCATGGGCCGGAAGTACAAGTCAGAATCAATGTCTAAGTATCACATATTGAAAGCTGATCAATGATGCTGAAACTGGATGTCTGATCATATAAGTAACTGAATCTCCAAGTACCAAATCATAAGAGGTGGAATAAATGGTACAATCATGCAACTCGGGAGCCAACATATAGGATGTTGCTGTACGGACACTGCAACATATAAGGGTGAACGACATCACTGGCAGAAACTGAATGGACTATCAAAAGTGAACCGAGAAATGCTGATGCAACCCGAGGTCTTCACCGATCACTATGGCACAATTCTACACAATGGGAATAAATGAGCTGAAGTAGACCATGTGAGAAATCGTTGGATTACCAGTCAATAATGTATACCGTTAACCAACACGAGACAACCCACCAATAATGAAAATGAGTGTCAAGGTGCCCCAGTACAATCTAACAAGTGAAAATGAGTGAGTTGAAGTCGAACACTTGAAATAATCTACCGATCAGGAGGCAATGATGAGTCCCCACTATCGATAGCGAAGAGTCTGCCACTGATGACTGCAAACCCTAAGGTACTGACAAAAAGACTCTAGATCTTATTCCCAGAGCAATGAGTCGGAGTCGATGGGAAAAGATCTGCTGGAAGGAAGGCATTAAGGCATCCCACATCAGTCCAGCGCGAGTGTAACCCGCAGGCCAAGATTTGGAAGGAATCGGATGAAGTAGAGTGACGGAACCAAACCGAAGTACGTTTCCGACATGCACAAGATGAAGCTAGCGCATGGAAGAAACCCTCTGAACCAACCAATAATGAAAGCTGACACAGAGGTGAGATATCCACCGATAGGGTCAAATGGAAATCAAGGTACTGCACGAATCCCAAGTGTGATAATGTATGCTGACGTCGAACACAGGGGAAACCACTCAGTCAAAGACCCATAATGATGATCAAATGCTGAGCACAAGGTCACCTATCAATGATGGAAATAGGGCCAAGGTGTGGCTCTAGGTTTTCTCTCAGAGCAATGTGTCTTAGTCGATAAGAGACAAACCCGCCAGCGAGAAGTCAATGGAGACCTTCTCAAACCAGCACGAGCAGAAGACCAAGACATCTGATGTGATAGAACAAGATACTGACAAAACCAGGAAGGCCGACTGAAGAATGAGTCAAGAGACACTGCAGAATAGCCAACTCTAGTTAGACTTCCCTTGAACAAAAGCACGACTCATGATGACCATGGCAGTAAAAAGTGACACTGTATAAGTCTGTTATGCAGGAGGCAAAAACAAATTCTCCATATGATTGGAAGAGATAACCAACCGGAGGAGGACTGACTAGTGAAACAAGGCAAAGGCTGAACCTAGGTCAAAACTAAAACCATCCCAAATGGAGGAAATATATAAGTATATGTGCTTTGTTCAAGGGCGACAAAATGACACTGTACTACCATCAAATTACGAAGTTATATCTCGTTCCCGCTCTTTTTGTTATATTTGATTTTTTTGTCTTTTTCATATAATAAGCTTGAAAAAGAATAAAATAATGCTATGGCACAATGGATAGAACATGTATCAAGAAACAGATGCACTAGTGCTGGGATTGGAACGATCCTATGCTCAATGCAAGGTGGCGGAAATTGGTAAGCGATACTCAGAGGAATGTTCCATCCATGGGTAAAAAGGGTGTCAAGTCGCGATAGCTAAGTGCATGCAATGGTTAGCTTGTACAGATAACAAGGTCAAAAGTTGGCTTAAACATCGAGTCCAAAATGAAGCCGGCTAAAGGCCAGGATAAACAAGTAGCCAAAATGCAATGCAGTAATACAACTCAACAACACCAGGGAGCCTCTAGGGTAATAGCCAGAAAAATGATAGTGAGGAAGAAGAAGAATGAAGCTTCAACACATAAGTCATGGCGGGACTAAAGAGGACTCCCGAGTCTACATAAAATGCAGCATGGGCAACAAATGCTAGTGAGGAACTAACTAGGAAGCCCATGTAAAGGAAGGCTCTACCACCAAGTCATGATTAAATAATCGGCGAGTGAAAAGGGTGTAATACTCATGACCTGATGGGATCGACCCTATGGCAAGTGATCAGAATGGAGGCTAGTATGAAAAATGCAATGGAAAGTGGATTCCCTAACCTATATACCAGTGAAGATCATATACCTGCCATGACGGGTCAGCAGTCATGGATCAAAAACCAGAAAAAATCTCGAGTGCATCAAAATGTACCTGAAAATATACCAATCTCGGCACTTCCAAGCATCCGGGTTATGCAGCTTAAGATAGATTGAAAAAATAAGCATAACAAATTTTTGCAAAAAAAATTCAATTTTGGGCATAAATACACAAGTTACCTCATATTTGGTTCATTGTTACATTGCTGATTTGGGAAAAAGTGCTCTGGAGAAAAAGCCTCTTTCGTCAAAATAGAGCAATCGACCGTCAAACTTCACCGAATTTGTTAGGTAAGCTCTTAATTCATCCTTGTTATTCATTTTGTCCGTTCATAAGTTAAAAATTAGGAATTTTCACCGTAGAACCATTTTTTTAAAATCACGGGTTTGCGCATACGCGGGTTTATAATGACCAAGTCGTGTATATACGCGATTGTGCACAAAGAAAGTCACGTATGCACAACCCAAAATGAAAAAACGCGCATCTAATGAACAAATTATTGAATTTTTGCAGGATGACTATATCTTGGAGAAAGCATGAAAACAGTGCCATTGATAATGAAGTCATGCAGGACCAAGTATCACTCAATATTCTTTGAAATTGTGGATTGCTCAAGTTTTTCAAAATGCCAAATATGAAGAGTAATGTCTGGTTGCTCGAAATGCTTGTGAATTATTGGGAACCAAAAGAAGACTGCTTCATAATAGATCAAATTCCCATACGCATCGAGGTGGAAGATATATATTTTATTACTGGACTCTCCCGTAGGGGGGAGCCAGTAGAATTGCATGGTAAGCCTTTGGGAGGGCTAACCGTGGAATATTACGTCCACGTCTATTGCGTAGAGGGTTCCAAGAAAGTTGGAACTCAAATTTCTATCAAAGATTTAAGAGACTTGCACATGAAAATTCTCCTTTTTACCATTGGCAGGGTAGCGGGATATTCTTCCCTACACCAGGTATCCAGGACTCAAATGAGTATAGCAGTGGAATTCTTAACTCATTTATATGATTGGTGCATAGCTCTATTGATGAACATGAAGCAACAATTGAATTCTATCCGAAAAGTAAAGACAAAACATTTTGGATATGGTACAATCTTGATGACATTCTTCTTCGAGAAGATTCCTGGGCTGAGACCCAAAGTGATCTCTTCTATCAGCAGCCCGAGAGACCCAAGAATTGCCCGATGGGCTGACTTGATGAAGAGATTGGGGGGAAGTGAAGTTCCCCGGACCACTTGGGATGATGAGTTCTTCCAATGGTGGAGGGAACAAATCATCGCTGTGGAAGACTATCCCTATGCTGGGATGGATTTTCGTGGCGATCCAGTCCTTGTCCTTCCACCAGGCGCGACATGGGGCATAGTCGGTAAGTTTGCAATTTTTTGACTTATATAATTTTTTTGAATTTTTTCAATATATATGAAAAAATGTGGAAAACAAACATGTTTTTGATTGGATTCAAAATGACTTACAATTTTAAAATGATCATGATACAGATATTGGACCAGTCCGACCTGAGGGTTACCCACGACATAAGCGTCACAGAGGTGAGGCAGATACAGTAGATCCAGACAGGACCCTCCAGGCTGTACAGAGGAACTTGGAGGGATTAACCCGCCAAGTACCTATGGCTGCAGTGGAAGATCTTCCTGAAGCCATCCAGAGACGGGTGGTAGGAGTACCCCATGACTGGGTATGGTTATTCCGCCGAGTTGCCACCGCGATCGTGTTCTATAGGAACACAACTTCTGGGCAGGGACCATAGGAGTAGATAGATATGATATACCAGATGACTATATATTTTTTGAGACTGAACATGATCGGGCATAAGCACAATTTTTTGTATGACTTATGGATCCAAATTTTGTATAGTTTTTTGAACACTCTGATGATATAAATACAACGATGTTTGATGTGACGTGACAAATGTATAAAAAATTATGATGTTTTTGATGATTAAATTTTATTGTATGGAATGATTAATATGCCAATCAATTTCTTGATTAGCTAATGAGTCTACCATCCAATTGTCGGCTCGAGGAATATGAATGAAAGTTAAAAATTGAAATGATCTTTGTAACAAACGTACCCTCAAGAACAACCGGAGTAAAAATGGATCTCGAACCCGATAAGTATTGTTCAACTGTGATACCACCAGCTGGGAGTCCAAGAAAACTACCAACGAATCAACACCCAAAGATATTGCCTCCGAGAGATAAATAACTGCAGTGTATTCTGCTATATTATTGGAAGTAGGACCAATGCAGACTCCTCTTGATACGAACAACTGACCGGATGGATGATGAAGCATCCAAGCTGCGGAAGCCAAGTTCCAGGTGTGTCTACTAGCACCATCGGCGAAACCAAAATGACTCATAACATTCTACACAACCTGCCAAAGCAGATCAAAAAACATCACCATCCCATCAAAGATCGAAAAAACCAGATATGTACAAAGTAAAACTACTATATACAAAAGCAAAATGTCAGGCCGAAGCCTAGGCATAATAATTTTTCAAATAGAACCCATTTTTGGGCTCCGACAACTCGTTTCCTTCAAAATCAACCAAGGTATATGCTCATTTTTTAAGGACTTTTTTAACTATGAAGGGGCCATACCACATAGAATTAAAATTTCCTGCCCCCAGGGCATCTTTTTCTTGGGCATAGACCAAAATAAGGTCGCCTTCCAAAAAAACCTTAGGTTTGACCACTTTATGGTACTGAACTTTAACTCGGTTTTTATGCGCTTCATTCATCGTGGTGGCATCCCGACGCTGCTCATCGAGATGTTTCAGATGAAGGAGACGTTCTTCAAGACTATAAGTGTCAGGAAGAAGTTCAATAGCTAACTTAAGAGAAGGAATCTCACATTCAATGGGAAATACAGATTCCAATCCATAAACTAGCTGAAACGGAGTAAAGCCAGTTGCAGTTTTCACTGACGTCCTGTATGCCCAAAGTGCAGGATATAGCATGATATGCCAGTTGGATCGAGCTTTATTAATTTTCCTTTGAAGAATAGTCTTCAAGGATTTATTCACGGTTTCCACTTTCCCATTGGCCCGAGGATAATACAGAGATGAATGCTCCTGCCGAAAACCTAATTTTAGAGCCAACTCAGCCATCATGCTATTCTGAAAATGACTGCCATGATCAGTGACAATCTCTCTAGGAATACCAAAATGAGCAATAACCTGGTTGAAAAGGAAAAGAGCTACAGTCTCACCATCATTCCCAAAAGTAGGCATAGCCTCGACCCACTTCGTAAAGTAGTCTACTGCTACAATAGTGTACTTGTGACCTTTAGCCGAAGGCGGGTTACAAGTAGTATAATCAATACCCCACTTTGTAAAGGGACCGACAGTAATGACTAGAAAAAGCGGAGCTGGATGAGCGCACATTTTTCGAGTATAGACTTGACATGGATGACACTTTTTGACCGACTCTATACAATCTTTGAAAATCGAAGGCCAAAAGTACCCAGCACGCAAGATCTTTTGGGCTGTAGCAAGCCCAGATAAATGACCACCACAAGCTCCACTGTGGCAATCATTCAGCACAGCCTCAGCTTCTTCGAGAGTTAAGAAATGTCTCAGGATTGAATCAACCCCTCGACGGTATAAAGCATCACCAATAATCAAGTAATTCTTAGCCAAGTGACGCAACTTACGACGCTCATCTTTCGAAAAAGTAGAGGGAAACTTCGCAGTCTGGAGATACACAATTATATCCCCATACCAAGGATCCTCTGGAGAGATAAGAAACAAATGTTCATCCGGAAAGGATTCATCATAGATTATCTCATCCCCACAGGGAAACTCGGAGATCAATTCCGCAAAAACCAATGATTTCTTGGACTTGGCAGACATAAACTCAAGATCAAATTCTTGAAAAATCACAATCCATCTATTGTATTTGCCCCCAATCACTCGCCTATTGAGAACAAACTGAAATGGATTGGCTGCTGCCAAAAAATAATTTTTTCGTAGAAGAATGTAATGCCGGAGTCACTACACAGCATGAACAGCTGCTAAAGCTAATTTTTCTATCGGAGTATACCAGAGTTCAGGTCCTACCAATCCTCGACTAAGATAGTATATAACATGCTCTGCAAGAGCAGCATCCTCCCGAACCAGAACCATACCAATGGTAGATTCTGCTGCTGCAAGATACAAAAGGAAATCCCTGCTATAATCAGGTGGACTCAAAGATTATTATTTAAGAATTTATTATTGTTTATATGATGTTTCACATGGTTTTCACTGACATTTAGGGTAAATATATGTTGTACAACTAGATTTCCGTGCACGTTTCTTGTTGGTTTTCAGGTAAAGGAGGAAGAAAGGTTGCTGGGGGTTTGGACCCCGCGGGATCTACATCAAACGTAGGATTACGGGTGAGTTCTACTATCGATGTTATCTAGTTTTTAGCATACAAGTGTGGTTGTGTGAGTCCTTCTTGAATAGCATGCCTTGATCTGTGGAGGTTTTGACCCAACAAACCTCTAGGGTGTTTTTTCCTAAAACAGAACTGGAGACTCAATAAAGGAGCAGAGGTCAATTATTTTTTCAAAGCATCGAATGAGCGTTGAGAAAAGTCATCCCAAAAGAATGGAACTCCCTTCTTCAACAATCTCATAAATCCCTTGGTAACTTCAGCATAATTTACGATAAATCTCCGAAGAAAATTAGCCTTTCCTTGTAGACTTTGAAGTTGACGAATAGAGGACGGGGGAGGCAACCGAAGTATTGCCTCAACCTTGAAGGGATCTACCCTAATCCCTTCCCTAGACACAATGAATCCCAATAACCGACCGGATGTAACTGCGAAAACACACTTGTTCGGATTCAACCTAATATTGTAGAAACGACATAGTTCAAATACTTGACGGAGGTAATCAGGATGATCCATCCTCTTTCGATAATGAGCAGCTAAATCATCCAAATATGCCTCGATAATATGTTCGATGTCGTGGAAGGCATATGACATGGCCCGCTAAAATGTAGCCCCATCATTTTTAAGACCAAAAGGCATCTTCTTGTAAGCAAAAGTACCCCAGGGACAAATAAAGGCAGTCTTATACTGATCTTCAGGACAGATAGTAATCTGATTATATCCGGAGAAACCGTCCATGAAGGAGAAAATCTCATTACCGGCACACTCATCGATAATCTGATCTATAAATGGTGTGGGGTAATTATCTTTTGGACATGCTTTATTAAGGTCTCTGAAATCAATGCAAAATCGAATTGTTCCTTGTTTTTTATCTACGGGAACAGGGTTTGAAACCCATTCAATCAAAGGAATAGGATAAATAAATCCAGCCTTAAGCAGCTTCTCCACCTCAGCTTTGATGGCTGCAGCCTTCCAAGGATTAACCAAACGAAGTTTTTGCCTCACCGGCTTAGCGTTTTTGTAAGTCTTGATCTCATGTTGGACAATAGATGGATCTATACCAGAAATTTCCTCATAAGACCAAGCGAATACATCCCTAAACTCTTTAAAGAGATCGGTGTAAATTTGAATCTCTTAAGGGGAACATTCAGCTCCAATGAAGACATTCTCAATAATATTGGGATACCTGGAAATGTTCACCGGGATAGTTGAAGAAATCACAGCCATGTTCCCTTCAGCATATACCTGTGTTGGTGCTAAAGGGTTCAAGACTAGGCGAACAGGACCAGGAGACAGAGGACTTGGAAAATTTGATTCGACTTCGCTCAAATCAGGTAAAAAGTAAGACCGATGATGCAAATCATCCCACGGTCTATCTATACCAGTCATAGCTTCCAGGATGGCCTCTTCAGATGGAAGAGTGGTATCAAGGCAATCCTGGGCAAAAGAAGAACTAAGTGTCCAAGCTGGAGCCACATCTCCATCCAACTCATCTGAAGAAAGAGGAGTTGGAATGGACTCTGCAGAGTCAACAACAGATTGATAAGCAATCTCAACTGAAGACATCGGAAATGCCATTCCACCCACTTGACCTTCTGCTAATGTGGCAGTAGGGGAAGGTAAGGTCCAAGGGTTTGAAAAATAATGAGTTTGAAGAACTCTCTTCGAAGAGGAGCCCTAGAGGATGAAATTTCATTTATATGAACCGTAGGAGGTGGAATATCAAAAGTACCCATCAAAGAAGAATACATTCCAACCCCTAAATTCTCAACAGGCGACTTGGTATTCTCCAACTTTGGAATAGTTGAGTCAGTAGATGCATTCGGGTCTACAGGAGGACAGTCCAGTTGGTCCACTGTAACAATCCTCCCTTCGTGAGGGAAACAAATAATCCGAAATAATGAAGATGCAATGGCATCCATCTCATAAATCCAGTTTCTCCCTAATAGAAGGTTGTAGTCCAAGCTTGCATCAACTATCTCAACCTCTATATTTACAGTTTTTCCCCCAACACAGATGGGCAAAGCTGGGAAAATACCATGCAGTCTGTGAGAATGACCATCAAACGCAGTCAGAAGAGTAGCAGATGGAGCAGCTGCGGGAGATCCAATTCCCTTCTAGCATGCGAGAGACATCACACATGTGGAAGCACCCTCATCAACGACCGTCTGGAAAATATTGCATTTCCGGTATGATGATTTAATATGAAAAGCCATATGATGGGGGAGTCTCTTGTTAAAATTAGTCATATCGAAAGTAATCATAAGAGAGTTTTTTGGATCGACAGCCCCAATAGCAGTGAGAAAAGCACTGCACTGAGCCGGACAAGACTAGAGCACCTCTAGAGCCGACATGGCACAAGGACTCTACACCAGATCTTCCACAATAGAGTAGTTCTGTGTAGCCCTGGCATTTGGATTAATCATCGTACGCTTAGTAGATGCTTTGGGCATCCGAGGTATAGGCTCAACAGTAGTCTGCGTGATGTGAAGCGGCTCAGTAGCATCGAGAGCACCCTTGGCTTTCGAAGACTCATCTTCACCATAATCACAGGATCTTGTGGTGACATCCACGTGAGCACTCATCATGTATATGTTTGATGGAATTTCCCCTTCCTGGGTGCCCCCAGAGGAAGCCCCAGTATTTTGATTCGCGCCAACAACTAGCTGTTGCCCTTGGGGAAAAGGGTTCGTCAACACAGCCTGAGAACTGGAAGAACCCTGCTGAGCTAACAAGCGTTGCGCATCCTGAATTTTAGGGAAAAGGTGTGTTAGATGGTCTCCAGCACACAACTTGCATGGAAACTTCACTTTCGTTTTATCCTTTTGACCCTCACCAACATGCTCGTTGGTTTTATTTTCGTTACCCTTCCCATTCTTACCCTTTTTCTTATTATTCCATCCCTTCTTCTTCCCTTTGGATTGTTGATTTCCTTTGGGATTGGAAGTTTGGACGACATTTACCGACAAAGATTGGTAAGGCGATGACTCAGCAGGCACAGCCTGACCAGAAGGAGCAGATTGCAAATACAAATGCTGCAATTGAGTAAGTAGATTAGCTGCACCACTATTGATCGACCCAATAAGTCCATCACCATGAGGACCGGGCTTAGTCTTGGATAAATCTAATTTGGAGCGAGGAGCATTAGGCAAATATTTATGAAGGACCCCAGACTGAGAATATATCAATTCAATCTGTTGGGCCCTAAAAATGGCCTGTTCCTCAGAAAATACCCCAGAGAGGGATACATCTTTAGAAATATCCAACTGCAGAGATTTCAAAAACCATTCCAAAAGGAATTCTCCTGGAATATGAGCTTTAATAAGCCTCTTCCTTCTCCGCCATTCCTGAATATGGTCAGAAATGTGGGTTGCGTCATCCTGTTTAAAATTAGTTAGGAGTTCAGTCCCGACATCATAACGAACGGGCAACTGGAAATGATTTAGAAATGTAATAGCCAGATCTCCAAATGTAGAAAAACTGCCCCCGTTTAACTCAATATACCACTTGGCAGCGTTTCCAGTTAAGGTGCGTTGAAACAATCTCAACCTAATCGAATTGTCAATCAGGGAGTTAGAAGAGCACCATAAATGGAAGGTGGTGATATGGTCAGTCGGGTCCTCTCCATTCTTGCCTTCAAACTTTGGAATGTTTGAAGGTAGTTTGGTCGGAACCGGAGGCCACCCCGGACTGTACCGGATCGGATCATTTGTTAATTTTGACAGATCTGGGAAGTTTAACGTTGCCAGAAAAGGTAAACGAGGCGGAGCCTAAGGATTCCAGCCTTGATGGGATGAATTCCCTACATTCTGAAAAGAATACCCTGGATTTGATAAGGCACCAGGTTGCCAGAAAGAACTCATAGAAAAAGGAGAAGAACCTCCTCCCAACGTAGAGTTACCAAAGACCGGACTAGTTCCCCCTCCTGAAGTATTGAATGAAGAGGAAAGCCCCTGATAGGGGTTCTAGGCATTAGAAACAGGGGAAAAAGTTTGATAAGCACTCGACGAAGGAAAAGAAGCATTCCCTTGGTGACCAACGTAAAACTGATTCCCTGCCCCCGCTGTAGTAAACACAGGGTTCCAACCTGTAAAAGTAGTTGAATTCTGACCTCCAGACCAAGGGTTAAATCTATGAGTCTGAGAAGTAAATGGAAAGGACCTTAAAGAAGGATTTGAACTAGGAATATGCCCAGTTCCAAAGGGGAACCCTTGAAAAGAAGCTGATCCACTAGCCATGGAAGACATGGGTGTAGATGCAGCTGTAGCAGTGGAAAAGGAAAAAGGAGGAATCCCACTAGTGGGCATTCCAAAACAAAAGGGACCAGATTGAGAAGCATGTGCTTGGGTGAAACCAGAGCCAAACACAGAAGTACTAGAAGTAATCGAAGATATAGCAATAGTGCCTCCTCCTTCAACTGAAGCAGGAGTCTGAATGCCTGCAGCACTCACAGTAGAAGCTGCGTTCCCAGTCGTGGCCATCGAAAGGTATGAATAATACGGAGGATCTTCTGGTCTTGCAGACTTAGGTCTGATGTACTCAACAACGAACAGATAATCAGGAGGAAGAGGAGATGGAAGTGACTCAGAGGGTTGAGATACTTCCTCTACTTGTACTTCTTCTTCCTGTGGAAATAATACCCTCGAGGTGAGCGGAACGCTCCTCTCAGAACCAGTACCGGAGCCAATTACAAAACCTTCAGACCCTTGTGGAGGATCTCTCTCCACTACGTCAGACGCCACAGGGTGATATTCACCTAATATGTTACTCCTACGCCTTCTTGAAGAAGGCTCTAGACTCTCAGGAGATAGCCCCCAGATTCTCCTCGATCGACGAGGCGCTTGATCAGCCACTTTAACAAATTTTAATTAGACTCAAAAAAGTGTAAAGATAGGCAAGCTAGGAGAAAAGAGCACTCACTACAAAAAATCCCTGAGATACAACCAAGCAAACAACCTTCAGGTATTTCCGCTCCGGGTGATTAGGACTGGACACCAAAATACAAGAAAGTGAAGAATAGGACCCCCCGAAAGTAGTCTAGGATAATTACGGCCCAGGCCTACTAGCGAAGGTAATAGAAATAGTTACGCCGACCTCCTAACAACAGCCTTTGCCGGTACAAGTACCCAAGCTTCACAAGGGCACCCCCCAGAAGTACTGCTAGAAGTGATACGACGTCTGCCTCAGGTACCATGGGTATTCCCCCCCGAAGTCACCTATGTGGAACCTAGGAATGGAAACTATGGGCACCAATCCATGTCAGAAGCCGGGCGGAACGGTCTTGAGGTAGGATCTAGCAAATCAGAGAGGGGGTATCTCTCTTCTCGGCCTTCACTTCCCCTTGCGCTTGACTCTCTGGAGGAGAGCTTTCCCGGTCCACCTAACGGAGTTGGATTTCGCTCAATTAATAAACTTCTATGTTTTTGTTTGAGCGGCCTTGGAGAGTTAACTCTCCACTCACCTAATCCAAGGCCCTACAACCTAGCTAGTTGGTGTATGACACTTAATAAAAAAACTTGCTAGTTGTTTTTAAATTATAGCGCTTATTTTAATCGGCTGTTATATTAAGTCAAAGGGATATGGAAATGAAACTCGTGGTGTTTTGTGACACAGAAAAGAAATTAATGAAAACCAAACTATATGCAAATGCAGTAATTGCCTTTCGATGAAAAGAAATTTCTACACGGGTTCTACGAGGTTATATTTTTTTATTTTCAGATAACAAACTTCACACTCGCAAAAAATATGAAAAAGACTAAATGCTTAAGTGCACCTGATGCAAATAACTAAGAGCATGCAAATTCTAAGATGCAAAATCTACTAAAGCAGAGAGAAATTTCCCAAAGATCCTTCAGTTTTATCACTTTTTGGTTGTCCACAAAGCTAGTTCCCAAAATCAGAAACTCTCAGTATAAAGACACCAAAATATGCTTGAAACAAGAGGAAGAAACCAATGACAATTCCTTTCCAAAATCAAGTCAAAAACCAAAGGCAAGAAATCTCAACAAAGCTTCAAAAGATGTAACAAAATGAAAACAAAAATGCAAAACAAAAGCAAATGACAAAACAAAATGTTTTTTGAGCTTTTGAATTTTATAAAAAGAAGAGCTCGAAGAGACCAAGAAAACTATCAAATCCCAAGCCAAACAACTCTGAATTTCAAGCAAAACTTCAAAAATGCTCCAAATATTATAGGGCTACTTAGTAGCAAGATTTATATGAGAAAAAGAAGACAAGAAACTCAGTAACTCAGCCCAGAAGAATAGTACAACCTTGCTGCAAACAAAAACTTCAAAGAACCAAGAAAGACTCTTCAAAAAATTGCAACAAGACCTAGTCAACTGAACTCAAGAAAACCAACCAAAAAATGGGCAAAAAATCGAAGTGCAAAGCAAGACACAAGGCTAGGAAAGAGTATATGAGCAGAAGCTCTCTGTTCTGATTAAGAAGAACAGCCAAGAATCCCCAGAAAGAGATCTTGGTACTCGAACCAGAAATGCAAGCACTAAAAAACAAGATTTGCCTAATAAGCCAGTCTTCAACAAAGAGAGAAAAAGACCAATGACCACTTTCAACACAATCCAGAGGATATAAAGACACTGCAGGAACAGGTCTCCGCAGGCAGACAAGACTAAAAAGTCAAGAAATCAAAAATTTCAAAATTTTCCCAAGCATACGCTACTTGACAGTTTTGAAACAAGCGTGCATACGCGACTGTGTGAAAGGAAACCCGCGTATTAGCGAATTCCTTTGAAGAAAACTGCATGTATACACGTCTGTGTATATACAAACTCACATATGAAAGGGTAAATAATGAAAAATAAAAAAGATCAAGCCTGGATAAAGAACCAGGTCTTCAGTCTCACTGAGAAAAGTTAACTGGATTGGTAATAATGATTCAAACTGTTGGAAACCTTTAAAACAGCTGAAACCACCCAACAGGGGAATCAAAAAAATGCGATCCCCAGTGGAGTTGCCAGTTATGTTTCGGGAAATAACACCGTAGAGGTTTGTTGGGTCAAAACCTCTGTAGACCAAGGCATGCTATTTAAGAAGGACTCATACAACTACACTTGCATGCTAAAAACTAGATAACATCGATAGTAGAACTCACCCGTAATCCTACGTTTGATTTAGATCCTGCGGGGTCCGAACCCCCAGCAACCCTTCTTCCTCCTTAACCTGAAAACCAAGAAGAAACGTGCATGGAAATCTAGTTGTACAGCATATAATTACCCTAAATGTCAGTGAAAACCATGTGAAACATCATGTAAACAATAATAAATGCTTAAATAATAATCTTTTCACATATACAAATAGATGTTAACACGTGACTTCAGGAACAAGATGGTTCTTCTTCATTATGAATAGCATGTACAGTAATAAAAAGTGGAGAGATCATCTGAATCCTTCCACGATCTTCGAACAGACCGTCGTCCGGATCCGTCCCGCCCTTGCCTCGCTAGGATACTTTCAAGACTTGTGCACTCGAGATGGCATATAAACTGATGAACATCTCCAGGAAACAAGGGTTTCCTGTAAAATCTGGGAAAGTGCAGGAGGCACGGAAATTCAGACTTGAATTGGGATTCCAACAGAGTATAATATCTATAAAATTTCTCTCTCCCTTAGGCCATGCACATGAGGGGCTTTTATACTCCCTCAAAGTAGTTTCAATCAATTGGAAACAATTGGCCACGTGCTGGGGTGGTTGAACTACTGGAGTAACCATCAACCCAACACGAAAATAGGGAATTTTTATATATTTTTTAATGATTTTAATGGCATACGCGGAAAAGTACATGTGGACTCGCGTATACACGCGGAAAAGTCTGGGCATACCCGCGTATGGGATTTTTAACACTGTTTTTTATGAATTTTGTTCAAGTCTGTGGGAATGGGTGCCCAAGGCCATGGAGACAATCATGAATCACATGAGGGTGAAAAATGATGTTATAACAGTCCCTTCCTCGCGATGTTATTGTTACTTTGGGAAATAATTTGTATAGGATACCAGAGGTAACACTGCTTGTCGCTATCTCTTTGGTTACTGCAAAACAATGCAGTAAGCTCTTTTCCCAAACCAGGAATTTTTTTTCCTAATGATCCCCCCCCAGGGCAAGAAGAAGACTATGGCCACGAACTCTAGATATGGCTCCTCTTCATGAAAACAACAAATGGACAAGGTTGTGGAGGAGTACGGGGACATATTCACCTCACCCACAGGGGTTCCTCTGCACTGTCAGGTCAAGCATACCATTTCTCTGACCCCAGGTGTGCTGCTACCCAATGGACCGATATATCGATGCTCTATTCTGGAGAACGATGAAATAAAGAGGCAGATTCATGAGCTACTACAGAAAGGTCACATCCAGCCAAGTTCGTCACCTTGTGGGAGGTTGATCATATTGGTACAGAAGAAGGATGGGACTTGGAGACTCTGTATTGACTATCAGGCGCTGAACAAGATCATTTTCTGGAATAGGTACCCCATCCCATAGATTGATGACCTTCTGGACCAACTCAAAGGGGAAAAATATTTCAGCAAGATCGACTTGAAGTCTGGGTATCACCAGGTACCAATCAAACCCTTCGATGTGTGCAAGAATGCCTCCAAAGCTAAGGAGAGCCTTTTCGAATGGCTAGTCATGCCTTTCGGGTTGACGAATTCTCTTGCAACCTTCATGAGGTTGATGGAAAAAATATTGTGGCCATTCACCAACTCATTTGTAGTGGTGTACTTGGATGAAATTCTGATATTTAGCCAGACTTGGGAAGAGAACCTCCACCACATCCGACAAGTCATCCAAACAATGCAGCAACACAAGTTGTGTGCCAATTTGGAGAAGTGCAATTTTGGCATGACCAAGGTTCAATATCTGGGATACATTATTGATGAAATGAGGGTGCATGTGGATCCAACCAAGATCCAAGTCATTCGGGATTGGCCAGTGTTGGGTCATAAAAAGGTATCTTTTGAACACCTAATTAGCCTACATTAATCATCAATCTGGGAGCATCTTTTTATTTCAAGAGTGTACTCTGTCTGAGGCTGCAATTGTCTAAAAGAAATGCTGGGAAGATGTAGTACAGAATAAAAAATGCAAAAGTAACAAATGTTTGGAAATAAACCTAATTACAGTGACATGAATGGAGAGATTAAACTACTTCAATCTTGTAGAACATCGATCAGGGATGTAGTAGCAATAACTCTTTCCCTTAGAAATCGATGCAAGATGACCAATCTAGGGACTTGGAAGCAATAGCTTCTATCCTCTATAGTTGGAGATATTAAATCAATTGAAACGAAAGCATATTCAATGAAAGCAACTTAAAAGAAACACAATCTGGAAAAGAACAACAACATGTAACTGTAACTCATCTGTTTGCTAATCAGAGGCTATGAATAAACAATGAATAGAAATGGAACAACAACGTGAAATGAACAACAATTACGATTCTAACATATTCAAGCCACTATATTTCTATGCTTCAATTCTGTCAACAGCTACTTACCACGCAACGATCAATTATAACAGATTATAAACTAATGTAACAACAACTCAAATCAGATACAGAATAGAAGAGCTTTATAATAACAACAAGATAATCGAACAGTGAGCGTGCTTCTTGTAAAGAATGAACTAGAAATGACTCTGTATTTGATCCAATCAATAATAAACCAATTCTATAATTAAAACAAACATTAAACGCACTCCGCACGACAGTAAGCAAAGATTAGAATACAAACAGCGAAGTGATTCCACCAGAGCCGGGCCCTTAGCGCTAGTGAAATACTGCTGGGCTAATTCAGACTTGTAGAAGGTAGATGAAACGCGTGTCTTATATTAAACCAACATAAAGTTTTACAGAGAAGTTTCTCTCAGAACAGAGAGTTAATAAAACATTACATTACAGAGAAAATGTAAAGTCTTTCGACCAATTCCTAACTTCAACAACAATCGTCGTCGTTGTCGTCCCTTGTGACTAAAGGACATGGCTTTATATATCAAATCTCAACGGACCAATCAAGGAATAAGATGAGTTTGAATAGCAATCCCTTAGGATCGAAAGATCCTAAGGGATTCGATCCTCTGTGTTTAGTCATCATTCTGTTTACTCTGACTGAGACCGAGTTGTCCCCTGCCTTTTCTGGGCTATTCGTTCAGATCTCCTTGCCTTGGGCTGGATATGGTTCAACGCTGATGGAGCAGCAGTTAGATTATTCTCAACCCCGCCTTTGGTACAGCTGTTCACCTCTTCGAATTCCTATTTGTCAATCAAAAAGTAACCTTTAGTCATCTTTTCATACTAAACATAAACCTTTCCAATTCTATTGTAATTCTTATGATAAATTACCTTTCCAAGGCAAACAGGAGTATATTTATGGTAAAAGAATGAGTAAATACATAGTAATTTCATACCTCTTTCACTGCCCAACATACCCTCCTGCTTAATCTTTTTCATGCCCTCATGAAAACTATAGTTCACATGGAGAGCAGTCAAAGAATAAGTCGGATAAGGTTTGTCATCAACAAGCCTAAAACCACGTAGTGCAGCTAATTCTTCAAAGACATGTTCTGTCTATCCTTCAGGAAGTTCATAAATAGCTTTGTAGTCCGAAGCAGGGTACCATGCAATAGGGCTGCGAAATATACATCCTAACCAGTATGGTCCTTCTTTTAAAACAAGATGGCTATAGGAAATGAAGCGGTCTGCAGCTAGCCCAAAGTTTCTATAATTAAATGGTTCCCTATTTTGCACATTCTGATTGGATATTCTCCACTGGACCTTGGATGCTATATAAGCTTGGTTTCTAATGGATGAGAAATAGTCTGTTCCATTCAAAATACTTTATTTGTGGACAGGCCCCAGAGTTTGGGTAACGCCTTCCTTTGTCATCAAACTTTTCTGTCTAGCCCAAAATTGAAGTGGGTCCTGAGGTTCACTGCGAATTGGCCGTCCCCCCATCTCTACGCTCTGTTAATTTTCTTAACACACAGTAATCACAATGGAACAACACAACATAGTTCGTTGAAAATTTATTATTTCCTAAAATGCAGGGATTTAGTTCATATACAGGTAAGGAAATCTTGGAGTTTGATTTGCATGCAGACATCCGCGCCCCCCGAATGAATGAAAGGTCGCCCTCGACCGTCAATTGAGAGGAGCATGTGTGGCACAACAACAGTACAACAGCAAAAAGCGGGCATAATTATGATACATTCAATCAAATTACAGCAATTACTGAAATCAATGCATGTGATGAATCGTTAATAAATAGAAAATCGTTTTGTAATGATTCAAATACGAGGAGAAGGGACAGCATAAGATAAACATAAATACAATTGTGTTATTTACCATTTTGAACTAATATGATCGATTTGTAATGATTTTCATGTATAATAGGTTCGGAGGTAAAGGTAAGGGATTCATATTTTCATTTGACATTTAAATAAAGATATAGGAAAAGGGTTAAATATAACTATTGATGTGTATAAATTTGACTTCAATACCATCAACAGAGCTCTATTTCCCACAGGTGTCCATAACCTTGACAGAGTTGCTTTCTTACCCACGGAACCATTGTCCTTTATTTATGCTAAGGAAGTGCTTTTTTATTGAATATCATGACGGAGGCCATTGTGCTGGCTTGGTGACCAAATAAACCACAATGCCATTCACTGGGAAGAAGTGAAAGGTGGGCAGGTCGGCTCGTGATGAGACCTCCTGTTCCAAGGAATTCTTGATTTTTTCAATTGTCTATTGGACCATTTCCCTGGTTTGGTGGCCATAATGGGAATGCCACTTCACTACCTTCCCTATGATCACAGTAGGCTGGCTCTTGGTGAGACCCCCTATCCTCCATCTGCAAAATCATTATTAAGAATATGTAAATATTTTTGTTTCTTCTTTTTTCACACAGCACTTTTCCTCAGTTATTCATAAGGGATGGCTCAACAATCATTAAGAGTAGGGATGGTGGAAGAAGTCTAAACATCTCAATAGAAAAAGAAATATTCCCTTATTCATATTCCATAGATAAACATCAAAGAAAGTTATAACATATGGGAAAGAACCAATCATGATAAAAATAATCGATCAGATTAATTCAATGGTAACAGAATAGCAATGTTATGTTATTGATCATGCCCTTCTTCCTTTTTTCTTATCATTACTAGACAATTTTCTTAAAAAAATAACGATTTATTTTGATTTGTTGATTACAGTAAGCTTTAATTTGTATGATTGTATATAAATGATATATTTGCCTTTAGAAAAGTAATAAAAAATTCAAAATGCTGGCTTAAAACAAAAAATAGTCCACTCAAAAAGTGTTGTTCCTTTAAAAAGAACAACAAAAACAATCTGCAGAACTGCTGTTCCTTTCAAAAGGAACATCAAGAAAATACTCTGCAGAAGTGTTGTTCCTTTAGAAAGGAACAACAAAATCACTCTGCGAAATTGTTGTTCCTTTCGAAAGGAACAACATAAGTTTTGTTCCTTTAGAAAGGAACAACAAAACAAACGAAATAACATAAAATTTTTTATCTTTTTCTTTTTTGAAGAAACCGAATTTCATGAAACAAACGATGAAGAAATAAAGAAGTAATATTAAAAGAATGTTAAAAAAAAAAATTCCATAAAACAACAATCAAGAAACGAAAAAATGATTTATGTACAAAATTAAAAAGAAATGATTTATCAAACTGGTGTCGAGGAGAAGTTTTCCCCTTCAGCGAGAATTTCCATGGTAGAATCTTCCCGTAACTGTTGGTAAAAGGATTCCCAGGTGAGCGGTTTATGATACAATCATACTCGATGACCATTTACCTTAAAGGAATGTCCAGATCCATCAATGGTAACTAATTTAATAGTGCCATTATCATGCACTTTTTGTATTTCATAGGGTCCAAGCCATCATGTCTAGAGTTTTCCTGGGAAATCCTGAAACCTAGAATCATATAGGAGTGCCCAGTCTCCTTCGTGGAATATCTTTTCTTTGATATGGGCGTCATGCCATTTGGCTCTCTGTTGCTGAATTAATGTTGTGTGTTGAAGAGCAGAGAGCCTAATTTCATCCAACTCATTAATTTGCTGCAGTCTTTTAGCCTGGGCTTCATTTAGATTTATACCCACCTTTTGAGCTGTTCTTAATGTTTGAATTTCGAATTCTATAGGAAATATGGGTTATTTTAAAAATACCAATTGGTATGGTGAATACCCTGTAGTAGGTCTCCACGTTGTTCGATATGCCCACAATGCTTCTGGCAATCTGTAGGCCCAATCTCGTCTATGAGAGGCAACGGTTTTTGTTAATATAGATTCGATTACTTTGTTCGTGCTCTCTTCTTGGCCATTGGCCTGTGGGTGATATGGAGTTGTAATCTTGTGCTGAATGTGGTAGTTTTGCAATGTTTCAGCTAATTTATTACCTACAAACTGTGGTCCTCCATCCATGATTATGTCCCTTGGGAGGCCATAGCGCACAAACATTTGGAAAAGAAACCGTATTATAGAGTCCTCTGTAGCTTTTGAAAGAGCTTCTGCTTCAACCCATTTGGTGAAATACTCAGTTGCAACTAGGATATATGTTTTTTGGTTTGGTGGGGGGCTAATAGGACCAACAAAGTCAAGGGCCCAACGTTCAAACGGTTCGATCACTAGTTGAGGGTTCAGAGGCATTTCATCAGACTGCATAGGGCGACCTGCCCTTTGGCAGCTATCATAGGCATGCACGAATTTTTTAGCATCTTTAAAGATAGTAGGCCAATAATAGCCTGTTCGTAAAACTTTATGGATAGTTCTACGATCTGCAAAATGTCCACCACACTGTCCATCATGGCATGCTTTCAAGATGTCAAATACCTCATCCTCCCTAACACATCTCCTTATTTGCATGTTTGCACATGTATGAAATAGGTAGCCTCCAATCCAGAAGAAGCGGGTACTACAATGTATTATTTGCTTGCGTTCATTAAGAATTTTTAGGTAATTTACCTATTGCTAAATAGTTCGCTATATCAGCATACCACGGTGTTCTGATAGTAACAGCAAATAGATGTTCATTCGGAAAGTGGTCTTCAACTGCTTCTATATCTATTGGTTTTGGCATTCTTGACAGAAAGTCAGCTACGGGGTTCTCTTTCCCAGGTCGATCTCTGATTGTGATATCAAATTCCTGCAGTAAAATCAACCATCTTGTCACTCTTCCATTTGTAATAGGTTTATTTGCTAAAAATTTAATGGCAGAGTGATCAGTATATAGTACTACAGGATACCGAGTTATGTAATGTCTAAATTTGTTTATAGCATGAACTACAGCTAAAAATTCTTTCTCAGTCACAATATAATTTAATTCAGCAGGGGATAGATTTTTGCTAATATAGTAAATTGCATATGGCTTCTTGTCTTCCTCCTGCCCAAGTACTGCTCCAGTTGCTGTGTTTGAGGCATCAGATGAAATTTGGAACGGAAAATTCCAATTTGGGCCCCTCAGCACTGGGGCTGTTGAAACAAGCTTTTTCAGATCATTAAAGGCATTGTCACATTTATCTATCCAAATGAAATCGACATTTCCAGTCAGTGCATATAAAGGTGTAGCTATTCTAGAATAATGTTCTATAAATCTTCTATAGTAACCAGAAAATCCAAGAAAGCTACGTACCACTGTTTGTGTAGTAGGTGTAGGAATTAACAATATTATTTGAATTTTAGCCGGGTCTACTTGAATTCCAGCTGCTGAAATATAATGCCCTAAGATAACTCCTTTGGTCATCATCATAAGACACACTTCGTTGCTTAAGCAAAGCCTAGTGTCAATACATCTTTGCAAAACCTTTTCTAGGTTTTCCAATGCAGGCTCAAAGTCATCCCCATAGGGTGTGAAGTCATCCATATATACTTCGAGGCCTTCATTTATTAATTCTGCAAAAATGCTGAGAATTTTCCTTTGGAATGTAGCAGGGGCATTGCATAGGCCAAAAGGTAGGACTCGGTAGGCAAATGTCCCCCATGGACAAGTAAAAGTAGTTTTATCCTGGTCTTCAGGGGAAATCTAGATTTGGTTGTACCCACTGAAGCCATCGAGGAAAGAAAAGAATTTGTTCCCTGCCAATGTGTCTAATACCTGGTCAATGAAAGGAAGGGAAAAGTGGTCTTTCTGTGTTTCCTTATTAAGTTCACAGTAATCTACACATATCCTCCACTTTCCGTTCTTTTTTGGTACTACCACTAATGGGGAGACCCACTTGCTATCAGATATTGGGTAGATGAAATTAACATCCAATAGTTTTTTTAGTTCAGCTTTCAAAAAATATTTAAGGTGAGGATTCAATCTCCTTTGAGGTTGGCAAATGGGTCTTGCATCTTTTTCAATGTAAATGTGGTGAGTACACAATTGTGGATCAATTCCTTTCATATCGAGGTAATCCCATGCAAAGGTTGCTTTGTATTTTCGTAATAATTGGACCAATTTCTCTTCTTGTTCAACAGTGAGATTTTTATTAATATTTAAAGTTTTTCCCGGCTCAATTTCTACAACCTTGCTATTTCTTACAGAAGTAGTAGGTATTGTTTGACCAGGAATATCTTTGAAAGGATCTTATTCTTCTTTATTATCGAATGCTGCTTTGATCATGTGACATTGCAAATGAGATCTGGTTTGTGATTTATTGATAAAATTTTTAATGATATCATCCTATATTTGATATTTAAAATCAAGAGCATTTTATATAGTTGGAGGTGATCTCTTATTTTCCATAAGATATGATGCAGGTGGTTTTCTTGTTTTGATTATTGATAGACTTGGCTGGGATGGGGGATATAGGGCTAAATTCTTGACATAATTTCCCCTTGTAATTGTCATGTTGCCTTGTCGGCATCCAATATAAGCAACGGAAGTTGCCAAACAAGGTATACCTAGGATTAACGAGTGTCCATCTAGTCGATTCTTTGGATTGATAACCAGGAAGTCAGCAGGGTATTCCCAGGAATCTACATATACCATTACATCTTGTAGTATACCTTCTAGTTTGACTACTGATCGGTCAGCCAATTCCAAAAATATTGTTTTTGGTTCAAGTGATGTAATGCCAAGTTTTTGACAGGTGGTGGTTGTTAAAATGTTGATTTTTGCCCCTAAATCAACTAAGGCATTTGGAAATGATTGGCCATTGATCTATACTGTCACTATAGGATTTCCTAGATCTTCATATTTGATGGGTGTTTCCATTCCTGATAATAAGTCAGATAAGGTACCAACTATTTGGACAGTAGGATTGGTTGTTGTTCTCCTCTTTGGCTTCTTTATGCATAATTCCTTAATAGTTTTTGCATATATAGGAATATCTTGAATATCTTGGAGGAGAGGGATTTTTATACAATTTTTTTTTAATTCTCCCATAAGACCAAATTTAGGTTTTTCTAATGGACGAGGTATAATTAATCGTTCTGAGAATGGTGGAGATGAAGTTGTTACTTGTTGTTGACTTCGTTGTTGGTTTTTTTGTTGAACTTCCTTCTCATTTTGTACTGTTTGTTCTACAGGTAACGGATCTTCAATGTGGACATCATTGTTTCTCTCTGTTTCCACTATGTGCCCAGACCTTAATTGAAGATCATTACACTCCCTCAGTTCAGTTTCTACTTCTAGGGGTTCCATTATTTGGACAGACTGAACTGGCCTATTGTTTGGGTTTGGGTTGGGTTGGGTTGGGAGTTGTGGTCTTAAATTGGTCTGGGGGTTTGTATAAGGAGCTGGCAGTGTAGGTTAAGAGAGAGGAATTGATCCAGCTGGCTAATTTGTAGGTTTTTTCCAGTTTGAATACCAAGCCTGAATCTGAGAAGTAGAGGGGGACCATTGTGTAGGCCAGAAGGGTGGGTAGAAAGGAAAGCTAGGCCAATTATTTTGATTTGTTTGATTTGGCCAAGATGTGGGAGGAAATGGCTGTTGTGACCAATTAGGGAAAGGTGGTTGATTCTGCCACATCCCACTATATTGTTGAGCATTATATTGAGGAGGTTGAAAATAAAATGGATCACTTTGCATACCTGATGGTCGTGGCTGCCATTGTCGGCGCTTATTAAGCAGACATACCACTTCTGATTCTTATTCTGCCTCCTTATAAATTGCTTTTAGGCCAGGAAGCAAAGGAAATCCCTCTGTAGGGTGATATTTCATGCAAATGGCACAAAATTTAATCACATCCAACAGGCATTCTTTGTGGCTGTGCTTCTTTCTACATCTGGGACAAAATATTGCCAAGTTCTGCTCTGCTTCTTCCTTTTTCTGTTTGGCTTGAATAATATCGAACTGCGTTGTTAGAGTCCCAAGTATGTCTGTCTTAAAGTCTTCTAGCAGATTTCCAATCTCTGCATGAGTCACACCTTCATTAGAGGTCTTATTTTCCCTTGTAATTATATCACGTTCTGCTGATTTCAACCTTGTATTGCCCCTCAAACTCCTGATACACAAATAAATGATGTTAGGATAAATTTCCTGATATATATAACCTTTTCCCATAATATTCAATGTTTCAACCCATTGATCTTTCATTCCCCTAATTAATGTGGTTTTAAAAACATTATCAGGTAAGGGTAAAGATGCATAAGGGGATCTCTGAAGATTGTATTGGAACCGTTCCACATACCCTTCTAAGGTCTCATTTGGTTTTGCTGTCATTTGGAATATCTCATCTTTTAATTCCCGAGACCTGCAATAATCTTGATACTTCTTTAAAAATTCAGCCTTCATATGATCCCAATCAGTTATGACACCCCCACCTAATCCCATAAACCATCGTAAGGCTGCCCCTTTTAATGTAGAAGGGAATAGTTTTAGTTTTTGGGCATCGGTGGTGTAATCGTATCCTCTGCATAGCACATCAAATTCAAACAAAAACGCATATGGGTCCTTTGATGTTAAGCCATGAAATGTAGGAATATGTTGAAGAGGAATAGCTTTCATGGGTGCATTGACTGCAGTATCTACTATAGGATATTGCAGCGTAGAGGTTTGCTGGGGTGCCTGCTGATTCTGATTTTGGTTATAGGCCATTTTATCGAAGATATGCCAATATCCCTCTGGGATTTCCAAGGAATTTCTAGGTTGACGATCAGGGGCAGGAATGGCTTTGACAACACTCCCTTTGTCTGGGATAATAAGTATTTCCTGTCGACCTACTGTTTGAGGTGATTCAGGACCTTGGTTCTGAATAAGTTGAACATCACTTCCCTTATCTGGGCTGCTTATTGTTTGGGAAATTTCAATAGGATATTTCAAGTTTGTGGTTCCTCTCGTTTCCCCTTCTCCTTCTCGGAGATTGCTAGCGTTCCCTTCTTGAAGGAAACTTATGCAAGGATTCTCAATTTCTTGGGAATCCTGCTCAATTCCCTCTGTTTGACTGTGTATCTCAGCAAAGGCTTCAGATGGTGACTCTGTAGCCTGAAGGGAACTAGTAGGCTATCTATAAGTAGTTCTTTCAAATCCTACTGATGGCTGAGATTCAGTTCTTTAAGGATTTCGTCAATAAAGGTTGTGCACCCAAGGGTCACCGGTCCCTTAGGTTTTTCAGTTTTAGGAGGAATTTTGTTTCGCTTAGTTGATTTATTCATTCAAAGAAACAAACCTTCATTCCTACCTAAAGAAAGAAGCTTACCTACTTCTGCTGTGAAGCGAGCTGCAAGCAAGTGTGTTTCTTGCCTAGTGCGCAGGTTCTTACCTTCCGTCTTTAATACCCAATTCTCCGCAAGCAGAAGAAAATCAACTGTGCATTACTCCTTTAAAATGGCATACACTCTACCCGGAAACGGCACCAAAATGTTGGGTCATAAAAAGGTATCTTTTGAACACCTAATTAGCCTACATTAATCATCAATCCAGGAGCGTATTTTTATTTCAAAAGTGTACTCTGTCTGAGGCTGCAATTGTCTAAGAGCAATGCTGGGAAGATGTAGTACAGAATAACAAATGAAAAAGTAACAAATGCTTGCAAAGAAACCTAATTACAGTGACATGAATGGAAAGATTAAACTACTTCAATCTTGCAGAACATCGATCAGGGATGCAGTAGTACTAACTCTTTCACTTAGAAATCGATGCAAGATGACCAATCTGGGGACTTGGAAGCAATAGCTTCTATCCTCTACAGTTGGAGATCTTAAAGCAATTGAAACGAAAGCAGATTCAATGAAAGAAACTTAAAAGAAACACAATCTGGAAAAGAACAGCAACATGTAACTGTAACTCATCTGTTTGCCAATCAGAGGCTATGAATAAAAAATGAACAGAAATGGAACAGCAACGTGAAATGAATAGAAATTACGATTCTAACATATTCAAGCCACTAGATTTCTATGCTTCAATTCTGTCGACAGCTACTTACCATGCAACGATCAATTATAACAGATTATAAACTAATGTAACAATAACTCAAATCAGATACAGAACAACAAAGCTTTATAATAACAACAAGATAATCGAACAGTGAGCATGCTTCTTGTAAATAATGAACTAGAAATGACTCTGTATTTGATCCAATCAATAATAAACCAATTCTGTAATTAAAACAAACATTAAACGCTCTCCACACGACAGTAAGAAAAGATTATAATAAAAATAGCGAAGTGATTCCACTAGAGCTGGGCCCTTAGCGCCATTGAAATACTGCTGGGCTAATTCAGACTTGTAGAAGGTAGATGAAACGTGTGTCTTATATTAAACCAACATAAATTTTTACAGAGAAGTTTCTCTCAGAACAGAGAGTTAATAAAACATTACATTACAAAGAAAATGTAAAGTCTTTCGACCAATTCCTAACTTCAACAACAATCGTCGTCGTTGTCGTCCCTTGTCACTAAAGGACATGGCTTTATATATCAAATCTCGACGGACCAATCAAGGAATAAGATGATTTGTAACAGCGATCCCTCAGGATCGAAAGATCCTGAGGGATTCGCTCCTTTGTGTTTAGTCATCATTTTGTTTACTCTGACTGAGGCCGAGTTGTCCCCTGCCTTTTCTGGGCTATTCGTTCAGATCTCCTTGCGTTGGGCTGGATATGGTTCAACGCTGATGGAGCAGCAGTTAGATTATTCTCAACCCTGCCTTTGGTACAGCTGTTCACCTCTTCGGATTGCTATTTGTCAATCAAAAAGTAACCTTTAGTCATATTTTTGTACTAAACATAAACCTTTCCAATTCTATTGTAATTCTTATGATAAATTACCTTTCCAAGGAAAACATGAGTATATTTATGGTAAAAGAATGAGTAAATACATAGTAATTTCATACCTCTTTCACTGCCCAACAGCCAGCCCCAACCACTCCAATAGAGCTTTGTAGCTTTCTGGGTCTTGCTAATTTCTACCATAGGTTCGTGTTGGGATTCTCTCATATCACTTGGCCCTTGAGTTAAGTCACCAAGGGAGGAGTAAAAGAAAAATTATTTTGGTCGGAGTCTCAACAGAAGGCATTAATATAATTGAATCATCACCTCTGTTCTACCCCAGTGCTCACATTACCAGACTTGCAACAACCATTTGAGATTGAGACATATGCCTTTGACTATGCTATTGGGGCAGTTCTTACTCAAAAGGGGCATCCAATGGCATATCACAATGAGACATTGTCTGACACACTTCGCAAGTATCCCGATTATAACAAAGAAATGTATTCCATTGTGCAGGCTTGTCGACAATGGAATCATTACATTTTGGGGAAGGAAACAATCATCCACACAGACCACCGGCCCCTGCAATTCATACAGACACAAGGGAAGTTGTAGAATGATCTCCATCAGAAGTGGTCCACATATCTGCAACAATTTCATTTAAACATGAAGTAAAAGAAGGGTAGCACCAATAATGTTGCAGACTACCTCAGCCAACCATCGATCGTAGCGCTAACCATCGTTCTCAACTCTTGTGGGCACGAGACTTTTGATTGGCCACTTCTCTACGAGAATGATCCAGAATTCAGCCACACATACAAGGCACTCTTGGGTGGTACGCAAGTTCCACATTTTCACCTCTAAGATGCACTGTTATGTGACTTGGGACACCTTTGTGTTCCTTCAAGCGAGCGCGCCAAGATGATATGGGAGGCACACTACAGTCGAGTCACTGGTCATTTCGAGGTCGAGAAAATAGTGGTAGTACTGCAAAAGTATTTCTATTGGCCAAACCTTCGATAGGATTGTTATCACTAAAAAAAAAAAAAATTCAAAACATCATTCTGACAATATTAATTAGGTTCATGGGTCAAAATAGGGTCTTAGGAGTCATTTCTTGAGTTTAACCAAGGGAAGTATTAAATTTTTTATAAGTTTGAGCCTACCATAGTGTTTAAATAAACTCATTTTTAAGGTCTTTCATTATTTTAGGATTCATTTCATTTCCCAAAGTTTTTGTATAAAAACTTCCCAATTAGCCAAGAAACCACAGTTTCGTAGCGCATCATGTTGAAAAAGGTCAATTTGCGCTACGAAAATGCTGATAGTTTCATAGCAAAAATGGAAAAAATTACACTACAGGCACTACAAAAGTGTGGTTTTGTAACTGTCTTGTCAGTTGAGTTGTCAAATGTCAGAAACTATTGGGAAAGGGTAAGATAGAGGCTTGTTGAGTCATGTAATGATGAAATCGAAGTACACACTTATGTTTGCAGTCATCATGGTCAGTATAGGTTATGAGTGGGCCATCATTTTCAGTTATGAAAGGACACTTTAAATTCAAATTCTTTCCTAATTAGTCATGCTCATTCCTTTTGCCTTCATTCGTAATGTTTGAGCTCTGCGTATCGAGCCAAATGTTTGGCTAGTTCTTACAAAGGTTTATTACATCCATATCAAGTGAGGCTGATAAATTTATTCAAGCGAGGCTAATACATCCATATCAAGTGAGGCTGAAAGATTTATATCAAGCAAGGCTGAGAGGTTCTCTGGAGAATATGGCAGAGGAAAGAAAAATACACAAAGGATGACAATGCTTAAGGCATGAACCTGAAGACATGAAGGCAATAACTGAAGACCCAGCAGTGATGGAAGAATTCAGAAGAGCAGGTTTCCTATAGTTTTGTGAGAAATTGCAGGGCTATCACACACAGGTATCTAAGGAATTTGCTATGAATTTCAATGGAATAGCCACTAAAGTTGGGATGCTAAGTTTGTCTATCACACTAGAGGTCATTGTTGCCGTTACAGAGATTCCAAGAGGTCAAGAAACCTAGTTCAAAGGGTTCAAATTTAATATGGAGCAGTTTAAAGAGTTCATGAAGCCTAAGTACATTGAGATGGATCTCAACAATTCTATCCCAATAAGTTGCATCAAAGATAATTATTCAAAGCTGATGCTCAACATTCATAAATATTTTACCTGTGAAGGCAGGTATCACAAGGTTTATTCATACCATTTCAAATTACTTCTACACTTCACTGGTAAGATTTCACTTGACTTACCTTTTTATCTGCATAGAAGTCTTGCAAAGATGGTTGATAAGGTGCAAGCAAAGCCTGAGGGGAGTGAGACATCATTATTTCATCATGGCTTAATGAAATTATTAATTTTAGATGAACTTCAAAAGATAGGAAAAGATTGGTCCTCATTCTTGTTTGTTAATGGTTTTGAGTTGGAAACCTTAACTCCTGCAAGAAACCCTAAAGCTAAAGGAGTTCCATCACCAACACCAGCAAAACCAAGCCAAACTATGTTTTCAAAACCAAAAGAACCTGCAAGAGTAAAGCCAAGAAAGAAAACTGAGAAAAGGCCAGAGCAAATGCAAATTATTGATACACCAACTCTCCTACTTGCAAAATAGAAATCAAAGGTTGTCAAGGATGCAAAACAGGAACAAGTTGTTAGCAAACAAAGGGACCAAAAGAATAACTAGAAGCCAAGCATTGGTTTTGAAAGG
Source organism: Pinus albicaulis (assembly GCA_034641835.2). Classification (NCBI taxonomy): domain Eukaryota; kingdom Viridiplantae; phylum Streptophyta; class Pinopsida; order Pinales; family Pinaceae; genus Pinus; species Pinus albicaulis. Next base: position 121,553,929 of record CM076575.1, read on the forward strand.
AAAGACAGGTGCTATAGAAGACATTTCAGTAACAAAGGGGAATCTAGAGGAAACACCTATTGTTCAAGCTGAATTTATTGGGGAGGATGAGCATAAGTTGAAAAAGGATAAGTCTGCAAAGATATTAGAGTTTTATGGGGAAGATGTAGGTTTCATTTTTCAAGAAATAAAGCCTATGACAAGGCATGCTAGGAAATTAATGGAAGGAAGCAATGAAGTTGAAAAACCCACTGAGACAGCTCAATCACCTATATTATTGATCTCTCATCACCCACAGTGAAAGATGCAATCAACAAATTAAAAAGGGGAAAAGAGAAAGTGATAGAGAAAACAGAGTTTCAATGCCTTAAGGAAAAGTTAAAGTTGGAAAATTAGGAAATGGTTGTCATGAAAAATAAAGCTAGAAAACATAGTGTCGAGAAAGTATAGTTTAAAAGGATGAAGGCAATGCGGGAAGGACAAGTTGATTCTGTTTATGAAACTATAGAAAATACATAGCAACTTGTCAAGTGGACAATTCCAGCAATAAAAGAAGCTAAGTTTGTCAGAATAATAAACACCCATCTGAGAGCTACTAACAAAAGAATTAAAGACTAGGTGAAGGATTTACAAGAGCTACTGGATTTAATTAATGATGAGCTATAGAGCAAAGGCATTAAAATGACAGTCATAGAAGAACCAATAGGTCAACCAATTGTAAATGAAGAAGGAATGCCTCAAGGAAGAAAAAATGAAGTTGGTTTATGGTTTGTATGTTTTGTAGTTGATGAGGACAGGTTATATTTTGAGTTTTTGGGCAACCATAGGTTTCATTTGACAAATTTACAAAAAAATCTGCATACTCAACAATTTTGTAGTGCCTCCAGGCTTAAAAAGAAGAAAAGTGCTACGAAACTGCTGTAGCTGCCTTTTTTGCTTCTTTTGATCAGTATTTAAGGTGTTAAAGGTTGAGTTAAGAGCTAAAATTTCTATGAAAGATGTGTTGAATGGTTATTAAAATGATGCAAGAGGAAAGAGTCAAGTTTTTGAAGGACAAAGGCTTGTAATGGCAACGCTACAGAAAGTGCTACGAAATTGTTGTATTTTCGTAGCGCAATACATTACACCCTTTGGAGCAATTTTGAAGCGGTTTTAGACAGCTGGAGGCTAGGAAATATTTATGGGACATGTTAAGCCAACTTTCAAAAGCCAAGGACCACGAAATGAAGATTAAATGATAGTCAAAATGTTCAAAGAAGGAAAAAGTTCCTATGCCTAAAAAATAGGGTACTATTTCCTATTTTTGTGGAGGTCAACTAAGTGGTCATGAAGAACTGAATGCCATTATCCACATTCAACCATGTAATGATACACTTGTCAATGATGTAATTTAAAATAGATAAGGTTGTTATAGATAGTAATAAGGAGTTTGATTCGCTTTTGAAATAGGACTGTCAAGTAGGATAGGTGTCTTTTTGTAATAAATTTCATGTTTATGGTTATGCAAGGTGTTAGTGGACAGAAATTCAATGTATCTAGCCTAGAGGCAGATCACTTGAGGATGTAAGAAATCTATTTAAGCCATTGGGTCGAATTTTTCAAGGATTGGACATTTTTAGCAAAACTGAGCTTGTTGTGAATTGACTATTTTTAGCTAATACAAAGATCTTCTACTTGACCAACTTGAGATTATGAAGGAGTTTTTAGTGTTTTCCTATTCTATTTATATTTCATATATATCTCATTTGCAGTGTTTTTCATCTATATTACTCAAAATTTATCTATAAGATGCTCTGACTTCCTTTATAAGTGAACTGAATGTGTTTTTACATGTTTCATGTGTGTGTGCCTTATCACTAAAAACTATGATATGCCTCAACTTCCATGTTAAGTAGACTCACTAAATTACTGAATTGCTTTGAATCCATAAGCCCAATGTATACATGCTAATGTTATTTTCAAACTACATCTATCATTATCATTTTATTTCCTAAATAGAGTTAGCCATCTATATCTTTATCCATATCATTAATCCTTGAGAGAGCCCTCTCAGGCTGAGGAGGCTAAGCCTCAGTCACAATATTAGGTTTGAAACAGTTACATGAGATTTTCTGATCAAGCAGTCTATCAGGTCCAATTTTTTGATAACAAGGATGTCGAGAAGTACATCAGATCCTGCACTGCTTGTGCTATTGCCAAACCGACCATCAAGAAGCAAGGCCTATATACTCCGCTACCTACCCCTAGTCGACCTTGGGAATCCATCTCCATGGATTAGATGTCGGGCCTTCCTTATACTAAGCATGGAAATGAATTTTTTTTCGTGGTCATTGAAAAATTCTCGAAGATGGAAATTATGGCAGCCTGCAAGAAGAATATCACAGCAGAAGCCAATGCTAAACTCTTCTTTGAACGAGTGTGGGTGCACTTTGGAATCCCATAGTCTATTATATCAGATCGGGACAGTAGGTTCCTCAGCACATTTTGGTCCAACCTCTGGTCAATGTTGGACACCAAGCTCACCAATTCCACAGCTTTCCATCCCCAAAATGATGACCAGACAGAGGTCGTCAACAGGATGATTGTACACATTCTGCACATGTACAATTCAAAGCATCCATACACATGGGATGAGAGCCTCCCCTATGTACAACACATATATAACCAGGCTCTCCACAACTCAACCAAACATAGCCCCTTTCAGGTGGGATTGGGATTCCAACCACTATGTCCCATTGACGTAGCCATACCATTTGCGGCTACTCAGGCCGATTCGGCTCATGTCCAGTCTAAAGCTGACAAAGAAAAAATATTCATCGAGTGCATTCAACACATCCGCTAACAGGTTCATGAAATATTGGACATAGCCAATGCTAAGTACAAGCAATGACATGATCAACATCGGGTGCCACACAACTTCCAAGTGAGCGACAAAGTGTGGCTACATTTGCAGAAGGAGCACCTCACTGGACCCCACCGCAAGCTTCGCCCACTCCGATATGGGCCTTACACCATCACCAAGGCTATAGGGAACAATGCCTTCGAGCTCAGTATTCCACCATTCCTTGGTCTGTACCCAGTATTCAATGTGGACCACCTTCGTCCCTACTTCCCACTACTACTGGACACCTCTGACATTGCAGAACAACTCACACCAACAGAGTTAAACCCAGACTGCATGGAACATGCCACCACAAATTGCATCATGGACATGCAAATCAAGAACACTCGCTAACAAAAGATCCAACTGTATCGGGTTTTCAAAGCTAGCCAACTCTTGCACCAAGGTGAGTGGTTTACCAGGTACCAAGTTTAGCAGAATTTTCCTCATCTCATGGAGGAACTCAATGCAATGGGGACCATTGCTTCCTAAGGGGGGATGAATGATCTAGGTGGATATTGGTGGCCACCCGCCTGTTCCACTTGGGTCCCCACCATTGTCTCTTTCAATATTTCAATTTCGGCATGACTTACTATTTTTAGTAGTTTTTCGAGTTCGGAACTCCCGGAGCCATTTTGAGGCCCTAAACGACGTTTTTTTGGAAAACAGAGAGCAACATGGTTCCATGGACCAATTTTTCTCACATTTAAAGTTGTCTTCCTCGGATAGATATTTATAACGAGGTATGGTGCGCATCAAACAAAGATTGGATGCCAAAGTTATGTCCTCGGGAAGTTGAAACACCAATTTACCCAAACTAGGCCCATAGTTTTGACGCTTCATCTCCTAGGGTTATGGAATATTCCAAAAATTTATCCTTCAGCTAAATGGAATATTATAGTTTTTTTTGTCACTAGGTATGTGAATAAGTGTGTGGGGAGGCCCATAAGTCTCCTTAGCAGCAATAAAAACACTTCAAGTGTGAAAGGTGACCTTTTTTAGCAGCTAAATAAAGCACCTCCAAGTGTGAACAGGGTTGGATCATGTTGATTCAGTCAAATTTGACCAAGTCAACAACGCTGTTATGGAGGAGTGGAGATTAATTGAGGAATAACGTAGTTTTGGAGGGAGATGGATCTCATGAAGGAAATGACCTAATTGAGTGGGGCCAATGGTAAGAAAGCTCATATTCTATTTAAGGAAGAGGATGGAAGCCATTTGAGCTCATTTTTGAGTTTATTATTTTGATATTGGTCTGCTTAGACTATTGCTTCCTCTTGTTTTTTAGTAGGGTTGCTGTGTTATTTAGCACCAGGTGTTCCCAAGCGGGAATCCCACCTCTTCCCTTGAGAGGCCTCTTGGGAGAGTATTGCACTATATTTCTCCACATCCAGGCTTGAGGCAAAGCATTAGTCTTCAGCTACAACATTATTTCTGTAGATAATAGTGTTGTGTTGTAGGGTGTTGCAGTGGAGGTTTGATAACACCACTTCCAGGTTTGTTTCTCAGTAGAGGGAGCTTTCCTTCTCTTGAGATATCAGCTAGGAGGATTTCTGGGATCATTTCACATCTTGGAACTTGGAAAAATTATTCCTCATCTCTTACAGTGCAATCCCTTGCAGGAACTGCATAATTTTTCATAGAGTTGCAGCAGCAGAGTTTAAGCCCTTGGTCTTGAGATAGTTTCTTAGGGAAAGGGCCAACCATCCTCCTAGAAATATAGAAGAAGGGAATCTCACCCCTCTATTGTATTATTAAACCATATGTATGTAATTTTTCAGTAATACTACATTATTCCAAAGCTAGATGTTTAGATCTGCTATTTTGTACTCAAGATTTCCAGAAACCCTTGTCGGGTTATCCTTTTTAGGAATAGCTAGCAATCCATGGTTGGAAAACGCTTTCTCCAAAAATGGAGGCAGCGGGATTTGATACCAAGACTTGGATCCCTTAGACCAATGTTTCTAAGACCGAAATCCAAGTTTTTGGACCAAAGGAATCCTTCTAGGGTGGTCAAACAAATTTCCCACACCTAGTTCCCTTCAGAAATTGCCCAAGGAATGGGGCTGCAACAATGTATGAACATACAAAGGATTCTCTGTGTAATTTTTTTGAGCTTGCTTATGAGAAGATGTAAATAGCCAAAATATGTGATTACAGAAGAAAAATGGATTCAATAACTTGAGGAATCAGTTATTCAATCGATACAATACAAGCCTCTCATTACATGCATGATAAATATGAAGAGCACTGCTATATGAAATAAGCCCTAGGCTATGAATGCGCAATACTTGAAGGATAACTGCTCCAAAATTTCAATAATATATAAATATGAAAATGGATAGCTCAAATAAGAAGGGGGAGCAAGATATCAACCCCTGAAAACATACAATACACAATCCTCAGAGGGATTGGCTGAAATACAAGAAAAATGGCATTTCTGCAGAAATTTCGGAGTTGCTGGGTAGCAACAACAACTCGAGAACTAGAAATAGATGGAGAAGGATGAAATGGATGCATCAAATGAATAACCCTCCTCCAATTTAAATCTAAATTGAAAGGCTGATCCCTTCACCAAAGATCTCACCCTCTAAGGTATCTGCTAATCCCTCACAGCAAATTCTCTCCAAGAATAACGTTGTCTAAGAGAGGGACTGGATGGAAAGTGGTTGGAATAGTGCCAAATATGGTGTAATAAGCTCATGAAACTCCTTTTTTGATCTCCCCAAGGGATGGAAGCTCCCTCCTTTGAAAAACTAGCCAAGGATGGTGTTGTAGAAAACCTCCCCAGCAACACCCAGCAACACTGCACAATCTCCAGCTGAAACTGTGCTGATGAAGAAGGATGATACTTGATCTCAATGTCTGAATATGGGGAATGGAGTGCAATCCTCCAAGAGACACTCAAGGAGGAGAGGAAATCCTAAACAGGAATTCCTCCGACAGTCCTTGCTAAACAGCAAGAGAGTGCAGCAAGTCCAAAGGACCAAAGATGAATAATACTCAACATGAGAAACAATGGTTGCCTTGTCCTCCTTTTAAACAATGTGAGCTCCCTCTCTATGGACCCCACTCATTAGGGTTTCCTTCCTCTAGAATCTTTCCCTCCTTTTCCACTGTGTTGGCCCACAAGATACCTTTCCATCTCCTACCACTGCGCAATTTGACTTGGTCAAACTTGACCTAGCCTTCTTGCAAAAGTCCCCTTTCACTCATGGAGGTGTGAAATCCAGCTCTATAAGTGATCCTCTTTCACACTAAGAGGATTTTTATCCCTTATTCATTAAATGAATGGGTCTCCTACCCATTTTATTTATCTCCTATGTGAAAATGAAAAAATTTGGAATATTACAGTCCTCCCCTCTCAAAGATTGCTTGTCCTCAAGAAAGTACAAGGATAGAATGATTTATTTCCCCTTAATTTCCCTGTATCATCCATGCATGATAAAATTCTCCAAGAAAAGGATGCCATATGATCAATCAAGAGTTCAAGTTGTCCCTCCAACATATGCAATCTAGCTTTTGGTGAGCATCCCCAAATAGCTATCATGTAGAAACAAATATCCATGAAGGAAACAATGGGCTATCTAAGGTCCTCCTTTAGGCATGATATCTGATATATAATGGGACTCATCATCCCCATATGAATCTCCCATCCCCAAGAAATCATCCATACAACATAAGCTTCCTCCCAACATGGCAACTCATAGAAATCTCCCTCCACCTTGAGCTCCAGAAATGAAGGCAGGCTGAAAATCTGAATATGGAAAGTCTCATAGCTTGCCCCATGCTGTCCTTATCTCCACTTGTGATAAGTTTAGAGTGTGTGCTGATCATGGGCTGCAATAATATTTCCCTCAAGTGGCAAAATGAAGAGCAATCCTCCAAGGTTCTCTCCTCCATCCATGATAATCCGGCTGGCCCAAGACATTTCATCCATGATGAGTAGGACATGATCATCATAGAATACCCCAATTAAATGTTTGTTTCAGGTTATACCATGGGAAGCAAGGTACAAAAAATGTCTCATAGGGCTATAACACAACCTCATCCACTGCAGCTGCAGAAAATAACATGGCAAGCATTGTACAGAAAATATCACCTCTACTACTGAATAGTAAATAGATGAGTGAATCGGCAATAAAAAATCAAATACATGCCCATATACATACAATGGATGGATATCATCATCAAAATCATGGCCCATATCAAAAGAAGGCAAATAGGTGGTTGTGGTGGCCATGTCTCCCTTCATGTTCCTACTAGAACATCCAATGCATAAACTATGGGGATCATCTCCCCTCAAAGACACATTCAACCCATGTGTAAATTCACCAATCATGCTCCCAATAATAATATGGACAATATCAGAAAATGGAAATATGCTCATCATAAAAATAGGGGAAGTACTGATGGTTTCATATGGTGCTGGAAAGTACCAACAGTCTCCCAAGGGTGCATAACGCAGTTTTGCAAACTGCTGCTTTGGAAATGTACAAGGAAAAATGTTTTTAAAAAAAATGCTAATCATATGAACTAGCTGAACATGTGTAGAATGGAAATTTTTTTTCCCAAGGCCATGTAAAATATGGTTGTCTCCATCATATGGTTGGCCCAACTTTGCTCGTGGAGCAACATGAAAAATCTGCCCCTTTGAGGAGCCATGCACTGCAACATAATGATAAGTGTATGTAAATAAGAAAATGTAAACATAAAGCTGTTACCATAGGTTGGAAGTAAGATGATAGATGGATCCATGTATGTGACCCTGTTCCCAAGTGACAACGCTGTGAACTCATACAAAAAGGCTCTTGCCCATACCAATATTTTTTTCTTGACATGCTCCTTGTCAAGAACACCTCTGGTGCTGCTGCTGCAAATATGAAGCTTCTCCCAAGATGGAAATGCCTCTGGATCAGTCCAAGCCAAGGAGTAATCCCTTTGCACTATGAGAGTGCCCTCCTCTACTCCTGCAACACCATACATCATATGAGAGCAAATCTACTTGTGTTCTCTCCAAGATAGTTCAAGAAATCCAAGTGCTTGTTGCCTCCTCATGCTCACATCATGTAACTCATGTGATGAAGGTATCATGACTGATATATATACCATATAAGATCCATGTATCCCTACTCTCTGCTGCTCAATGATGTAAAAATCCTGCCACCTCTTCTCCACTCCCATCCTCTTGGAAAAAGGGTACACCAAGTGACGGCCAAACTCCTTTAAGAGGAGCCAACGCAGCCAAGCCTCTTGCTGCCCGGTGTCATATGTTTGCAAGCGGAAAATCAGCCTCTTGCTCCTCATCCACACCCAATTAGCTCCTTGTGGATGTCTTATCCTTCTTTCTCCTTTGGTACTCCTCCCAAACCAAATCACTCCCTTTGCATTTCATGAGAGTTTGAAATGCAGCTCCTTGGAGGCCTCTTAGGAAATATCTCTCACCCATGACTATGTTGGATCCATGAGGAACCAAATGTGATGGAGATAATATATCCCTTCCACCCATGTTTAACAGCGCTGCTAATTCCTCCAATGATGTAGCAATTGTCTCAACCTCCAGTTCAAAATATGTTTCCGTGTTTATCATGAAGGTGCCATGGTTTGTTCCATCCTCCAGTGGTTCACATCCCAACCTCAAGGGCTGAATGAGACTCATCAAAAGTGTATGAGGATGAGGGTTCATCTCCTCCTTAAACCCTTTGCACAACGTAGTGCAATCATGGTGCTCTAGAATAACATAATGTGTAGATTCTTGGACCCTTAAAGATGAATTTCCACAATCTTTTAAATGATTTGCTGAAATGAAAAGTGGAACTTCACTCATACCTTGGTGGAACTTGGGGTTTTCTTCTTGTATGGCTGCATTAGTTGTCTCCTCCAATGTAGTGGCTGCCTCCTCCATAGATTTAAAAGGCTGCCTTCCCAAAGTTGTTACAACTTTGGTGCAATTACCCTCCCATGGTGGAATGGCTTTATCTTCCTTTTTCCTCTCTCCATCAAAGGTTTGGATCAACCTTTGAGAAAATTCTGCAAAAGAACTCACCCTTGAATGGACCAAGAGTTTGAACCACCAAACAGAGGCTTCATCCTCCATGTGCAGCACTGCAATCTCCACTGCTTATTTCTCTGCCACTGGATGTAGCAAGAAAAATGCCTCTAGCTTTTTCACCCAAGCTCTAGCTGAGGTGTTCCCATCAAATGTAGACAATAGAAACCTATTGCCTTTGATTTCTCTTCCACTGCAGGGCCTTCTCTCCTCCTTCTGCTGAATAAACTTTGGGAACGTTGTAGCTCCCCTGAATGTTGTAGAATGGGATTCATACTCATCCAGGTATTGATTTAGAACCTGATGATCCAAGCATCTCTCATGCTTGCTTTATTTTTGAGAATAGGAAGTGCACGGACCTTCCTCTTCTTCTCTTTGCTTCTCCTCCTTGGGGAGGCTATTCTCTATTCTTAAAATATATGAGATCAAGATCAGCTTATTCATCATATTCTTCTTCTTCTTTCTTGGGCTTGAAGGCCACAGGCTGAGCCAAGAAAGGTGTTATGATACCACTGTAATATCCCTTTTTAGGAATAGCTAGAAATCCATGGCTGGAAAATGTTTTTTCTAGAAATGGAGGCAGCAGGATTTGATACCAAGACTTGGATCCCTTAGACCAATGTGTCTAAGACTTAAATCCAAGTGTTGGGACCAAAGGAAACCTTCTAGGGTGGTCAAAAAAACCTACCACACCTAGCTCCCTTCAGAAATTTCCCAAGGAATGGGGCTGCAACAATGTATGAACATACAAAGGATTCTCTGCGTTATTTTGTCTGAGCTTGCTTATGAGAAGATGTAAATAGCAAAAATATGTGATTACAACAGCAAAATGGATGCAATAACTTGAGGAATCAGTTATTCAATCGATAAAATACAAGCCTCTCATTACATGCATGATAAATATGAAGAGCACTGCTATATGAAATAAGCCCTAGGCTATGACTGCGCAATCCTTGAAGGAGAATTGCTGAAAAATTTCAAAAGTATATAAATATTACAATGGATATCTCAAATAAGAAGGGGGAGCAAGACATCAACCCTTGAAAACATACAATACACAATCCTTAGAGGGATTGGCTGAAATACAAGCAAAATGGCATTTCTGCAGAAATGTCGGAGTTGCTGGGTAGCAGCAACAACTCGAGAACTAGAAATAGATGGAGAAGGATGAAATGGCTGTATCAAATTAAGAACCCTCCTCCAATGGAAATCTAAAGTGAAAGGCTGATCCCTTCACCAAAGATCTCACCCTCCAAGGTATCTGCTAATCCCTCACAACAAATGCTCTCCAAGAATAACGCTGTCTAAAAGAGAGACTATGCTGCATAGGATGGCAAGTGGTTTGCATAGTGCCAAAGATGGTGGAATAAACTCATGAACCTCCTTTTCTGATCTCTCCAAAGGGATGGAATCTCCCTCGTTTGAAAAACTAGCCAAGGATGGTGTTGTAGAAAACCTCCCCAGCAACACTGCACAATCTCCAGCTGAAACTGCGCTGATGAAGAAGGATGATACTTGAACTAAATGTATGAATATGGGGAATGGAGTGAAATCCTCCAAGAGCTACTCAAGGAGGAGAGGAAATCCTAAACAGGAATTCCTTCGGCAATCCTTGCTAAACAGCTAGAGAGTGCAGCAAGTCCAAAGGACCAAAGATGAATAATACTCAACATGAGAAACAATGGCTGCCTTGTCCTCCTTTTAAAAAATGTGAGCTCCCTCTCTATGGACCCCACTCATTAGGGTTTCCTTCCTCTATAATCTTTCCCTCCTTTTCCACTACGCTGGCCCACAAGATACCTTTCCATCTCCTACCACTGTGCAGTTTGACTTGGTCAAACTTGACCTAGCCTTCTTGCAAAAGTCCCCTTTCACACATGGAGGTGTGAAATCCAGCTCTATAAGTGATCCTCTTTCACACTAAGAGGATTTTTATCCTTTATTCATTAAAAGAATGGGTCTCCTACCAATTTTATTTATCTCCTATGTGAAAATGGAAAAAATTAATATTCCACAAAATTTGGAATATTACAGAGGTCAGATCTCCATTTTCTTAGCATATTGTTCAATAAAACTCTAGACCTATTATTTTCTATCATAATGTTGCAAAAACCCTCACATAATAACGCTATCATGTGCTTTAGAAATTTTGCATAGCCTAAGTCATGGGGTTTGGGTGTTTTTTCTCCATTTTGAGGTCGGGAGATATGTTTAACTTAGTAAAATGGGTTTGTTTCTGATTCCCTTTTATATGTGAAGGCCATAGTACATATTTTAAGGGACATGAGTGTTATTTCCCCTGTTAAAAAAGTGCTTTTCTGGAAATAACATTTTTATGGTCCATATTGCTGCTTTTCCTCACTCGGAGATAGTGTATAAAGACATAATTTTGCTGCTGTAATCATAATATGATGGCTATGTGTTATATACACATTTTATGAGAAAATTTGTCACTGTTACTCCAATTTTGTGTTCATGTATTGCTGCATCCCCATTTTGGGATATTACAGGTTAGGGTTTTGGATGTTTAGGGTTTTCCATTGTTTCTAAATAATAAATAGGCCCTTGAGCCTCATTTTAACACAGTTCAGAGGCCTGTAGCCACCACATCTCTTCTCAGAGATAAGCTACCAGTGCCCTAGCTATTTTATTTCCATTCTGTCTTCAAGAAAATTTCAATTCTTTGATATTAATGAAATGAAGTGTTATTTCCACTGCATCTTTGTATTTATGGTTATATGTGTATTATGTTGCATTCCTCCATAAATATGGATCACTTCCAAAGATGGATTAAATTCTGCATATTTTTGGCTCTCAAAGAATGTCCATGCTTGATGTATTTTCAGGTTACAACCAAATATTGGTACATCCAGAGGACTAAGAGAAAACCACTTTTACCACACCATGGGGAAAATTCATGTATGCCAAGATGCCTTTTGGTTTAATGAATGCAGGGGAAAAATTCCAAAGGGTGATGGATATTGCTTTTTCTAAGGAGAAAGACAAATCAATGGTGGTATATTTTGATGACATCACTGTGTTTTCAAAGGGAGAGGAAGAACACCTTAAACAATTGAAGAAAAATCTGCAGAAATGCAGAAAATTTGGTATATCTCTCAATCCTACTAAAAGTGTCTTTGCTCTAACTTCTGGAAAATTTTTAGGACATATTATATTAAAGGATGGAATAAAAATTGATTCTAATAGAGTTAGTGCCACTTAGAAAGTAGACCTGCTAAGGAATAGGAAAGATATTCAACCTTTTCTTGGAAAGGTAAATTTTGTTAGAAGGTTTATCCCAAACTTTGATGAGATTGTCAAGCACATTACCAAGATGTTAAAGGAGTCTGATATTAAGTGGGCAATAGAAGCAAATAAATCACTTGAAGAAATAAATAAAACCCTCACTCAAGCCCCAGTGCTCATAAGTCCCGACCTTTCAAGTGAATTTCTAGTTTTTACATTCGCCTCTAGACACACAATTGCTGGAGTTTTATTGCAGAAAAGGAAGCAAGGTGGTGAGCGGCCTATTTCAGTTTTTAGTAGGACTCTTGCCAACTCTAAATTGAAGTATAATATCATGGAAAAATAGGCATATGCTTTAGTCAAAGCTCTTAAATATTTCAACATTTATATTATGCATTCTCACATTATTGCATTTGTGCCTAACACTGTGGTGAAATATATTTTGACCCAAGCTGATCCTGATGGAAAAAGAGGGAAATGGATCACCACTTTACTGGAATATGATATAAAATTAAGCCTACTAAGTTGGTGAAGGGTCGTGGATTAAAAAAACTGATGGCATAGTCAAATTTTGAGTGCCTAGACATGAGTTTCATTGCAAACATTTCAGAGTTGGTAGAATAAGAACAATTGGTCCCTATTGAAGAGAAATTTAGTTTGTCTGAATGGTACAGTTATGTGATCTTTGTTCTACATCATAATAAAGCCCCTACTAAATTTACTAAGCCCAAGTCAAGGTTTGTGAAGCTGAAACTATTGAGATACTGCATTTTGAATAAAAAATTGTATTGGAGGGACACCGGTGGAATTCTTTTGAATTTTTTGCTGGAAGAAGAGGCTGAAACGGTCATTGAAGAATTTCATAAGGGAGATTGTGGAGGAAATCATTACTACAAGGCCACAACTAATAATATACTCAGAGCATAATATTATTGGCCTACCATGTTTAAATATATCTACTAGAATATTTTTGCATGCCATGAATGCCAAGTTTTTGACAGTAAGAAGAAGTTGTCTCCTTTACCACTGAAACCAATATATGTTGAAGCTTCTTTCCAGCAATGAGGGCTAGATTTTATTGGAAAAATAAATCCAACATCCTTAGGGAAACATCATTGGATCTTGACAGCCACCGATTATTTCACCAAATGGATTGAAGCAGTCCTACAAGGCAGGCTATTGACTCAGTCATCATTCAATTGTTGGAGAACAACATTTTGTCCAAGTTTGGTTGACCTATGATGATTATTACTGATAATGCACAAGCTTTCAAATCCAAAAAATTGATTATTTTTTGTCATCAATATCATATCACTCTTGGTCATTCCACATCCTACTACCCTCAAGGTAATGGCCTAGCAGAATCATCCAATAAGAGTATAGTGAGGATCATCAGAAAGGTGCTGTAAGAAAATAAAAGACCATGGAATCTAAAGCTAAAGTTTTCTTTGTGGGCTGATAGAGTTTGTACTAAGAGATCCATAGGTACATCTGTTAGGTCCCTATATGAATAGTGTACTCCCTTTTTGCTGTTAGTGTAGCTCCCTTATTGTTATTGTTGTACCCCTGTAACTCCAATACTGTTATTATTGTGCCCTTACATTATTATTGTTAGGTTGGCTAGGATTATATTGTGACCCCATGGACTCCTATATATATAATGAGGTTTTTTCATTTGTATCATCCAAGAATTGTTCATTTATGTAATGTATTGGAGGTTGTCCCCTCGAAGTGTCTTATTTCTAAGGCGTTGATCTCTCTTTTCTTCTATTTTTGGAGGTGGCTTCATAACATTTGGTATCATAGCTTTGGATTCTAGGGTTTCGTTGCTCTAAACAGGTCATCGTGCAATTTTCGCTAAAAATTGTTTTCTACAAAGTTTCATAAGATAAAATTTTTATAGAGCGAAGCCGAAATCTGAGGAATGTCGTGTAAAAATTACAGATCTTGGTTCGCAATATTTTTGGAGATATGATATGTGGAAGTTAGGTTTTTTTCAGGCTCCTGAATTTCACCTAAATAGGTCATCGTGGAATTTTCGCTATAAATTTTGTTCTACGAAGGCTCAAAAGCTGAAATTTGTACAAAGTGAAGCATAAATATTGAGGAAAGTCATATAAAAATTTGAGATCTTGGTTTGCAATATTTTCAGAGATATGATCTGTGTAAGTTAGGGTTTGTTCAGGCTCCAGAATTTCATCTTAAAGAGGTGACTGTGGGAAAATTTTCATAACTCTCTCTCTAAGCATCGGATTGGAATTCTATAAAAAGTGGCCGCAAGTACATGGAATTTAGTTTTTTGTATATCAATTTCAGAGCCGAAGGAGGAAACGGTGACACGTGGAACGACGTACAATTTAACTCTACTAAACTAGTCCATAATTAGGTCATTGTGGGAGATTGGGCATAATTTTGCCATGAAAATCCAAATCAAGTCAGATCTATGGCATTCGAAATAATATTCAGAGGGCTAATACAAGACTGAATTTCAAATATTGAAGATCATAAATCATAGAGATAATTCAGTTTCAATATCGAGCTCCTTAAAAGCAAGAAAAAGGTGTGTAATTTTTTTTCTAATTCATAAGTCTTGTTTGAAAAATTAGTTTGAATTTATTCCAAGGGAATATTGAAGAATAGATATCAGCATTGGGTTCTAAAATTTCCCCTAAAAATAATTCAACGTCCATTAATCCTTCAAAAGGCTCTACTATGACTCATGAAGACGAAGAAATACAACATGAGATATCAAAATTACAAGAGCAAGTGCACCAAATTTCGTTATCGCAAAGACAAACAAAAAATGGAATGGAAGTTTTGAAGAAAGATGTGGAAACTAAGAGGGATGGTTTGAAGAAAGGCGTGGAAGCTAATATGGATGGTTTGGAAGCTAAGATGGATGACATGGAAGTTGGCATGGAAGCTAAGATGGATGACATGGAAGCTAAGATCGATGAAAAAATGAAAGACAACATGGAAAGCATGAAGAATGATCTAAAAGTAGACATCGAAGGTTTGGCAAAGATGATACAAGAAATGTTTCCTAATGGCGAAAAGATAGTAGAGAAAACTCATTATGAGAATAAAATAAATGTTAATCATGATTTCATAGACTCTAATGTTGGATGGAAGAACCACCATATTCCAAATATGGATATGAGGAAGTTTGATGGCAAGGATCCCGTAACATGGATACTACAGATGGAGAAATATTTTGATCTCAATAATGTGCAAAACACACAAAAGGTACGCATTGCAAATTTACATATAGAACAAAATACATTTGTATGGTATCGTTGGATTTGATCCCGTAAAAAAATTGTCAGGTCAATTTTTATGGAGGAAATGATAGCACATTATGAGGATACAAAGAGCAACACCTTCTTTAGCCAATTGATAAATCTCAAACAAAAGGGTTTAGTGGTGGAGCACATTGAGGACGTCCAAAAATTGAATATAAGGGTAACTAATATTCTAGAGGAGCACATGATTGATGTCTTCATAGGGAATTTAAGGGATAACATCCAACATGAGGTTCGCGTTTGGGAACCTGATTCATTGGAGAAGGCTTACAGGTTGGCAAGAAAAATTGAATGTAAAATTATGGAAACAAGGAACACCTACCACTTAGATCTATAAATATGGAAGTGTTGATACTCCTAGACATGACAAAGCTTCTAAAGAAAGAACAACGAGGCGTAATTGCAAAATTATGCTCACTAGAAGATCCAACATCAAAATATTCTATTTCTGTAGATCTACAAAAAGTCTTGGATAATCATTCCAAGGTGTTTGAAACTCCCAAAGGACTCCCACCTATTCATGATCATTATCATGCTATTCATTTAATTCTAGGAAGTGTTCCTCCAAACATCAGGCCTTATAGATATCCTTATGTCCAAAAGAGCGAAATTGAACATATGATTGCAGAAATTTTAGAGGTTGGTATAATTCAACCTAGTCAAAGTTCATTCTCTGCTCTAGTAGTATTAGTGCACAAGAAGGATGGATCATGGCGCATGTGTCCAGATTATAGGGAGCTCAATAAGCTCACTATTAAAGATAAATTTTCCATTCCTGTGATTGATGAATTATTGGATGAATTAAATGGAGCAATTTATTTTACCAAGTTGGATCTTCGTTCATGATATCATAAAATTAGAATGAAGACTAAAGATATTCCAAAAACAGTATTTCAAACTCATGAGGGTCAGTATGAATTTTTGGTCATGCCTTTTGGCCTTACCAATGCACCTTCTACATTTCAAGGGTTGATGAATTCCATTTTCAAACCCTTCCTTAGAAAAATTGTGCTAGTATTTTTTGATGATATACTAATCTACAACTAGTCTTGGAAGGATCATGTTCAAAATGTTGACAGGGTGCTCAAACTGTTGGAGGAGAAACAATTTTATGCAAAAACATCCAAATGTTTCTTTGGAGTACAAGAGGTGGAATATCTGGGTCATATTGTATCTCACGAGGGTGTTAAGGTAGACCCTAGAAAAATTAAAGCCATTAAGGAATGGAAAGTCCCTACAACAATAAATAACTTGCGAGGATTTCTCGGGTTAACAGGGTATTATCGCAAGTTTGTTAAGAATTATGGGAGAATAGAAGCACCTCTAACAAAATTATTGAAGAAATATGCATTTTCATGGACTCCCGAATCAACTAAGGGCTTTGAACATCTTAAAGAGGCAATGTGCCTAGTGTTAGAGTCGGTCTGTTCAGTCCTCCGTCAGAGATCAAAAACTCTTTTTGCATTTCATTTTTAGGTGTCTCGCTCGATTCACTCAGTTGCATTCTGCTAGGGGCATGCCATTATCTGACGGAAGGCCTTGTTACCCATTCCCCTCATGCCTTATCCTGTTGGCTTAGGTCTGTTTGTCGAATCAATTTTAAGGTCATTTATAGTCCTGTTTGATGTTTAGGTCAGTAAAGAGTTATTTTAAGGTTTTTAGGTCTTTGAGGGTCTAGGATTTAGTTGATTTAGTCCTCATAATGTACAATAATGCCAGCAGGTCAGAGGGAAGTTTTAAATAAGTTTTTATTCCAGAAATCTCAACGTCATATTGTTGGACTATGATTTTTCTTCAAAACCTTGTTTTGAAGAAAATTCGTCATTTCATTTTTGTAATAAATTGCCATGTAGTTTTCGAAATTTTTTCAGTGGTTGAATTCTCCAGGCGCAGTTCTAGTCACCCTTTGCCAAGACATGCTACCATACCTGCAAAAATCAACCAATTGCATCATTTAAGTCAGAAAATCAAGGAGGAAATAAAGGGAACAGAGCTTGCATTAAAAAAGTGAAAAGTGCTAATGTCAGAACATTAGAAATTGGGTTTCTAAACACAAAAATTGAAGTCGTTGATCATATAAGATATTTTGATTTTTTAACATCCATTGGTATGCCAAGGGATCGATTGAAGTCAACTTAAGTGGTGAGAAAGCAAAGTTGTGTTTGAAAAGCCGGACTGTGTGTAATTGACAGAGCGCGGTGCGTTGGGAGTTGGGCGCGGTGCATATAAACTACGCGGTGCATAGAGCCGTATTCCACCGTGGAAATTTGAACAGGCGCGGCGCACTCACCAGGCGCGGCGCACTGGGATGTGTGCGTGGTGCATTGGCCTAAGACCAAAATTTTTTGCCAATCTTCTCAAACTTTCTCGGTTACTTCGTGTTGAGGAAGATGTGCGGAATTTGGGTAATGTGATAGGTCTTATTGATAAAAGTGATACTTTGGTAAGAGTTTTGAGAGACCTTACATCTGCGCAACATGATTTGGCAGATTTGCAAGTAGAAATGCAGGTCGACATGATGATAACAAAGTGGCATGTCTCACCCATAGTTTCAACGCCAATTTTTAAAGTTATTGCTTAAAACAGCCAGTGATTATGGAGCCTTAAATACAACGATTACGAATTTCCAATAGAGTCTGAGTTTTAAGAATGCTGCAACCCATTTTAGTTTCCTTGGCATCCTGCACACGCTATTTTGAAGCCATGTCTGCAACGAGAGAATCAAATGCTGCACTTCACAGGCTACGTGTTGGTTCATCATCTCCAGTTACACCATCAAAAGATTCATCATGGATGTTAGATCAAGGGGATTCAGAATGTGCGACCGCTCCTCCATGGAGTGAAAATTACAATATGGATGAACCAAACTCAGATGATGTTGTGATTTGTAGTCGCACATGATTAGACCAATTAGAGTCTTCCGTTGAAGACCCTGATTTTGAAGCGTCTTCTGATGCTGGGCAGTCTGATCATGATGGTCTGAAGAAAAGGTGGTTATCTTGGCCATTTTCAAGCGCTACATCATAATATGGTGTAATAATGTTTCCCAAGGGGGCCGTCGATACATTGGAGCCACTTAAAGGAATTCAATTTGATGCTTCTATGAGCAGGAGGAAGTTTCCTTCTTGGGTATACTTTGCAGGAGGGCCAAAGCCAAAGCATCCGAGAGTTATGGAGAGCTCGTTTTCAATTCTACACAGATGTGCGAAAACTAGATCAGCATCCTCAGTAGAAAACTCACTGAGGCATCGTGTGAGGTGAATGAAGACTTTTCCTTGGTTAGTTTTGCAACCTTGGACATTCGGGATAAAGAAAGTGTTTGGAATCTTGTTAAGCAAATGGATATGTGGTTTTGACGGAACTCTGTTTCATTAAAGGCGAAATCTTAGTAAGAATCAGTTTTTATTCAAACAGCAGATGGAAAGCGCAAATTCAAAGACCGAAAGCCAAAATTAAACGAAGAATATCTACCACAGCAGAGAGATAGGAACATATTTTCCTATTTTTTACTTCAGTTGCAATTCAAAAGGTCTACGCTACAGTTTTTGTCTTTTAATTGGTCATCAGAGAAATTCAAGGGGAACGTTGTTCTGTATTTAGAACCATATGAATGACTCTTTACCTATTTTCATAATTTCAGTTGAAACAGCTCCCTATTTTCATCGATCTGTTTTCAACATTTGAGTTTATTTATTGTATTGAAAATCATTTGTAAGGGTGGAGTTCTGGGAAAAAGTATGGAAGGAAAACTCAGCACTTCACTGTACCGTTTTGGCAGAGAATTAATGAAATGATGCAGCTCTGATTCATGAGATTCCTGTGGTATGAGTTTGGCATATGTCTTTTCTTTCTGTTTCATATGTATCTTGTTATGTTTACCATTCATTCATAATCATTTCTAGTTGAATGCTTTTAAGTAAGAAAGGTAGAATCCAGTTTATTGCTCTGCCTTGGGAAAGTGTTCATGTTTCTGTATGTCTTCTTCTGTTGAAAAGGATTCATTATATGCCCTTTTAACCTCTGAACAGTCTTTCCACCTCCATATTATTTCAAATTTGATTGCTAAACTTCCTGCCTATCTCGCCTCATGAAACACTCTGTGTCTTTGACTTAATTTCTCAGCTCATGTTGTTCTTTGTCCCATAGATCCCTGAAACCCAGTCATTCATCAAAATACCTCTTTCCTATTTATTTACTAGTCTAAAATTAGTATCCATTTTAAGTCATCTCAGGCCCTATTAGACATATTTTTCCGAGATAGACCCGAAGAGAGCCCTCTCCTAACCTCGTAGGGCTAGCTATGAGGCTGAGCGTGGTTTGGTGTTGTCCTTTTTCTGCCTTATTTCAGCTTGAGGTGGATTTGGGAACTAACATAGTGGCGACAATACTGGGGATGAAAATGGTTTGCTTGTTGGTGTTAATTGTTTTATAAGCTACAGATGGAGCCTGAAGTTATTCCAGGTAGCCTTCGAACTGCTCTTTCTCTGCGAGTGCATAGTAGATAAACGCTACTTCAGTCGATCTCCGGTCTAGCTTGTGAACGTGACACTTGACTTGTAAATTTCCCCAGTACATGTATCAAGTTCAGATCTGATAGTTGATGGTGGACAACGATCATACATAATAAGGCTGAAATCATTCACCTGGTGACTTCAAATCAATGTAGAGACTCCACTGGAGGACTAACTCTTTCTCTGCGAAAATGGAAGGATCTTACACAAAGTTCAGGTATCCAAAGTGGAATGGCATTCAGGATCTAGTCTGCTTTCTTGTAAATTACTTCTTTGTTGTTCTTGAAGCTGTCCTGAAAGTTTTTCAGAATTTGTTGTATGATAAAGCTGATCGAAATCTTCACTTGACCTATTCAAAAAGTGTAAATACTGATTTTCCCTTTGATCCTGGCCTCCTTACTTTTCCCACATCTTATGATGACTCTCTTCAGAGTGATGAGCCAGAAAATCAAGCTGATCTCGTAGCTCTTGTATATACTCCTACACCATTTGTAGTCCCAGATAGGTATAAACCTCTTGTTTTACCTTCTGTTCTCCATGCTTTCCCTGCAAATTATGAGCTATATCTACCAAGATTTGACGGTGAATGTAACAACACAATTTCGAGCAACACAGTGTATCGTTGAGACTTTTCTAGATCTTTTTGAAGTTGATGAAGAAGATGTTAGTATCAGACTTTTTGCTCTTTCTTTGCAAGGCCAAGTGAAGAGTTGGTTCAAAACCTTGCCTGATGCGAGCATCTCAGATTTCCAGCAGTTCGTCAAAGTTTTCCTTGACAGGTGGATGATCGGAAAAAACCTTTTCTTGATTATAGAAGAGTATAACCAGCTGAAAAGACTGCCAGGGGAGACAGTACAACAGTTTTCTGCTAGATTTAACCAAGTTTATTATTCGATGCCAGCTGATATAAGACCTTCTCCTAGATCTGCTCTCTTGCACTACCCGGGTGCCTTTGATTTTGAAATGGAGTTTCAGTTGAGAGAAAAGAATATTGCAACACTTCAAGAGATGCAGAATAGTGCAGTGAATGTAGAGGCTCATTTGCTGATCTTGAGGGCAAGGTTGAAGGAAGAAGAGATGAAAAACATAGATCCGGAGAAATCGATATCTTTAGAGGTAAAGCTTGACATGTTGGTAAGTGCAATGGAAGAGATGATGCAAAATAACACCACAAGGAATGAGTATAATGTTCAAACCCATGGCTCGTTGATTGAAGAAGAACAAGTTGCTGGTCCAAAACATTTTTTTTCTTATCCCAGTTGTCATAGTGATTGCTTTATAGATCATTTTGAAGAAGAGAGAGTTATTGATATGACATGTATGCTTGATGATGTGTTGTATACTGATGATTTGCCTCAGTTTGATCGATATGATGATGATTACGTTCTTCAAACAGAAGTTAATCTTGCAAACAAATCAACAACTATTTTGTGGGAGGAGGAAGTTCACTTTCAGCAGCTCGAGTACAGTGATCAACTGATACATATCAGCTATGACAATGATGAGGAAAGTGCAGCAAATTTTGAAGTAAGTGAAGGATCTTTGCCTTTTTGTTTTGATTCGTTTCAGTTCATCAGAGAAAACTTCCATACAATCAGAAATCAACTATCAAAAAGTCATGATTTGGACCATCTTGAGGGCAATAAAAACCTTGTTCAAGATTTCTCATATTCAGATGTACAGCCCCTGAAATCCATTGATTGTCAAGTTGCAGATGAAAACATGGAAGCTGGCACACATGATCAAATGCTACAAGATGACTCCATACCATTTTGTTTTGAATCATTCCAGTTTTTGAAGGGTAAATTGCATAGTAAATATTCAAATGAGCAGCCTATAGGAAATCAGCAATCTCTCAGTGTTAATGTGGAGGATGAGACAGATAGTGAAATTCTTGAGCAAGTTGTTGATGAGAAATCTTCCCTTGAAATGACTGATGAAATCATTTCGGATACAAAATTCTCCCTAGCACCATATTTGCAGCCACCAAATTAAATTGAAGGTCAGATTGCGGATGAAAGCGTGGAAGCCGAAATACATGATTTAATGATGCAAGAGGATTTTTTACCCTTTTGTTTCGAAGCCTTTTAGTTTATAAAGCAGAATATTCGTAATATCTCTCAATAAAAAGATGAACAGCCAGTAGGATGTCACACAGTTTCAATGGATACAACGCAGCAGTCTTCTCAAGTTTTTGATGATCCTATTGCTCGTGTGTTGGATGATGTTTGTTGTAAAAATTCTGCTCCATTAGTTAACCATGTGCCAGAAAAGAATGCTGATAATAACCTTATTCAAAAGTTCCCTTAATTGTCTTATTTAACAGATTTTCATTACAAAGCCCATATCAAGATTTGCAGTCATATGAGGAGATTGATAAAGGAGACTTTTGTTCTGTTTGGAATCAGCAACAGAGTTTGGTTATCCACGAAATTCAGGATCCTTTTGACAGCTTACTGCAGTCACTAAAGAAAGACAGCGCAGATGTGAGGAAAATCTTAATTTCCAGCTATGAAGATCCTTTTGCAGTTTTCTTGAAGTCATCCAGTCAATTCATGCTTTGCAAGTTTATCAGCAGTCAACTTGATTCCGAGTTTCCATGGGAGTTGCCTTTCGATTCTTCCCTTTTCCTGCGCATCAGAAAGCATTTGGGAAAAAATAAAATAGTAGCCAGGATGCTTACATGGTTGCAGTGGTTGTTTCATTTCACTTGATCAGGTGATGAATTGAAAAATTAGAGTAGGTTGTATTGAATAAGCTTCATATTGAGCATATTTCCAGTTTTTCGGTTGTGTTTAAGTATCGAGTCAGTTTTTTGTTGAGTGAGAGTCAATTTGTTTCGTCAAGTCATCAGTTTTCGGTCATGCATTTTAGTTTGAGTTTTTGATTCCATAGCCCAATGGACGAAGGCACTGGTCTGCTCTCCCAAAGATCTGTCGTTCTTGGCACCTCCAAGGAGCTACCATCCCCATTGGAGCCCATGTTAGAGTCGGTCTTTACATCCCTCCGTCAGAGATCATTTCTCTTATTGCATTTCATTGTTTAGGTGTCTCATTCCACTCATTCATCTGCATTCCATTAGGGGCATGCCATTATCTGACGGAAGGGATTTTTTCTCTTATTTTCCCTCATGCTTATACCTACTGGGTTGGTTAAAATTTATCAAAATTCATCAAATTTCATTTCATGTCATTTACAGTCGTATATAGTTATTTTGGTCAAAAGGAGTCATTTTAGTTTCTAGGTCTAGGGTTTTGATCTTTAGAAATGTTAAATAATGCCCGCAGGCCATGAGGAGGTTTTCAAAGAGTTTTCAGTTCAAAATTTTCATCATCAAATATGCTCGAGGATGTTTCTTCTTCAAAAATATGTTTTGAAGAAGAAATTGGAAAATTTGTTTTTGTATTAAATATGTATCTTTCCGCCATGAAGTTCTTCACATGCAGACTCTGGTCAACCTTTGCCAAGGTTCAATGCCACCATCCCTGCAAAAATCAACCAATTTCATCATTCAAGCTCAGAAAGTTAGTAAGGAAACAAAAAGACAGAAGTTGTATTAAATGCAAAAAGTGTCAAAACTAAAAACATTACAAAATGGGTTATTGAGAAGCAAAAATTAAAACCATCTCTATATGAGATATTTCTCAAAGTCATTCATTCATTTGCATCAAGAGATATTCAGAAAATCCAAGGGAAAAATTGATGTTGAAGTTTGGAGGGACGAAGTCTGAGTTGAAAGGGCCGACTGTGTGTTTGAAAACAGCGCGACGCATTGGGACAGGGCGCGATGCATCCACAGAGCGCGGCACATAGAGACGAAAAACACTTTGCATTTTTCAACGGGCGTGGCGCACTCACAGAGCACGATGCATTGGGTTTGTGCGCGGCGTAGAGAGCCTCCAAGGCCAAATTCATTTCTGCTCCACAAAAACTCAACTTGTTTCAGCTCAATTTTTCTCCAAGTAAGTTGACAAAGCCTGTTGAGTGATTTTATTCGTGAGTGGTGTGGTGTAGAGGCGAAGACATTGGAGTTTGGTTAATGAAAGAGTAAACCCTATACCCATATTAAATCTACACTTTAGGGTTTGCAGAGAGGTGTTTGGTGCTTAAACTACCATCCCATTTTCATTTGTGCTCTCATTATTGTTATCACTGTTATCGTACCGTTATCACATTGTTGTCATGATCCCTTCTCCTATTCCCGATGTCCCATATTCCTTATACCCTTTGTTACCATATTTTTAAATCCTCAAACCCTATCATCTGCCATTATTTCCCTCCCTTCATATCATTGATAAAATCCTGATTACCAAAACATTCAAGGACAACTTCTATATCCTTGATTTTACTTATATTTTGTCATTTCACTTACTCCTATTCCTAAAAACTACCCCCATCACTATCACCTATCCCTATATCAATTATAAATCCCCAAATCCCTAAGTCCGCCAAACATTGACTATCCTCACACTTAAAATTCACTTGACAGCCTATTGTATTCCTTGTGACATTTCTCCACAGCACCTTATTATATATGTGGCACATTTGGCATTAAATCATACACCAAACTATTGTTTTCACCATACATATATCAACATATATTTGTCAAACACCTTGTTTTCAGCATCATGTCAGAGACAAATTCATCATATGAGAAGGGATATGAGCAGGAAAGTGATTCAACCGCAGAGCTAAATGTACCGAGGAGGTCTCATAAAAGTGGCAGGCACGTCAGAGAGGAGCCCACTTATTTGGCTCAGTTGCAGGCATGCCCGCTTGCAATGACATGCTTTCAGCAACTGTCATGTTTTCGGTATTGTGAGCTGATATCTCAGATTCAACACCATCAGAAGTTGGTTCGCCTATTTGTCCTACGTTTGCGTGATGGTCATGTAAACCTTGCTGGAGTGAACTTCACCTTGACACCAGAGACTATTTCTGAGGCGACTGGGATACCGAACATTGGTGAGGAGTGGAATAAGAGACAGCAGCTAGATAGAGCATATTATGAACCTTACATCAGGCCTGGATATTTGAGGCAGTTGAGTAGAGTATTTCCATTCTGGTTTCTGAAGGAGTCCTATGCGCCATTAATGAAACTCATCATTAGATACTTCAGCTGTGAGGGTAGATTCTCGCACCTTTATGCATACCATATCAGAATTTTGATGCATTTCACGAGAGTGCGACTGATGAATATTCCATACTTCATGTGCCGAAACATAGAGCGGATGACTACCCTTGTACAGAAGAAGACTCCAGAGCAGCAACATAACAACATCTATCATTATGCGCTCATAAAAATGATTGTGGTACATCAGCTTGGGTTGCAGGGCATCGCTTGGGAAGAGTTCATTTCTCGTGACTTCTTTACAGCCCCTCAGTCTCCTCCAGAGATTGTTCATGATGCAGGTGAGCCTTCGCATCAATTTGAGGTTCCTGAGACAGAGCCTATCAGTGTTCCAGTGTGTGTTACATATCAGAGAGGTACCAGAGCCTTATTTGTAGCAGCACGACGAGTACTATCTCCGCCCAGGGTGGAAGGGGTCTCGTTACCTTCGACAATAGCGCGAGTACTATCTCCACATGGCGTGGAAGGGGTCTCGCCTTCTACATCAGCACAGGTACAGGGCAGAGGCAAGAAGCCTATGCACGATGAGGGCCCCTCGGGAGGCCAAGATACTGATTTTATACTCATTAATGTTGATTCGAGCTCTCCCAGCTCAAAGCTGAAAGAGATCATCCAGGAGAAAAAAGATGAGATAGAAACACTGAACGGGAAATTTCAGAGAGCTCAATGGGTTATAAATTACTTGGAGAAGCGGAATAAAAAACTGGAGGATCAGCAGACACTCACAGAGTTGCGGAAAATCCGTGAAGACCGCGAATTGGCCCGAAAGAGACCAGGTGACATGACACCATTTGAGAGAGAGACTTGCCTTACGAGTGTCAAAATTCATTTGAAGAAGCTCTTGGTGAAGGCAATAGGGAAAAAGACATGATCAGACATATGAAAAACCACTATTGGGCTCGGACACACGTTTGTAGAGTGAAAATGAAGATCCTGAAGGCGAGGCTGAGAAAAGCACTGAAACGTTGGAAAAGGCCTGATCCACTCCGAATATTGGCCGAAGCTTCCTTGGCTAAGCATGAAACATGATGGGAGACCTTCACTCCAAATTTCAGCAAATTTGGAGAAGATTTGGTCATTTTGAAAATTTTGGTTACAACACAGGTTTTTATGCCCGACGCGTCGCGCCACCCGACGCGCGCTTATGATTGGGACATCTTCTGGAGGAAAAATTTACATTTTTGGTTTTTTTATGATAAAATATGCATGTTTAGGAATGGCCGAGAGATTTCATGAAGTTTTGGGTGGTCTTAAAGGTCAAAAACACTCCAAAAATGGCCTTTCTGCCACTTTTTGCACCAGCAGGAACCAGTCTTGGGAGATTGAAGTTTTGGAGGGGCACATGACATCCAAATCCAAAAATTCCACTTGGGTTGGATAGTAGACAGATAGGGATTTCCAACGAGCTATCATGAGCTCAATTTGGACTTCAGGAAGTGCCTAAAAAACAGTCTCAAAGTGGCGCGACGCATTGAGTTTTTGGGCGCGACGCATAGAGAAATTTGGCCTCATTTTGACTCTTCAGCTCAGAAATTCGCCCAGTTTTGACTAGTTTCACATTTTGATGTAACTATTGATCTATCTTGATGTAATTTCATGTTCATGATGTAAATTTGGCAAGTTTTTACTTTTTCTAGAGGATTCATTCACTAAAAAGTGAAAATTAAGTGAATGGATCAGTTTCCTAGCATATAGAGGCAAGTTGTTTGGCTGCCTAGATTTTAGTTCCATGTTTAGAATTGGTTGAAACAGCTCCTAGAAGGATGAGCTCGACCACTAGAGGCATGGGAAGGGGTTATGATGGTCTATATGATGTATTTTCTCAATCATTTTCATGGTTGGAGTCTTGGGAAAAGTTTGGCACCTCATTGTATATCCATTTTCAGTTTTTGGCAAAGGAAAGACCAGATTTTTGCAGCACTTGTTGGGATCCTTGTGGCTTCTAAGTTTTGATGATGTTTCTCTCCATGTTATTGTAAGTTTCATTAATGTTATATGTATGCCATTTCCATTCTCTTTGCTTCTGAATTAAACAAATGAGTAATTGAGGTAGAATTCATTATTTTGCTGGTGCTCTGCCTTACACTTTTGTTTAGTTTTACATGTTTTTTCGTTAGTTTGAAGAGGATCCTTGCACTCTCTTGCCCTCTTCAGCTCCTCAGCAGTCTTTTCAATCCATTCATCTGATCTAATACATCAAATCTGCTGCCTTCCTCGCCCCAACTTGAACTCTGCAAGAATTTGGCTTCATCCCCAAGCCCAAAAATTGTCTTTCCCCTTTTTCCAACAAAATCCCAAAAAATCAAAATCCAACTCCTTGATTCATATAACTAGCCTAAAATTAGCACTTATTTCATTCATCTCAGACCCTATTGATTACTTATCGCTGAGATTGACCCGGAGAGAGCCCTCTCCTGTTCTGGTAGGGCTAGCTACCAGACTGAGCGTGGTATGATGTTACCCTGAATCTCGCCTTCCTTCAGCCTAAGGTGGATTTGGGCACTAACACCTAGCACTGGTCTTAGCTATGCCGGACTTCACAAAAACCTTTATTGTGGAATGTGATGCATCGGGAAATGGAATTGGTGTTGTTTTAATGCAAGAAGGAATACCCATTGCTTTTGAAAGTCATCCAATCAAAGGAAAGTATTTGCAGAAAGCTATTTATGAGAAGGAAATGTTAGAAATACTACATGCACTAAAGAAATGACGACCTTACCTAATGGGAAGACACTTCAAGGTAAAAAATGATCATGATAGTCTTAAACACTTTTTGGAACAAAGGCTATCTTCAGAAGAGCAGCAAAAATGGGTCACAAAGATGTTGGGTTATGACTTTGAAATCATCTACAAAAAGGGAAGCTAAATGTTGTTGCAGATGCACTCTCAAGAAAGAATGAAGATGTGGAAGGATTGCTTTATGCCATTTCTATTATCCAACCAGATTGGATAACCGAAGCAAGGGATGAATGGAAGAAGGACGAAGAAGTGTGGACACTCATTAAAAAGTTGCAGCAAGATCTTAGTACATCTGATACATTTAATTAGAGAAATGATTCCTTATGGTACAAAGGTCGCTTATATCATTGTAAGAATTCCCAACCAAAATAAAAGATTCTTTTGGAATTGCACACTTCTCCTTTAGGAGGACACTCAGGGATTTTAAAAAATTACCACATGGTGGAGAAAGAATTTTTTTGGGATGGCCTTAAATCTAATATTCAAATGTTTGTGGCAGAATGTTTGGTTTTCCAACAAAATAAAGTTGAGACAATTAAGACCCTAGGTCTTCAACAACCTTTATCCATTCCAAGTCAACATTGGGAGGAGGTTTTGATGGATTTTATCACAGGTTTTGTTGGAACAGGGTCCTGTAAAAGCTGCGAATTTTGTACAATTTTGTATATTTTTGGTCTTAATTAGTCTAAAGCAGCGGTTTTGGGGTGGGTCAAAGCCTCAAATGCATTGTAATGGGTGAAGGGTAGACCAAGAGTTCGCAAACCGTGGTTTGTGGACCATTGGAAGCATAGGCTAAGTAGATATAAATATATGAACATTTTGAGTCTTAAGGTAGGCAAGAATTAAGTCTGATGCTAAGTGAAAATTGTTAGATCTATTTTTGGGTCGTTAGGGTAAGGAATCCTGCTGGCTGTGTGCACAGAGATCCTTAGTCCTGCTGTTTGCGGACCCTACTGGCTGTGTGCGTAAGCTGTGTCGGATTGTATTGGGTTTTGGATGCTAATATATGCGGATATGGTTAAAGTATTTCTGTGTTATCTGATCTGATGTATTACTGTTGATGCGAAATATTGGGATCTGTTACAAATATTTTTGGTTATCTGTTTGTGCTGTGAATATGTATGTGTTATGGTATAACTGTAATCTATTGATGATGCATTATGATAATGTGTGTTGATAACTGTTGATACGCACGTGGATGCAGAGTTATTAACCAGATCTGTGCATGATAATAGCTCTGTATATTGTGATCCTGTTAACAAACCTACGAATAGATCTGTCTGGTGCGAACCTGATAGGTTGCGAACATGGATCTGCTTGACTTACCTACTTTCTCTCAGGGTGCAGAAACCTGTTTCCAGCAACCTCCCATACTGCTTCAGGTGAGACTTTGGCCTGCACAAGCAGATCACTGCCAAAAGGGCCAGTAGTATAGGGGTTTGTTGGTAAACCTTAACCTACGAACTTCAGTCAGGACCCCTCAAGCCAAAAAATGGTTCCATTTCCAGGACTGGGAGCATTTTGACAGAGGGATAGGGTAATGCCAAGAGAACATTGGAGACTTGAGAAGAAATAAATTGAAGAGGTTTGAAAAACAGGTTCAGGAATTTGCGGTGAAAGAAAATCACAGCACAAAATTGACGATGGAGAAGTGCAAGAATAAGTACATCTTCACAAAGTTCTATGAAATTTTCTTTGTGACATTTGCGACCGAGCTTCAGGAGTGGCTTGCAAGGGTCATAGATTTCTAGAAGTGTTGGAAGGACGAACGGGTCACGTAGTGGACTCCAGAATTGATCAAGCAGTTAGAAAAGGATGATAACACCATCACTCGTATGGTAAATCACTGGGTAGATAGTGTGCTGGGAGGTTTTGTAACAGAATTTGTAATCAATCAGTTCGTGTCCTATTATGAGGTAGAACGAATATTCTTCAAGGGTTTCCGGGGTAAGTTTCTGAAAACCTTGCCATTACTGATTAAGATATTATTGTGTGAAAAGAGCATTCTGTGTAGCCATATAGAGTGAATGAGTTCTAATCAGAGAGATGGTACAACGCAGAGTGGAAAATACTATAGAACTAATCAAGAAGGTGATAGGTCGGTCTACACTCTAGTAAGGGACTCGGTTGCGCATAGCCCTCCAACTACACCACCCATAGAATCAAGAAATAGCTCTCATGGTAAGAACTCATTCATACCTCCTCCAATAGAAGATGATATGGCCTCGCACATGAAGCTGCCTACATTCAAGGGCATAGGGGACGAAGATATGGATTAGTTTTGGTTTGTCGTAGAGTCGGTATGGACCACACAGAATGTGGCCAACGATGTTGTGAAAAGGGTAGAGTTGTCCCTTGCCTTTGAAGGAAGAGCCTTGGACTGGTATATGGGATACGTAGCTCAGCATGCGAATGCGACCATTCAAGAGGTTAAGAATTCCCTAAAACAACAGTTTTGGAAGCCTAAATCCTACTCTCAGATAGTGAATGATCTAAAATATTTCAAGCAAGGACCTTCTGAGTCTGTATGGGAAGCTGACCAATGGCTGAAGAAGGTAATCAAAGAAGGGGAATTTCTGTATGACGATAGACAACATAAGGAATGGTTCATTGCCATGTTAGTACCTCACCTATGCGTACCTATGGGTTAGCAAGCCATTGAATCATTGGAAAAAGCCTTGGAGATTGCTATGAAGTTGGAAGCTGCACCAAGAGATGATACCTAGTTGGGAGTACAACAAATCCAAGAGCAGTTGGTTGCAATGCACATGGAGATCCAAAACCTGTGAAAGTACCAAGGGAAAGAAGCTAGCGCAGAAGTATGGTGCATATGATGTAGGGTACCTGGGCATACCAAGGATCAGTGCCCCCTACTGGAAGACTACCTACAAGCAGGAGGACCCAGTCCGTTGCGTCCAGGACCAAGTGGACTTGAGTTGTAGTGCGATGACTGTCGTGTAGCCGGCCTGCATGATACTAACCATTGCCCCCATCTGGGTGCGTATGTCATAGAATTGAAGCAACAATGGTACAGATTTTGCCGATCAGTGGGACATGATGAGCATAATTGTTGAACTTATGATCTGATGATAGACCGATGAAACCTATATCGGGTACAATCGGAACCTTCTTCACCAGAAACTGCCTCAGGCATAGGTGGCTTCCCAGCTAGGGGCAAAGGAGGAGGCCAAGGTGGAAGCGCAATTAGGGGAAGAGGAAAACTGATCTACTACAACTTTGGAGAGGTAGGGCACTTTTTGAGGGACTGCCCGAACCCTACAAGACAATCCTGTAGATACTGTAGACAACTGGACCATGTGATTGAAGACTGCCCGATTCTGATAGCCAAAATGTAGGAAAAGCAGCAGACACCTATGTAGAATGTACAGAGGGTTAAGGCAGAACCTCGAGATGAAGGACCAAGCATTAATGTCATAACACGTAGCAGCATGGACACCGGGGGAGCTGAGGAGAAAGCTAA
The DNA here is from genome assembly GCA_034641835.2 of Pinus albicaulis. Lineage (NCBI taxonomy): Eukaryota > Viridiplantae > Streptophyta > Pinopsida > Pinales > Pinaceae > Pinus > Pinus albicaulis. Next base: position 121,585,248 of record CM076575.1, read on the forward strand.
GGCAGAGCCTCACCAAGACTTTTCTAAGACTGAGGCATCTACTTCTTAAGCCTCTGCAGGCCTCAAAGTAGATGATGAGGTCAAACCATTTCTACAGGCTTGTATGAAGCTGTTGTGCAACCAAAGGGTCGTAGAAAACCTCCAAGCTTTGATAGATAGCTGTACAGAAATAACTACCCCACCTATGGAAGTTAAGGATGTGCACAAACTGTACAAGCATAAGAAATGCCCTTGTAAGGAAATGTGGCTAACCGCGAAAATTGGTGATTATGAGATGGATCAGGTTATTTTGGACCTAGGCTCAAATGCGAATGTACTGCCTAAGAAAACTTGGCAGCGAATGAGCGAACCAAAGTTTGAATGATCCATTATCCAACTGTGCATGGCCAATCAGCAGAAGATCATACCATTGGGAAGACTATCAAAGATCGTGGTAGATATCACAGGAGTTAAGGTCCAGGATGACTTTGAGGTCATTTAGATTGCAGAAGATGCAGACCCCTATCCTGCGCTCCTAGGATTAGACTATATGGAGGTATCATCAACCTAAAGAAAAGAAGCATGGTATTTGAAAATGAAGGTACATGGGTGATAGTACCATTAGACCCTGCAGAAGGAAAACGCTATACAGAGCTGGTGCGTGAAGAAGAAGATGGATCATATTTATAATTTAACAGCACCGGATGAAGATTGTATCAATCCCACAGCTGATGTCGTCCTCTGCTGGGAAAAGGATAGCGAATGTCTCTCTGACTCCGATGGTGAGATGGAAAATTGGCAAAATCGATTACATGATGTATCTGCGCTACGATGCCTTAGGATCACTAAGGATTTCTGATGCATCTCCTCCGAGGTAAGATAAATACCCTACTTTGATGGATTTGGCAGCATTAAGGAGTTTTTGTGAGCATTTGAAGCTGAGGTTCCAAGAGAGCGAAGGTTATGGGCCCTTAATTTAGCTATGTGCGCAACACCTACGAGGTGGTGGGACATGCATAAGGGGGCATTATAGGACTAGGAAGAGTGTCGGGATATGATGATCCTGCGATTTGAACCTCTGGTTCACTTGCGCGTAAAGACATTCTTTGGGCCAGGGGACCTGAGCGAACATTTGTTCACTTGGATGGAGAAGTGGTGCGAACGGACTACAGAAGAATGGGTTCACCTGTTTACTCATGCCTTGGGACCAATTCGCACCACATGGTACTTAGATGCAGAGCTACATCAGCGCACCCACCACTGGGAAACACTAAAAGATGAATTTGTAGGCACATTTGGGTTAACAGGGGGCACAGAGGCGTTTGAAGAAGCTCTGCAAGATATATATACCTTCGTATTTGATGAATCATGCCCTTCCATAGCACTTGGGACACCAACATGGGAAATGCAGATGCAAGATATTGTCAACTGCCGCAATATAGCCGTTGAAGAATGTGATGAAGATCCGCGCAATGTATCCATCTCGGAATCAGAATGGGAGCGCGCAGTTGTTGGACTACCATTACAAATTGTCGATGTTAAGAAGCCCCTAAAGTTGTGAGAAGTCAACATCGGCACAGAAGAGCAGCCTAAGTTGGCTAAAATTGGGGATTACTGGTATGATGATACAGTAGGAAAAGTTGCAGAACTGCTCACTGAATATCAGGACTTATTCCTGACAAAGTTTTCGGAGCTTAAGGGGATCACAGGGGACCTAGGGGTCATGCACATCATATTAAAACCAAATGTGTGCCCTGTGAAGCAGCGCCCTTATCAGCTGAATCCTAAGTATAAGAAAAAGGTTAAGGAAGAAATTGATAAAATGCTCACCGCAGGTATTATCGAACCGGTCGAACAATCAGACTGGGTAAGTCCGATGGTGGTTCAAGAGAAAAAGACGAAGGGGGAAATATGAATCTGTGTGGACTTGTGCAAACTGAATGATGCCTGCGTGCATGATCCTTTTCCCACACCGTTCTCAGATGAAATCCTTGATAGCATAGGAGGGCAGGAAGCATACCCATTCACTGATGGGTTCTCAGGGTACCATCAAATCAGAATCGCACCTGAAGATTGCAGCAAGACTACATTTGCCACTAAATGGGGATCCTTCCAGTATACAGTCATGTCGTTTGGACTCAAGAATTCCCCTACTATATTTTCACGAGTAGTAGTCGCAGTGTTCAAGGAGTTCATACACAAATTTTTGGAGGTTTATTTTGATGATTGGATTATATTCAGCTTAGTGAAGAAGCATGTTTCGAACCTGCGCGTGATGTTGGATGCCTGCAGAAAACACCAAATTTCCCTGAATATCAAGAAGTGCATATTCTGCGTACCCTTCAGAATCTTGCTCGAACATATAGTTTTCCGACAGGGGTTGATGGTTGACCCTGCGAAACTCATAGTTATCATAAATCTAGAAATACCTACAACTAAGAAACAACTGCGTTCGATCCTCAGAAATACATGCTAATACAAGAAGTTTATTCAAGGATATGCGCTGATCACAACGTCGATGGAAAAACTGCTTAAGAAGAATGTTTCGTTTTTTTTGGATGGTGAATGTCAGAAAAGCTTCGAGCTACTCAAAGAGAAGATAGTTTCTACGCCTATTCTCATCTTCCTAGATTAGACAAAGGAATTCCATGTTCACGTGGATGCATCAGGAATCACCCTGGGATTGGTCCTGACACAGCCTGACGATGGGGACATTGATCACCCAATTTCATTTTCTAGTAGGAAACTCTCTGGTGCAGAGTGCAACTACTTTACCGCGGAACAGGAGGGCTTAGCTATGGTCTATGCATTACATAAGTATCAGCACTATCTGTTAGGAGGACACTTCAAAATGTTTACAGATCATTCGGCCTTGAAGTACCTGGTGAATAAGCCTGTGTTGGGAGGGGGGGGGGGGGGGAATCTGCCAATGGCTACTGCTATTCCAGGAATACGAATTTGAGATCATTGTCAAGCCGGGAAAGTTGAATGCTGGGCCAGATCACTTTTCCCAAATTGAAAGTGGTGAAGAGCCGACCAACCTGGAGGATGGGTTGCCTAATGCATAGATATTTTCTATTAAGGTAGTGGATGTGCACTTCGCTGACATCATTCAGTTCCTAACTACAGGCATGGCACCTGTGGAGTATTTGGTACAACAGAAGAAAGAGTTGGTAACCCGCGCTGTAGATTTTACCATCATCGCAGGTCATCTATATAAGATGGGAGCTAATGAAGTGCTGTAAAGGTACGTTTTGGAGCCTGAACGACATGCTATCTTGGCAGAAGCCCATGACAGCGTAGCTGGAGGTCACTACGCAGGGAAAGCAACGACACAAAAGATCTTGAGAGCTGGATTATGGTGGTCCACCCTGCATAGTGACTCTCATGACTATTGTAAGGCCTACGATACATGCCAACGAACAGGAAGGCCATCACGCAAATATGAAATGCCCCTTTAACCACAAATTGCCCTGCAAGCATTTGAAAAATGGGCCATCGATTTTGTAGGACCTATCAACCCACCCGGAAAGAAGACAGGTGCACATTACATCATAACTGCCACTGAGTATGTAACCAGGTGGGTCGAAGCACAAGTGGTGATGGATTGCATTGTAGATACCACTGTGCACTTCATTTTTTAGTAGATTTTGACCAGATTCAGATGTCCGAAGATCCTGATGATCCATCAAGGTACACATTTCATTAATGAAACCATACAGGCCTTGATGGAATAATTTCGGATCCATCATGTGAAAATCACTCCATATCATCCACAGGAAAACAGAGTTGTCGAAGCTTTAAATAAATTCTTGCAACACGCATTGACTAAGGTCTGTAACGCCGATCGCAGTGAATGGGACGTGCACATCCCATCCGTTCTTTGGGCCTACCGAACCACCTGTAAGAAGATGACAAGGAAAACACCATTTAGGATGGTTTGTGGCAAGGAGGAAATTATGCCCATGGAATACATTGTTCCTAGCTTGCACATCATAGCCTTTACGAATATGGCAGAGCCTGATATCATGGAGGAGTAGTTAGCGCAACTTGTGTCTTTGGAGGAAGATCTTTTCAATGCTAATTTTCATCAGCAGGTTCAGAAGGGTCGGGATAAGGCATGGCATGATCGAAATATTTGAAAAAAGACCTTTGTGGAGGGAAAATTAGTCCTACTGTATGATAGCCAGTTTTCAAAACACCCGGGGAAGTTCCGAAAGCACTGGTTAGGGCCCTATGCCATTAAAGAAATCACGGATGGTGGAGCTGTTCGGTTAGCCACCCTGCGCGGCGATATGCTACTTGTCTATGTTAATGGAACTTGACTCAAACCGTATCGGATCAAATGAATATATCTCTGGGGTAGCTGTATAAAGTGGGTTATGCCCACCAAGGAAGGTAAGAACGGAAGGTACTATGGTACGCATAGGAAGCGGCCGCAGGATTGGAAGCTTAGAGGGGTTCCGTATTGTTTGAATAGTTTGTACTTGGCGTGTTTTTCCTTGAAAAAATTGTGTTGTAATGGTTTTTGTGCCTATTGTGTCCCTTTCATGTCTAAGCAGCCTACTCCCTTTGACAGTAGCAACCTAGAGTTCATCTTCTGCACCAGAATGACGACCACTAATCCCACTGAGGCCTCATAACCAGTGACCTTGGTGGAACAAGAATCTGAGGAATTAGTAGAAATCGAGCCAGAATATGAGGAATTTATATCTACGCCGAGCCAAGCAAAATAAAGGCAAAGAAAAAGCGCAAGGGTCAGGGAAACCCGTGAAGTGCGTTGGGGTAAAGCCCCGCACTTCTCCTCGGAATGTGAAATCCCTGTGGGGGGCAGCCCCGACAAGCTTGCCTAAACTAGTAAGGTGACATTTATCGGCTAAAGAAAAGGCCCAGGTGGCCCAACCAATCAATTGGTTGCCACCCTTTGTTCGGCACTGCAGGCCCTCCACACGCATGGTGAAGAATATTGATGGCCTGCGCACCTACCTGCAGATGCCACTGACCCTGGGAGAGGTCCCCATCATTGGCGAACCCTTTAGTAGGCTTCATGAGGTGAAATTCAATGATCATGACTTAGCCAATTTGGAGGGCTTCCCCAAGTTGGTGCCTGAGTTATATCTAGAAAGAGTAGAGGAAGATGACGAGATAAATATTATCCCCATGCGCTGGGTACGCGGAGTGGCAGGATCTAGGCTTCTAAACCTGCTGAGGATGCTGCATTTCGGCCACTACAATATCATGGACCGTCTGGTACATTTTTTACTTTCCCTAATCCATGATGCTTGGTTGTGGATCTAGGATCAAATCGCCATCGATGCTACACTCATTCATCGCATTACTAGTCTTCCCATGGAGGGGCCAGACCCTCTGGAGCGCATTGGTAAGAAGTATGAGGGGGATATTGCTGAACACATTCGCAAAACCTACCATGTGGAGCAGAACACTCGAGGCTTCATAATAAAATCCATCAGTGACCCTGGTACACAGTTTGGTACCATGTTGTTGGCATGCAAGATGATGTGAAAATGCTAGGTAGCCACCATCCCTGCATATGTGATTCAGTTGGCACGTCGGTGCGAGAAAGGGGTCTTCTTCAATTGGTCTCAGTAATTGTGCAACGAGTTCTTGGCCAATGTCCATGAATCCCAGGAGTAGGGACACCCCTTTTGTTATTCATGGTTGCTGCTTCACATTGCGTTGGCCGCTTGGGAAGCACTTGAGGAATCAGTCCTCGCTGAACTCACCCTAGACATGTGCGAAGGGGCTCGATATACGAACTTGTGGGACTCTAAGGATGTAAAACGCATCGAGGAAAACCAAGTATTCTGGGTATTGTTTCAGAGTGGGCTCGCAGCAGCTGTCAACTCCAGGCCGCATCTTTTGCCAGCCATCTATGATAAATATAAAAGCATTGCTTATTTCTAGGTAACTATGCATAATATACAAGTCAAAATCCGCAAGGATCCAGTGTGGATTTCACTCCCTATATGGTTGAAGATGAAGAAATTGACCGGTTGATTCCACAGTGGCCTCCTCAGTGGAAGCTTGGCTTCAAAACAAGCACAAAGGGCATTGAGGGAATGAGCACCACGAAGGTCACCCCACAGGTCATCACCAAAGAAACTGGGGGACAGGACATAAGAACAGGGAAGGGTGTAGGAGCCGCATCACATAAGGGTTCACAGCCGGGTAGTATGGGGAAGGGTGCGAACACAACATCACAGAAGGGGTCGCAGCAGAATCTGTGTAGAGAAGGGCAGGAGACAGGAGGTGCTGACTCTCCCTACGGAGCAAAGTGAACTAGTGAACTGGCTAAAGGGCCATGAAAGAAGTAGTGCTCTCAACGAACAAAATGTGACGAAATTGTTACACTGACAGAAGGGGACCTCGAGCAAATTGTCGACGTGATCACTTTGGCTACCGAGAAAAATGGCTGGCTCTGGAAGAGCAACAAAAGGCCACGGTCGACACACTTCAGGCCAATCTCCAACCCCTACAGCTGAAAACAGACACGCTACAAAAAAATATGATTTAGGTACGAACGGCCTCAGAAACTAGCAGCGCAACACTTGTTACAGTGGAAATCCTCCTTTGTTCCCTACCAAGTGCAACCCTCGCGATAAGTCCACCTGAATTAGGAGTGAAATTCCAAGCTTGTGCAGAGGTACAGCTGGATCTGTTGGGTGTGGAGCCTGATTATCTTGTTTACTTTGTATCACAGCATTGGACCCTTGTACCTTAAAAGGGGCGGCAATGCCGCCCGTAATTAATCGCTGCCATGGGGGGTCCAGGGGGGGCGGCCCCCGAAGCTAAAAACATATGTAAAATTGCCTTATAAAAGTATAGTAATTTCTAGTCAATCTAGGCCATTCATTAGGAAAATGATCTGACGGTAGAAGTTATGTTTAGATTAGGGTTTTTTGCCATAGAAGGCAACCCCTCGCTTTTATGAGGGCATTGTATTGCGGCTGTGTATTGTATGTGTATTCTCGGTGCAAGAAACAGAGAGGGAGACTGTGAGAAAGAACAGAGGATATTACAACGAATCTGCTGTAGGTTTTGTCTTTTCATTTTGCTGGATAATAGAAAGGAAGGACTGGCTGTTCGGGGTGGACGTAGCCCAAACTGGGTGAACCACGTATATCTGTGTCTCTCTGGTTTTATGTGTTTTTGTGTGCTTGTATTTTCCACATATTTTATGTGTTGCATTGCTCCATAATATATAATTTTCTAACAACTGGTATCAGAGCCGAAGGTATATTTGGCTGATAAACTCGTAGGAAAGAAGGGTTCCTGGTTCGAGTGGGAGCAATGTCGGAAGATGGTAAGTTTAGGGTCGAGAAATTTAACGGCCAAAACTTTCCGCTGTGGAAGATGCAGATGGAAGATTATCTGTATCAGAAAGATTTGTACCCACCATTGAGCAGAAAAACAAAGAAGCCGGCGGCCATGACAGACGCTGAATGGAACATTCTTGATAGAAAGGCACTCAGAAAAATACGGTCGTGTCTTGCGGTGTTAGTCGCCTTGAATATTTCGAAGGAAACAACAACAGAGGGTTTGATGTAGACGTTGGCGAAACTATATGAAAAACCCTCAGCCTAAAACAAGGTATTTCTTATGAAACGACTATTTAATATGAAGATGTCGGAAGGTGGATCTGTTGCAGACCATTTAAATGAATTTAATATAGTTACCAGTCAGTTAAGTTCTGTAGGGGTAAACTTTGATGATGAAGTTAGAGCTATGTTATTCTTGTGCTCATTGCCAGAGAGTTGGAATGGTTTAGTAATGGCCATTAGTAACTCTGTCTCTAGATCTAGTACTTTAAAGTTTGATGATGTTGTTGGTGCCATCCTTAGCGAGGAAATGCGACGAAAAAGTTCTGGTGAGACATCAGGTAATGCTTTGAGTGCAGATTCTAGGGGAAGAAGAATGGAAAGAGGAAAGATCTCAGGATATCGCAATAAATCAAGGAAAGGCAAATCCAAGTCCAGATCAAGAATAGTGTGCTGGAATTGCGGAAAGAAAGGACACCTAAAGAAAGACTGTAGATCTCGGAAGGGAAAAGAAGGAGACACACAGCAAGAAAACAATCATGAAGCAAATGTGACAGGTGATGTGTTACAAGATGCTTTGATTCTTTCTTTCAAAAATGTTACCGATTCTTGGGTTGTAGATTCAGGGGCTTCATTCCATGCCACACCTGATAAGAAATATTTTCATGACTATGTTCAAGGAGATTTTGGACAAGTTCATTTGGGTGATGATAAACCCTGTAAAATTGTTGGAATGGGTAAAGTTTTTGTAAAACAACAGAATGGAAACCAATGGCTACTAAAGGAGGTAAGGCATGTTCCAGATCTGAAGAAAAATCTGATTTCAACAGGGCAGTTAGGTAGTGAAGGTTGTGTGACAACTTTCACAGATAAAACTTGGAAGGTCACCAAAGGAGCGCTGGTAATAGCAAAAGGTGAAAAGGTTGGTACATTGTATTTATGAAATGGTATTTCTAACTCTGTTAATGCTTTAACTTCCAAAGGAGCAGATGCAACATTATGGCATCATAGGCTCAGACACATGAGTGAGAAGGGGATGAAAATTCTTCACTCAAGAAATTTGCTACCAGGTTTGAAGAATGTTGATTTGGATTTCTGTGAGAATTGCATTTATGGAAAACAAAAGAGAGTCAGATTTCTCAGAGTTGGGAAAGAAAAGAAGAGTGAAAAATTGGAGCTTGTGCATACAGATGTATGGGGACCTGCTCAGGTATCATCTCTCGATGGCTCTCGTTATTATGTTACTTTTATTGATGATGCTACTAGAAAAGCATGGATTTATTGTATTCAGAATAAATTTGATGTATTTGATACTTTCAAGAAATGGAAAGCTTTGGTTGATATTGAGACAGGAAAGAAGTTGAAGCGTCTCAAATCAGACAATGGAGGTGAATATTGCAGCAAATATTTTGATAGGTACTGTTCAGAGTATGGAATTTGCAGAGAGAAGACGGTTCCAAGAACACCACAAGAAAATGGTGTGTCAGAAAGAATGAACAGAACAATCATGGAGCGTGCAAGGTGCATGAGATTGCATGCAGGATTGCTTTTACAATTTTGGGCAGATGTTGTAGATAATGTTGTTTATCTAATAAACAGAGGGCCTTCAAGTTCCTTGGATGGTGGTATTCCAAAGGAAGCATGGACAGGTAAAAAGGTAAACTACTCTTTTTTAAAGTCTTTTGGTTGTGAGGCCTTTGTCCATATTAATAAAGAAAATAGAACAAAGCTTGAGGAAAAATCAAAGAAATGTACCTTTAATGGATATGGTGCTAATGATTTTGGTTATCGCTTATATGATTATGAAAATCACAAAATATTTAGGAGCAGAGATGTAATATTCAATGAAAAGGTCTTGTATAAGAATCAGTTGCAGGAAAAGAAACATGAAAAAGAAAGCAAGGAATACACGGTTCTTGATGAGATAACTGAAAAAGTAAAGGTGCCTGAAAATAATAATAATCAACAACCAGAGCAACAACAACCGCCACAACAGCAACCGGCACCTCAAACACCTGAAAGTGGTGTTAGAATATCTACCATGATAAGTACACCCCCTGAACGATACTCTCCTTCATTATATTATTTATTGCTGACTGATTCTGGTGAACCTGAATATTATGAAGAAGCAGTGCAGGTTGAAAGTAGGAAGAAGTGGGAGCTAGCCATGGAAGAAGAGATGGACTCCTTAATGCATAACCAGAATTGGGACTTAGTCAAGTTGCCTGCAGGTAAAAATACATTGCAGAATAAATGGGTTTATAGGCTGAATGAAGAAGATGGAGGAAAACAGAGGTACAAAGCTAGACTTGTGGTGAAGGGGTTTGCACAAAAGAAATGTATTGATTTTGATGAAATATTTTCTCCTGTTGTTAAAATGAATTCAATCAGAACTATTTTAAGTCTTGTAGTAGCGGAAGATTTACATCTTGAAAAATTAGATGTAAAGACAACATTTCTCCATGGAGATTTGGAGGAAGAGATATACATGCAGCAACCAGAAGGATATGAGGTAAAAGGGAAATAAAAATTGGTGTGCAGGTTAAAGAAGAGCTTGTATGGCTTAAAATAGGCTCCAAGGCAGTGGTATCTAAAATTTGACAAGTTTATGTCTGAACAAGGTTATACTAGATGTCACTCTGATCATTATGTTTATCTAAAAAGGCAAAATGATGGCAGCTATATCATATTGTTATTGTATGTAGATGACATGATTATTGCAGGATATAACATGCAGGAAATAAATGTGCTCAAAAGAAAATTGGAAAATTCCTTTGCAATGAAGGATTTGGGAGCTGCAAAACAAATCCTTGGTATGAGGATAACTAGAGACAGGAAAAATCGCAAATTAACACTGTCTCAGAATGAGTACATAGAGAAGGTGTTGAAAAGATTTAATATGCAGAATGCAAAACTAGTTAGTACACCTTTGCTAGCCATTTCAAACTTAGTAAGGAGATGTGCCCCATGTTACACTAAAAATTTTCACCTTGACATTCTGCTGACTGTATGAGCTCATTAATACTCATACGTGCCTCTGCAAGTCTTACAACCTCTACTCCTCATGTCAAGCCCTGAAACAAGAAGAAAAACCCTAAAAACCTATGAAAGAATGGGTACGCATGTAACATGAAGCCTTCCTACATTCCTGGCTTGGGTACGCAGGTAATGCATGGCTTACCTGTGTTCTAGAACGCAATTTTCCTTTGCAATGCCTGCGTACCCCTTCCAAACTCAAAAGAGCGAGAAAGTAAAGTCAAAAAAGTGGTTTGAGGTCAATTCTAGAAGGTCATAGATGAGAATTTTTGGGGATGAGTACGCTTTGATTAGGTGCATGTATCCCTCACCTTAAGGAACTAATCCCTTGATGTGAGGAGTCTATCCCTTTGAAGAAGGATTCTATCCCTACAAAGGTGGAATCCTAACCTCCTCATCTGCTCTATAAAAGGAGGCATTGGGTAGCCTCAAATGGTTAGAATTTTTTTGGAGATTGAGATTTTGGAGATTGAGGATTAGAGTTCAGTTTTATGTGTGATTGAGTTGAAGTGCTGTTGAGATTTAGATTTCTTGCTGCTGAGCTTTTGAGAGGAAAGATCACATACCTCTTTGTGCTCCTGGAGGAAGAGTGCAAGACTTATCAAAGTAGAGGAGATTCCTTCTTCGGAGCCCGGGAAGGCCTTTCGAACATCAAGGCTAAGGTTGTAAGGTTCTTATGTATATTTTAATATTAATACAATCAAGTTCTGTTTTTCTCAATAAATTGTCGTTCGATTGTTTATTTCAATAAGCTGTCGTTTGATCATTTATTTCATAGATTCCTTGATCAATATGATAGGTATGTTTTATGATTATTTGTTATACAGGTGCTATTTAATATTTGCTTGTTTGTGATTGCAGGTCGATGAAATACGACACTTTCTTATTGTTGCGACAAAAGATCTATTGTTGCGACGAAGGATTATTGATGCGACGGAAGCACTATGACTGCAAATAAGCATTTGGATCTAAGGTATGATCGAAACCTTCATAGCATTTAATTGCAAAACAAATATATTTAGAGAAAGACAAACTTAGTTGTTCTTTTGTTGCTAGATTGTCTTCTGACACTAGGGAGATCGGTCTTGTACGCAAGAACGATTTATCCGGCCAACCAATTGGCGACTCCACTGGGGAAAGAAATTATTGTTTTTGGTTCTCTTTTATTTTGATTTGAGGAAAATTTTTTCCTGGTTTTTGATTGATGGATATCTGCCTGGGTAGCTTAGTTTTTCTCTGTTTTTGAAAATTTTGAAATCTTTTATGTTTTTCTTGAGCTTTTCTAGGGACCGCACTTTGTTCTTTTTCACAGTGCGGGAAGCTTCGCACTTTCCTTGAGTAAACAGTGCGGGACCGCACCTGTTACTTCTGGAAGCCTGTGGACCCTGTTAAATTTTGGAAAAACTCTAGATTTCTTTTTTCCAGTTTAGTTTAGATTTGATTTAGGATTCTTAGCATCTACCCAGATCTGTATTTTTCTGTCAAAAATCTATTGTTTCTGAATTTATTTTAGCAATTTTTCATCTCATCAATCTCCATTATGTTAATTGGGTGTTTTGAATCTCTTTTTTGAGAAATTCTTAATTTGATTTCCTTTGGTCATTACTTGGAGGTTTTTCTCAGTCTTTTTACAATTTTGCTTCTTTTTGCTTTTTTTTTTGCTAAATTGTGTATGAGTGTTAATCACCTTTGAGTGTTTTTGATCTTTGGAAATCTCACCCAATTTTCTTGACTTGCACTTGATTGGTTCTTAGATTACATTAGAATAATCTTGTGTTTGAGAATTCTCTTGCATAGATCACATTTGCATAATTATAATTCTCATTTTCAGAATATGAATGAAAAATGTGCATAGATTACATTTTCATACTTTTCATGTGAATCGTGCATAGATTACAACTGCATAGTTTACATTCTGAAAATCAATCGTAGATTTAGATCAGTTTTCTTTGATTTGAATTTAGATGTTTTTATGATTGTTTTAAAAACACAAAAATAAAAATTGTTTTGGGATTGATTCGCATTAGTTTTTCTTGATGAAATTAGTGCATTAGAGAATTTGTTATATTTTCTCTTAGTGATCATTTTTTGCATTGTTGGAAGTGGATGTAAACTCTCTCCTTACTTTAGTTAGGATTCATCGAATTGAAAATATTACATTATCATATTCGATTGCATTCAGTTTTGGGTCGGGTCATAACACCATTGGTTTCGTATCCATTTACCCTTTTGAGTAATAACAGCCTAAATAATACAGCGCTTAATAAAATTCATCTAGTAATTTTTACATTTTTAGGGCTCTTTCCACCAATCTAGCTCAGGATTAGTGCTTTGGAATAGGTTGTAGTTAAATTTCCAAAGCAACTAAAACAAACAAGTAGATAAATCTTGTGGTAGGAAATAAATCCAATTGTAATTTGTATAATATGGGAATCTTCTCTTAAAGAAGTCAATCACGAGATCATGTCCGAACCTTTGAGACAATCAATTCTGTTTCATTGGGAAAGATAGAATATTTTGTGCGCATTACAAACGGTAAACCTCGGATTAACCATTGTCGAGGAGCCTGGGGTCACTTGTCGGTAAACCTCGGATTGACCATGTCGAGGAGCCTTCAAGGGGATTGAGCTTTGTTACTCTACCCTTGTGCGTGGAATCGGATCATAGACTTTTCCCCCAGTGGTATTTGTTACTGTTGGTAACCTTAGTGTCCATAAACTTAAGATTATTTCCTAAGGTGACAATGAAGGAAAGATCTCACTGTACTTGGAGCAGACGTCGAATAGACTCACTTGGACTCTCTGGGGGGTTCTCTTCACTCGAGATGGTTTTGTGAAGAAACTTGTGCCAGTCTATTTCATTAAGTAGGTTGTCGGGGTAACTGTTCCAACTGCCCTTTCTGTATTAAATTCTACGATGTTGGATTTCATCACCAACTAGTGTTTTTTGTTAAACACCATGTTGAAGCACACACATGGTGTATGAGGAGAAGAATGCACACACACAAGACTCAACACACAATGAATGATAAGCGTGAGGCTTTCTTATTTTCCATTATACAAAGATGTACATTTATAGTACAATGGTGTGACTCTTGGTTTCACATTCCAAGGTCACTTGGACTCCATTGTGACTTTTCGCATTCCACACCTACCCATGTAGGATTAGGTGTTCCAACATCCCCCCCTTAATTCGAAGGGGTATGTGTGAGTCCAAGAAAAGAGTTGTAATACAAATCTGCAAAGTATACATGGCAGCACTTGGGCTGAATCAACTCTCTGAAATGTTGGAAAAAAGGAGGTGGTTTTAGGATGACCACAAACACTGGAACGCAAAACTTGTTGCAGTTCCTGGAACTCTTCCAAAACTGGCAAGAAGCTGAAGGCTTCTGCTAGAGGAATTTTCCCTCATAAAAAAGGGAGACCTTCGACCTAAAAGAAGGGAGGTCTACTACCTGTGATGGTTTTAGGGTTACCAACAACTCTGGAATGCTTGTAGCATTTCCTGGAACTCAACCAATGCTGGCAAGAAGCTGAAGGCTGCTACGCTGAAGGCTTCTGCTAGAGGAAGTGTTCCTCATATGTGATGGTTTTAGGTTGTCCATCAACCAAAGATGGTGGTTTAAGGTTGTCCACCAACCAAGGGCATGCTCATGGGCATCCGTGTCTCTGGCTACATCTCTGAATCCGGAATGACGAATTGTGGCTCAGGCTCGCTTGAACTGCTGGCTACAACTCTGAACATGGAATGAGAGATTGTGGCTCAGGCTCGCTTGATCTGTCGTCGAAGCTTGTACATGACCACCATTTTCCCCCCTGTCAGGGACAAGGTGAGATGATGGAAAAAACTCAACCGCAAGTTTTCTCAATATCCGTGAACAAGTTCTAACATGTGTCGTAAACATCTTCTTGGCTGCTGATGCCCATTGCCAAGAAGCGATCCATCCAAGATGAATCTTGGTTCTTGCAGGAGGCTTGTGTCTGAAGCATCTGTCTGAAGAATGGGTGTGCCGACCACAGTGCTTGCATGGATGAAGATCAAAAAAGTGATCTTTCATATGGCCAACTCGATCACAGTGTTGGCATTTCTCAATCTGTTGTGGAAGTGGAACAGGATCTGGAACAGCTGCAGGTGAACTGTCATATAGGAATCCGACACTCTGAAATATGATGGGCTTTGTGTAGTCTGGAATATGAAAGGACACATCCTTGTCATATCCAAGACCAATTCGGTGCTTGTTGTGGACAAGCTCTTCCCAAGGTCTGATGATGGGCTTAGGAAGTGCAGGCTGAACTGCTGCATCTGCATGTACATCTGCTCTAGTGCAATGAACTGAATGGGAATCAACTGAAACTTTACTGACTTGCTGCTGATGGGAGTCTTTCACAATCTTCTGAACAGAAACAGGTTCAGAATGGTGACTCTTTTGCTGAAGTTCTTCTTGTTGGAGCTGAGATTCCAACTGCAAAAACTCAATCTTCTCTTGTGCATCTAGCAAACAACTCTGAATGTTACATAGAGCATCCTTGCTCATTTTTATCATATCATGAACATTTGAATGAATGAGGTCATTCAACAACACTAATGCCTCATTGATTTTGGCCATTTTCAACAATTTAGGCTCAAAAATGAATGAAAGGGTGTCGACTTCAACCGAGAATGCACCCGTTTACAATGTGATTCAACAACAAATACAAATGACTCAAGAAATTCTCAAAGTACAAAGTGTGCTCCTCAAATGATGGAGGGCAATCAACAATCCAACAACTCAAATATTGATTATGAATGAAGAATCAATATCAATGCAATGTCAATATCTCTGCAAAATATGTGCAACTGAAAATGCTATGCAAGAGGCCTTTAAAGCAGCTGAAATTTTCTTCAAGGAGCTGTTTTCAATGATGGTAAACTTGTCTTCAAATGTGAAATTTTTTCAAAAAATCACCCTTCAAATCAATGCCACAAATCATTAAATGCAAGACTTCTCTTTTCTCTATGTATCTGTCCATTTGCTTCACATGTCAATTCCTCTTTTCTGCTATTCAAATTCTTGTCTTCAATGTGCTTCCTCTCTCTCTGTTGTTTTTTTTTTTTTTTTTTTTTAATTAATTGAAAATTAATTAAAATAATTTAATGGAAATAGTTAAAAAGGAAAATGGGGATTAGTTTATAAAAATGGGAAGGGAAATGTATTTGGGTGGTGGGGTGGTGAAGTATTATTAAAAATATAAAAAAGGGAAATTTAATTGGGGGTATTATATGAGAGGGGAGGGGGTTATTAAAATAAGGGAAAGTAAATTAAAAAGGAATTGTAATGGGGGGGGGGGTGCATATATTGTATGGAGGGAGAGTTATTAAAAAATTTAAAAATATAAAGGATGAAAAGAAAGGGCGTTATTTTAAATGAGGCGGAAGTCGAATAGGCGTTGGAGCGTTTGCAGTGGGAGATGGAACAGACAGAGCATGGAGGCGCAAGGCAGGGAGGAGGGCCGTGAGGCCACAAGGGAGTGAAGAGTTAGGGAGGCTGCGTGGGAGGGATGACGCTGTTGCAGAGGGGAGTCGAATGGGAAAATGAAAATATTTAAATTGATTTGTTTTAAAAGGCTGTGTAATTACTGTTTTAAAAGGCCGTGTTATTACCTGAGGGAAAAGCATTTGAGCATATGCGTGAGGGGTCGGGTAACGGGGGAGCAGATGCTGCGTAAGGAGATGAGTGCGCTGTGAGGATGGACGCGTGGGTAGAGGGAGTGATAAGGAAGGCGTTGCAGATAGGAGAGTGGTCGAATAAGGGGGCGTGGGATAGTAGGTGGGTAGCGTAGGTTTGGGAAGAGGTTAGTTGGGGGTGTACTACCAGGGGTATGCAGAGTTCGTATGGGACTGTGCGTTGAGAAATGTAGGGATTTGAGTATTGCAGAGAGGAGGGGGCCGAAGGCCCTGAATTTGGTTTTTATTATTTTTTTTTATTTTTAAATGTTAAAACAGCAGAGGAATAAAAGAGCAGCATTCCAGCATTGGTTTTGAAGAAGGCAGCATTGCCCATCTGAAGGTTTTCATTCTAATTTTTCTCTGCTTTTTAAAATCTGCATCATTTTGAAAGAGCTGTTGAAAAGTGTTTAATTTGAGTTTTTGAAGAAGAAGAAGTTTCTGGTTTTTATTGCAAAAGAAATCTAAGTTTTTTCTGCTGGAAAATTCTTCATCTCTGCATTTTCCTGTTGCTGGGCTACTGGAAAGATTTCTAGATTTGCACTGAAAGAAATCTGAGTTTTCTGCTATCTACATTTTCTGCTGCTGAAATTAATTCTGCTCTATATTTGGAAGAAAAGAAAAGTCTGTTGTTGCTGCAATCTCTGCTCATCTTCCTCATACACCATGTGTGTGCTTCAACATGGTGTTTAACATGGTATCAGAGCGTAGGGAAGTTACTGTTTGTGTGTGGTTTGACTCCTAGATTTGATAGCGCGTGTTAATTTTTTTGTTTTTACTTTTAGATACCATAGGTGTGAATTGTGAATTTTAATTGTTAGGTGTGAATTGTGAATTTTAATTTTAGTTTTAAATTGTTAATAAATTTCACTGAAGTTGAATATAATGGCAACTGTTTCGGAATTTACCAACCAAGGAATCCCTCTTAACGAGAATCCTAGTACTTTTCCTTGCTTTGGAAATTTTGGTCCTCATATGGCTACTTTTTCATTACCTGGATTTACAATAGGTTTACCGATATGGTTATTTTCAACTTCGTTGGCCCTGTTAGCGCTCAAATCTGCCTCAGGCTGAAGAAGGAAAAACTGGAGGCAACATAAAACAAAGCTTAGCCTCATAGCTAGCCCTACGAGGATAGGAGAGGGCTCTCTCCGGGTCAACTCAGTAAAAATGAGCAATAGGGTCTGAGATGACTTTAAACTAGAACTGATTTTAGGCTAGTAAATTGATATAAAAAGGGTTTTTTGATAAATGATTGGGTTTTTCTGGGCTGTGTGGGATCAAGAACAACGAGAGCAGAGATCAAATGAAAAGTGCAGATTATTACATGAGGCAAGATAGGTAAAAGCTTAAGCATTCAATTTTGAAATTATATGGAATGTAAAGAATGTTTAAGAAGCTGAAAAGGGCATGAAATCATGAATCCTTTTCAGACGGAAGAAAACATAGAACTTGAACAGTTTCCCAAGGCAGAGCAGCAAGCTGAATTCTGCCCTTCTACTTAAAAGCGTTCAAAAGAAAACGATTTATGAATGAAATGTAAACATTGCAAGATACATATGAGAACAGAGAAAAACATAATGCTAAGTTGTTGCCACAGGGATCTCCTGAAATAGAGCTACCTCATTTCATTAATCTCCAGCCAGAACTGTACAATGAAACTCTGATTTATCTTCCACACACCTCTCAGAACTCTCTCCCTCTTCTTACAAATGATTTTTAATACAATATATAAGCCTAGAGGTGGGATAACAAATCCACTAAAACTAAGGGTTTATTTAATCATCATTAAATAAACAAAACTAAAATCCAATCTGCTTTTCTGAAAACAAAACAACACTCCCCCTAAACCTGTTGATGACCAACAAAGAAGCACACCTATAGCGTAGATTTCATAACTGAAGACCAACATAGGTAATCGAATGCTTGAATGCCACTTTGCACATTCTGGAAATTACAACTGCCCCCCAAATTTCTTGGAAATGCGTTAGCCATTAGGAAATCTGAAGTCATAAATAGGAGATTGAATCCTATCTTCTGCTGTGGTCGATATTCTTCTTTTAACTTTGGCTTTCGATCTTTGATTCGATCTTTGACTTTTCATCGTTGTAATAAAAAGGTGAGAGATGATCCGGATCAAACAGTCAACGCATGTCGCCTCATGATAATAACAACTAACACTCCCTGAACCTTTTGAGACAGCTGTAATTTTCCCATTGACTCCTCCAGCATTTGATAATCATTTTTCTTGCAAATGACCATTTTGGAAACGTTCGATGAAGTCTGGACAAGTTGCGAAAGTCTTGTTAAACACTTTGTTAAAATGTAAATTTATAGGTAATTGGTAACCTCGAAACGGGAGAAAGAGCAAGCAAACCCAACTCAGTCTCACTGCAGCACGTCAAAGAATTGGAGAAATACTCAAGGTAAAATTATGGCAGTGCCATCCATGTCATGAAAAACTAATGAAGAGAGCAAAACAAGAGTGGAATGGCCACAGAAATCCAGTGGACATATCCCACAAACCAATGACTAAATGCAACACTGCAGCATAATTTCAAACTCCAAATCACCCTAGATATGTTTATAAACGCTCTCCCCTGGGAGATATGGCCATATTAAATGCAACTATAAATGGGAACAGATGAGAATACCTTTAGAACATGTCCTTCAACCCCAAGGCAACAAAGCAAACGCTGCAGTGTAGGCACATATATTAAACCGCACAAAAACATGGTATAGTAAACCTTCAACGAAACTCCAAAAATTGCCAAAATTGAAATCTTCAAGCACTAGTATGAAATTCACCCTCTTCCGCTGATTAAAATAATAAATGGGACAAAAGAAACAGTTCTAAAGTCGCAGGCATCCTCGAGAAGATCGCAATACTTATGAACATTGTCATTTCTAGATATGATCCGTAAGATTGCAGCATCAAACCTGTAGGCAACATGACCATGTTTTTACATGTAAACTGTGCAGAGTGCATTCTTAATTCCCGTTGCTGATTATGAGTGCAATAAATAAAACGCATATCTCTCTAGTCTTATTTTGAATTTCACTGTCTCCAGAGAGAAGGCACTAATAAGAGGCGAAGAATCCCTTCATAATTGACAACTTGAGAACCTCCTTAACACAACTCATCCTACCAATCCCCCCGTGGAATTTATCTCGTGCTTCTCCACCAATCACAAATCCGATCGAACAATGAGCCACTTCTACTCCACGAGGAAAATCCAAGCCTGCAAACCCAACATCAATAATATCATAACCATAAAAACTATCGAGCAATGACAAAAGCCCGTTTGCAAGCCGTCGGAGTCGATTTGAATCTCGGAAACGAAAACACGATTTTCTCGGGACTCTCGTTGCTAAGTGGGTAGCGCCGTCAAGTGGTAGCGCCCTCAAAGTGGGTAGCGCCCGTTCAATTTGGGTAATCGGCCTGTGGCGCTCAAGTGGGTAGCGCGCACCAAGTGGGTAGCGCGCACCTCAAGTGGGTAGCGCCCACCTCCAAACGCTGTCAACGATTCTGCAACTTGTCTTCGGCCTTCCACAACACAAACTCGACCTCTGCCATGCTTTTCTGAATCTTGGACTAATGACACTTTGTTGTCTTTTGCAGGGATTGGTGGCCTGTCTTGGCTCAGCACTTTTTCACATTATTACAAACTCTGCTTTCCAATTTCCTTTTTAAATTTGCTGACTTTGAATGAGGGATTTTCTTTGTCTGCTTGCAGGGATAATTAACATCCAACTTTGACAAGGAGAACCAGCATCTGCAACTGAGAAACTACATGGTGAAAAGATACATTCGATGATTTCTTCTTCAAAACCCTGTTTTGAAGAAGAATCAATTTCACATTATTGATAATGACATAAAAATAAAAACTTACTGAACTTTCCTCTAGTCTGCAGACAAAACCCTGGACTCAAGAATTAAAATGACTCTTTTCTGGACCACAGTAACATCAGTGACTGCGAATAACAAGGAATGAACTTCGGAGAATTTGACTGCAGCAGGCTGACAAGACGGAGTCTAACATTGGCTCCAATGGGGATGGCAGCTGCCGCTTCTTGGAGGTGCCAAGAACCACAGAGCTTTGGGAGAGCAGACAGTGCCTCCGTTGATTGGGCGATGGAATCATTATTCTGACAAACAGACTAAAGACTAATGACTCAACTTATTAACTGGAAAATCGACTCAAACTGACTTGATGCAAATGGAAATGACTGAATTAAAACAAAAACTTTCTGAAAAGGGCAGCAGTCCATCAAGCTTTAAAATCATGATGGCAACCACCTGCATACTGATGTGATATGTACAATCATGTGTAGTGGGCCTTCCAATGTAACCAATCTAGTAGATGGCTACACCCCAAATTTCTGCTCTTACTCTCCTTGAGCAGGCGGAATGATGAACCTGTAGGCAACTCAAAATAACCACTGAAACCAAAGCTTATGATAATGAACCAGGCAATATTTATCCTTTCTAATGCTTGCAAAAGAATGCTGAAGGGGTCTTGAAAATCTTGAAGCACTGGCTTATCTGGAGATCCAGCTGCAAAAATACAAGTATTTACTCCATCCTGATCTGAAAGGACAATTGATTTCTGAGGGATAGAAATGCACAGAGAGGTATCTGCCATCTGAGTGTTAGCTGTAGGTTCCTTGACCATGAGAAATTCTGACATATATTACTCAACTTCATGATCTAGGTCATTCTTAAATAAAAAACAATCTTCAGGATTATCAAACATGACAGCCTTATCATCTTTGTGAAGGAAAAAATTATCTGTTTGCTGATCTACACAACTGATTACAAGACAGTCATATTTTTCAAAAGAGGAAGAAGTTTCACCAACACTTTCCTGACTATGTGTGCACTGCAAATCTGCTGTAGCTTCGGCTGAAACAAGACCTTTCAAAAGTAGATCTATCTCATCTTCAGACAAAGGAGACAATGCCTTTTGTTTTCTTCTGCTTAAACAGTAATTATCTTCATATGACAGGGCATTCAAACTATCATTTATTACTGAGCTATTGAAAGGAGATTTATCACTTACTTGCACAAAGGTCTCATTCTGTTTTTCATGAACTGACTAGATTGCTTCTTCATGAAGCCTGTATTCTAATGAACTGAAAACATTTGAATCCATACCTTTGTTTTCTTCTTTCCGGATGATCTTAACAGCAGAATTCTCCTTGATGGGTTTCAGCACAAGATATGCTTGGTCATCACAATCTGAATGTAGATCTGAAACTGAAGTAGCTAACCGGACATTATCACAATCTGCAATCTGCACTGGACTTACTTGCATGCTGCTGTCTTCTGTGGGCAGATCTGAAATGACACTTTCTCTTTCATCACTTTCAGCCATATAGACATCTTCAACCTGCTGCAAAGTCTCCTGAGCATCTTGATGGGTATCCTCTAGGTTCTCTTCATGTTGCTGAAATGGTTTCTCGTACAGAGCCTCCATGATTTCTCCGTCCATGAAATCATCATCACCATAAAAATTCTCTAGATCTTCAATGAAATTATGTACATGGCTACAACAGTTCTGAACTAAAATCAAGGATGGATATGATTCTTTATACTTTTCAAAGAACACGGTATGAAAATCCCTTAAACAGTAAATAGAAGCAGCTGGAAAACTTTCATACCATGATCGGGCTTCATCTTCCAGAGTAGCCATAAACATTTTCATCAAACAGTCTTCAGGAAAATTGATCTTAAATTTATGCACATGAATGTGAAATTTCACCAGATGAAGAGCAGCGTCATTACCTTCCTCATTTCCGAACATAGGCAAATTCTGAAGCCAATCCACCTTGGGCATCTTATTCGGAAAACCTGGGATGTGATCTCGGCTCATGGGAGCGTATCTTCTTGCAATCCGGTCCGTCAACAGTGAGGTCGCCATGAAGCATTGATTTCTGGATTGTTCAGTGAATGAAGTCGCCGGTGAATGATTTCAGCCTTGTGGTGTCTGACTGCTGTCCACCATCAGCAATCAGATCTGAACTTTGTTATCCTTTACCGGGGAGGACTTCCCCAGTATGGTCGCCACTATGTTAGCGCTCGAATCTGCCACAGGCTGAAGAAGGCAAAACTCGAGGCAACATCAAACCAAGCTCAGCCTCGTAGCTAGCCCTACGAGGACAGGAGAGGGCTCTCTCCGGGTCAAACTCAGTGAAAGATGTCCAATAGGATCTGAGATGACCTAAATGAAACACTGATATTGATTTTAGGCTAGTAAATAGATATGCAAGAGGATTTCAATAAATGTCGGGGTTTTCTGGGCTGTATGGGGCAAAGACAGCAAGAGCTGAGATTAAATGAAAATGCAGATTATCTCATGAGGCAAGATAGGCAAGAGCTTAAGCATCCAATTTTGAAATTATATGGAGTGTAAAGAATGTTTAAGAAGCTGAAAAGGGCATGAAATCATGAATCCTTTACAGACAGAAGAAAACATAGAACATCTAAACACCTTCCCAAGGCAGAGCAGCAAGCTAAATTCTGCCCTTCTACTTAAAAGCGTTCAACAGAAAACGATTTATGAATGAAATGTAAACATTACAAGATACATATGAAACAGAGAAAGACATATGCCAAGTTATTACCACAGGGATCTCCTGAAACAGAGCTACATCATTTCATTAATATCCAGCCAGAACTGTACAATGAAACACTGTTTTTCTCCTCCACACACCTCTCAGAACTCTCTCCCCCTTCTTACAAATGATTTTTAATACAATATATAAGCCTAGAGGTGGGATAACAAATCCACTAAAACTAAGGGTTTATTTAATCATCATTAAATAAACAAAACTAAAAGCCAATCTGCTTTTCTGAAAACAAAACAACGCTCCCCCTAAACCTGTTGATGACCAACAAAGAAGCACACCTAAGCGTAGATTTCATAACTGAAGACCAACATAGGTAATCGAATACTTGAATGCCACTTTGCACATTCTAGAAATTACAACTGCCCCCCAAATTTCTTGGAAATGCGTTAGCCATTAGGAAATTTGAAGTCATAAATAGGAGATTGAATCCTATTCTTCTGCTGTGGTCGATATTCTTCTTTTAACTTTGGCTTTCGATCTTTGATTAGATCTTTGACTTTTCATCGTTGTAATAAAAAGGTGAGAGATGATCCGGATCAAACAGTCAATGCATGTCGCCTCATGATAATAACAACTAACACTCCCTCGAACCTTTGAGACAGCCGTAATTTTCCCATCGACTCCTCCAAAGATTCGATAATCATTTTCTTGCAAATGACCATTTTGGAAACATTCGATGAAGTCTCGGACAGTTGCGAAAGTCTTGTTAAACACTTTGTTAAAATGCAAATTTATAGGTAATTGGTAACCTCGAAACTAGAGAAAGAGCAAGCAAACCCAACCTACTTCACCGCAAAGACAAAGAATTGGAGAAATACTCAAGGTAAAATTATGGCAGTGCCATCCATGTTGTGGAAAAACTAATGAAGAGAGCGAAACAAGAGTGGAATGGCCACAGAAATCCAGTGGACATATCCCACAAACCAATGACTAAATGCAACACTGCAGCATAATTTCAAACTCCAAATCACCCTAGATATGTTTATAAATGCTCTCCCCTGGGAGATATGGCCATATTAACCGAAACTATAAATGGGAACAGATGAGAATACCTTTAGAACGTGTCCTTCAACCCCAAGGCAACAAAGCAAACGCTGCAGCGTAGGCACAGATATTAAACCGCACAAAAACATGGTATAGTAAACCTTCAACGAAACTCCAAAAATTGCCAAAATTGAAATCTTCAAGCACTAGTATGAAATTCACCCTCTTCCGCTGATTAAAATAATAAATGGGACAAAGGAAACAGTTCTAAAGTTGCAGGCATCCTCGAGAAGATCGCAATACTTATGAACATTGTCGTTTCTAGATAGGATCCGTAAGATTGCAACATCAAACTTGTAGGCAACATGACCATGTTTTTACATGTAAACTGTGCAGAGTGCATTCTTAATTCCCGTTGCTGATTATGAGTGGAATAAATAAAATGCATATCTCTCTAGTCTTATTTTGAATTTCACTGTCTCGAGAGAGAAGGCACCATGGCAAGAGGCAAAGAATCCCTTCATAATTGACAACTTGAGAACCTCTTAACACAGCTCAACTACTGTCAATCCCCCCTGTGAATTTATCTGTGCTTCCACCAATCACAAATCCGATTGAACAATGAGCCACTTCTACTCCACGAGGAAAAATCCAAGCCTGCAAACCCAACATAAATAATATCATAACCATGCTAAAAATCCATTGAGCAATGATAAAAGCCCATTTGCAAGCTGTTGGAATCGACTAGAATCGAATCTGGGCGCAAAAAACGAATTTCCAGACTCTGTTGCCAAGTGGGTAGCGCCCCTGCTCAAGTGGGTAGCGCCCCTCAAGTGGGTAGCGCCCGTTCAATTTTGCACTGGCTGTGGCGCTCAAGTGGGTAGTGCGCACCTCAAGTGGGTAGCGCCCACCTCCAAACGCTATCAACGATTCTGCAACTTGTCTTCGGCCTCCGAAAACACGAATTTGACTTCTGCCTTGCTTTTATGAATCTTGGACTAATGACACTTTGTTGTCTTTTGGAAGGATTGGTGGTCTGTCTTGGCTCAAGACTTTTTCACATTATTAAAAACTCTGCTTTCCAATTTCCTTTTTAAATTTGCTGACTTTGAATGAGGGCTTTTCTTTGTATGCTTGCAGGGATAATTAACATCAAACTTTGATAAGGAGAACTAGCATCTGCAACTGAGAAACTACATGGTGAAAAGATACATTCGATGATTTCTTCTTCAAAACCGAGTTTTGAAGAAGAAACAATTTCACATTATTGACAATGACATAAAAATAAAAACTTACTGAACCTTCCTCTAGTCTGCAGACAAAACCCTGGACTCAAGAATTAAAATGACTCTTTTCTGGACCACAGTAACATCAGTGACTGCGAATAACAAGGAATGAACTTCGGAGAATTTGACTGTAGCAGGCTGACAAGACGGAATCTAACAGGCCCCAAATACTCCAATTGTTCCACCTCAATCGGATGCTTCTCTTCAACAGAGTTCACCATCTCAACATCACCAACCTTCTGTTGACCCTTTACCTTCTTCACCTAATATTTCTTCCTCCATTTCTTCCTCTTCGCTTGGTAAAAGCCTTGACGCTAGTAACCAGGTGGCTAGAAAGAAGAAGAAAGGGAAGAAGAAGAAGAAGAAGAAGCAAGATAAGAAAGAAGTAAACCAACCAACCATGGTTGTACGTGTTAGTTGTGTTGAGGAAACCTCCAACATGCATCGTAAACCCAAATACCCTTGCAGGCTTTGTAAGGGTGACCACTTCCTTATCAATTGTCCTGGTATTCCAAAGGTCTTGGAAGTATGGTCAGAAAAATCTCATCAACTTTTCGTTGATCCATCAATCAGTGATAGTCAGGTTCCTGGGAAAAAGGGTGAAGTTAGGTTTCCTTGTAAGTTATGCAAAGGGAGTCATCAAACTCACATTTTCCCTCACATGGATGAAGCCTCAAAATTGTTGGAAAACCTTACTGTTCCACAGCAAGAATTTCCAACTGGTTACCGTAAAATTTCTCCCAACCTACCTTCAACTGACGGAGTGATTGATCTAATTTCAAGTACAGTCGATCCCACTCTTCCATTGGAGAGTGAAACTCATATCACTCAGGTTGATGATCCATTAGTTGATCAAGTGGTCGATTCAATTTCACATTTGGTTGATCCCATTCTCCCTGTAGAGAGTGAACTTCATACTCCTCAGGTTCTTCTTGTTATGTCAGATTCTTCTACGCCGGGGGGCATTTCACCTGTTTCTATAGAACCCCCTCCAAGTATTGAGGTCTTTTCCTTTGATTAGAATAGTCTGACAGAACCTCGTCTTCCTTCCTCCATCCCTTTCCAAATTATTGTGAAGTTGGGTGGTAGGGACATACACCACACACAGGTAGATGAAGGTGCTTCTGTTAGTATTTTATCCTCAACGGCATGGAAAGCTTTGGGTTTCCCTTAGCTTGTGCCTATTACGCAGAATCTGAAAGCTTTTAACAGAACCATTAGTGAACCTTTAGGGATCCTTCCTAAGTTTTCTATTAATTTATAAGGTAAAACTGCCTGTATTGATCTTATGGTAGTTCGAGGTCCCTTGGATTTCAATCTACTCCTTGGGCAAGACTATGTTTATGCAATGAAAGCTGTCGTATCGACACTCTTTCGCGTGATGTCTTTCCCTCATAATGGCAATATTGTGACTGTAGACCAGCTTTCATTCCCTAGTCTTGATTCGACTACCAATAATCTGACATCCCTGAATGTTCCTCATATGCAAGTGGTATCTACCCTGCCACGGGTTAATTATGTGGCAACTAGTCCCATGTTTTCAGTTACCGATGTAAGCGAGCTTCTCACTATTTGCTCGTCTTCCTTTGACTTAGATCTGGTAATTGACATGGAAAACTCTATGGGATTACTTGAACGCGATGTTATTATCCCTTTTGATTCCCTTAACATGTGTTCCTTCCAGAGAACTATTCTTCCTTCTGATGAAGACCTCTTGGAAGCCATGATCAAGGTCTGTCCATTGACATGTGTTTCTTCCAGTTGGAAGCCATGATCAGTGAGTCTGAGGATAGTTCCTTTTACTGTGTCAATCTCGTTAAAAAATGAATCAGTGAGTCCGAGGATAGTTCCTTTTACTGTGTTAACCTCATTAAAAATGAATCAGTGAGTGTGAGGATAGTTCCTTTTACTGTGTCAACCTCATTAAAAAATGAATCGGTTAGTCGAGAGCATAGTTCCTTTTCTTGTGTCAAGCTCGTTTAAAAAATGAAACAATCTTCCATGAGGATATTTCTTTTCCTGTGTCAAACTCATTAAAAAATGAATCAGTAGGTAGACTGTAGAGAGTAGATACGAGGATAGTTTCTTTTACGGTGTCAACCTCGTTAAAAAATGAAACATGTAGCTGAGGATGGTTCCTGTTACTGAGTCAACCTTGTGAAAAAATGAATCAGGTCTGAGGAGAGTTCCTTTTACTGTGTCAACCTCGTTAAAAAATGAATCAGTTGGTCTGAGGATAGTTCCTTTTACTGTGTCAGCCTCGTTAAAAAATGAATCAGTTAGTCTGAGGATGGTTCCTATTACTGAGTCAACCTCATTAAAAAATGAATCAGGTATGAGGACAGTTCTTTTCCTGTGTCAACCTCGTTAAAAAATGAATCAGTTGGTCAGAGGATAGTTACTATGTCAACCTCTTTAAAAAAATGAAACATGTCTTTGAGGATAGTTCCTTTTACCGTGTCAACCTCGTTAAAAAATGAATCAGTTGGCGATGAGGACAGTTCTTTTCCTATGTCAACCTCATTAAAAAATGAATCAGTAGGTAGATTGTAGAGAGTAGATTAATAGATTAGAAATAAGTTTATGAGGATGGTTCATGTTACTGAGTCAACCTCATTAAAAAATGAATCAGGTATGAGGACAGTTCTTTTCCTGTGTCAACCTCGTTAAAAAATGAATTAGGTATGAGGACAGTTCTTTTCCTGTGTCAACCTCATTAAAAAATGAATCAGTAGGTTATATAGGTAGATTTTAGAAAGTAGATACGAGGATAGTTTCTTTTACAGTGTCAACCTCGTTAAAAAATGAAACATGTAGGTGAGGAAAGTTCCTTTTACTATGCCAACCTCGTTAAAAAATGAAACACGTTTCCATGAGCATAGTTCTTTTCCTGTGTCAAGGTCATTAAAAGATGAAACAAATCCTCCCCTAATTGAGTCGAGTCTTTCACTAGATCTTGTAAATGTTAAGTCATATATTTAGGTTAGTTATTTTAGTTTTTGCATAATTTTCTTACAGTTTTAGGTCAGGTATTTCATATGATCTCGTAAATGAACCTTCATTCCATCCAGCTATTAATTACCAGCCGTGTACTTAGTTGAATGAAATGAAGCTAGGGGGCATGTGCTCTAGCAGTTACGCTTAGGGGGCATCAAGCACAGTTTTCTCTCTGTTTCAAGGTTGTGTAAAAATGAAACCACTCTAAAGCATAGTTTTTCTCTGTTTCAAGCTTTTTTAAAAATGAAACCTATCTTGAGTCAATTTCGGTTATTTTCAAGACTCATTAAACTCATGAAAATCCTGATATTATTTTGCTATCTTTCATTCTCGTAAAACACATGAAAATGCCGAGTTCTTTCCGTCTTTTCCTTCTTGTGAATTAAATTGAAAATCGGCCACATGAGTACATTTTTATCCCTTTTTCGAACTCTTTAAAACTTACGAAAAAGCGAAACCCTAGAGTCCTCTTTTAAGCCCTTTTCCAGACTCTCTAAACATGAAAATATTATCGAGTACTTGATTATTCGAACTCGTTAAAGTAAATGAATGATCGTCCCTTCAGTATAAGTTTACCCCTTTTCCGGACTGAAATGGACTATTTACGAAAAAGGTATACGTTGACTAATTACGATCAATAGAGTTCTCTCCCGCATTATTTTATCCTTTTTCAGGCCCGAGAGACTAAATTTACGAAAAAGTATACCCATGGAGTCTTCTTAATTTTTTTCTTCTGACTCCCTAAAATTGAAAAAACACCAAGTTTCTCCTACACTGGACTCGTTAAAATTTAACAGTAAAGGACATGTTCAATTTTAAACAGGAACAAACCACTCCTTCTTAGGGTTCGAATATTAAACTAAGTTGGACTCATCTGAAGGATGAGCTTATAAACAAGAAAATTTTATCCTCCTCAAGCTTGTCAAAAATAAAGAGGTAATTGCCAGAAATGGTGGGGGGAAAGAGAGAAAAATGAACCTGTTTGCTGTATTTTGATTATTTGAAAATCTGTTAACCACTCTTGAACGCGACACTTTTGTTCACCTGGGTTGGGAAATCCTTTGTCTAACAGTTAATCAAACCATTTTGAAAGTATTCAGCCAGTTTCTAGGTATTAGCTTTGGGTCAATTGTCACCAAACCATCTGCAGTGTCGTTATGTGTTCAAGAGGACAGTTCAAACAAACTATTCATTTGCAAAATATCTGTCATCCATTTTTGACCATCCCTGATTCAGTCCTTGCCAATATATTTCTTCAAAACTTGATCTATGATTTCATGTTGTGGGCTTGCCTATGACGGATCATTTCCTATTGACGATAGCTCATTATCTAGGAAGTTGATCTAGAAATCATCAGTACCTTGGAATCTACATGCCTTAATGATAGGTTTCTCGCCTTCGATGATAGGTTGCATCATTGACTTTCGATCGAATGATTCTGTGACATGTTCGACTTCAGCTCATTCATTCACATTTCATGGATTTTACTGAGTACTTTGAGGTCCATTTCCATTACTGGTGGTTACTCTCACACTTGTTAACAGTCTACATTATTGACTGGTAATCAAGTGGTTTCTACCATGTTCAACTTCGACACATTCATAAACATGGATATAATTGTACTAGTTCGAGAAGCGGAAATCAAGACACTGGATCTAGTTTCTACCATCCAGGCTGCAAGGAATTTTGTTATTCATTTATACAGTGGAATATTCATAAATAGATGCCTGTGTCCATACTATGTCTACACATGTCTATACTATTGATGTATTGAAAATCATTCCTGTATCAAAACATTTTAAATTAGTTTTCTAATTAATTTTGATCTAAGTATGGGAATGCCTACCTCAGCGATGATATGTCTATATATATATATATATATATATATATATATATATATTGCATTGAATTTTTTTATAGGTTCTGACTAAGGTGTCCACAAGATGATCCTTGAAATGATAAATTACTACACTCTTCATATATGATAGACTTCATTTTCATCTATTCCAGACTTTGCACTTTAGTGGGCAATCTGTTGCACTAAAAATTGTCACCTCGACATTCGCTAACCGTATGAGCTCATTAATACTCATACGTGCCTCCTCGCAAGTATTACAACTCGACCCTCATGTCAAGCCCCGAAACAAGAATAAAAACCCTAAAAAGCTCTAAAAGAATGGGTACGCATGAAACATGAAGCCTTCCTGCGTTCCTGGCTTGGGTACGTAGGTAATGCATGGTTTACCTGCGTTCTAGAATGAAATTTTCCTTTCGAATGCCTGCGTACCCCCTCCAAAATCAAAAGAGCAAGAAAGTAAAGTCAAAAAAGTGGTTTGAGGTTAATTCTAGAAGGTCATAGATGAGAATTTTTGGGGATGAGTACGCTTTGATAAGGTGCATGTATCCCTCACCTTAAGGAACTACTCCCTTGATGTGAGGAGTCTATCCCTTTGAAGGAGGATTCTATCCCTACAAAGGTGGAATCCTAATCTCCTCATCTGCTCTATAAAAGGAGGCATTGGGTAGCCTCAAATGGTTAATATTTTGGAGATTGAGATTTTGGAGATGGAGAATTAGAGTTCAAGCTTTATGAGTGATTGAGTTGAAGTGTTGTTGAGATTTAGACTTCTTTCTGCTGAGCTTTTGAGAGGAAAGATCACATACCTCTTTGTGCTCCTGCAGGAAGAGTGCAAGACTTATCAAAGTAGAGGAGATTCCTGCTTCGGACCCTGAGAATGCCTTTCAAACATCAAGGCTAAGGTTGTAAGGTTCTTCTATTATTTTTAAGATTAATACAATCAAGTTTTGTTTTTCTCAATAAATTGTCGTTCGATTTTTTATTTCAATAAGTTGTCGTTTGATCATTTATCTCATAGATTCCTTGATCACTATGATATGTATGTTTTATAATTATTTGTTATACAGGTGCTATTTAATATTTGCTTGTTTGTGATTGCAGGTTGACGAAAGACAACACTTTCTTGCGACGAAATAACTCTTGTTGCGATGGAAGAATTCTTGTTGCGACGGAAGAACTACAACCGCAAATAAGCATTTGGATCTAAGGTAGGATCGACACCTTCATAGAATTTAATTGCAAAACAAATATATTTAGAGAAAGACAAACTTAGTTGTTCGTTTGTTGCTAGATTGTCTTCTGACACTAGGGTCTAGGGAGATCATTTTGTCTCAGAAGAAATCCATTTATCCGGCCAACACCCCAAGAAAAAAGAAGAAATGGACTATATGTCTAAAGTTCCATATGCATCAGCAGTTGGAAGCTTAATGTATGCAATGGTCTACACAAGGCCTGATATTGCACATGCAGTGGGAGTTGTAAGCAGGTACATGAAAAATCCAGGAAAAGAACATTGGATGGCAGTAAAATGGATTCTCAGATATTTGAGAGGTACCACAAATCAAGCATTATGCTTTGGTGGTTCAAACATTGCTCTACAGGGATATGTTGATGCAGATATGGCAGGTGACAGAGATAACAAGAGGAGCACTACAGAATATGTATTTATTGTAGGTGGAACAACTGTCAGTTGGGCTTCAAAAATCCAAAGTGTTGTTGCACTTTCAACAACAGAAGCAGAGTATGTTGCTGCTACAGAGGCTAGTAAAGAAATGATTTGGCTACAAAGGTTTATGGATGAATTGGGTAAGAAGCATGATATGGGCACGCTATACAGTGATAGCCAAAGTGCTATTCATCTTGCAAAGAACTCAACATTTCATTCCAAGACTAAACACATACATCTCAAGTACCATTTCATACAGTCAGTATTGGAAGATGGAGAGTTGAAGCTGGAAAAGATACACACTAGCCAGAATCCTGCATATATGCTAACAAAAGTTGTAACCAGGGAGAAACTGAGAATGTGCTCAGTTTCAATTGGTCTTCAAGGATGATAATGAAGATGAGAAACAGCCAGGTCCAAAGAGGAGTCATTGTCCAGCAAAGAAAGCAGCGATGGAGTTGCTACAATCAGTCTCCAAGTGGGAGATTGTTGGGTGTGGAGCCTGATTATCTTGTTTACTTTGTATCACAGCATTGGACCCCTGTAGCTTAAAAGGGGTGGAAACGCCACCCGTAATTAATCGCTGCCATGGGGGGTCCAGGGGGGGCGGCAGCGCTTTTCGGAGCCCCCCCTTAGCAAGGGCTTTCGGGGGCAGCGCCCCTGAAGCTAAAAACAGATGTAAAATTGCCTTGTAAAAGTATAGTAATTTCTAGTCAATCTGGACCGTTCATTAGGCAAATGATCTGACGGTAGAAGTTATGTTTAGATTAGGGTTTTTTTCCTTAGAAGGCAACCCCTCCACTACTACATTTGGCGGAAATTCCGACACTTGGTTCCGACGCTTTTGACCAAATGTCGGAAATTTCCCCAAAATTTTTCCATCCCGCCCGAAACTGTCGCTATACCAACGTTTATAGAAACATGTCGCAATACCGACACTTAGAAAATTGTCACAATTGCGACGTTTGGAGGAAGACGTCGCAATTGCGACACTATGGCCCAAAGCGTCGCTATTGAGACGACTACAATCGCCGCAAGTGAGACACAATGTCTAGGTGTCGCCATTGCGACGTTTAGGTACTCGTCGCAATAGCGATGCTTTTTTTGTCGTCGGTATAACGACACTTATATGCGCGCCACATAAAAATATGAAACTTATATGCGCGCTACATAAAAATTCGAAACTTATATGCGCGCTACATAAAAATGATTTTATTGTTTCGTATTCGTCGCAATAACTACATTAACGTCTGATATGACACGCGCATTCGCCCTCCGCTCTTGCAGAACAACATTCGCCCTCAGCTCTTGCAGAACAGCATTTGCCCTCAGCATTCGCGCTCAGCTCTTGCAGAACAGCATTTTCCCTCAGCATTTGCCCTCAGCGTTCGCCCTCAGCTTTTGCAGAACAGCATTCGCCCTCAACTCTTGCAAAATGGTAAGTTCTTACTGTAGGCCCTTCCTCCTATAGTAGGGTTGACTCTATTTGGGTTTTTTTGGTCAATTCCATTGGATTGTGTTAGGCTCTAGGGTTCTCTCTAGATGTCAAGAATCAAGATTCAATACCCTCTATTATCTTCATCACCCAATACAAGATTTAAATTTTTCCAAAAGAAACACTTATTAATTTGGCAGCCATTATTTCTCCCTGCTTTAAAAACCCTACATTTAAATGAAAACAAGCATTGCATTTCAACTACAAAAATCTATTAGTGTTCAAATGTACATGTGTGCTACATTAACGTCTAATATCACGCGCGCATTCACCCTCTGCTCTTGCAGAACAACATTCGCCCTCAGCATTTGCCCTCAGCTCTTGCAGAAAAACATTCGCCCTCAGCATTCGCCCTGAGCTCTTGCAGAACAACATTCGCCTTGCATTCGCCCTCAGCTCTTGCAGAACAACATTCACCCTGCATTCGCCCTCAGCTCTTGCAAAACAACATTCGCCCTCAGCTCTTGCAGAACAACATTGGCCCTCAGCTCTTGCATAACAGCATTCGCCCTCAGCTCTTGCAAAATGGTAAGTTCTTACTGCAGGCCCTTCCTCCTATAGTAGGGTTGACTCTATTTGGGGTTTTTTGGTCAATTCCATTGGATTGTGTTAGGCTATAGGGTTCTCTCTAGATGTCAAGAATCAAGATTCAATACCCTCTATTATCTTCATCACCCAATAAAAGATTTAAATTTTTCCCAAAGAAACGCTTATTAATTTGGCAGCCATTATTTCTCCCTGCTTTAAAAACCCTACATTTAAATGAAAACAAGCATTGCATTTCAACTACAAAAAATCTATTAGTGTTCAAATGTACATGTGTGCATCACTTGTGTAGGGTATTCCTTTTCCACTTTCACATTATCCAAGAATGTGTGCAGTATAGTTCATATTTTTTGTGATTTAGATTGTCTTTAAAAAGGAAAGGTAAATTATTCCCCATGGAAAAAGAAGGTTTTCCCTTTTTATAGGTTGTTTGGACTTACGTGGAAAAATTTATGGTATGCCTTTCATATTATGTAGTTTAAATTTGAATTAACAGATTATTCTACATGAAAATATAATTACCTATGTGATGTCCTTCATCAATAATTAAAATTATAGGGTTTCAATTTCCTAGACTCTAACTCATCTGATGCTAAATTCTAGGTTCTCATTGGTGGATCACTCTTCCATTGATTTCCTTTCCCTCTGGATCTTGTCATACTTTAAAAGTCATTAATGATACATATATTATTTCGGGTATCCCAAAAGGCTTTATAGTAGAACATATTGTGAAGTTTTTTTGACACTTGAGGATTCTTTTTAGAACTGCAACGTGGTCTATGCTATCGAGTTATATATCAAGCAACTTGTCCTTAATAACCATACTATGAGGTAGGTTCAACCAGTTTGAACTTGTTGGGACATAGCATATGAAGTTGTGTGATGAGTCCATATCACGGGTCTATTATGGTGACAAAAGTGAAGACACGTAATGATAGTTATTATGTTAACATTACTAGAAACATTTTCGAAATTATCCATGCTATCAAGATGTCAAAATTCTAGGCATTAGGTGTCAATACTCGTAGCTAATAGATAATAATAATAATATAAAAAAATCACAACTATATTCTTGAAATATGATTGTTACACATTGGTAACCTAGTTCATGAGTTACTATCACCCAAAGATTGCAAAACAAACTTAAAATATAAATTAAACCAACATGAGAATCCAAGTAAGGGTTTCTCGACAAAATCATGCCATAACCTGGCATTTTGAAACCTAAATTTGAATCCATCATAAGTAATACAATGCAAACTCAGATGGATTTTCAATGCATGTTTGCATGCTACACTTATTCTCTGTCTAGATATCATTTTTTAAATGGAACCATTAGTCAAGCCCACAGTCCTTTTCATGTGAAAAATTTCATCTCTATTTGAGCTCTTTTTGCTCCACCACCTCCATAAACCAGTGTTACATGGGGTCTCGCCCCCCCACCTAGGGGTCTAGATTCCTCGCCCCCTCGCGCTCCGGGGTCTTGGGGACCTCTAGTGGACGTTTCCTCATGCCCCCTCATGCCCCCGCACACCCCCTTTCACGCCCCCTCACGCCCCCTCACGCCCCCTCACACCCCCCTTCACGCCCCCTCACGTCCCCTCACCGCCCCTTTTAGTTTATGGTTTCGTGTTAAAAGTTGATGTGCCACTTAGCATATTTGAGAATCCAAGTGATTCTGATTCAGATGGTGACATGGTTGATCTGGATATATTCGTGCAGAAGTTGGATGCAGAGACTAGTGGGGCATTAACTTGAGCATTTATGCTCATTTATCAGTATGATGATATCATTTGATATTCATATGCTATGTTTTATGTTTTATGTTTCAGACATAACTTATTTGCGTTTAAGTTTTATGTTTCGGACTTGAGTTGTAAACTTCAGTTTAAACTCTATTTTGAATCTTGATATAATATGTCATATGATATCTTAAACTTTATTTTCATTGTACATTGTTAGTAGTTACATTAATGATTATATAGTTACAAACTTACAAACTTACATGCATGATTGTATGATGTAAGTTTTAACTTTTAACTTTTAAATTTGTTTCAATTATATGATTCATCATTCATCGATTTGTAATTTTATCATTTATGATTTATCTTTCATGATGCAAGTGTATGATGACTGTATATACATTCATTGCAAAAATATAGTTACATTTTAAATATTAAATTTTATAATTTTTATGACCCCGACGTCCCCCCACGTTTCCTGAAAATTGGTAGGGAGCTTTTGCATAGGCCGCTCCCGCGCTCCCTCGCCCCCTCACTCCCACCTCCAGGGGACTTGGTGGAACATTTCCATAAACATATGCAAACATATATCATGATCTTGGAATTCCATTACATATGTATGTGCCAATGTTCCATAATCATGCCACATCATCAATTTAAGAAATTTCCATTGAATATCAAATTATGGAGGGGGGGAACTTTTTGCTGCAACATTTGGCTCAAAATCAGGGACCATCTCCGTATGAGGTGAATTCGAACTATAGATATTTGAAGAAGTAGATTAGTGCCTTTTCCTCTGGCCATGGAGTCATATATAGTCATCCATCACAAAAATTTGTCTTTGTTCATTCTCACCTTGAAAGTTGCAAAAATTCATGCCCTAATTGAAACGACACTAAATTTGAAAGATATAATAAAAACGCAAGCTAGAAGTGCCCTATTAATACAAAGGGAAAACCTTCCTACCTACCCTAACTGAGATAAATTTTGATTGAATAGGAAACAT
Organism: Pinus albicaulis; assembly: GCA_034641835.2. Classification (NCBI taxonomy): domain Eukaryota; kingdom Viridiplantae; phylum Streptophyta; class Pinopsida; order Pinales; family Pinaceae; genus Pinus; species Pinus albicaulis. Next base: position 121,621,738 of record CM076575.1, read on the forward strand.
GATATTTCCTATGGAGTTGATCAAACAACTTGTTAAATGTATGGGACTAAATCATGCATTTGATTTCCAGGGAAACATGCGCATGAAGAGAAAAAGTGCAGAATTAATGGAAAATCCATACATGCCACTTATAAAAACTACACCGAAAGTTCAAAAAATACTTAAGGCCTTAACTTAATTTGAATCCAAAAATGACAAAACAGGATTAGTGAAAACACGAGAGTGGTGTGGGTGAACAACATAAATAAAAAGTGAAGATACCTTTCCCCAAGATGCCTTTGTCACCGTTGTATGAAAACATGTTTTCCTTTCCCTTTATATATGCAAGTGAATGCATTATAGGTATGGTGTTTTCCTAGAATAGGAGAAGCCTACTTAAATATATCATTCGTGGATTGAATGTTTGGGTGCCTTAATGTGCAATGACATGTTTCCAGGACTGAATTCAATGCAAGGCATATTTGAAACTCTAACTCTGTCTTCCGGTGTCTTATTAGAAATTATTTCAGTTTTCATTTTGTGTTTTCAAGTTAGATAGTGTTTTCAAGTTTTTACATTTATAATTTTATTTCAATGTGGCAGACTGATCAGAGCAGTGCAGGAACAACCCCGAGACGGGATGATCGCGGAAAGAGGCCAGCGGAAGAACATGTAAAGTGCCAGCATTGCTCTATCTTCAGGTATTTTAGTTATTTACATAATTGAAATAATATTAATTTTTTTCAAATATGTAGACACTTAGCCATGGTACGCCTGATGATTCCCTCTTTGAGGAAGAGCTTTCTTCATCCCTATCTCCAGTGTTCTTGTTGCAAAAAAAGGCACGAGATGCAAGGTCGGAATTTAATACTTTGATAGACGCGCCTCAAACACCTGAAACAGACGAGAGGATACAACATCTTATGAGGCAGCTAGAAAGATATCAGGTAATAATAAAAATTCAAAAGGATATTTTTTTTGTTCTGCATGAGATGAATTGTGATAGTTTGATTTTTAATTTTTACATTGACTAAACTAACAAAAAGTTCTTTTGTATGTAGCATTTTCTGGCATTTGCTAAACCCGGTGTTGGTGGTAGTGGGACACAAGGGCAAGAGATTGCCCAACAACCCTCTTGTACACCTTCTACTCCTTTAGGTGCTAGCCAAGAAACACACCCTGCCCAAGCAGACACCCAGCCAACCGCTGAACGTGTTGGCAATGATGAGGCTAATATGGCCAACTACATTATTTTGTTTCCTGGAGCTACACGTGTCAGCTCCATAGGGACCATTAATGGCACGTTGTGGGTGAACGATGAGGGTGTCCCTATAAAGCATGTACAACTCCCAGGTAAATTTTAATATTTTAACTATTTCATGTACTTTATATAAAACATATTTATCATGATTTTTAATTTTAAATTAATGATAATATATTTTTTTTTTTGGTTTTATTCTGTGTAGGAAACAGTGATTTCTACAGGATTCTGGAGAGCCATGCGTTGGTAATTTTTTGCCCAACCATACGTACAGGGTGGAATTCCCATAATTCCAACCTGAAAAAAGAACTTCTAGATTATCTAGAAGCCCTTTTTGGGGTCGGCACATTTGACAGAACAGCGGTGGCTCAGGTAGCCGGCAAATATTTGAAATATACCAGGGACACCTATAGGACGCAATTTCAATTTAACCCTAGATATGAGCGTCCTCTCGCAGTTTCAGAGAGTGAGTGGAGAGCACTCATCCATGACGGAAAAGTGAAAAGGGCAAAGAAATAAGGAAAAATGCCAACTGGACCCGCAAGGTAAATTACAACTTTAATTCAATAGCTTTAATTTTCTTTATGTCTAAAATAAAAGTGTGCTACGTCATATCTGACTTCAATCTTTTGATGCTAGGTTGCCTGACACCTCAAGGCAACCAAAGCTAGGATAGAGAAAAAGGGCCATCACAAGCTCGGCCAGGGTGGCTACTTGAAATTAGCTGCAAGAATTGTAATTAAGTAGCTAAACATCTTATAATTAATTGTATCGCCTTCCAACGTTTTTGTAATCCTATCAAATATGATTAAAAATACACAATCATATGTAATGTAGGGTGATGACTTCAAAACAGAAACTACAGAGGAAGATAAAAATATCGCTTTTCGTTTTGGCTATCAAGCTGTAGTTGAACATCGCAGAAGCTTGGGGTAGGTCCCAAGATCCAGAATGCTTGATAAGGTAAAACATTAACCTTTCAATATTTTTGTTTTCGTCCATAAATTTAATGTCTAACAATTTTGTTTAAATCAGGGGAGCAGCACTACCGACGAGGCAAATAACCCAGTTTTAGAGCCAGATGTAGATGATCCTCTCGTGAAACATGATCATTGTAGTGGGGACCAGGCCGACAATGCTGCTATCAGTGAGGGCCGTGACGGTAATTAATTTCCACTTATAATTTTTTTCTAATTATACCTTGATGGTTGTCCTTATAACATTTTTTGTTTAAATGACAGAGAATGTTTCCCTTGAGGATCTTACCACCAGAGAGGAAGACAGGGCAAAAGTCTCAACGACGACAACTGGTGCACCAGGTAAATAATCTCATTGCAATTTTTTTTATTAATATCACCAAACTAGTTCAATGATATTTAAAAACTGAAAATTAAAATTTAATATTATCTGTTTTTGTAGGCAATGCCCTGTCACTGGATGAGACCAGACATCGTGACAACGCAACTAGGTCAGCGGCGACAACTGGTGCACCAGGTAAATAATCTCGTTGCAATATTTTTTATTAATATTACCGAACTAGTTCAATGATATTTTAAAAATGACAATTAAAATTTAATATTATCTATTTTTGTAGGCGATGCCCCATCATTGGATGAGACCAGACATCGTGACAATGCAACTAGGTCAGCGGCGACAACTGGTGCACCAGGTAAATAATCTCATTGCAATTTTTTTTATTAATATTACCGAACTAGTTCAATGATATTTAAAAGCTGACAATTAAAATTTAATATTATCTGTTTTTGTAGGCGATGCCCCGTCACTGGATGAGCCCAGACATCGTGAATACGCAACTAGGTCAGCAGTGCGGGTTGAAAGGCACGAAACAGGAGCAGAGCACGATGATATTGATGATGTAATTAGGAGCTTTAAAAATAGGAAGAAAAAAAAGAAAATTTGACAATGTAAAATATTGTATTATTATAAGACAAACGTTACCATACTTGGAACGTTTTTTGCGTTATATAAAAAACTCATTTATCATACTATTTTTATTTCAAGCATTAATTGCAATGTTTCCTTTCGTACTTTTTGTTGAATTGTTTTTTTATTAGTTATTGAATATTTTTTTTATGCTCATGAAAGTAAAAAATGAAATATAGATTGGGTATTGGGGAATTGAGAGTGATGTGGGAGGGGCCATAAGAGCTTCCACCTTCACGTGGTTGGCCCTGTTTAGTAGAGAATAATTTATTGGAGCGATTTAATCTTGGAGCAAACCTCCCTTGATCCAGCGTAGCAAAAAAAAAGTCACTGTTGACTTAGTTGCTACTCTTTCAGATCGTGGGAGGCTTGTTCCAAGTTCATGTGACTCCAATAAATTGTCTTGAAATGAAGAGGAGCTTATTCATGTATGTTTTGACATTTTCAACATATGTTCTAACATTATCATAAGAATGCATCTTAGAGTAAAAAATTCTACATCAATTACTTGTATTTATTGTATAGATAATGATGGATTTTGATTGACTTGGCAGTGCAGGTACAAATCCTCTTGCATCATGAGCAATACAACTTGTCAACCAAGGTCATGTCCAGGATATTTTTGCTTGTGCGCTTGACCAAGTTCGTAATGTCACATTTTGTAAGTTCCTTTACAGTTCATAATTCAATATTAAGCTTGTTCACGATTATTATCTAGGTTTTTTGTATGTGTTTTTTCATCTATTTGATTGTAAGCAACTATGCATGTTTTCTGTTGTTCACTATGATTTCTCCCATTACCACTCCCAGGATGAATCTGACTTTATTGTTACATAGGTTACTTTATTGTTACTATGATTTCTCCATTTACGATTTCATAGGCTACATCATGTAAAGTTGTCAATCTCAGGTTGGTGATGAGCTTTAGTTCTCCAGATTTGGGGCTTTTCTGATATTTTCTCCCTCATGTCATTCCCGCATCACCTCGTTGTTTGAGCATGCCAATTGTCTACCACTTGTACCAATTGGCACATGACAATCTCTGAGTGGTGCCACATTTCACCTATTTTCAGTGAGAGTTTAGGGTTTCTCTAACATAGCTTCAGAAATCTGATTCAGTGCCTGCTTGAATATTGTCACATAATACTCATGCTTTGGATTGATGAGCATGTTTTGAATGGTTGGTTGATTCATAAGAACCACCCATATAGTCATCTTGAGATATTTCAAAAGGTTTCTCGGGTTTCCTTTTTCATCGTTTCTAGTGGGTGGGATGGTGTGGGGTGATCCATAAATACTGGTGCTCTTGTAGTAGGGAATTTGTTTTTGGGGATATAAAGGAGCATTTTATGTAGATATCCCATTGGATGCATTCATATATGGGCACGAGAGGTCAAGAATTTAAATTAAAAATATGCAACCTCTAGCATGGCAACCTGAAGGCCGCGAGAGACACTGGTTAAAGATTGTTTTGTGTTGGCCTTAATATAGTCGTGATTTCTTTCTATTATCTTAATGCAAATATATAGTCCGGTCTCATTAAAATGAGGATTTTGGTTGTATTTCTGTTTGGTTGTTTCTCTCTTAATGCTCCAGAAGTTGCCAAAAGTTGCGATAGTTGTTTAGTTTGCTTGTTACAACTTAAAAGTGGTTTTTAGCAATGGGAGTCATGTTTTTTAAGGTTCATACTAATATGAAGATCTTGTAATTCTATATTCAGCATAAGAGAAGATGGCCTCTGCTTTGGGCGGTATGACAACAATTGCCACATCTACCTCATTCGGTAACAATGGAAAGGGGAAGAAGTTGGGTGCAATGTTTGATAATTATGGCAGACAATTGTCTTCTCTTTCAGTTTTTTCACCCATTTCCTTTAATCGCTCAAGCAGAAGAGGGACTCTGAGATTACGCGACAGAGAGAAGGTAGTTAATACAAGAGCTATGGAAAAGGAGTTGTACTTCAACAAGGATGGCTAAGTGACAAAAAAATTGCAGGTCAGAGAAAAAATTATGTTTAAAGGAAGGTCACCTGCACGTGAAACTTCACTGCGGTGGATCTTTCCTTGTCCATTTATATTCGATTTTAATGTGTTATTTTAATTTTTCATGGAGGGTTGTTTTGGCATATGGTATGGCATTCAATTGCACACTTACTGAAAGCATTGTCAATTTGTCTTGTAGGCGGTGTGAACAAACTTGCTAATCTTGTTGGAGTCACCCTTGGGGCGAAGGGAAAAATGTTGTCTTGGAGAGCAAGCATGGTTCTCCGAAAATAGTTAATGATGGTGTGATAGTAGCTAAGGAGGTAATTTGTATATGTGTGCTCTGGTTTTCTTTTTAACGTTGTATTAGTTCCCCCTCTTAAATGTCTTAGATTTGGTAGGCATAATTTTAAAACTCAAAGGTGAAAGGAAACATATTTGTTACCCAGTGGTCTACTTGGCCTATGGACTAGCCACATTAGAGTAATGCATAAAGCTTTTCACAACAATAAAAGGAAAGGGTTATGGCTGAGTCAAATTTTATTTTTATTGACAGTGTAATGAAATATATCTCAATGCTATGGTTTTGGCCTTTTTATTGGTTGAATTAGAGGACCCAGTTGAAAATATTGGGGCCAAGTTGGTAAGGCAAGCTGCGGCAAAGACAAATGATTTAGCTGGGGATGGAACCACAACATCTGTTGTTCTTTCACATGTTGGAATAATGAAAAATTCCAGAACAATTAATGGAGAATAAATCTCCCTTCCTCTAACACAGAGAAAATAAAAATTTCTTTGACAGGAGACAGAGTTTCAATACTTTGAAAACAAACTTCTATTCCCTTCAATAACTCAAAAAAAAACTATTACACTTCTTCCTCACTGAGAGGGATTACAAAATTATGACTACTACAAAACGCAGTGCATAAAACCAACTCAATGTCTGTTCAAAACAAACATACTCTGTCTCTAAAACACTCTGCTGTGTTTTTCCCTTTCGCACTGCTGTGCATACACACTTAAAAAGTTACACTCAGTCTTTCACTTTTTACACACTGCTGTGTAATAAAAAAATTTACGTACTGTCTATAAAAAAAACTACCAAGCTTTTTCGACCTTTTTATTTTTATATGCCGTAACATATAAAACATATTATAATAAACCCTCTTTTAAAAAAAATAAAAATAAAACTAAATTCTATGGCCCACCTTTCATTTCGCATATGATATATATATAACATATGTTTAAAACATATGTATATATTAAACTATCAAAACATTAAAGAACCCTTTACGTCGGACTTCAAAAGTCTGAATAGATTGAATTTCAAACCAAATTCGCGTTCCAAAATGGGATGCTGACGTCTGCCTAATTTTAACTCGAATTCTCAATCCAATGTGCCCTATAAAAAATTCGGGTCCGGTTTTCAGGTTTTCAAATTCCCTTCAATTTCATGCGATCCAATATTAATGCTCCATGTGTCCTCCTTTTGAATTTACAAAACTGTCGGGTAAATTTCTGTTTGTTTAATTTATGGTTGGTGAATTGCGTTAATGCTGGTTGTTGTGTTTAAATACAATCCTGTACAGAAATATGGCTGCGGCCGTCTACAAAAAAAACTTGCAGGAATTTTAAATGCTGAATTAAATTTCTGGATGGCATGCAAGCAACCTCCAAAAAAAAATGTTGCTGCTGCATCCGTCCTTCTGCTGCAGCAGTTGAAGTTAAAATTCAATAGCACAAGGTTTAATAAGTGAGGGTGTAAAGGTAACTTTTTGTCGATAGTACTGGATTAAGATCATCTATTCATTTTTGTAGGGTCTTATGGTGTTTGGTTTTTAGTTTTGGGTTGGGCTTATTAAGTCTAAGATATTTTTTGAGTGAAAAAATTGCTATCAGGTATTAAAAAATTTTGGTTCTTTTGTCAAAATTTATGAGCTTGTTAGGAAATACAAAACTGACAATGGTTGTATCTTAAATTTGTGGAAAATAATTTGAAATGAAACCTTTTTTATTTAGGTTGTTGTAGCAGGTGCAAACCCCATTCAAATTACTAGGGGCATTGACAAGACAATAAAGGCCCTTGTTTCGGAACTCAAAATTTTGTCAAAGGAGGTAAACGCTTGCCTTTTTAGTAGGCTGGTTTTCCTTTTTGCTGATGGTTTGGTGTATCTAATTGAATTAGTTGCCTAAGGTATTTTTGGTTGCAAACTCCTTTTCATTTTTCATACAGTATTGGCCTTGTGGAATACATTTGATTGTGTGGTCTTGTTATATCTACAACATTTGTAGTTGATTAGTCTTATGGCCGAGGTGCACTTTTATTATGGAAATAGTTGATGCAATATTGTCATTTAATCCTTAATGCAGGGTAGCATGTTGAGAAGTTTCATGTGAAACATTTGGTATTCAAAATGACACTTGATCCTATATAGAATCTTTCACTTGACTTCAAAATTCATATTCAAAGTGTGCCAGACAATTCTTGCAATTCTTGCAAATTTTCAAATATTTATGTTGTTTTAAACCAATATATTTTTCATGTATTGGATGCTGAAAATGTGAAAAAGACTTTGGTATGAAACCAACTGGTGAATAATTTCCAGCACAACAACCACTTCCAAGACATGATTTAGAAGTAGAACAAATGTGCTTATGAAGCATAGAAAGATATCCTTGATGCATTGTCAATGTTTGGCTAGGGTTTTTTTTGGAGAAAATAACTCCTTATTCCTAGAATAGTGATCTTCAATACAAGTAAATGCCAGAGAAGAGAGATCATCGTGTGACGCAACAAAACTGAAATTGGACCCCCAAGGAGAGCTGGTGTGTCTACAATCGCTCTGTCGGCATTTTCCCTTGGTGTACCCCGTTCTTTTCCTCCAGCCTGAGTCTTAATTGACTTCTTCTTTCTTCGGGTTTATTTATCAAATTCGTAGAATTTGATAAATAAATACTATCCACAATGGTTGGACTTTAATTTATATTCCTGACTTTATATTATCTCCAAGCCTTATAACCAATGTTTAACTTTCAACACTTTGTATTTATACTCCACATTTATTTTTAAATAAATAACTTGTAATGAACTTTCGGCTCTATATTTCACCACCCAGCCTTACAACAATCACGCTCTAGACTTATGCTAATTATCCGCCAATTGTTTAATTAAACAATTTCATTATACTCCGGCCCCACCTATATATATCAATAACCAATCAAACACTCGTATCGTACCTGGCTATCCTCCGCACACCTTAGTTAACCTCCGGGCAAGTCTAATGTGCAACCACCATCCGATGGCCCTTCTCCAAATCAACGACTCTTGGAAATTTCGCTCGGCTTCCAACGTCGGGCTTTAACGTGCGATGGCATGGGTTAAACGGTGGTTTTCCGGGGGTCACTTTGCCACGTGTTGCATTCCCTATGGAATCGCTCGTGAATAGGAAACACTGCCTACTCCGCAAAAGCGGTGCGATATGGGCAACCCGCTTTTGTGATTCCGCTCGTGGTTTTTGTACAGGGCTTGACCACGGGTGCAAGTCTGGTTTCGCTATCCTTTTGTTTATTAACTCATGTCCAATCCTGAGATTCGGTCGAAAGCACAACAATTTTGTCTCTTTATTAAGCGGGATTTTTATATTTGAGCAGTTTCAGTCAGACCACAGAGTTCTCTACACGGTCTCGCCTTCGGGTGGGGTGAGTTCAACGAGGGTTATCCAACATTTTACGGGAATTCAAGAGCCTAGCCAGAAGAATGGAATTATCGGTACCCAATCGCCTCACGGTTAAACAATCTTCACAATTAGCGGTTCGAGATAATTCAATGGCAACTAAACAAATCATTGCTTGGAAACAATTGTTCACACACGAGAGGTTTGTTAAATCCCTCTCTACTCTTCTCTTCCCTCTCTACTTTTATTCATATCAGGAATTACAATTTATATACATAACGTATGGCTCTTCAGTTCCTCTGAAAGGACCGTTCTAGAAATCAAAATGTCTAATTATAATAATTCAACTAAGCAAAGCAGGTTAGAGCTCCTACAACTCTAACTAATTAGAAATATCTGATCAGCTGAGGTATTGACACCTAGCTGTTACAACTCAAATGTTTTCGAACCCTCCTAGCCACAACATGTGGACAAAACCTCCTACATTTCTGGCTAGTGCCTAATGCCCCTGCATCATCGTGTGACATAAACCGATTAACAAAAGTGAATTCCTTTAATTTCACCAAATATTTTCTTTGAATTCCTTGCTTTTAAAATCCAATGATATCCCTTATTGTGTTAATGTTATAGAAATTCCTTGTCCTAGTGCCTCACACTCTACTATGAATGTTTTACCAAAAGTAGGTGCAACCGATTTTGGTGTAGAAGACATGGCATCCATTGAAAGAGAGAATGCCAAAGTAGCCTCATCATTCCATATAAATGATATTCACTTGAAGATATGTGAGTGGACTTGAAATGCATGCATAATTCTTAACAAATGATCAATAATATCATGTAAGTCTAAAAAATCTTCTAAGAACCTTGATTTTCTTAGGAATAGGTCATTTTGTAATAGCTTGCATCTTTTGAGGCTCGACTTCACTCAAAGCTTTAAAACAATATGAACCAAATACTCGAATTCTTATTTCCCAAAAGCACATTTGGATATTTTTACATAAAAATGATTGTTCTCAATAATTATTTATATAAATTTTCCACATGTTTAGTGTGGTATTCCCATGATTTATTATAAATATGTGTATTATCAAAGAAAACCAACACAAATTTTATAAGATGAGATCAAACAAAATTGTTCTTAAGTCGAGCCCGCCGGACTTCAAACGACAATAAACCATAATTCAAACCAAATTCTCATTCCAAAATAGCCTGCTGACGTCGGCCAATTTTGTGACGCGAAAACCAAATGAATTCCGCCCTAATATTTTTCGGGTCCAAAGTTGGGCTGGCGTAGGGAGGGAGATTTGTGACGCGAATTTCTTATCAAATTCGCCCTAATATTTTTCGGGTCCGGATTTCCACTACGCGAGCGGCCCAAACAAAGATCCGCTCCAATCAATTTCTGCCACGTGTTCTCAATAAAAACTTGCCCTGCTCCCGGCTGCAGGTGCATTTGATGGCGTTTAAGGCGATAGGACATGGATATGGCGATTTCATATCAATCGCATTAACATTTAACGCTGTTCAATTAAGTTTTCACATCAAATCCGCATTAATTAATTTTTAACACTGTTCAAGATCAGCCTCCACTCCTCGATTTCGCATGCTCCAATATGATCCGGCCTTCGGATCTCATTATTAATGATCAAAGATTAATTATGACGGGTGTCCTTTGATTGCATTGCAGTCGAGTCGAGAAAATGGCTTTTAGCTATGGTTTTTCAGACGAGCCGATTGCTGGATTACACTGCCTGCTAACTGTGACGATAAGGAGAAGTGGCCAGCTGAACTGCTGCCTAGACCTTGTAGCATATCTGCATTTCTCTCAGTTCTGTCTATGTCTGTCTTCCTCTGTTAATTGGAATTCTGCTTCTCCGTCTCCTCTTGTGCCCACTGCGCCTGAGACTGCACCCATGCCTCGCGTGCGTCATAGGATGCGTTGCCGCAGGGGGAGCCTAGGAGGGTCGACCTAGCCGGGCTCCTCCGACCCCTCAATACTTAAGTCAACTTCGGCCCGATCCGGTGATTGTACGCCGGTCGATATCCAAATACTAGGAGTGGGCGGGGTCGGCTTGTAGGATCTGGCCACCATATGGATTTCCCTGCTCCTGGCTTCCCCACAGCTAGTTCACCTTCTCCCACGACGCGCACTGCGCAATTTTCCTTTAATTGCTCTCTCAACCACCCGCGAATCACGGCTTTAGTCAATGTGGTCTTTCGCGAGGAGGCCCAAACGGAGGAAGAATGCACCCATCCGGCGGGTCTGAGCTCGGAAAAAGCCGGCCAGCATTTAGGCCTTCAGGAGGGGAGCCGTGGCATGCATGTGGAGGTAGCACCTAGCGATCCTCGACCTTTCGAAGGATGGTGCCGAATCGTGGACGAACCACCGGAGGAGTAGTTTGGTTAATTTGTTTTTCTTTCTTAGCAGGCCCACTTAATTGGGCTGCTTTTACTTTATTTTACTGTGTTGGACCTTTGTAATATTTTTGAATTCTGTAAATTAAACGTTCAAGATTGGTTTCCCCGTATGAGGGCAGTCTTCTTAATTTTTTGATTTTTTGATGACAAATTTGCCACGAGTCTGGCCAGGCAATGTTTTTGACTTCGGTGTAATTTTATTTGCAATGTTAATAGATTAACTTTACTTAGAATTCTCACATGATTAGCTTTTTTCTTGATTTGTTCAAGGATTTTGGGTACTTTAATTTGTATTTGGAACAATGGACGTCGGTACTCTATCTGTTGCTTTACTGTTCTACATACTGCTATTTCACTTTCTTATAGATGCCTCGGGCATATTTGGATGCTTTCTCAGATTGTCGATAATCTCCATGTGAACTGTTTTACTTCATATAATATATTCAAAACAACGTTTTTTCTCTTGTGAAAAAAAATGATTAATGTTTATCACTCTGCCTTCAAAACTAGCGATGCTGGTCTATGTTGCTGGTTTATTGATATGGTCTGATGGTCTTTTTATATTTTGGACATATCACACTCCTCACTTGATTAGCGTTTTTCTCTGTTGCAGGATTTTGGGTACTTTAATTTGTATTTGGAACAATGGACGTCGGTACTCTATCTGTTGCTTTACTATTCTACATACTGCTATTTCACTTTCTTATAGATGCCTGGGGCATATTTGGATGCTTTCTCAGATTGTCGATAATCTCCATGTGGACCGTTACTGGGTTTTATATCATGTCCCTGTATGTGACATGGGGTATTTTTCTATCATAGTCTGGGGTGGGACTTCCACTTTTCTGGATGGATATTTGGGTTCCAATCTTCAGATGTGAAAATGTAATGATTTCATGGACTGTTTTACTTCATATAATATATTCAAAACAGTGTTTTTTCTCTTGTGAAAAAAAAAATGATTAATGTTTATCACTCTGCCTTAAAAACTAGCGATGCTGGTCTATGTTGCTGGTTTATTGATATGGTCTGATGGTATTTTTATATTTTGGACATATCACACTCCTCACATGATTAGCGTTTTTCTCTGTTCAAGGATTTTGGGTACTTTAATTTTTATTTGGTATAATGGACGTCGGTACTCTATCTGTTGCTTTACTATTCTACATACTACTATTTCACTTTCTTATAGATGCCTGGGCATATTTGGATGCTTTCTCAGATTGTCGATAATCTCCATGTGGACCGTTACTGGGTTTTATATCATGTCCCTGTATGTGACATGGGGTATTTTTCTATCATTGTCTGGGGTGGGACTTCCACTTTTCTGGATGGATATTTGGGTTCCAATCTTCGGATGTGAAAATGTAATGACTTCATGGACTGTTTTACTTCATATAATATATTCAAAACAACGTTTTTTCTCTTGTGAAAAAAAAATGATTAATGTTTATCACTCTGCCTTCAAAACTAGCGATGATGGTCTATGTTGCTGGTTTATTGATATGGTCTGATGGTCTTTTTATATTTTGGACATATCACACTCCTCACATCATTAGCGTTTTTCTCTGTTCAAGGATTTTGGGTACTTTAATTTGTATTTGGAACAATGGACGTCAGTACTCTATCTGTTGTTTTAGTATTCTACATACTGCTATTTCACTTTCTTACAGATGCCTCAAGCATATTTGGATGCTTTCTCATATTTGTCGATAATCTCCATGTGGACTGTTACTGGGTTTTATATCAAGTCCCTGTATGTGACATGGGGTATTTTTCTATCACTGTCTGGGGTGGGACTTCCACTTTTCTGGATGGATATTTGGGTTCCAATCTTCAGATGTGAAAATGTAATAACTTCATGGACTGTTTTACTTCATATAATATATTCAAAACAACATTTTTTCTCTTGTGAAAAAAAAATGATTAATGTTTATCACTCTGCCTTCAAAACTAGCGATGCTGGTCTATGTTGATGGTTTATTGATATGGTCTGATGGTCTTTTTATATTTTGGACATATCACACTCCTCACATGATTAGCGTTTTTCTCTGTTCAAGGATTTTGGGTACCTTAATTTGTATTTGGAACAATGGACGTCGGTACTCTATCTGTTGCTTTACTATTCTACATACTGCTATTTCACTTTCTTATAGATGCCTCGTGCATATTTGGATGCTTTCTCAGATTGTCGATAATCTCCATGTGGACCGTTACTGGGTTTTATATCATGTCCCTGTATGTGACATGGGGTATTTTTCTATCATTTTCTGGGGTGGGACTTCCACTTTTCTGGATGGATATTTGGGTTCCAATATTCATATGTGAAAATTTAATGACTTCATGGACTGTTTACTTCGTATAATATATTCAAAACAGCGTTTTTCGTCTTTTAAAGTTTCATTTTTTTTTTTTTAAATTGAACCCGCCGTCGGTATACCGACACATTGTAGACGTCGGAATTGCGAAAAATCAGAAACGTCGACAAAGCGACAGTATAAAAACGTCGGACCACATTTCGTCGGAATTGTGATAGCTTACAAACGTCGGAAGAGCGACGTCCAAAACGTTGGAAGAGCGACGTTAAAAACGTCGGACCACATTTCGTCGGAATTGCAACATCTTACAAACGTTGGAAGAGAGACGTCCAAAACGTCGGACCACACTGCGTCGGAATTGCGACTGTTTAAAAACGTCGTAAGAGCGACGTTCAAAACATCAGACCACATTTCGTCGGAAGTGCGACCGTTTAGGAACGTCGAAAGCGCGATGGTTTGTAAGACGTCGGAAGAGTGACGCTTGTTCGAAAGCGATGGAAGAAGTGTGGATAGTGCGACACTTTTTAGGTGCGTCGGAACTGCGACAGCATGACAAACCACGTTTTGTCCGCCCTCAAATTGTCGCTCTTGCGACGACTATGTGTCGGAATAGCGACGAATTGGCCGTCGGAATTTCCGCCAAATTTTCTAGTGCTCGCTTTTATGAGGGCATTGTATTGCGGCTGTGTATTGTATGTGTATTCTCGGAACGAGAAACAGAGAGGGAGACTGTGAGAAAGAATAGAGGATATTACAACAGATCTGTTGTAGGTTTTGTCTTTTCATTTTGCTGGATCATAGAAAGGAAGGACTGGCTGTTCGGGGTGGACGTAGCCCAAACTGGGTGAACCACGTATATCTGTGTCTCTCTGGTTTTATGTGTTTCTGTGTGCTTGTATTTTTCCGCATATTTTATGTGTTGCATTGCTCCATAATATATAATTTTCTAACAGGATCTAGCCAGATTTCCACATGAATCACTACAGCTACTCCACACCTCCTTGTTCGAAGAAATTCAACACCGAGACCATCGAGTGCACGAAAAGATCAGTGTAGTTGAGCAGACAATTGAGGAAAAGAATGTTGAAGTTTCTCAAGTACAGGCTGTGTGTACCCTCGCCACTGCACAGCAGACAGAGCTGGAACACCTCATTAGTAGGCTCTGCGTTGATGTTTTTGAAGATATTCCAACCTCTGCCACCCCCTAGGCCAATATTGAGGGGTTGGTCGCAGCATTATGGGCCTCAAGGACCGAGATATAGGCAATCAAAACAAATATGGAACAATAGATCGCAGACTTGGAGGCCAAGTTGTAGCCCGAGACAACACTAGAAGTGCGGGCCCAGCGAGCTGCACTAGTTACGACGACCATGAATGTGATTACAGGACAGATTTCTCAGGGTGCCCAATTACTCAACACAGCCATGCAGTTATGGACCAAGGTGTAGTGTGACCTGACCCTGCGTGAAATCAACCAGGACCTGCGATGGAAGGAAGAAGCGTTCGAGCAGCTGGAAGCTACGATTCCTACTCTGATCCCTACTCAACGACTGGCCCGACTACAAACTAGACATGCCCTTCAAGATGATATCGACGAACTCCACCAGAAGAAGAAGACTCTTAGTGATCTTCTTAAGCCATGGGTTGATGAAGCCCTCAAGCTCTCCCAGGATATTGATTTCACTGTTAAACAATTGAACCAGACTCTGGAGAGCATCACAGCTGTGACAAAGGGACCAACTTCATAGAAATTGGTGGATATTGCTCAGAATGTTGTTGCTCATAGTGAAGGAGTGCTACCCCCATTGGTTGAGGTGATAAAACTACTGCAGGCGCAGGTGGAGACCCCACCATCGAAGTGACTCGGGACGAGTCACAATATTGTGTTGGGGGACTGTTGGAACAAGGTCCCCTAAAAGCTGCGAATTTTGTACAATTTTGTATATTTTTGGTCTTAATTAGTCTAATGCAATGGTTTTGGGGTGGGTCAAAGCCCTGAATGCATTGTAATGGGTCAAGGGTAGACCAAGAGTCTAAAAACCACGATTTGTAGACCATTGGAAGAGTAGGCTAATTTGATATAAATAGATGAAATTTTTTAGTCTTAAGGTAGGAAAGAATTAAGTTTGATGCTAAGTGCGCATTGTTAGATCTGTTTTTTAGTCATTAGGGTAAGGAATCTTGTTGATTGTGTGTGCGGAGATCCTCAATCCTGCTGTGTGCGGACCTTGCTGGCTATGTGCGCAGGTTGTGTCGGATTTTATCGGGTTTTGGATGCTAATATATGTGGATATGGTTAAAGTATTTCCATGTTATCTGATCTGACGTATTACTGTTGATGCAAACTATTGGGATATGTTACAAATACTGTTAGTTATCTTTTTATGCTATGAATCTGTATGTGTTATGGTATAACGGTAATCTGTTGATGATGCGTTATGATAATGTGTGCTGATATGCACATGGATGCGGAGTTATTAACCAGATCTATGCATGATAATAGCTCTGTATATTGCGATTATACTATTAACAACCCTATGAATAGATCTGTCTGGTGCGAACCTGATAGGTTGCAAACGTGGATCTACTTGACTTACCTACTCTCTCTCAGGGTGTAGAAACCTGGTTCCAGCACCCTCTAAAATTGCTTCGGGTGAGACTTTTGCCTGCAAAAGCAGGTCACTGCCAAAAGGGCCAGTAGTATAGGGGTTTGTTGGAAAACCTTAACCTCTGAACCTGGGTCAGGACCCCTCGAGCCAAAAAATTTACCTAAGTCCGAAGGAAAGAGTGTCATCATGGTGGTAGTTGATAGACTTACCAAGTATGCACACTTTTGTGCATTATCTCATCCATTTAAAGCAAGTACATTTTCTACTATAGTTATGGAAAAAATTCAAAAGATACATGGAAACCCAAAGATTATTGTAAGCGACAGAGATCCCATTTTCATTGGAAATTTTTGGAAAAAATTATTTTCTTACTTGGGTATTCAACTAGATGTTACACAGTATTTTTTCACCATCCCAGCAATCCCTATCCCGCACATTGGAGGACCATTTCTGTGACTTCTGTGTATTTTCATACCTTGCAAAAAGTGTCATTGCAACCCTTAGTATGAGGAGAAAATTTTCTCTGTTGACTATTCCTGGAGCAGACTCTCAAAAACATTTGATTTTGGGTTGGCGCTGGTAGGTAATTATGGCCTCGCACCCATAAATAATTTATCACTGGGCCTCGCACCCATTGGCACTCTGTCTCAGTGGACTGCCCACACCGAGTTGTTTCTGGAAATTTTTTTAAAATAGAAGCGAGTTTCCATTCCCAACCACTTCGTGAGCAGAGTCAGCATGGGTTGTTCGATTGAATAAGGTTTAGGACCTTCCTTTGGCTTCTTGTTTCCTAATTTTGAGAAAATCCCCAAAGGATAAGGTCTCCCTTCCACCATATGAGGGATACCAAACCACCTCCTCCTCTCCTATAAATACATCTCTCTCACATAGATGTGCAGCTAGCTGAAATGGTTGAATAGTTGATAGTCCTTACTATAGATGAATAGCTAGTGTGAGATAGAGCATAGAGAGAGACCCATTTTCGAGAGAGAGCCTAGGCTTATTGCCTCACCAAGTCTAATTCCCCAACGAATGCTTGATATGTGTTTGACTGGACCCGCTGAAGGAGGTTGCGACGTCAAGGCTTATTTGGTTGTAAACCCTTTCTCTCTCCTTATTAATACATGACTGATTTTTTGGTTCTCACTTTGCATTTGATATGTTTAATCTTGTGTAATGCATTTATTTCTCCTTGAACAATTAAATAGTTATGAATGCAAGTATGTTTCGTATGCTGCACTTGAGTATTACCATTGAAAGACTGCGACATGTCAAGACGAAGACCAATAGACTACTGCCACAACTACGACAACTGTGTTGGAGCAAAGTTAGGACATCTATCCCGACTCAGTTTCATTCATAAACTAGGAATCCAAGAATTAGCATGTTCCCTTGTTGCTAGACCCACCCCAGGGCTAAAGGGATCGCCTCTATCCGTAGAGGGGATTTACCTGCACAAAAAGTTGGCGACTCTGCTCGGGATTAGTGTGTTTTATCATGTCTTGTTGTTTGTCTAGAATTTTTCTTATCGAGTCAACTTTGGTCGTTTCATTGTTTTTCTTCTTTGATTAGTCTATCTAACTATTTTTAGCCATCCTGTTCAGTCCCAGAGCGTCAGATATTACCTCTGCTCAGTGGTTTTTATTTTTTTCCTATAGTTTTCTCGCTCAACACTGTTTCTTCCTGAACAGACGCGCCAATTGGTGCATGTTGCTTTTTTCCCAGGTGCGCCAACCTATTTTTAGCACGGATTACCACTAAATAGTCACGTTGAATCCTTTAGGATTGAATTTTCCCCTTTTGTCTGGGTTTTTTCTATATTTCATGCCTCTGGATTGATTTTTTTTATCTTGCAATTATTCCACTGAGACTGTTTTCACTCTCTTGTCTCGTCCTTCTCAGTTTTTTTTCCATCATTTTTATCAGTGGAGTTTGTCACCCTAGGGTTTCTAGGTGCCTTGTGCTACTTGTTTGGTTATCGCTTCGTTGAACCTTCTGAGTTGAGTTTGAGTCAGTTTGGTTTGCCTTGTTTCAGGTCGTTGACTATTTTTTTTAACTTTTCTTTCGGTTCTTCATGTATTTGGTTTTTTGGATGATTGTATTGCATTTCATTTAACTCTCCATTCATCACGTTGAGCATGGATTACATTACTCGTTCAATTGGTTCGAAAGCCCTTTTTTTGAAGGAGTGCATCTCTGTTTTTTAGTGTGTTTGATGCTTATATTGGGTTGATCTCTTTGTTTTAGATCATTTTCATTCAAATTTCTCAAGACTAGTGTTCATTTTTATTTTTAGTGTAACAGTGCATTTTTCTTCTCATTCATCTAAAAATACAAAATATGCATTCTTTCTCTTAGCTTGAAAATGGAAAATGTTCTTTTGCATTAGTAGCATTTAGTGAACAAGAAAACAACTTTTTATTTTCTGCTTTGGTTCTCTTAGATGAATTAAGGAAAATTCTCTTGTATTCAATTGATTGCTGCTTTATTTTGAATTACTATCCCTCTCTTAGCTAGAATTCATTGAAATGGAATGATTTTATTTTTCATGTAGTTGTGCATTACGATTCGAGATCACATTCGGTAAGGCCTTGAAATTGCAACATTAATTCAAGATCAAGTTTAAAATGAATTCAATCAACCTAAGGAAGCATTGAAACATAACACACATATTGTAGAGGTATAGGCTAGTGACGTGTTTCAGCGTCGTTAAACCTAGTTGTTCTCATTTGCCTTCTCGCTTTAGACAGCACTATCATAGACTTGTGCTCCCTGTACCATCCCATATATAAAGGGAGACCCTCATAGGTTGCAATCCTTTATCATTGGAAGCCACGTTTTCCGCCCTGTAACAGTGATACACTGAGCACAACATTCTGGGAGACTGCCTGCACGTACGTTAAGTCCTTGGTCATTTCTCTTTCATTTGATCACCAAGGTGTATATTGCAGTTCATAGAAACTTGGTACACCCTCTTTCTTAGATTTCCTGAGTAGTCATTTTGGTATTTTTGTGACTCTCTAAAAGTGAAAATATCCTTGAGCACTTGTCCTTCCACACTCGTTTTAACCTGAAAGTGACTAGAGTCATATTTTTCCTGTTTCTTGACTCTTAAAACATGAAACAACATAATTTTGTTTCAGTGCCTTAAAAAATTTAACTGCCCACGAAACATTACTGGTTACATTTATCTTCCTTAATGTTTTCTTTAGGGTTGTTTCCGATGGCAATGTTTGCAGAGTTTACCAACCAAGGAATCCCCTCCGAAGGGAATCCTGGTCCTTTTTCTGCTTTTTGGAATGTTTGTGCTCCTTATATGGCAACGTTTTCCCTTCCTGGTTTAACTGTTGGTTTGATTGTGTGGTTATTTTCAACCTCGGTGGTCCCGAGTGGTCTAACCTCTGTTCAACCATCTCCTTCGCCTAAAAAATATCATGTTGATTCTAAGGTGGAACTCTCACCTTCTTCGCCTATTTATTCATCCTCCTCTTCTACTTCGTCTGTTGAAAGTTTGGAATTGAGTAACCAAGTGGCTAAGAAGAAGAAGAATACGATGAAAAATAAGAAGTCAGATAAGCGAGAGGCTGATGCTACAGCTATTGCTCCTAAGACACCTTCCAATGATAAACCATCCAACCCTCCATGGAAATTCAAATTCCCTTACAAGCTATGTATGGGTGACCACCTTCTTCGAGATTTCCTTGGCATCCCCAAGGTGCTTGAGGTATGTTCTGACGGTCATCCGCCGTTGTCTTTGGCTTCTGGAGGTCATGTTGGTGACACATATTCGACTAGTATTGATAAGACTCATAAGAAACAAGGTAAGATCATGAATCTCTGTAAGTTGTGTGAAGGGAAGCATCCCATTCACCTTTTTCTATACATGGATGAAGCCATAAGAGTGTTATAAAACCCTATTGTTTCTGCATCCTGCCTTCCGGTTGGTTACCAGAATATTTCTTTGAGTCCTCTGCTAGTAAATCAAATGATCGGTCAAGATTCGTCTTTGGTCGATCCCGCTCCTCTGGAAATTCAAAATCACGAATCCATTCCTGAATAACCATTGGGCGTGGAATTGGTCAATTTGATCTCGCCTATGGTTCATCAGGTCTTTTCCGTCGAGAGTGGACCTCATACCCCTCACGTTCTTCTTGTTTCTTCATATTCCTCAGACTCGGAGAAAGATCCTCTCGTCCTTGTGGCTCAAGAAGCTGCTCCTCCTGCTCCCACATCTGTGGTCCAGGAGGATGTTCCTCTTGCTCCAGTAACACAAGGGGATGACCATTCCATTCCTGTTGTACCCCCTCCAAGTAGTTTGGTTACTTCTTTTGATTGCAGTAGATTCGCGGGATACCGCCTTCCTTCTTTTGTGCCTTTTGAGATCACGGTACAGGCATTCAATGTGGTTGTACCTAGCATGATTATAGACAAAGGCACGTCTATTAGTATTCTGTCTTCAACTACTTGGCACGCTTTTGGTTCTCCATCGCTTGTGCCTATTATGCAGAAACTGTTGGCTTTTAACAGAGGAACCAGACAACTGTTAGGCATCCTTCCAAAGTTGCCTATTACTTTGGGAGGGAAAATCATCTATATAGACATAATGGTGGTCCAATGGCCCTTGGATTTTAATCTTCTCTTGGGGTGCGACTATGCTTATGTCATGGGTGTGCTTGTCTCTTCCCTCTTTCATGTGATCTGTTTTCCACATGAAGGTCAGATCATGACCATTTATCAGCTTTCATTCTTTGGTCCTAATGCGACATCCGGTCCACCATCGTCTCTTCTGAGTCTTTATGCACTGGTTGTATCCTCCGCACAACAAGTTTATTATGTGGCCACTAGTTCATTACCCTCATCCAGTGATAGTGCCATTGAGTACCATCTACTGGGGGCATTTGAACGTGATTTATGAGATGTTGTTCTCCCATCCAATGAAAACCTCTTGGAAGCCATGATTTCTTATTCGACATGATAAGTTGTCTTTGGAGTGTATTTCGTTTTCTTGTGTCAAGATTCTTAAAAAATGAAACAAAGTGGTTGAGGATAGTTTGAATTATATGTCAACCTCATTAAAAAATGAATTAGGTCATGAGGATAGTTATTTTAATGTGTCAACTTCATTAAAACAATGAAACACATTCCCGTTCAATTTGAGTCTTTGATAAGATATCGTAAGATCCCAGTCGAGTCTTTCCCTGATCTCGTAATTGAACCTTCACTCTATCTGCCTTCAGATGGACTGAAGCTTGGGGGAAATGTACCTCGAATTGAGTTACCATGTTGGGGGCATGCCTACTTTTCAAGCATATTTTACCTGTGTTTTCAAGTTTGCATACAACAATGAAACCTTTTGGCTTGGTGTTCTTTGTGAGCATCTTCCTGCTTATTGGGTCGTTGCTTATTGTGCAGATGTCTATTACTCATGTTGGATTTGCAGATGGTGCCTCCCGCAGTACCTAGAATATGTCTTCTGCAGCCTGGGTGTCTTATATTCCTACTGGTGAGTTGATAGACCTACAAGGTATTTGTCTAGGACATACTACAAACAATTTCACTGAATATAGTGCTATCATTGAACGCTTAACTGAGGCCATTGCTCTTGATATTTGTGCATTGATTGTTAACCTAGATTCTCATCTTGTTGTTCTTCAACTTAATAGGCATTATTCTATTAGACATCCTCAAATATTAAGGTTGTATTCATGTGTTCGTTTACTAGAAAGACATTTTGATTACATCACATATCAACATATTCCTAGACGAATGAATTCATTAACTGATACAATAGCTAATATTGTATCAGATAGACATTTGTGTAATTTGTAAAACATCATCATCACATGAAAAGATTCATATTAGGAAAATAGATGTATATATATATATATATATATATATATATATAAATTTTTTGCATCCATGTGCATCATAAGTTAAAAAAATATGTATGTTTTGGTTACATCCTGAGACATCATGTCTCTAAAAAAAATATGCAGAAATAAATGCCTAGGTGTCTAGTCATCGTGATGCTCATGATAGCATGTCACTGCCCGTATGAGCCACCTCAATAAGCAGTGAACATGGTTCGACACCCCTGCAGTATGTCTCTGGTATGCATGAGGAACATCGTCAAATCTCATGTAATCTGGGATTCTGTTGGTAAGTCCCTCTAGGTTGCTCACGATTTCCTCCTCCTTGCTTCCCTCACCATGAGGAGCCACATTGAAATAACGAGGAATTCGTCGTGCTATTGGAGACATTCCTGTAGGTATTTCTAGGCCAACATCTATAAATACATGGATCAACATCAGAATATGCATAACAAAAAAAATCATAATACTCGTTAAAATAAAAAATGAGTCTTACCCAATGCTTCATCCCAATCCTCTCCTACTGGGAGTGGTAGATCCGAATCACCAATAAAGTCTGTGCCAGAATAGGGCCAATACTCCATGACAATCAAATGTTTGCGGAGGCACTCGAAAAACTCTGGTCTCTAGGACATATTTTGACCACCTCTTGATCTTGGCATCAAAGCCGCCCATCAGACCATCTGTGGCTTTTGGGCTAGTGGTGTAGGAACTATCACTTCCTGAATTTGGAATATTGGTAACCATTCTAGGATGAATGGTACCAGGATGGACCCATAGCCGAACTATTTCAGCTTACCATTCTTTCATTTCGTCAACTGGCATTTCATGTTGATCATTACCGCCTTTTCCCAGTTGTAGAGAGTTGGTGCCATGCAATCTACTGCAAGAAGTAACTATATTTTTGTGGCCTCATGCAGAGCCTGAACTCCCACAACTCATGTGATTGTGTGCAACACTACTTTCAGTGCCAGATCTGGGTTGGTTTGGATATCTACCTTCCCGCTTTTGGATCCTTTCCTCGCCCCTCGGCACACTTTGTCAATAACCATGCTCATGTTTTACATTATGGGCCAGGTACCTATCAGGATTGGTACTACCCCCCTCTATGACAATCTGGTTATGAAGTAAACATCTGTGACCTCAATCTCTAACTCCTAGTCATGAATTATGAATCTTTCTCGGTCAATGTCCCAAACACTGATCAAGAATTGTAGTAATTCCGGTTGAGCTCTGAGACATGGTGTCATAAAGAATTTCTTGAGCCCAAAGTCCCTGAGAACATCCATGCATCTCACATTTCCCAAAGCTAGCGCTTCTTCTTCACTATGTTCTCTTTCCTTCCATTCGATTGCCATTTTTCTCTTTCACACCTGCAAAAACATCATTGGGGTCATCATTAGTCAAATCATTTTTTATTTGAATGTTTAAAAAAGGCTTATTTTTTGAATTTACAAGCTAAAAATCAGAGACATGGTTAACAGTCGTGCTAATGGGCACGCCCCTGTTTGAATTCAAAGTCGGTTGGCGCGAGCTCTTGCTTGATACCCGCACCGACTGCCGCACCCTAGTTTTTACAAAGACCCCTCCACATATCTACAAATTGGATTGTAGGTAATTAAATGTATATCAAAATGCAGGCAAGGATATGAGATCTTACCTAAAATAGACGGATTCGCGATTAACCTTCTGGATTGTCCGTTGTTAGTCCCGCAAAATCACAGTGAAAAAGGGTAAAAATGTGCTCATAAGAGGTAAAAGTGAAAAGTAATTTATTTTTACTATTTTTGGCATTTTATAAACTTTTCAGAACCCTAATTAGGTTTTTGAGCATATTTTTCGATTATTTTTCCATTTATCTCAAAAAATGGGTTTTACGTGCATTTCTTGTGCAGCAACAGGTCCTCAACGTGATGACGATGAAGTAATGAGTTATATTTTATACTTCTTTGGACTCGGTATAAAAACGAAAAAGTCACCCCTAGAGTCATCTTTTAGCTCTTTTCTGACTCTAAAAAATTGAAAATATTGTTGGGACTCTTGTCGTTTTGAACTCGTTAAAGGCTATGAAATGATATCTACCCAATATACGTTTACCCCTTTTTCGGGCTGGGATAGATTATTTACAAAAAAGGAATACCTTAGCCCATCGTGACTAAGAGGTTCTCTCAGACATAGTTTTCTACCTTTTCGGATCTATGAGACTACCTATGAAAAGGGATTGTTGGATTTTTCTTTTCCACTTATTTTCAAACTCTCTAAACATGAAAATATGCCAATTTGTTCCTTTGTAAGACTCGTTAAAACATAAATGACATCGGAAATTGTCACCATGACGTAACCAATTTCCTCCTTCCTAGGGCTTGTAAAATGTACTAGGATGGAACTATCCTAAGGAAAAACTTATATGACAATCATATACTATCCCCTTCGAGCTTGTTTTCAAAAACTAATTGGGGTACTCGCCAGCAATGTTGGGGGAAAATGGAAATAGTTCTCAGTCTTGTCTACAGTATTTCGCTCTTGAACATGACACTCATCTGCATTCGTGTCAGGTTGGGGAAATACCATTTCATATTTTTTTGACTCCATGGGTTTGGGTAATTTGTTCTGACCTCCCATCTACTCTTTGCCATGTCATCATGAACTTAGATCCCTTGATGTCAAATATTTCCATTTCCGGAGTTGTGTCACCGATTTGTTCAAGATAAGTTTTCCTTTTGCAGTTTTCAACCTCTGATCCTCTGTTTGGTCTTGATTCACTATCATCTTATTCCTCTATCTCATGTCGATGATGTGGGATAAATTATGGCCCTCCTTCGACCAGGTCACTTCCTGTCAACTTTAGCTCATTATCTAGGAATTTGATCTAGATACTCCCTTTTGGTACCTTGGAGCTTTCATGCCTCAATGGCAAGTTCTTCGCATTCGATGACAGGTCCTCATCATTGGCCTTTGATCGAGTGATTCTGCGAGTGTTCGACGCTAGATCACTGCTCACATTCTGTGGATTGAATTAGTTGTACCTTGAGAGCCATTGTCATTATTGGTGGTTTCTCTCATGCATGTTAACAAATTTCATCATTAGCTGGAAATCAAGTAAATTTCTTGCATGTTTTAATTTAGCTCACATATTTGCATGCTTGGATTTGTACTTTCTTGGGTCGAGATGGAGTGAAATACCCTGGGTTTTGTCTAATAAAATCTAGGCTGCAAGATCATTTTGGTTTATCATGACTATATGCATGACTCTTTTCATTGGATGGATGCAACCATACCTAAGTCTATTTATTGATCCTTCTTTCTGGATGGCTGCGCCCATACCTCAAATCATGTGTTTATATGTACTTTATTATGAATGGATGCACCCATGCCTCATGTTCATGTATCATAGATATCAGTTGTACTTGTACTTGCGGGTCTTCCGACATCGGTGTTTAGTTTGAATACATTCTCTTGAAGAATTTCACTCCTTTCTCTCTCTCAGACCTCATACTTTAGGGGGCATCTGTTACACAACATTTTTTCACCGTCCCTACAATCCCCATCCCGCACATTGGAGGACCATTTCTGTGACTTCTGTGTATTGTCATACCTTGAAAAAGTGTCATTGCATCCCTTAGCAAGAGGAGAACATTTTCTCCGTTGACTATTCCTGGAGCATACTCTAAAAAACTTATGGTTTTGGGTCGGTGATGGTAGGTAGTTATGGCCTCACGCCCATACAGAAATCAGCACTGAGCCTCGTGCCCATTGGCGATCTGTCTCATTGGACTTCCCACGCCGAGCTGTTTTTTTCAATTTTTTTAAAATAGAAGCGAAGTTTCCATTCCCAACCACTTCGTGAGTGGAGTTAGCATGGGTTTTTCAAATGAATAACATTGAGGAACTTCCTTTGGCTTCTTGTTTCCTACTTTTGAGCAACTCCCCAAAGGATAAGGTCTCCCTTCCACCATATTAGGGATCCCAAACCACCTCCTCCTCTCCTATAAATACATCTCTCTCACATAGATGCAGCTAGCTGAAATGGTTGAATAGCTGACAATCCTTACTATAGATGAATAGATGGTGTGAGATAGAGCAGAGAGAGAGAGACCCATTATTGAGAGGGAGCCTAGGCTTATTGCCTCACTAAGTATAATTCCCTGACGAATGCTTGAGACGTATTTAACTGGACCCACTGAAGCAGGCTACGACGTCAAGGCTTATTTGGTTGTAAACTCTTTCTATCTCCTTATTAATACATGACTGATGTTTTGGTTCCTGCTTTACATTTCATATGTTTAATCTTGTGCAATGCGTTTAGTTCTCCTTGACCAATTAAATAGTTATGAATGCAAGTATGTTTTTGTATGCTGTTATTTTTCTCTAATCCTTGTGCAGGAACCTGAGTATTACCGCTGAAAGACCGCAATGTATCAGGACGAATATCAGGAGACTACTGCCACAACTACGACAATTGCGTTGGAACAAAGGTAGGACATCTATCCTGACTCAGTTTCATTCATAAACTAGGAATCCAAGAATTATCATGTTCCCTTGTTTCTAGAACCACCCCAGGGCTAGAGGGATCGCCTTTGTCCAGAGAGGGGATTTACCTGCAAAACACTAGCTCATAGCTCATCCTATCATCCTCAATCCGATGGTCAAACTGAGATAGTGAATAAATTTTTGGAAGGATATCTTCTTTGTTTTGTATCTAATAAAAAAAAACAATGGGTCAAGCGGTTACCTCTCGATGAATGGTGGTATAACACTTCAGGCTTCCATACTACAGCAAAAATGACCCCATTTATGACACTTTATGGATATCATCCACCATCCATCACATCATCTTCAAGAGAAAATTATAAGGTTCAAGCAGTGGAATATCACATCGAGCATCAACAAGAAGTTCCCCAACTCTTAAAGGATAACCTAAATTTGGCACAAAATCGAATGAAACACAGGAAAATCAACATTGCAATGAGAGAATTTTTGATGTAGGAGACTGGGTATTTTTACGGCTACAACCATACAGAAAAATGTCCCTCAAGCAAGCTAAGAAGGATAATAAATTATCGCCAAATTACTATGGTCCTTACAAGGTGTTGCAAAATATTGGTACTATGGCATACAAACTGGAGCTTCCTCCTTCATCACGAGTGCATCTAGTTTTCCATGTTTCATGCTTAAAGAAGGTTATAGGTGAAAATATTCCAGTTCAAATAATATTACGAGAACTTGTTGAGGAAGGAAAAATCATATTGGAACCTGAATCAGTCATGGAAACAATAACTCGACAGCTACAAAATTGATCACTTTCATAGTATCTCATCAAGTGGAAGAACTTACCCATTGAATATTCTACATGATGATAATTTTATACAGAAGCACCCAGAGCTACTCAAGCGTTGAGGACAACATTTTTTGAACGAGAGGGGCATGTTAGGTCCCTATATGACTAGTGTACTCCATTATTTTTGTTAGTGTATCCCCCTTATTGTTATTGTTGTACCCCTATAACCCCAATATTGTTATTATTGTGCCCTTACATTATTATTGTTAGGTTGGCTAGGATTATATTATGGCCCCATGGACTCCTATATATAGAATGAGGTTTTATCATTTGTATCATCCAAGAATTGTTCATTTATGTAATGTATTGGAGGTTGCCCCCTCTAAGTGGCTTATTTCTAAGGCATTGATCTCTCTTTCCTTCTATTTTTGGAGCTGGTTTCATAACAACATCTCCCTATGAATTGGTATATGGAGCTGAAGCGGTATTTCCAACTTCTTTGGGGGTTTCGGTAATGAAACTACTGCAAGGACTTGAAGAAGATCCTAATGCTATCCAAAGGAGGATAAAACAACTCATAGCTTTGCGGGAGAAAAGGGAAGAGGTAGAAAAAAGTCATCAACAATCACAAAACAGAGTGAAGAAAAATTTTGACAGAAATACTAAAGAAGAAAATTTCCAAATCCAAGTTGTAGTTCTGAAATGGGAAGCCAAAATTGAGGAAAAGGGGAAGCATTGAAATTTTGATAACATATGGAAGGGGCCATTTGTGATAGCTGCATACCATGGAAAAAACACTTTTCTACTTCAGGAAATGGATGGGCAACTGTGTGGAGGAGGACATGTAAATGGCAGGTTTCTAAAGCATTATTCCTCCTAGTTTATTTTACTAAATTACACTCCATTGTACATATTTCATTTGTTGTTATGATGTTTTGATAATAAAGATGAATTCATAATCAAGATTTAGCCCGAGGAGAAGGCCATAAGAGTTTGGCGAAGTCTTCATTAATTTTAGAAAATTTTCAGTTTTTGAAGGAAGGCACTAAAACTACAAGTTATTTATTTTACCACAGGGGCACACCATCCCCAGTGGAGCCAATGTTATCAAAAATAAAATTTAAATTTTTGATTGATAGGGTAATTATCTTAGGTTTCATTTGTCTCATAAAATTGGTTCATCAAATTGATGAAAACTCATGAATTGGTCATTACCCTAAGTCTAGAATAGTCCATTGGTCATGTCATCAGATTCAAATATATCAAAATCTACCAAAGGTCTACATGAATTGGTTTAAATTTAGGTAGTGGCCACCTGTCTGATTTTTCCTGATTCTGCAGCGAATATAATTGCAAACAAGTTGTTTTCGCTATAGACTCACCTGACCAGTCCATAGTGAATCTGCCAGATTTATAACAGAAAACACTACAGAAACATGTTTTTCTGCACCAATAAAGGGTATAATGAGGTTTCGAGTTTTTAGAGGTTTAGGCTGAATGTGAGGTCACGTGATTGGTTATTAGAGTCATCCAAACATGCATAATCATAAGTTGCATTCATCATTACACTTCACTCCTCCCATTTGTCACTATCCCTCCCATATTCGAATTTCACCTTTTTAAATTCACCTCCAAAGTTCTTCTCTTTAATCCTCCCTTCGACCTTTGCATGCATTTGTTGATTATCATCCTTGAAGAGTCCAGCTCCATCGCAAGCAACTTGCTATTAAATTTGTCTCTACAGGTGTCACAACATCAAGAAGGCAAAATAATATTAAGGAAGATGGCCATGAAAAAGAAAACAAATAAAGGAGACTCCTGTGTAAGATACCAGCCCATGAATCTCAAGTTACTCAATGAAGACCCTGGTTTTGCAAAAGATTTCAACAATGTTGGATGCACGAAATTTTTCCAAAAACTACAAGGTTTTCATGCCCAGGTCTCAAAATATTTTATAGTCAATTTCATAGGTATAACTTCAAAGGTAGGGGTGCTGAGTTTTGTAGTGTCACCAGAGACAATTTCTCAAGCCACAGAGATACTGAGGATGGGTGAAGAGTGGTTCAAAGCCACTAAGTTTAAGATGAAAAATTGTGATGAATTTATAAAACCTGAGCACATTGGAGTAGACATGACATCTGGAATCCCAAGGAGCTACATGAAAGATAACTACTCCAAATTGCTACTAGTAATCCAAAAAAATATTCACTTGTGAGGGGAGGTTTCATATGGTCTATCAGTACCATTTCAGGCTCTTGTTTCACTTCACTATTAAGAAATCTCTATATCTTCCATTTTTCTTGTTTAGGAGCTTAGGTAAGATGTCAGACAAGCTTCAGGCTAGGCCAGAAAGTAGTGAGACCTCAATTTCCCATCATGGGTTGATCAAACTTCTGGTGTTGGAGGAATTGAAAAAACTAAACAAAGACTGGGCTGCCTTTCTTTTTCTCAGTGGTTATTTTTGGGTGTGGAGCCTGGTTATCTTCTTTCCTTTGTATCACAGCATTGGACCCCTGTTCTTAGCAAGGAGGAAACGCCACTCATAATTAAATGCTTCCTGGGAGGTCTAAGGGGGGCAGCTACGACTTTATGGAGCCCCCCCCCTGGTAGGGGGTTTCGGGGGCAGCACCCGTGAAGCTAAAAACAGATGTAAAATTGCCTTTTAAAAGTATTGTAATTTCTAGTCAATCTGGGTCGTTCATTAGGATGATGATCTAATGGTAGGAGTTATGTTTAATTTAGGGTTTTTTTCCCTAGAATGCAACCCATAATTTTGTATGAGGGTATTGTATTGCGGCTGTGCATTGTATGTGTAATATCAGAGCGAGAAACATATAGGGATACTGTGAGAGAGGAAAAAGGATATTATGACGGATTTGCTGTAGGTTGTGTCTCTTCATTTTTCTGGATAATAGAAAGGAAGGACTGGCTGTTTGGGGTGGATGTAGCCCAAACTGGGTGAACCACGTAGATCTATGTCTCTCTGGTTTTATATGTTTTTCTGTGTTTGTGTTTTCTGCATATTTTATGTGTTGCATTTCTCTGTAATATATAATTTTCTAACAACTGGTATCAGAGCCGAAGGTCTATATGGCTGATAAACTCACAAGAAAGAAGGGTTCCTGGTTCGAGTGGGAGAAATGGTGGAAGATGGTAAGTTTAGGGTCGAGAAATGTAACGGCCAAAACTTCCTACTGTGGAGGATGCAGATGGAAGATTATCTGTATCAGAAAGATCTGTACCTACCATTGAGCGGAAAAATAAAGAAGCCAATGACTATGAAAAATGCAGAATGGAAGATTCTCGATAGAAAGGCACCTGGAATAGTATGGTTGTGCCTCGCGGCATCGGTAGCCTTAAATATTTCAAAGGAAACAAAAACAAAGGGTTTGAATAAGGCATTGGTGAAACTATATGAAAAAAACTTAGCCTCAAACAAGGTATATCTTATGAAACGTTTATTTAAGATGAAGATGTCGGAAGATGGATATGTTGCAAACCATTTAAATGATTTTAATACGGTTACCAGTCAGTTAATTTTTGTAGGGGTAAACTTTGATAATGAATTTAGGGCTCTATTATTTCTGTGCTCATTTCCAGAAATTTGGAATGGTTTAGTTATGGCCATTAGTAACTCTGTCTCTGGATCTAGTACTTTAAATTTTGATGATGTTGTCGGTGCTATCCTTAGCAAGGAAATGCGACAGAAAAGCTCCAGTGAGACATTGCGTAATGATTTGAGTGCAAAGACTAGGGGAAGAAAAATGGAAAGAGGAAAGAGCTCGGGATATCACAGTAAATCAAGGAAAGGCATATCCAAGTCCAGATCGGGGATAGTGTGCTGAAAATGCGGAAAGAAAAGACACCTAAAGAAAGACTATAGATCTCGGAAGGGAAAAGAAGGAGACACACAACAAGAAAACAATCATGAAGAAAATGTGATAGGTGATGTGTTACAGGATGCTTTGATTCTTTCTTTAGAAAATGTTACTGATTCCTGGGTGGTAGATTTAGGCGCCTCATTCCATGCCACACCTGATAAGAAATATTTTCATGACTATGTTCAAGGAGATTTTTGACAAGTCCTTTTGGGTGATGATAAACCCTGTAAAATTGTTGCAATGGGTAAATTTATTGTAAAACAGTAGAATGGAAACCAATGGCTATTAAAGGAGGTAAGTCATGTTCCAGATCCGAAGAAAAATATGATTTCAACAAGGTAGTTAGGTAGTGAAGGTTGTGTGACAACTTTCACAGATAAAACTTGGAAGGTCACCAAAGGAGCCCTGGTAATAGCAAAAGGCGAAAAGGTTGGTACATTGTGTTTATGCAATGGTATTTCTAACTTTTTTAATGCTTTAACTTCCAAAGGAGCAGATGCAACATTATGGAATCATAGTCTCAGACACATGAATGAGAAGGGGATGAATATTATTCACTCAAGAAATTTGTTGCCAGGTTTGAAGAATATTGATTTGGATATCTGTGAGAATTGCATTTATGGAAAATAGAAGAGAGTCAGATTTCTCAGAGTTGGGAAAGAAAATAAGAGAAAAAAAATTAGAGCTTTTGCATATAGATGTATGGGGACCTGCTTAGGTATCATCTCTCGGTGGCTCTCGTTATTATTCTACTTTTATTGATGATGCAACTAGAAAAACTTGGATTTATTGTATTCAGAATAAATCTGATGTATTTGATACTTTCAAGAAATGGAAATCTTAGGTTAATATTGAGACAGGAAATAAGTTGAAGTGTCTTAGATCAGAAAATGGAGATGAATATTGCAGCAAAGATTTTGATAGGTATTGTTCAAAGCATGGAATTCGTAGAGAGAAGACAGTTCCAAGAACACCATAAGAAAATGGTGTGTCAGAAAGGATGAACAGAACAATCATAGATCGTGCAAGATGCATGAGATTACATGCAGGATTGCCTTTACAATTTTGGGTAGATTTTGTAGATAATGTTGTTTATATAATAAATAGAGGTCCTTCAATTTCCTTCGATGGTGGTATTCCAAAGGAGGCATGGACAGGTAAAAAGGTAAACTACTATTTTTTAAAGCCTTTTGGTTATGAGGCCTTTTTCCATATTAATAAAGAAAATAGAACAAAGTTTGAGGAAAAATCAAAGAAATGTACCGTTATTGGATATGGTGTTAATGATTTTTCTTATCGCTTATATGATTATGAAAATAAAAAAATCATTAGGAGCATAGATGTAATATTCAATGAAAAGGTCCTGTATAAGAATCAATTGCAGGAAAAGAAACAGGAAAAATAAAACAAAGAATATAGATTTCTTGATGAGATCACAAAAAAAGTAAATGTGCCTAAAAATAATAATAATCAACAACCACAACAACAACAACAACAACCACCACAACAGAAACATGCCCCTCAAACACCTAAAAGTGGTGTCAGAAGATCTACCAGGATAAGTAGACCCCTTGAACGATACTCTGCTTCATTATATTATTTATTGTTGATTGATTCTGGTGAACCTGAATGTTATGAAGAAGTAATGCAGGTTGAAACCAGGAAGAAGTGGGAGCTAGCCATGAAAGAAGAGATGGACTCCTTAATACATAACCAGACTTGGGACTTAGTCAGGTTTCCTGCAGGTAAAACAACATTACAGAATAAATGGGTTTATAGGCTGAAGGAAGAAGATGGAGGAAAACATAAGTACAAGGCTAGAGTTGTGGTGAAGGGGTTTGCACAGAAGAAAGGTATTGATTTTGATGAAATATTTTCTCCTATTTTTAAGATGACTTCAATCAGAATTATTTTAAGTCTTGTAGCAGCGGAAGATTTTCATCTTGAACGGTTATATGTAAAGACATCATTTCTCCATGGAGATATGAAGGAAGAGATCTATATGCAACAACCAGAAGTATATGAAGTCAAAGGGAAAGAAAAATTAGTGTTCAAGTTAAAGAAGAGTTTGTAAGGCTTAAAACAGGCTCCAAGGAAGTGGTATCTAAAATTTGACAGTTTTATGTCTGAACAAGGTTATACTAGATGTCACTCTAATCTTTGTGTTTATCTGAAAAAGAAAATGATGGAAGCTATATAATATTGTTATTGTATGTAGATTACATGCTTGTTGTAGGGTCTAACATGCAGGAAACAAATGTGCTCAAAATAAAATTGGAAAATTCATTTTCAATGAAGGATTTGGGAGTTGCAAAAAAAATCCTTGATATAAGAATAACTAGAGACAGGGAAAATCACAAATTAACATTGTCCCAGAATGAGTACATACAAAAGGTGTTGAAAATACTTAATATGTAGAATGAAAAACTAGTTAGTACACCTTTTGCTAGCCATTTCAAACTTAGTAATAAGATGTGCCCCAAGACCCAAGAAGAAATGGATTATATGTCTAAAGTTCCATATGCATCAGTAGTTGGAAGCTTAATGTATGCAATGGTTTGCACAAGTCCTGATATTTCACATGCAGTGGGAGTTGTAAGAAGGTACATGAACAATCAAAGAAAAGAACATTGGATGGAAGTGAAATGGATTCTCAGATATTTGACAGGTACCACAAATCAAGCATTATGCTTTGGTGGTTCAAACATTGCTCTACAGGGATATGTTGATGCAGATATGGAAGGTGACATAGATAATAGGAGGAGCGGTTCAGGTTATGTATTTAATGTAGGTGGAAAAAATGTTAGTTGGGTTTAAAAAATCCAATGTGTTGTTGCACTTTCAACAACAGAAGCAGAGTATGTTGCTGCTACAGAGGCTAGTAAATAAATGATTTGGTTACAAATGTTTAGGGATGAATTGGGTAATAAGCATGATATGGGAATGTTATACAATGATATTCAAAGTGTCATTCATCTTGCAAAGAACTCAATATTTCATTCCAGGACTAAACACATACAGTTCAAGTACCATTTCATACGATCAATGTTGGTGTAATATTCCCAATTAACCATGAGCTAGTTGGAATATTAAATTTTGTTTTGTTGCTTTGTTTTATGAATAAGAGGAAAATGGAGGTCCATAATTCTCCTTAACAATGAATAAATCAATGCTAATTTGAAAGAGATAGATCTTGGATGCTTAATATATCACCTTAAAGTGTGAAAGGGGGCTGGAACACCTTGACTGGGTCAACTTTGACCAAATCAACAGCGTTGTCATGGAGGAGTGGTCATCAATGAAAGACAGCGCAGTTTTAGATGGAGATGCTTTGCATGGAAGTAGTGCTATTATTGGATGGGGCTTAGTGTTTTCAAGCTCATATCTTATTTAAGGAAGAGGATGGCAACCATATGAGGGAGGTTGATGTATATGATATTTCTAAATATATGGTATGTTTAGACATATATCTTTTTCTTGTTGTTTAGCTGAGATTGAATTTTGTTTAGCATTGGGTGTTCCTGATTGGGAATCCCACCTCTTCCATTGAGAAGCTCTTGGAGGAGTCTTGTACTACATTTTCCACTATCAGGTTTAAGGCCAAGCTTCATCTTTCATTTACAGGGTAGATCCTATTGAGGGTTAAGTTGTTTTGCAGGTTGTAGCAGTGGAGACTAGATCTGGGTCATTTCATTGCTTATTTTCAGTGGAGAAGGCTTCCTTTCCATTGGGAGGATAGTAAGGAAGGCCCTTGTGCATATTTTCCAATCTTGGCATCAGGCCAACCATTTATTTATCCCTACAGTGCATTTTACTTCTAGATCTGTGTTATTCTTGTAGGAGGAGTTGCAGGGTGGTTTGGCACACCATTTGGAGAGTTGGTTTTCTAGTGAAAGGGATATGCCTTTCATTTAGAGGATCTATTGGAGGAGGCTATTATATTGTTCATATCAGATCAGCCACACTTTCCAGATTTGTATTTTACAGTGGATCTTCAACCCTAGGGCCTAGATGCCCATCTTGTACATGGTGTTTTGCTGAAAATACTTAAGGGGTTCTTCATTGGAGGTTGTGTAGTGCTCAAATCTGTATTGCATCTATATTTTTAGGCACATATCAACCCTAGATCTATTTTGTAGTCATTTTTTGGAGCAGTGTCTTATAAATAGCATTGTTGCAGTCTTCCAGCTTCTTATATATAGTAGCAGCACCTCTTTTGAGGTATTTTGTCCATTGGAGGCTTGTTCTTTCTTGTTGTACATCTTATGGCCCAATAATTATGCATATTTTGCTGTTGTTATAACATATTAAAGGTCTCCATATTGGCCTCTTAATTTTATATGATGATTTACATTATTGTTCCAGCATTTTGCACTATATTCCTGCTTTTCCCATTTGGGAATATTGTTTTGGGAAATGTTATAACAGGTCAAACGCAACGGAGAGTGATCCTCTATTGGGGCTTGTTTCTGTGGGTGGTTCTGGTGTCATTGTCAGTATAGGTAGGAGTTCTCCACTCATTTATAGAGTTTTATTTCCAGTAGAAGAAGTTGAAACAGAGGAATTCCCTCAGCCTACTGAGTCTCTTCCATCTCCTCTTCCTGCTAGTTATCCTGACGTTCTTTGGTCCATCGGGACCAAGTCTCAGAGACCGGCAAGTCCTTTTCCATCATATCCCTTTCTTTCGATGGCCACGACTGGGAACACAGTTTTGGTTGTGAACATTGCAAGTGTTCAGACTCCTATTTTAGTTGAAGGAGGAGGAACTATTTCCATTTCTACAATCACTTCTAGTGCTGCTGTGTTTGGATTTGGAAACACCCAAGCACATGCTTCTCAATTTGGTCCCTTTTCTTATGGAATGCCCACTAGTGGAATTCCTTCTTTCTCCTTTTCTATTGCTTCAGTCATCTCCACACCCATACCTTCTATGGCTAGTGGATCAGATTCATTTCAGGGTTCCCCTTTGGAAGTGGGCATATCCATCATTCAACCCCTTCCTTTGGATCCTTGCCTTTTACCTCTCAGAGTAAGGGTTTCAATCCTTTTTCTGGAGGTCAAAGTTCTAATGTTTTTTTAGGATGGAACCCTATTTTTATAGTATTAGGAGCGGGGAGTCAGTTCTTCACTGGTCAGCAAGGGAATGTTCCTTTCCCTTCATCGAGTACTTCTCAAGATTTTTCTCTGTTTGCAAATACTTGGAACCCTTACCAAGGGGTTTCTTCTGCATTCAATACCTATGTTGGAGGGAATTTTCCTGCGTATAGTAACTCTATGTTTGGAGGGGGTCCTTCTCCACATGTTGGGTCCTTCTCTATGGCCCGACATTTTCTACGAACAACATATGGCAACCTGGTGCCTCAACAAATCCAGGTTATTCTTTTCAGAATGTGGGGAATCCTTCCTATGGGGGATGGAATTCCCAGGCTCCTCCATGCTTACCATTTCTGGCAATGTTAAACTTTCCAGATCTATCAAAATTGACTAATGATCCTATTCAGTATAGTTTGGGCTGGCCTCCAGTCCCCACCAAGCTCCCCTCAGACATTCCAAAGTTTGAAGGGAAGACTGGCGAGGATTCGGCAAATCATATCACCACTTTCCATTTATAGTTTTCATCGAACTCCTTGATCGATGACTCGATTAGGTTGATATTATTTCAACGATCCTTAACTGGAAATGCTACCAAATGGTACATAGAGTTAACTGGATGAAGTTTTTCTACTTTTGGAGAGTTGGCTACCATGTTCTTAAATCATTTTCAGTTACCTGTCCATTATGACGTTGGGACTGATCTCCTGGCCTATTTCCAATAGGACAAGGCAACTCACATCTTTGACCATATTCAGGAATGGCGAAGAAGGAAGAGGCTCATTAAAGCCCAAATTCTGAATGAATTCCTTCTTGAATGGTTTTTGAAATCCTTACAGCCAGAAATTTCTAAGGATGTATCCCTTTCAGGGGTATTTTCTGAAGAGCGGGCTATTTTTAGGGCTTAGCAGCTAGAACTTATTTATTCTCAATCTAGAGTCCTTAATAAAAAATTTCCCGATTCTCCTCACTCCAAATTGGACTTAGCCAAAACTAAAACTAGTCCTCAGGTGACGGGCTTATCGGTTCGATTGATAGCGGTACGGCTAACCTACTAAGTCAATTGCAACAATTATCTATACAATCTTCTTCTTCTGGTCAGGTTGTGCCATTAGTGTCAACTCCCTCCCAATCCTTAGAAATTAATGTTGTTCAAACTTCTAACCCCAAAGGAAATCAAAAATCTGATGGGAAGAAGAATGGATGAAATAACAAGAAAAAGGACAAGGATGGGAAGGGGAATGCGAACAAATCCAACGATCATGTTGGAGAGGGTAAAAAAGATAATAAAAAGAAAGTGAATTTTCCATGCAAATTATGCACTGGAGATCATCTTATGCACCTTTGCCCTAAAATTCAAGATGTGCAGTGCTTGTTATCTCAACAGGGTTATTCTAGTTCCTAGGCTATGTTGATAAACCCTTTTCCCCAAGGGCAGCAATTACTTGCTGGCGCGAATCCAAATACTAGGACTCCCTCAGGGAGCAACTAGGAAGGGGAAAATTCATAAAACATATACATGATGAGTGTTCACGCAGATATCGCTACAATATCTCGTGATTATGGAGAAGCTGAGTCTTTGAAAACTAAGGTTTCTCCTGATGGTACTGAGCCACTTCATATTATGAGGCCGACTATTGAGCCTATACCTCGGATGTTGAAAGGGTATTTGAAGCGTACGACGATTAATCCTAATTCCAAGGCTTCCCAGAACTACTAGATTGTAGAAGATCTAACTCAAAGTCCTTGTGCCATGTCTGCGTTAGAGGTGCTCAAGTCTTGTCCTGCTCAGCAGAGTGCTTTGCTCACTGCTATTGGGGTTGTCGATCCAAAGAATTATGTAATGATTACATTTGAAATGTCGAATTTTAAAAAGAGACTTCCTCATCATATGGCTTATTAGGTTGACTTATCGAAAATTCAGTATCTTTTGAACGATCGTCGATGAGGGCGTTTCCACGTGTGTAATTTCTCTTGCATGATGGAAGGGTATTGGATCTCTTGCAGTTGTTCCCTCAGCCACTCTTCTTACTGCATTTGATGGTAATTCTCACAGGCCGCATGGTATTGTTCCAGCTTTTC
Organism: Pinus albicaulis; assembly: GCA_034641835.2. Classification (NCBI taxonomy): domain Eukaryota; kingdom Viridiplantae; phylum Streptophyta; class Pinopsida; order Pinales; family Pinaceae; genus Pinus; species Pinus albicaulis. The sequence goes on from CM076575.1 coordinate 121,660,125, forward strand.
CCATCTATGTTGGGGGCAAGACTATTAATATCGAAGTTGAGATAGTCGATGCAAGCTTAGACTATAACCTTCTGTTGGGGTGAAACTGGATCTATGAGATGGATTCCATTGCATCCTCATTATTTCACATTTTTTCTTTCCCCTACGAAGGGAGAATTGTCACAGTTGACCAACTGGATTATTCTCCTATATATCTGAATGCATCTTCTGACTCAACCATTCCTTTGGTGAAGGATACCAAGCCACCTGTTGAGAATATGGGGGTTGGAATGTACACTTCCTTGATGGGTACTTTTGATCTTCCACCTCCTTCAGTTCATATCAATGTTATTTCATCCTCCAAGGTTCCTATTTAGAGAGAGTTCTTCATAACTCATTATTTTTTGGACCCTTGGACCTTAGCTTCTCCTACCTCCACATTAGAAGAAGGTCAAGTGGGAGGAGTGGCATTTCCTATGTCTGCAGCTGAGATTACTTATAGCTCTATTGTTGACTCTGTAGATTCCATTCCATTTTCTCTTTCACCGGAGGAATTGGATGGAGATGTGGCTCCGTCTTGGACTCTCAGTTCATCTTCGAATTAGGATTTCCTTGATACCACTCGTCCATCTGAAGAGGCCATCCTTGAAACAATGAATGGTGTAGAGAGACCATGGGATGATTTGCATCATCGGTCTTACTTTCTACCAGACTTGCACGAAGTTGAATCAATTTTTCCTAGCCCTCAGTGTTCTGGTCTTGTTCACCCAGTCCTGAACCCTTTAGCACTAGCACAAGTTTTTTTTTCAAGGGAACATGTTTTTTATTTCTCCTACTATCCCGGTTAACATCTCTAGAGATCCCAACATCATAGAGAATGTCTTCATCGGAGCCGAGTGTCCCCTTGAAGAGATTAAAACTTACACCGATCTCTTTAGAGAGTTTAGAGATGTGTTTGCTTGGTCTTATGAGGAAATTACAGGCATAGATCCATCTATTGTCTAGCATGAGATCAAGGTATGTGAAAATGAAAATCCTATCAAGCAAAAATTTCACTCGGTCAACCCTAGGAAGGCAGTAGCTATCAAAGCTAAGGTCGAGAAGCTACTTAAGGCAGGGTTTATTTACCCCATTCCTTTAACTGAGTGGGTTTTAAATCCAGCTCCAGTGGGCAAAGAAACAAAGAATGATTCGAGTTTGCATCGATTTCTGGGACCTAAATAAAGCATGTCCTAAAGATAACTACCCCACACCGTTTATAGATCAGATCATTTATGAGTGTGTGGGAAATAAGATTTTCTCCTTCACGGACGGTTTCTCTGGATATAATAAAATTACTAGATGTCCTAAAGATCAACTTAAGATTGCATTTATTTGTCCCTGGGGTACCTTTGCTTACAAGAAAATGCATTTTTGGCCTTAAAAATGTTGGAGCTACCTTTCAGTGGGCCATGTCTTATGCCTTCTACGACATTAAACATATTATCGAGGCATATTTGGATGATATAGTTGCTCATTATCGCAAGAGAATTGATCATCCTTATCACCTCCATCAAGTTTTTGAATTATGTCGATATTACAAAATTCGGTTGAACCCGAACAAGTGTTTTTTTGCTGTCACATCTAGTTTTTTGTTGGGATTCATCGTGTCTACAGAAGGAATTTGGGTAGATCCCTTCAAGGTTGAGGCAATACTTCAGTTTCCTCCCCCGTCTTCAATTCGTCAACTTCAAAGTCTGCAAGGAAAAGTTAATTTCCTGTGAAGATTCATCGTAAATTATGCCGAGATTACAAAAGGATTTATGAGATTATTAAAGAAAGGAGTTCCATCCTTTTAGGATGACTTTTCTCAACGCTCATTCGATGCTTTGAAAAAATAATTGACCTCTGATCCTTTATTGAGTTTACCCAATTATAGCCTGGATTTCCTCTTGTACCTCTCGACAGCAGAATCTACCATTGTTATGGTTCTGGTTCAGGAAGACAATGCTCTTTCCAAGCATGTTATATAATACCTTAGTCGAGGCTTCGTAGGTCCTAAAATCTGGTATTCTCCGATAGAGAAACTTGCTTTAGCAGTTGTTCATGCTATTCAGCAGCTCAGAGATTATATTCTCCTTCGCAAAACATATGTTTTGGCAGCAGTCAATTCATTTCAGTTTTTTCTCAGTAGGCAAGTGATTGGGGGAAAATACAATCGATGGATTATGATTTCGTAGGAATTTGATCTTGATTTTATGTCTGCCAAGTCCATAAAGGTCTGCGAAACCAGATATTCTAGGTTTGATCCTTAGTATGGTCGCCATTTTTGTTTTGGGAAATGTTACCCTAAAGGTCTTGGGTTGATAAACCTTCACAGACCAGGGGCATGTCATTACAATACAGACTCAGTTAACCAACTTCTATGCATTAAACTAGAATCTACAGGTTGCAGACCTTACTAGGATATCCTTCAGTTGTAGTATCTCCCGCGGGGTGCAAACCCCCTGCAACTCTTTGTGCTCTGAAATTTGTAAATCAACAAAGAATGAACAAAAAATCCTAGTTGTACAACATATATATGTTCTAGATGTTAGTGAAAAACATGCATAATCTTATAAAAACAATATTAAATGAAAAAATTAAGATCATTATACATGTATAAAATATTATTGACACGTTAACATTAGGAACAAGATGGCACTTCTATTATTAACAATTTGTACAGTAAACAAACATGGAGAGATCACCTGAAATCTGCCACAACCTACGAGCATACCGTCCTATGGATCCGTCCAACCCCAGCCTCTCAAGATTTCTTCCAAGAAAAGTGCACAATGGATGTCACATAGGGTGAGTGAACGTCTCATGGAAACAAGGGTTTCTTGAAAATATCTGGGAAGTGCAGGAGGCACAGGGAATATATGAAACTTGGATAGGGCTCCAATAGTGTATAGTATCTATATTTCTCTCCCTCTCTTCCTCTCTTAGGCCATTCCCTTGAGGGGCTTTTATACTCCCTCAAATTAGTTTTTGCAGTTGGGAATAGTTAGGCCATGGGCTGGGGTAGTTAAGTTACAGGTACAACCGTAAACCCTACCTCAAAAGTAGGGAAATTATATATTTTTTAGTTTTTAAAAAGGCATATGCGGTTCTCTATGTATGGACTCGGTAATATACGCAGAAAAACATGGTAAGAGTTGCGTATGGGTTTTAAGAAACTATTTTTTGAGAAATATGTCCAAGTCTGAAGGGAAGGGTTTCCCAAGGCCAATGTATAAGTCATCAAGTATATGCTGGTGATAAATGATGCTATAATATATGTTATGAAAAATTCAAAGGTACATAGCCGTGTTTGATGTCATCATTACCTTGTTGGGCATGTATGTGTCATGATTGAAGCATTAGTTGTCAATTAAACCATAAAACCTTACCTCAATTCGCCTTTTGTCATATTGCACTTTATCTTTGCATGTGATTCGATCCCTAGAGAGCTGCTTCATTGAGCCAAGTAGGTTGCTGGAAGATTTGAACTTTGTAGGTGTCATCAAGCAAGCAAGGCTGTGAAGATTATAAAGCACCCATGGCTGCAAGAAGGAAAAAAAACAAAGGTGGTCATTGCCATAGGTATGAGCCCATGGACATGAATTTACTCAATGAAGACCCAACTACCATGGAGGTTTTCAGAAGAACTAGCTGCTTCTAATTCTGTCAGAGGTTGCAGGGCTTTCATCTACAGGTTTCCAAGGATTTTTCCACCATCTTCATAAGAATAGCTTCAAAGGTTGGAATTCTGAAACTTACAGTGACACCAAAGAGCATATCATCAGTAACAGGAATCCCTAGACGAGTGGAACAATGGTTTAAAGGCATCAAATTCACAATGCAGGATTACAAAGATTTCATCAAGCAAGAACACAGTGAAATTGATCTAACAAATGCTATCCCTAGGAGTTTCATGAAGGACAATTATTCAAAGTTGTTGATGGTCATAAAAAAGTATTTTACCTATGAAGGAAGGTTTCGCATGGTCTACTCCTATCATCTCAGGCTTCTTCTACATTTTTTGGGTAAGAAGTCACTTGACTTGCCTTTTTTATACAGAAGTCTAGGGAAAATGTCAGAAAAGGTTCAAATCAAAACAGAAGGAAATGAAACTTCTATTTTTCATCATGGTTTGATTAAGTTTTTGGTGTTATAGGAATTGAGGAGGTTAGACAAAGATTGGACTTCCTTCCTGTTCATGATTGGTTATGAAATTGATGTTGTCACTCCTATAAAAGCCTCCAAACCTAGAAACATTTCATCACCAGCTGGGGCAGAGGAAGTTGAAGAAGGAAATAGATCATCTCCTCTATAACCAGTGAGCATGGAAGCAGAACCTTTGCAGAAGATTGGCACACCTAAAACAACACCTGCAAAACAGAATCAGACAGTCAGCAAACAAGGCAGTAAGAGAGTCACTGGGAGTGAAAAAGTGGCTAAAGGAAACTTGGAGGATATCCTGCATGCAATTGACATGGAAGAATCACCCATTGTAAAAGTTGAAGACATTGAAGATAGAGGAAGAAATCTAAAGAAAGGTAAGACTGCCAAAAAGATATATTTTGCAGGTGATGATGCTGGTTTCATTTTTCAACCTAGGAAGCCAATGACCAGACATGCAAGGAAGGTCATGGAAAGCAGCAAAGAGATTGAGAAAATGAATGAAACTGCCCAGCCACCAAGCATCATAGATTTGTCTTCACCTGCAAAAGAAGAACTGATTATCAAAAAAAGAAAGGTTAAAGAGAAAATTATTGAAAAATAAAAAATTGAAACCCTCAAAGAGAAGTTGAAGGAGGCATGTAAAGAGATATCAGTTTTGAAGCAAGAGGTAAAGAAACACAAACCTGAGAAATTTAAATTTGAACAAATGAGGAAAATATGGGAGGAACAAGTCACAAGTGTCTCAAAAACCTTGGACAATATATAAAAGATGATGAAATAGACTCAACCATTAAGAGGGGAGGTTAAACATGTTAGGAGAATGAAATTTCACTTACAGTCCAAAAACACAACATTAAAGGACAAAGTGGAAGATCTTCAGGAGCAATTGGATTTGATTCAAATGGATTTGGAAAATAAAGGACTGAAGATGACAGTGGTAGAAGAGCCCATTAGTCAATTGATTGTAAATGAAGAGGAAACACCATAGGAGTAAGAATTAAGATGGAATATGTTTGATGAGGTTCATAACATGTAGAGAACCCAAATCTTTCATTTAGAGAGCAATTTTTGAAGACAATATTGAAAAAGAGCAATTTCTGGTTTTTTGCACAGTTTCATAGCATACCTCAGGCTTGAGGCCAGAAATACGCTACGAAAATTCCTGTAGGTGTATTTTTACCTTAAAAATCAGTTTTGTCAAGTTTTATGGAGGGATATTGATGGTTTTAAAGGTTTCATGGCATATTAAAGGTACTAGAACAACAAAAGAGTCAAATCAATAGATGGAAAAGCCATTTTTCCTATGCTACTAAAAATCGCTACGAAACTGCCTAAATTGCCCTATTTTCGTATCGGTGAGCTTTTGAAGGATTTTGAGAATCTCAACAGCACATTAGCTAGCTGGAGACCTCCAACATGTTATTGGAACTTATCAATAGATATTTATGACTCAAAAGGAGTGCCACACAACCAGCTCATCAGTCAAAACAATGTTTAAAGTGAAGGTCATCCATTCCTAAAAAGTAGCATTATGTTCCACAGATCTAGGGGTGATTTTAAGATATAAAGTGGTGGTGAATTATGGTCATTTTTCCTTCGAACATGTGACATTCATTATGTATAACCATTATGTAATTATTTCACTGATACGATAAATTAATGTAATAAATAGCAGGTAGAGTCCTATTAGGAGTTTGGTTTCTTTAAAGGATAATTGTCATTTGTCTGTTTCAAGTTAGTGGTTTCAGTTATGATAGGTGTCAGAGTAGAATTCGAAGATCTAGCCAGCCAGGCAGATCATCTACATTGTAAATAATGTCTATTCATAGACAAAACATTGAAGATTAAGGGGTTGGAGAATATTGCACCAAATTGTTGCTTTTATGTTTTATCCATTATCAGTAACACAAAGTGACATTTTACTTCGAGACCTGAGATTCACGAGTTTTTTGATGTGTTATTGATATGTATCTTTATGTTTAATCACTTTCTATAGATTTCATCTTTAATTACTCATAATTCATAATATTATGCTCTGACTTCCTTTAGTGGTGAAATGACTGTGTTTTCCTATGTTATGTTTATGAATTATTTTTGTTAAAAACCTCTATCTACCTCAGCTTCCATGTGAAGAACCACTATCACTAAGAATATTGATTGTTGAATCCATAAGCTCAATGGTAGCAAGCCTTCATTTTTCAACCTACAATCATACAAAACCAAGTTACATTTCATAGAGTTAGCCATCTAGTCTTATCCTTATTCAAAATCATAAACCCCCTTTGAGAGATCCCTCTCAAACTGAAGAGGCTAATCTTCAGTTAGAAGTGCTTTGAAAGAGTTACATTGAGTTGATTGATGAGCAGCTAATCAAGATCAATTTCTTGATAACATTTTGGTGCATCTGCCGGGAGTCGAACCCAGGTCAATTTCTTGGAAGGCAATTATCCTAACCATTGGACTACAAATGCATTATAGATAAGAATGTTTACTGGAAAGATACAAGTGGCATTGTTTTGAATTGTTTTCTGGAAGAGGAAGCTGAGAAGGTGATTGAGGAGTTTCATAAAGGATATTGTGGAGGAAATCACTATTGGAAGGCCACAACAAACAAAATTCTCAGAGCAGGGTACTATTGGCCTAACATGTTTAAGTATGTTTACAAGAAGATAGTTCCCTGCCATGAATGCCATATTTTTTATGGTAAGAAAAAGCTATTTCCTTTACCCTTGATGCCAATTTATGTTGAGGCACCTTTCAAATAGTGGGGGCTAGATTTTATTGGTGTAATACACCCATCTTCTTTAGGGCAGCATCGCTAGATCCTGATAGCAACAAACTATTTCAGCAAGTGGATTGAAGCAATCCCAACAAGGCAGGAAAATAATTTAGTCATCATCCAATTCTTAAAAAATAACATATTGTCCAGGTTTGGTTGTCCTATGAAGATTATTACTAACAATGCACAGGATTTCAAATCCAAAAGGTTGATTAGCTTTTGTCATCAGTATCACATAACACTTGGACACTCTACTGCTTATTACGCACAGGGTAATGGTCTTGTTGAATCTTATAATAAAATCATTGTGAGAATTATCAAGAAGGTACTGCAAGAAAACAAAATATCATGGCATTTAAAATATGCTCGGTGGGCTGATCGAGTATGTACAAAAATATTAATTGGTACTTCACCTTATGAGTTAGTGTATGGAGCTAAAGCCATTTTTCCCACATCCTTGGGAGTGCCTGTTATGAAATTGCTGCAAGGACTAGAGGAATAGCCTAATGCTACTCAGAGGAGAATAAACCATCTTATAGCTCTGTAGGAAAAAAGGGAGGAGGTATACAACAACCATCAGCAGTCACAAAACATAATAAAGAAGACATTTGACAGGAAGGTCAAAGAAGAAAATTTTCAGATTCAAGATGTATTGTTGAAGTGGGAGGATAGAATTGAAGAAAAGGGGAAACATGGTAAGTTTGAGAACATCTGGAAAGGACCATTCATAGTAGCTGCATTCCATGGAAACAACACTTATCTACTTCAAGAGATGGATGGAAAACCTTGTGCTGGAGGGCCTGTCAACTACAGATTTCTAAAGCACTATTCCTCTTAAGTTTTTACTGAATTTTCACTCCATTGTATATATTCCATTTTATTATGCTTTTCTGCTAATAAAGGCAGGTTGATCATCAAAATTTAGCCCGAGGTGAAGGCCATAAGAGTTTGAAGAAGGCTTGGAAAATTTCAGAGTTTTATCTCTAAAAATATGGATGGCACTAGAACTACAGGTTCTTTGGTGTACCACAGGGGCACACCATCCCATGTGGAGCCACTATTATCACTCATAAAGTTGTGAAACATTTCTTGACATGGTAATATAGTTCACTCATCAAAAGGATCAGGTCTCCTTATCCATTTCAATGTGGTATAGGGAATTTTTTGTTTTTTACATTTTTTAGCCTATCTTAAGTTTCATTATCACCTCCATCTATGTCATTTCATGTCAAATTAGTCCTCATATGGTGTCAATTTTCATTCCCCATGCATTTAAAATAAAAAAGGGCGCATTTGTTAGTTTTTCAAATTTTCGTAGCATTTTACACAGGAAAACAACATATTTCACTATGAAACTACCTAATAGTTTCATTGCAAAATTGTCAGAGGCTAAACTAACTTTGCTACGAAAATCTTTTTTTTTTAACCTGTCTTGTTAGATTCACTATGAAGTGTCATTTTATGATTGGATGAGTTAGGGTGGAGGTCATTCAAGTCTGTTATGATAAATTCGAAGGTACATAGCCATGTTTGATGTCATCATTACCTTTTTGGGCATGTATGTGTCATGATTGAAGCATGAGCTGTCATTTAAACCATAAAAGCTTACCTCAATTAGCATTTTGTCATATTGCGCTTTATCTTTGCATGTGAGTCAATCCTTGGAGAGTTGCTTCATCGGGCCAAGCAGGTTGCTGGCAGATTTGAACTTTGCAGGTGTCATCAAGAAAGCGAGGTTGTGAAGATTATAAAGCACCCATGGCTGCAAGAAGGAAAACAAAAAAAGGTGGTCATTGCCATAGGTATGAGCCCATAAACATGAATTTTCTCAATGAATACCCAACTGCCATGGAGGTTTTCAAAATAATTGGCTGCTTGCAATTCTGCCAGAGGTTGCAGGGCTTTCATCCATAGGTTTCCAAGTATTTTTCCACCAGCTTCACAGGAACAGATTCAAAGGTTGGAATTTTTAACCTTACAGTGACACCAGAGAGAATCTCATTGGCAACAAGAATCCCTAGAGGAGGGGAACAATGGTTTAAAGGCATAAAATTCACAATACAAAATTGCAAAGAGTTCATCAAGCAAGAACACGGTGAAATTGATCTGACAAATGCTATCCCTAGGAGTTTCATGAAAGAAAATTATTCAAAGTTGTTGATGGTCATCCAGAAGTATTTTACCTATGAAGGAAGGTTTCACATGGTCTACTCCTATCATCTCGGGATTCTTTTGCATTTTGTGGATAATAATTCACTTGACTTGCATTTTTATTTATACAGAAGTCTAGGGAAAATTTCAGATAAGGTTCAAATCAAAACAGAAGGTAATGAAACTTCTCTTTTTCATCATGGTTTGATTAAGTTTTTTGTGTTAGAGGAATTGAGGAGGTTAGACAGATATTGGACTTCCTTATTGTTCATGAGTGGTTATGAAATTGATGTTGTCACTCCTAAGAAAGCATCTAAACCTAGAAACATTTCATCACCAACTGTGGTAGAGGAAGTTAAAGAAGGAAATAGATCATCTCCTCCAGAACTAGTGAGCATGGAAGCAGAACCTTTACAGAAGACTGACACACCTAAAACAACACCTGCAAAATAGAAGCAGACAGTCAGCAAACAAGATAGCACGAGAGTCACTAGGAGTTAAACAGTGGCTAAACGAACCTTGGAGGATATCCTGCATGCAATTGACATTGTAGAATCACCCATTGTGCAAGCTGAAGACAATGAATATGGAGGAAGAAAGCTAAAGAAATGTATGACTGCCAAAAAGCTAGATTTTGCAGGTGATGATGCTGGTTTCATTTTTCAACCTAGGAAGCCAATGACCAAACATGCAAGGAAGGTCATGGAAAGAAACAAAGAGACTGAGAAAATGAATGAAACTGCCCAGCCACCAAGAATCATAGATTTTTCTTCACCTGTAAAAGAAGAACTGATTATCAAACAAAGAAAGGGTAAAGAGAAAATTATTGAAAAACCAGAAATTGAAACCCTCAAAGAGAAGTTGAAGGAGGCAGGTAAAGAGATATCAGTTTTGAAGCAAGAGGCAAAGAAACACAGAGCTGAGAAAGTTTAGTTTGAACAAATGAGGAAAATATGGGAGGAACAAGTCACAAGTGTCTCAAAAACCTTGGAAATTACAGAAAAGTTGATGAAATGGACTCAGCCACTGAGAGGGTAGGTAAACATGTTAGGAGGATGAATTTGCACTTACAATCCAAAAACAGAGCATTAAAGGAAAAAGTGGAAGATCTTCAGGAGAAATTGGATTTGATTCAAATGCAGTTGGAAAAGGAAGGATGAAAGATGACAGTGGTAGAAGAGCCCATTAGTCAATTGATTTTAAATGAAGAGGAAACACCACAAGAGTAAGAATTAAGATGGAATATGTTTGATGAGGTTCATAACATGTAGAGAATCCAAATTTTGCAGCTGGAGAAAATTTTTTTAAGACAATCTTGAAAACAACAATTTTTGGTTTTTTGCACAATTTCGTAGTGTACCACAGGCTTGAGGCCAGAAATACGCTATGAAAATTCTTGTAGGTGTATTTTTTCCTTAAAAATAAGTTTTGTAAAGTTTTATGGAGGGATATTGATGGTTTTCAAGGTTTCATGGCATATTAGAGGTACTGGAACAACAAAGGAGTCAAATAGATAGATGGAAAAGCCATTTTTCCTACGCTACTAAAACTTGCTATGAAACTGCCTAAACTGCCCTGTTTTCAAAGCGAGGATATTTTGAAGGATTTTGAGCATCTCAACAGCACATCATCCAGTTGGAGTCCTCCAGCACGTCATTGGACCCTATCAGCAGAGATTTATGACTCAAAGGGAGTGCCACACAACCAGCTCATCAGTCAAAACAACGTTTAAAGTGAAGGTCATCCATTCCTAAAAAGAAAAATTATGTTCCACAAATCTAGGGGTGATTTGAAGATATAATGTGGTGGTGAATTAGGGTAATTTTTCCTTCGAGCATGTGACATTCATTATGTAACCATTATGTAACTGTTTCACTGATAGGATAAATGGATATAATAAATCATAGGTAGAGTCCTATTAGGAGTTTGTTTTCTTTAAAGGATAGCTATCATTTTTCTGTTTCAAGTTAGTGGTTTTAGTTATGAAAGGTGTCAGAGTAGAATTCTAAGATCTAGCCAGCTAGGAAGATCATCTATGTTGTAAATAATGTCTATTTATAGACAAAACATCAAAGAGCAAGGGGTTGGAGAATATTGCACCAAATTGCTGCTTGTATGTTTTATCCATTATCAGTAATACAAAGTGACATTCTTCTTCCAAACCTGATATTCTCATGAGTTTTTTGATGTGTTATTGATCTATATCTTTATTTTTAATCACTTGTAGTATATTTCATCTCTAATTACTCAGAATTCATAATATTATGCTCTGACTTCCTTTAGTGGTGAAATGATTGTGTTTTCCTATGTTATGTGTATGAATTATTTTTGTTAAAAACCTCTATCTGCCTCAGCTTCCATGTGAAGAACCACTGTCAATAAGACTACTGATTGTTGACCCCATAAGCCCAATGGTAGAAAGCCTTCATTTTTCCACCTGCAATCATACAAAACCAAGTTACATTTCATAGATTTAGCCATCTAGTATTATCCTTATTCAAAATCATAAACCCCTTTTGAGAGAGCCCTCTCAAACTGAAGAGGCTAATCTTCAGTTAGAAGTGGTTTGAAAGAGTTACATTGAGTTGATTGATGAGCAGCCAATCAAGATCAATTTGGTGATAATAGTTCAATGCTCCCTGTGTGTTTCGCGACATGGACTAACCACCTCTCGTGGATCCTAACTCCGACAATTGTAATGGAGACTAAAGCCTGCGGGTTTTTGTCTAACACCAATCGTGGATCCTAAATCTGACGATTGTAATGAAGACTAACACCTGCAGGTTTTGTTCTAACGACAATCATGATTCCAACATAACATATATACATCATTCTAACCGGAGTCCAGTCATCAAATACCATGACCATATCAATCAAATACCATGACCTCATGCAAGACGACAACAACCATATCAACATGCACTTTACCACATATAAGCACTAACATGCATAAACAATGCATAACCAATCATACACTCATGACAACACAATTAACAACAACACCATAAAATTTTACATAGAGACATCACTACAACCATGACCAACACCATGGATATGCAACAAGCATATATACACAAAGGATGACTAACACATGTGCAAATGACATGAATGTGTGACCAACACACACTGCTCATCCATTCCAAGGGGTGAACTTGGCTCTGATACCACTTTGTAACCACATTTACCCAAGATACCTGGTCCACTAGGGTAAACATGTGGCGGGAGGATACTATGATCTTATTCAACCTCCTAGGTCACTTTAAGGAAGTGGAACTGACACCACAAAACTACACATACCTTATGCACCTACTACAGGACACCCAAGAGCCATTCAAACCTTCCAAAAGGAATGCCCCTAAATTAAACATACATTTTAGTACATAAATCCCCCAGTCGCTCCCTTGACATGGGCAAGAGTGCAACTGGAAACCTCCAGCCACTTGCACAACATGGGAGGGTGTGCGACTGGGGATGTTTCCCAGTAGTTTTGAGCCTACAACCCCAATTTTTGTGCCACTTTTCCATGCCCAGGGCTCAGTTCTCTGCCTTGAACTCAATGACACTTTCAGGAATGAAATATAACAATGAAATAATGATACAAATGAAATTACTTGAAAAAGGACTTGACTCGACCCCTACTAGCCATGACAAGCATTTCATCAAACATGTCACAAATATGTAATATATAGGTTTAAACAAGAAATCTAAGGATAGGGGCCTCATACTTATCTAATAATCACTAAGAATCAATGTTCACTTATATCATTAACTGCATTATCATCTATTAGGTCGTATATTCATTTCTCATCCATTTACAAATAAAAAAATGATGAGAGCCATACATGTTCATTGTCAAAAAATAAATCCATAACCAACATATAAACAACATAAATATTGAGTATACAACATCCATAAATGTTACATATAATCTAGTAAAATTACACATAAATTACCAAGGAAATGAACTCTTATTCATGAATGAAAAAGCAAACCTGGTATGGTACTACCACGTTCCACCTGACCATAGATTGGTTGAGCCAAATATCTCTTCATCCAATCACCCCCGTGCCATATTCCAAGCACGAATGTGAGACTCAAACCAAAAGAACCAACCAGGGATTCCTGAGAAGAAAACAACTCACCCTCATCAATAGAAACTGGCTTTACCACAATCCTCATGAGCTCACTAGGCCATAAAAAATAAATATGTCTTATCAGGCTTTACCATGATCTCCACCATATCACTAGGCCCAAACAAGCATGGATGCCACCATATTTATCCATCTACACTGTGAGGAATTTTATTTTTTCCTAGTCTCTATGATTTACCACAATCCACACCATATCACTAGGTCCTAACTGAGACCCCACTCTCTAGGTTTACCGTATATCCCATCTTGGTATTCCTAGGACTGATGGAGAGCACCCACCTCCAGGATTTATCATATATCCTTCCATTCACCAATCAAGGATTCCTAGGCCCTCCAAGGCAACAAAAAATCTGGCTTTACTGCAACCCACAGTCTGTTTTAGTGTTGGGGCCCTTGTTTTGGACAAGACATTTTTGAAGTTGTGAAAAACCTAAAGACATGTGGCAGAGCACAAAAAAGATAGACAGGGAGTTGTTGCAGCTGTGGAAAACTTGAAGGTAGGTGGTGGAGCACAAACATATGACTGCACAAATGGTAGAGACAGGAGACAAGGAACTAGCAGTAGAACTCCCAGTGATGAAAAAGAGATAGAAGGCAGTGGAGCGCAAGGGAACAGGCTAGAGGAAGAAATGACTACGAGGATAGTTAGAGGGTGATAGAAGAGTAGAGTGGAGGAAGAGCTCTATGGGGTTGTATGTACTGAACTTAATTGTATTGGACTCTGCAGAGTATATTTATATTTTTTTTATTTCAGTTAACGAAATCACACTGATGTTGTGTTACGTACTATGGAGTAGTTGATGCTTGTTGATTATGGTGTATGTATGTCTATTTTAAAATTTTAATTCGGTGCTCAAAATATTTATGGATGAACAATAACTTGCTTCTTAAAAGTTAATATATATGAATGTCTTCTGTATGCACTTGAGGGATGACTTGCGTTAGTGATATTTTCTTGATATTATTTATCTAGTCTCTAATCCCATAAGGTCACGGCATGCCTCGGGTGATACTCCTTGCTCTATTGAGCAGGGTTAAAATGTAGGCATTGTCCTAGACTATAGTGGAAACCTTGTTGGCTCCAAGATTGAACCTGGGTCTTTCCTAGAGACCTCCTTTTTCTCCAACAAACGGTTCCGTTGCCGGGACCTGAAAATTTATCTATAAGCTAGAACATGGTATCGAGGATCTATGAAAGAGAACTTTGTAGCTAGTGGTACGATCACGTAGATTAGTTCATATCACAATAAGAGGAGCTTCAACAGCAAAGGGAAAATATTGTTAATGATGAAGTCCTGTTTTCTGATTCAACGAGCGACTTGTATGAAATATTATGGGGAAAATTTCCTGAAGAGCTCCATAACTAGTTGCGAAGACTCCAGATCAAGTCACTTCCTAAAGGGTTGCGTTGAGTTGTCATAGTTGGACACGCATAGATCTAGCAGTGCTACATCGCTTAGATACAAATCTAACCCGAGCAATAGATTTTTGGTTACAAGCTACCTTGGAGGGGTACATCATAGAGTTTGCAGCCGAGTGCTACCAATATTTTACAAAAGCCTAAGATATATTGAAATCTAGGTTGCGGGGAAAGTTGTTGAAAGAAATATCATTATGGATTAAAGCTCTAATGGTAGATGAGAGCCTAATGTTGTTCCAAAGCCTCGATATGGAGACCTAAACCTCCAGTACTGGGGGAAGGAGTTGATGGAAAGATGCTACGAACTAGGAAAGAGGGGGAATAGGGATATGGATGTCGAAACCTCCAATAGGCTGAGAGAGCAGAGAGCACATCGGAGGGCGTAGATTGCTAAAAGGTGGCGGGAAGGGCGATGCGAGAGTTTTAAAATCAGGAAAGGAATCAATAGAGTTAGGAATAGGCGTCGTAGATGACAGAAGAAAGAGAAGGTTGGGTGGGACCCAAAGGAACGAAAGAGTCCATCAAGGAAGTTAGGAAAGTTTATAAGAGCCAAGCCTGAAGAGATAAGGGAAAGAAGTCCAATGAGGAGGACACGCACCCCAAGGAGGAGTCCGATGTGGAGCTGAATGTTATGATGCATCAACTATTTCAAGAGAGGTTGGCAACCATAATGTAGGGTAATCCTATTCCCCAAGTTTCAAGTAGCACTAGTCCTTACCTTCCCCTGGTACTCTATCATCTACCTGATAAGTTCTTCATAAAGTTACAGGAGTTTAGCAAGTTGTGTAGTACTAACTCCACAGTATAGCTAGTAGCAGAATCTCTCAGCCAAGAAGTAGAGGTTTTATATTAGTACCACCAACACAAGTGAAGATGGCAGGACCATTCACCCGATACCCAAATTTTTTGGAAAAGGTAATGACGATGTAGAACAACATTGGTATTTGTGTGAAGAAATTTGGTGAGCTCGATAGACACCAGATGCAGTCAAGTTAATTGAATTTGAAACCACATTAAGAGAAAGAGCTTTACATTGGTTCATCAAATGGTCTGAAGTGCACCTGAACCCAACAATAGATGATGTTAAGAGGGAATTTGTTCAAGAATTCGAGCTACCTCAAACGAATCAACAAGGATTGTTTGAGCTATGGGAAATAAAATAGTGGGAAGGATAAACAACCTGGGATTTGATGAGAAGATTCAAAGACGTGATTGGAAGGCTAAGTTACCCAATCGATCCAAATAACTAGCGGGACTAGTTTATTAAAGCACTCCTATCGTTGACAAGGACATCATTGACACAACAGAAGATTGATACCCTTTAAGATGCACTGGAGCAAGCAAAGAAAATTGAAGCAATGTTTGGATACCCGTAGGATTTCAGAGGGGGAGTAGCGGTGCAAGATCCATCCATACTAGGACTACAACATCAAATAGCTAATTTGACAAAGAAACTAAAATATATTTAGCCGGTACGACCCCCAAGATCCAATGAATGGTGTACACATTGCTTGATGGAAGGACATGTAGTCATAGAAATGTCTGAGGTTGCGGGGAACCAATGTGGGGAATTTTGTGGTTGGAACATAGTGGGCCCCACCAGTTGGAGGATTTGCGCAGATAAATAATCAAGGGCTATACAAAATGCAACCCCACTTCCTAGGGTTTCCTAATCAGCAGAATCAAGAAGCAACAGAATGCTGCGAAATGTGCAAAGGTATTGGTCATCCTCCATGACTGTGTCCAATTCTGCAAAAATATTCAAATGTTCCAAACAATGTTTATTGCGATTTTTGTGCCTCAACAACTCATCATACAGAGCAATGCAAAGTCGTGGATGCATTGGAAGAACGATTGGATAGATCTTCCTATAGAGTAAATGAGACTCTGTTAGTCATCAGTGATTTTTGATATTTGTATATGACTAAATACTTGCCCTATATTTCTAAAAACAAGATTCATGAATATTGTTAGTTTTAGAAATCTCACTTCTTTCATTATCCTTAAAACAAAATTTTCACTATTTTACTACTCTGCCATTCCTTGGTTAGAATACCACTCCTAAAATACCCCTCATGGGCTCATGCCACTCATCTTTATCCTATTTTCCTACCCATAACCTCAGTACTCTGTTTTTCCTTTGCCTCACCCCTCCGCTTTCCACCTAGGATTGCTAAACAACCTGCTCCTTCTCATATTCACCAGGTGCCTCAAGCATTTATGGTCTCAAAAATATCTCTGTAGGCTCTTTAGATAAATCGAGTACATTTGATTTTGGATCTTCAATACATCAATTTGTCAAAAAAAACTCTGTTTTTTACACATGAAGACCCCAAACCAAAACTTTCAGTCAAAGACCAAGTCAAAGGAGCCTCCCACTAGGTCATTAGGGTTTCATAGGTTGTAGGGTTATCCTTGGTGTTTTGAAGCACTGTTTTTCATGTGATAGAAGCTGAATCAAATGTGAAAGAAAGTCAGCACCTGTTTTCCCAAGATAGATCAGAAAAATCTCCAAGGAATACTACCTTATCAAGTTCAAGTTCTGCAAAGGGCAACTATTCATTTTGACATTTCTGCAGGAGTGTAAAGGTGACTATCAGCAAAAAATTGGTAAGGTAAGAGGTCTGATCCTATTTAAAGACATTCATAGCAAAACAACAGGGAGTAGTTTATGTCCAAGGAGAGATCAGGGTTTATAAGCCTGATTAGGCCAGAAGTGTGCCAAACAAGGATCCAATGCAGCAGAACACATGGAGGAGGCACACCAAGTGAACCAAAAATGGAAGAAGTTTTTTAGAAATTATGAATGAAAGAGGGAAAAAGGTGAGGTGAACTGGACAGAAATGAATGAACTTGAAAGGGATATAGATAAATTAGAAGACAACACTAATAATTCTTCTAAAACAACCCAGAAACCTAAGGTTTTGGAAACATAGGCAAGGGAGGTAAAGTGAAGTTGTTAGGCCTCCATGATGATAGCAGAAAGAAGGTTTGAAGAGACTGTTGTAGGTGACTTCCAGAGTTTTCCAAGGTAAAGTGTTTCACTGCCTCAAAAGGAAAAGAATGCAAAGAGTATCAGTGAAAGAAAGGTCAAGCTCCCATTTTCAGTCATTTACACTTAATAATCAAAGGAATAAAAACATAGGGTTTAGTTCCAAGATGGAAATCCAAGCTGATCATGAGGTTTTTGTTGTGTAATTGAATGTGTCAAACTCCAAGAACATCAGAAAGGGCTAAATCAGTATGTCATGGCACCTGCAAATCACAAGTGGCCAAAAGAGGAGATAGCATACATGATTGTGAAGACTATGGTACTTGTCAAAGATGGATTCATCATGCCTAGAGATCAATGAGAAAGATGAAAACAAGTTTCTCAGTCACCCATCAAGCAAAAGGCAATTTAATCTCCAAGGTAAGAATAGAAATTTTTTAAAGATGCTACCACCATGCAAGTGCCTAAGGTTGTCAAAGTGAGTTTAGCATGTTCCAAAGATCAGAGGGAAGAGAGTCACTTCAAGGTTTTCATGACACTTATTGACTGAAAGTGATTGAAAGACATGAACAATCTAAAACATAGTAAATCATGTGACTCAGACAAACATCTGCACAACAAAGTGTTAATGGCATCAATATGCCAAAGGAAGTCAAAGTTCACCATGTCAACAACCTGAAGAGCAACAAAGAAAAATGCTTAGAAGGGAAAAGGACCATTTGAATGTTTTTAAGCCACCTACTACAAAAAAGTAAAATAATATCAGTGAAAGTGACAAAGAGACTAAAAACATTATAAAGTGGGTCTACAAGGGTTAAATTTATTTTCCTACGACTATGAAGGGTCATTGTGTTTGTCACTTGGCTCATTTTTCACTTGCAAAAGCGTAAAAAACCTTCAGGGAGAAAACTCAGATTTTCAGTGAAACTTTGGGTGAGTTTTCCCGATGTTGCGTGTTTGTGTAGGTGCTATGCATTAGAGAGATTTCACAATGTAAATTTACACTGTGTTGTGCGTTCAGACGGGCGCTACCCATTCGCCCAGAACTGCCTGGTAGACACAGGAAAACATTCAGCACTGCGTGTTGGGGAAGCTCGACAGGCCTGAACGCATTCAAGCACTGCGCTCAGGAGGCCTGACACCCAGGAATGCGTGCAGGTTTTGTGCGTAGGGTAGAAGCGACTCGACTGTGCGTTCATGCACTGCGCCTTCGCCAGAAACCCTTCCTCCACCTGCAAATTGCCAAAAAATGACAAAAGGACTCTTCCAAGCTGCATCCAAGGACCTCCAAAGACATTGAAAGTTGGTAGGTGGATGTCTAGCCTTTTCATCCAATGAAATTTTGATGATTCAATGTTAAAGGAAAATTGGCAAAGCCCTGAGGACTAGAAACCCTAAGTCTTCATGACAAAAACCCTATTTTAACCTCCAAGCAAGAATTTATCAGTCAAGAAGGGTGTGAAGCAGGGTAATTGCAGTGAGTTCAAGTTAACCATTCATCAAATATTAAAGGGCTAAATCATACACTTACACCTTCCTATCACTCACTTGCAAAGGTTGCCTTTCACCATCATCCCAAATCAGTCCTCATATCAAATTTCACAAATAGAGCTAGGATTTGTTTAAAGGCAATAGAAATCAAAATTTCAGGAGAAGGAGGGAATGTTAGCAATGAAGGAGGCCAAGTTCCTATGAGGCAGAAGCAAAAAGGTGGGAAGGTCAATAGATTTGAACCCCAAGACACTATGGAGCTTAATGCTTCTCCCATGATCATCACCTGTTTCCAAAATGTAGGGTGCTTTCAGTTTTTTGAAAATGTCCAACAGGTCCAAAGTCACCCTGAGCTCACTAGGTTGTTTATCCTCAACCTACACATTAAAAAAGTGAATCTTTCAAGGTTAGACTTTGAGCTATCATCATATGCCATTGCCCATGCTACAGGCATACCCAATGTTGGTGAAAAGTGGTTCAAAAGAGCAACGTTGGACATAAGCTGCTATGAGCCATTTATCAAACCTAGGTACAAATAAGGCTACAAATCTATTTTTCCTTTTTCACACCTACTGGAGAGGTATGCACCCTTAATGAGGGTCATCATGAAATATTTTACATGTGAGGGGAGATACTCTAGGCTCTACTCCTACCATATCAGATTACTCATGCATTTTACTAGGGTTAAAATGCTTCATTTACCCTACTACCTATATAGGAGTATCTACGAGATGTCTTCTGTTGTCCAAAGGAGGAACTATTCCCATCAAATTCAGAGTTTGACGTTCCACCACTCCTTGATCAAGATGGTTTTTCCACATCAGTTAGAGAAAAAGGGCATACCATGGGAGGTGTTCATTACTCATGAGGTCTTCACAAACCCACAGCCCCATCATCAGCCAAATTTACCCTCATCATCTCATCCTCCTCCCTCTACTCCTCCATCACCTCCTACAGATCATGCCTCATCATCTACACAAATATCCTCTCCTCAAGAAAACCTCCCTTCCTCACCTTCTCCCAATGCATCAGCCAAAGAAGAAAGTGACTATGATCAGCAATCAAATACTATTGAAGGAGACAGAAAATATTAATTAAGCAATGATGAAGAAGAGGACAGTAAAGAGGGAGAAAATGAAGAAGTAGGGGGCATTGATGTTAGCATGGAAGAAACAAATGATGATAAGGGCAATGATGATGTTGAAGATGAAGAGGCAAAAGATAGTATGGACACAAAAGAAGGAAGTGGCAGTGAACAAGCAAATGACAAAGAAACACATGATAATGATGATGTTGAAGATGAAGAGGCAGAGGTAAGATATGAAACATAAAATATGGAAGAAAATGAAGATGATAAAAATGAAGAAAATGAAGAGGCTAAAGACAGTATACGCACAAATGAAGCAAGAATCAGTGAGGGAAAGGACGGTAAGGAAAATTACAGCAGTGACACCAAGGATCAAAATATCAAAGAATACATTCATGAAAACACTGAAGAAAATGAAGAATTTGATGAGAGAAATAAAGAGCACAACCTTGAGACTCCTAGCAGTAATGACGAACAAGGTGAAGGCAGTACAAAGGATAGTGCAGAAATCAGTGAAGAGGCCAACAATGAGGCTGATGTTGAAGGCAATGGGGTAAGTAGTAGTAAAGGTAATTAAGAGGAAGACATGGAAAAAAATTATGGTAGCCATGATCAAGACACCGAATGATCACAATCAGACATCTTCCATTGACATATCAAAGAGGAGAAAGGAATTTGTTTGCTTCCTCTAAAAGGCAAGGGACCATGCCATCCACCTCAGCTAAGAAGCTTGACAAAGGCAAACAAAATATCAAAGAAGAAGAAGAAGAAGATCAACATGAGGTTGAGAAAGAGTTTGAAATCATTCATATTGACAGTGATGAGGAAAATGAAGCAAGGATCTCAAACTTTCTCCTCCAGAACAAAAATTCCAAAATTGAAGAGCTCCAAGCAAATCTAGATAGGGCCAAGAGTGTGAATAATGTCCTTGAGATGGAGAACAAACAGCTAGGGGCACAAAATGCCATTTATGAGGCTAGAGAAATCAGAGCCCGGAAAGAAGCTCAAAGGGCACAGGTAAAGCTAGAGTAATTCATGGGCACCTATGAGTAAAGTGAAGATGAAGAAGGACAATCTAGAAGAAGACCAAGAACCATGGGTTTAAAGAAGGCCTTGGCAAGACAAAGAGAGCAAGAGTCCGCCTTGGTAGAGCAGCTCCCTCTAAGTGAGTTTCTTGCCATGAAGATAGAATATGATTGGGAGCCTTGGCTAGAAAGAGCAAACACACACTTGGAGGCCAAATTGGAAAAGGAAAATAGAGATCTTGACCTCCAAAGGAAGATGACCAAACACTATGCATTGTAAAATCAAATTGCAAAGGCTAAGCTCAAAGGAGCCCTTGCCGAAATAAAATCACTCAAGGAGGAAAAATACCAAGCAAACCTTGGAATATTGGCTGAAGCTTCTCTATAGGCCTCCCAAACCCCATAAGGAAGATATCCACCAATTTTGGGAACTTTTTGAGAATTTTTGATTTTTTGCTAATTTTAAGGCCTGAAGGTGCAGAACCCTTGGCGCTACGCTTTCATATCAGGAAGCCTTAGGAGTAAAAATTTGCATTTGTGGAATCCTTAGCTCAAGTACAACATGCTCACCAAATTTCAGAGCATTTGGAGCATTTTTGGTCCCTCAAAAGGCTAAAAAAACACCTCATTTTTCACCTTTCTGCGTCATTTTCAAGACTGGTGCTACGCCTAGAGCTGCCTTGGGAGATTCAATTTTTGGATAGGTAAATGGAGCCCAATCAGAAAAACAAGGGAATTTTTGGAAATTATACTCGACAGGCTTTCCAAAGAGCCATCACGAAGCAAATTCTGACATCGGGAAGGGCATCAAAACTTGGCTACAAGTGGACCCAGTTTTCCTGTGCATGTGCTACGCCTTCAAACCTCACTGTTTCACCTTTAATGTGAAAAAGTCAACAAAAGACACTCATTTATGAAAAAATGATATTTTAGTGTTTTTTGGGGCAAATCACTCCAAATTTAGGTGCTAAGAGTTATTTTTTCATTTATTTCAAGAGATATTTTGTGTCTTGGGCCTTGCATGATCTCTTAGACATAAATGGCATTTATGAGTGCTTTTGACATTTTCAAACCCTAGTTAGGGTTTTTTCCCTCCTTTGCTAGATAAATAGAGCATGAGGGCCTTATTGTAAAAGGTTGGCATTTGATGACTCTTAGGAGCAATACATAGTTTTTTTTTGGAGATTGAAGAGAAATTGGTGTTGTGGAATTTGTGGATGGCTTGTTTTGATTGATGATGGAGAAGGCTTGCTTGCAGGATCCCTGAGCATGGTTAATGGTGATGTGCTTCTATTCAGTTCTTGTTTTCTTATGTATCATGTTGTTACATCCTTATATATTGCAGTAGAAAAAAGGTTTTAGACAAGAAATGTTTTTCAAAGGCACCTTAGCTCTCTTTTTTCTTCACTGCCTCTATGTTTTCCTCTGCTAGGTCAGTTTAGAGAATTCTCAGTTGCTCTCTAGACCCACCCAAGCTTGTTTATCTTATGAATGATTCAATATAGTAGACATCAAAGATGTTTTATGGTTAGCCCCGTTTGTTTGATTTCACTAAAACATTGTTCTTGAGATCTTTATTTGAAGTATCACTAATTAGGTTTTGCCAAAGAGGCTATGTTTTGATCGTACACTTTGTCCAGTCTTGAAAGGTTTCTTTAGAGGTCTTTATGGCTATGATCAATGATGTTTAGGAGTTCAAATTCTTTGGTCTATGTTATATGTCTATCTTAAATGTTTTCTAACCTTGAAGGTGAAATCACTAGAAGTTAAATAAGTTTCTTGCCTTCTATATTTCATTGGATTGTTTGTCTTAAATGCTTATTTGCTTGAGTTTAATCAAAGAGTTATTGGTTTTCCCTATCTTATGATTACTTCTTCATGCTAAATAGTGTTGAAGGCCCTTCTTTTTAAATTATTTTACAAAGGATTCTTAATTTCCCTTTTCCCTACTTTGTTCTCAAACTTGATGTTCATTTCATCTCACACAAACCTTGAAAATCCATTTGAGCATGCTATATTTTCCCTGTGATGCACCCTGATTTATTGTTGAACTTTCCATGAAATTTTATAGACTCCATAGCCCAATGACTTGAATATTTCCTCACTCCATCTATTCTACTTGATCATCTACCCAACCAAAACAAACAAACAAAACCCTAAAACTTAACAACTAGCCTAAAATCAAACACTAAAAGCAAACAAGTTCACATCATTTGCACAAAATAGAGAGAGCCCTCTCTGAGTCTAGGAAGGCTAGGTCCTAGGACTCCAAATACTTGTCTGATGTTACCCCTGTTCATTTTTTCTCACCAATCTAACAAATTATGGGGACCTAATAGACTCCACGAGGACGGGGGGGGAATGAGAGGTAGAAGAACTGGAGGAAGAGGAGCGGTAAGGTGATATAACTGTGATCAAGAAGGTCACGTAGCGAGGTAATTTCTGATACCAATAAGACCATGGTGCTCCCAATGCAGAGTAAATGCACATGCTACTGAAGACTACCCAGAGCTGATCAAGAGGTGGGAAGAGAGAACCGGGAAAAGAGGAGCTAACCTAGTTAATGCGTAGCCAAGGATAGTAGAGCCTCAACCTATGCAAAGTGTAGCTATAGTGACCCGAGGAGGGAAGAAAACATGGGACGATGCACAAGAAATGGACTCGAAAAAGTTAGTCAAACCCGCATCCCCAAAGAAGGTTTTTAGCCCAGATTGACAGAAGAAGTATTTTAAAGAAGAACTAGATACATTATCATGGATAAGAAGACATAAGAATATGGATTTTCTATAACCATCTAGTGAAGGAGAAAATATGGTCCCTATAGGGACACCTATAGAAGATTGGTTCCGATTGTTCCTGAAAATTGTAAACAATGGACATATGCTAGAACAACTAAAGAAAAATTTGGAAATGGTTGTGCAAGGAGGAGAAGGACAAGGAACTCAAGTAACACAGCTGAAAAATACATAATAAGAGTAAAAATAAATAAGATAAGGAATGGAAAAGAGTTATGTATAAAAACTCAAGTTGCGGGATTCCAAATACAAGACACAATGCTAGATCTTGGATCAGATGTCAACATTATACCTAGAAAGACATGGGAAGCACTAGGAAAATTGAAGCTGTCATACTCACCAATATAGCTAAGAATGGAAAATCAATACTGCACTGTACCAATAGGGAGGCTGGAAGAATTTGAGGTTGACATTGCGGGAGTAGAAACCTATATGGGCTTTGAAGTAATAGATGTCATGGGTGACAAGGATCCTTTTCCTGCTTTGTTGGGGATAGATTGAGCTTTCGAAAATTATATAGTTATTGATTTCAAGAAAGAGATGATAATATTTGAGAATGGTGAAGTCAGAGTGGTCCAACCATTGGATCTATATCAAGGACCCTGATATATAGAAACTGTTGACAACAGAGAAGACACAGAACTTCTATATCAACTCTACCAAATGACTGCAGGAAAAAGAGAAGATTACATTAATCATATAGTAGGAGGAATTGTAAGCTAGAGAAGTGTTCAGAGTTCTAATGTAGGATCAGAAGTGGTCTAGGAATATTGGCAGCAGGGAGGATATGAAATCAACACCAAAAGATGCGCCAACGTTCGTGGAGTCAACTGGGTTGGTACATAGGTAATAGAATACCCAACGCTATCAAATATTCAAGCTGTGAATACATTTATTACCACAATAGAAGACAAGGTACCAATGGAGCATAGAGTCACTCTCATGGACGTAGCACTATAGTCCACTTTAGCAAGATGGTGGGTGACTCATCCAAACTCTCTCTCTCAATGGGAAGACGTTTCCAGAGCATTAAGAACAAGATTTCATGTGGCTTCAAGGCCGCAATCGGAAGAAAAGTACCAAGGAAAATCTGAACCCCTAGAAAATCTAAACAATTGCGAGTATAAGTGGAGAAAAGAGGAATATCAAAAATATTTATGGGTACACAACTTCATACATTCACTGGACAACATTTTGGAAGATTGGTACCTGACAGAAGAGAATAAGAGAGGAACATGCACTTGGGAAACAGTTGCGGAAAGATTCACTCAATGTTTTTCTTTCAAGGGAGACACAGACCAAGTTACAAATACCCTACAAGCAATTAAAAGAATATTTTCCTTACCATAATTTGAGGAAAATGAAGAAATTCCCATATCAGAGTAGAAATCTAGAGAATCAGTAGCATGCAAAAGAATAGATCGAGAGATAGACGACGATGATTTAGAAAATTTCAGACATATATCTTTTGAATAAAAGGAAGGGGAGTAGGAAATACAATAGGAACCAACTACTGAAGGATCACACATGTTACCCCTGAAGACAAAGAAGGAGAAAATTGGAAGTGAAGAGAAGCCCAAAATTGCATCCATTGGAGACTATTGGGACACACAAACCACAACAGAAATCTTTGACCTCCTACAAGAATGGGAAGACCTATTCCCATATTTAGTGGCAGAACCCAAAGGACTCAAAGGATATCTAGGGGAGACGTGCATAATTCTGAAATTGGATGCTAGGCCAGTGAAACATAGACCTTACTGCCTAAATCCAAGTGTAAAAGAAAAGGTTAAAACAGATATAGACAAAATGTTGAATCATGCTTTATCTTTCCGGTTGAAGAAGCAGAGTGGGTCAGCCCAATAGTGATACAAAGTAAAAAGGAACAATCATAAATTAGAGTATGTGTGGACTACAGAATTCTAAATAATGCATGTATTCATGATCCATTTCCAACTCCATTTAGTGATGAAGTTCTCAACAATGTAGTGGGAAATGAAGCATACTCATTCATAGATGGATTTTTAGGGTACCATTAGGTACAAATAGCAGAAGAAGATAAAAGAAAAACTACTTTCATATCAGAATGGGGATCATACGCCTACCATGTCATGCCTTTTGGGCTGAAGAATGCACCAGTTGTTTTTTTACATATAGTAATAGCAACATTCAGGGATTATATTCATAAGTTCCTAGAAGTGTACATGGATGATTGGACAGTGTACATCTTACTAAAAAACCATGCAACTCTGCTAAGGATAATGTTTGACAGGTGCAAACAACTTCAAATTTATCTGAATCTCAAAAAGTGCATTTTCGCAGTACCCTTCGGAACATTGTTAGGACATGTCGTCTGTAAGCAAGGGGTATGTGTAGACCCCGCGAAAGTGGCGGTAATTGTGAATATGGATGCACTGGAAAATGTAAATCAGTTTAGGTCACTACTTGGACACACAGGATACTACAGGAGGTTCATCCACAACTATTAAAAAATCACAGTGTCACTAGAAAATTTGTTGCAGAAGAGTGAAAAATTTATATGGAATGATGAATGCACTAAGGCATTGGATACATTGAAGGAGAAACTAGCAAGTGCACCCATTTTGGCCCATCTAAATTGGGATAAAAAATTCCATGTCCACATCAACGCCTTAAGTATTTCCTTGGGGGTAGTACTAGCTTAGCCAAGAGAAACCTCCAAAGACCACTTGGTGTACTTCGAAAGCAGGAAGTTATCAATGGTAGAAATGAATTACACAACTATGGAGAGGGAAGCTCTTAAAATGGTATATTCTCTACAAAAATTTCACCACTATTTGTTAGGAGGGACATTCATTTTTCACAGATCACTCAGCACTGAAATATCTGTTAAACAAACCTGTCCTGGAGGGTAGAATCTGCAGATGGCTCCTATTGTTCCAAGAATTCACTTTCGAAGTCATAGTAAAGTCAGGGAGGCTAAATTTTGGTCCCAACCATCTGTCAAGATTGGAAAACAGAGAAAATGGGGGAACACTTGATGACCAGCTACCAAATGCTGATCTTTTCCGTGTAGAAATCATCCCATATTATCTAGAATAGATAGCAGCGTACTTGGCCATAGGACAATTCCCAGCAGAATACACAGCAACCCAAAGAAGGCACCTAGTAGTTAAAGCAACAGAGTATCAACTCATAGCAGGACAGTTGTATAAGATGGGCCTGGATCATATCCTACGAAGATGTGTATTAGATCACGAAAGAGCAGACATCTTGTGGGAGTGTCACAGTGGAGTTGTGGGAGGCCATGTCAGCACAAAACCCACCGCAAGGAAAATACTGCAAGAAGGATTATGGTGGCCTACCGTGCATATAGACATCAAAGAATATGTGAAGAAATACGATGTCTGTCAAAGAACAGGGCGACTGTCACATCGCGATGAGTTACCCCTACAACCTATGAGGGCAATGTAGGCATTTGAGAAATGGGCAGTCGACTTCATAGGACCAATTGCACCAATTGCGCGACACTTACAGACAAGATATATAATCACCGCAACTAACTACCTCACAAGATGGGAAAAGGCAGCACCAGTAAAGGACTGTACAATAGATACAACAACCAAATTTATCTTTGAGAACATCATTAGCAGGTTTGGTTGTGCAAGGAGCCTAACGATTGATCAAGGCACGCATTTCATTAATTCTACAATCAAATCACCGCTAGATAATTTTATGATACAACACCATAAGAGCATCCTGTACCACCCTCAGGAAAAAGGAACCATTGAGGCCTTTAACAAAATCTTGGAGAAAGGGCTAAAAAAGATATGCAATGCTGACTATGATGACTGGGATGAAAGAATACCAGCCACGTTGTGGGCATACATGACAACCATAAAGATACTTCATAATAAAACTCCATTCCAATTGGTGTACGGGAAAGAGGCAGTAATACCAGCCGAGTTTATCATACCAAGCCTCTTAATTGCCTCAACAAAACACATGACAGAGGAGGACTCCATCTATGCATGCCTTCATGAGTTACAGGAACTTGAAGAAGATAGGTTTCTGGAGTATTTCCATCAATCAGTACAGAAACATTGTCAAAAGGCCTGGCATGACCGCCACATCTATCAAAAATATTTATTATTGGCGGGAAAGTACTTCTCTATGACAAAAAATTCCACAGGGAAGCTCAGAATTCACTGGATGGGACCGTATTATGTCATAGAGATAAGGGACTCAGGCGCGGTCAAGCTAGCGCAACTAGATGGAGAGATACTTCAAGGATGGGTGAATGGCGCACACTTGAAACCCTATCAGAAGTAAGAAACACAATCCTTTTATTTTGAATAACTCTCACACATGAGAGAAGTCAGTAGATTAGAGTCAATAACTCTTTCACAACCGAGATGATTCATAGGGTAGTTTATGTTTTAATCATTTCAACCCACTAGAGTAGGAATCCTTAATAAGAAACCCGCATATCGCAACCAATTGTGGTTAGGAGGAGAGTCTACAGTGTTACATAGCCTAAGCGTGTCAACCATCATTCACTCATAATGATACATCATAGCGTCTTTAGTTCGTAAGATAATCTAAATTTGAGAAATAATTTCCATAATTAGTAACCCCCATACCGTGATAAAGTTTTCTCATTAAGATATAATTATTTACCATCACATCTACCCAACTTCCAAAGCCACCATCAACACTATCAGATTCCACATCACCCCAGTAAATAATCACATGATTATAGCCGTGGGGGGAGACAACAAGAATTAATTATTTATGGCGTCGCATCAACATCATTTGTGCCAGTAATCCTACTTAACCTACATGAAGGAGGGAAACAACAGAATGCCAGAAAATTTTGAATTATCAGATAAAGAAGCAGCCATAACAGTTAGCCCGATTCCAACAATAGAGGTTCAAAACAATAGGCCAACAACAGTAGTTCAGGTATACAGCAGAAGCAAGAAAATGACTAAGGTGACTACTTCAGTGGTCGAGCCAAAGCTCGACAAGAGAATTCAAAGGATGAAGTCACTGGTTGGAAAATATGATAATGCCATACTGATAGATACTAACTTCACGGATTCATTCTAGTTCCCAACAATGAAAAGGTGAGTTTACATTGAAAATCATGTGAAGGAAGGAGGAGGCGAAGCAGTGAGGGTGCATCCATATTTTAGAGGCATCCAAAGGTCGAAAATTCTGCACCTCAGAAGTCTTTCGGTGTTTGGGACATTGGGAGTAGCAATGCAGTGCATAAAATTCCTCATCAGCAGAATCCAGAATGGGTTGATGTGTCTTGGGAAGGAGATCCCAATTCACGCAGAGGATATACACAGACTCACAGGTTTATCAGCTGCAGGAAGGATGTATCATCAGCCTTCCAAAACACTTCTAAGAGAGCTAGAAGGTGGGGGACTATGACTACTACAGAAAGTAAGAGACAAGGAGAGGAGGAAAGGGAGCAAAAATTGATCTCATCAACACCCCAACAGTATAATTTTCTTGCTACTTGATTTCTGGGAAAAATATGAGGCATTATACCAAGGGGGAATGCACCCTTGATACCATATCGGTTGCAGATCATTGCATACAAGGGACATAATTGAATTGGTGTGCATTCTTACTACATGATATTTTTTAGGCTTGCAAGGAAAATTACAAGTGGGCCACAAGATTTATATATGGTTATCTAATCATGGCCCTAGCGATGTGGAAATGGAGTCCACCAGGAGGTAGGCCGCTTGCGGAGATTACTGAAGACCAACCAATGGCACTGAGGTAAACACCGTGGAAATTATCAGGGGACCCGAGCACCAAAGAGGTAAACGAAGAAGCTTTTGTAGCCTGGTACCGACATATGATAGATATAGTTAAAATTCAGCAAAGAGTTCCAAGGGGCCTGCTGGACAGATACTTTCCTCAGATTAGGTTTGGGGTGTCTCATAACCAAACCTATGTTCGGCCAGATTGTGTTGATGACAATACCTTCCATAAGAAGTCGTTGAAGTTCCAGATAACAGAGGAGGCATTTCATACAGGATTTTCTTCATGGCCAGGAGCGGCAATGGAAATCAGAAGCGGGATCCCCGTTTATTCGTTTGATGTGATGCTCCCCAAAGCCTTTCGGGAGAGACACCGGTCGAAACAATGCACAGGGTCTCACAATTACAATTGCGTCCATTGTTGGATCAGCTAGACACCTGAGTGAAATATTTCTACAAGGTAATCAGAACTCTCGACACCAAATCTACGTATTTCCCTCTTTTCCAGAATTCTAGATGTTGAATTTTGCATCTCTGTCCACCACCACCCCCATGCTAACCGCATTACCATCCACCACATTCCACTCTCACTCACAACCAACTGTCACTCCACTCTGCAAAAAAAATCCAATGAAACCCCCAATCCTAGCACCTAAAGGGAAAAGAGCCTGGACCATGGGATTTGAGCAAGTGGTCGATCTCACGAGGGAGGGCCAAGCCCAACCCGTAGTCACGCAAATTTTAATTCAAGAGGAACCGGAGGTTGCCACTCAGACCACCTATGTGTTACCAGCATTTGATCCATCATCAGTTCTTAACATACAAATTTCATCACCACCCAATACGCAAAATTCATCACCACACACATCATTCACATCTAAGGATCACCCCACCCACACTCCATCCACCTCCATGACCATCTCAAAACCAATACCACCAAGCACTCTAATGAATATTGACACCGAGGCATAAGTTAACTCAGGTACAACTAGAGGAACTGAGATTAACCAAACCACAGTGGGACAAGACACCTTTTTAGAACTATTAATCCATGAAGGGTCGCCCATTTCCGATACAACACCCAATGAAATAGAGCAAAACCCATTCCAACAATCCACATTATTGTTACAACAATTCATGCCATCCACCAGTCACCACATTCCTGAATCTCAACTGCCGCAACAAAGTCAACCCACATCCCCATAGGGACACTCAGAAATATGGATTACAAGTGGGCAACCACTAAGGGAGCGACATCCAAGCCAAGATATGACGAGAAGTGGCGACATGCAGAACTGGGGACAAGGAAAAAATTTCAGTTTCATCTAGATAGCATCATGGTAAGCAGAGAGTTTTCACAATGGCCTCCTGCAGAAATATGAGCAGCAGTAGCAACAATTTATTTCGCTTACTGATGAGCGCAATCAACTCCAGAATGAGAAAGAGGGCCTACAGCAACAACTAGATCAGGTAACAGAGATCTTCAAAGACCTATGGCCAACAGTCACTACTCTATATAATAGCACGCTCGCAGATATTTCATCATGCTCAATGGTTGAGAGATCCATTTAGGTAAAAATGGCATGTACTACCCTGGCCTGAGAAAATCAGGAGCTCAAGTAAGTGCTTGTAACAAGACCAATGCTACTGGATCCTTCCACAATGTATGTCGAGAAGGTAGCAGAAAGGTAGAACCAAATGTAGAGCGTGAAGGACGAACTGGGAACAAAATTCAAATAAGAATAAAATTTGTTGGAGCAACTCCATGAGTGTCCCAATACACTGACAATGAAGGCTCAGTCTCTTTCGGAACAATTGCAGAAGATCTTTCTCGAAATAAGGGGGACAACAGATCCAGTCATCCGCACTCAGCCATATGACCGATCAGATGTACTCAAAACACATATTTAGACTAGCAAGCAAAGATTAGCAGCGACGAAGCAACTTCTCAGGGACCTACGACAACCCGTGAAACAAAAGGCAGAAGCAATTCAACAAATGGCGTCTAAGGCCAAACCCAAGTTCCAAGAGATGTTCAATAATTTTCCATAAGTGATGGACATGACTTAGGCTGACAAAGTTCTCACCGAGACAGAGCCTGTGATAAAAGAATAGCAACAAGAAATAATTGAGTTCACAAAGCTTAGGACATAAGCAATGAGCAAGGTTCCTGAGTTAGGGCCATTGTTGGAAGAAGGCCAACAAGAACAAGAGAAGACATAAATGAAGACAACAAAGGAAATTATGACAGCACCAGAAGCTGTCGGATAACCAGAGGCCGCAACAACAGGAAAATATTGACTCGAGACGAGTCAATAGCATGTGGTCGGGGCCTGTTGAGGCCTTTTTTTTGGACAAGACAGTTTTGAAGTTGCGAAAACCTGAAGACAGGTGACAGAGCGCAATCAATATAGACAGGGAGCTATTGCGGTTGTAGAAAACTTGAAGGCAGGTGGCGGAGCACAAACAGATGACGACACAAATGGTAGAGACGGGAGACAAGGAACAAGCAGTAGAACTCCCAGTGATGAAAAAGGGACAGAAGGCAGCAGAGTGCAAGGGAACAATCGAGCGGAAAGGGGAAAAGACTAACAGTTTCAGTTGGCAGGAACAAATAAGCTAGGAAGAAACGATTCCGAGGATAGTTAGAGGCTGATAGGAGAGTAGAGCAAAGGAAGAGCTTTGTGGGGATGTATGTACTGAACTAAATTGTATTGGACTCTGTGGAGTATATTTGTATTTTTTTTATTTAAGTTAATGGAATCAAACTGATGCTGTGTTATGTACTATGGACTAGTTGATGCTTGTTGATTATGGTGTATGTATGTGTATTTTAAAATTTTAATTCGATGCTCAGAATATGTATGGATGAACAATAACTTTCTTCTTAAAAGTTGAGATATATGAATGTCTTTTGTATGCACTTGAGGGATGACTTGCATTAGTGATATTTTCTCGATATTAATGATCTAGTCTCTAATCATAGTAAGGTCATGGCACGCCTCAGGTGAGACTCCTTGCTCTCTTGAGTAGGGTGAAAATGTCGACGTTGTCCAAGACTACAACGGAAACCTTGTTGGCTCCAAGCCTGAATCTGGGTCTTGCCCAGAGACCTCATTTTTCGCCAACATTTAGGGGTTACTAGGCCATGTCTTATTTAATTCAGAGATCCACCTCACTCAGCTTTGAATCCATCCGGAAATGCAACTCAATCAAAACATGAGAACAACATCACACCATGGTTATCTGGAAAAGGAAAGGCTAGGCCGATAACAATGTCACACCTAGAAAAACCCATGCCCATGATAGAAAGAGAACCAAGAACACACATGCAACACCATGCATGCCAAATATAACAAGGAAGCCACACAGAATCTAGATGTAACTATTTTATCATGCTCTTCCTTGTTTGATCTTTTCTCCCTCTTCGGCTTTTTTTCCATTCTTGATCCAATGCTAAAATGCTCCAAGAAAACTCTAAGTGTCCAAGAGTGAGAGAGAGAGAGAATATAGAGAGAGCTCCAAAACTAAACTAAGAAAAGGTACCAACTGATCCTCAAAAGCCTTTTTATTAATGAGGCCTCTATTTTCTTCATTTTCCCTTATTTTCCTTCATTTTCCTCTTCACATGCAACCTGTGACCTTTCACCTTCATTTTCTCCTATTTTCCATTATTTTCATAAATAAATTGTCAAAATGTCATTTTTACTTTCCAAAGTCTTTTCCATTGCATTTTCCAATTTCCTTAGCCATGATAAACCAAATGAACACCCACACTAGGATGTTTTGTCCAGCATTCATTTTGAAACCACACATGAAAATCGATACCTGCAAAGAATCCTAATGTAACTGTTTGATCCTCCTCTTCCTTGTTTGATCTTTTATCCCTCTTTGCCCTTTTTTCCTTTCTTGATCCAATGTTGAAATGCTCCAAGAAAACTCTAAGTGTCCAAGAGTGTGAGAGAGAGAGCTCGAAAACTAAACTGACAAAAGGTACCAACTGATCCTCAAAATCCTTTTTATTAATGAGGCCAAATCTAGCAAGGAAACCATACATGCAAATCAATACATGCAAAGAATCTCGATGTAACTTTTTGATTATGCTCTTCCTTGTTTGATATTTTCTTCCTCTTTGCCTTTTTTTCCTTTCTTTATCCAATGTTGAAATGATCCAAGAAAACTCTAAGTGTCCAAGAATGTAAGAGAGAGAGAATAGAGAGAGAGCTCTAAAAATAAACTCAAAAATGGTATCAACTGATCCTCAAAAGCCTTTTTATTAATGATGCCTCTATTTTCTTAATTTTCCATTATTTTACTTCATTTTCCTCCTCACATGCAACCTGTGACCTTTCACCTTCATTTTATCCTCTTTCCATTATTTTCATAAAAAAATTGTCAAAAATGTCATTTTGTCTTTCCAAAGTCTTTGCCATTACGTTTGCCAATTTCCTTAGCCATAATAAACCAAATGAACACCCACACTAGGATGTTTTGTCCCAGATTTAGTTTGGAATGAGTGTCCCAT
Source organism: Pinus albicaulis (assembly GCA_034641835.2). Lineage (NCBI taxonomy): Eukaryota > Viridiplantae > Streptophyta > Pinopsida > Pinales > Pinaceae > Pinus > Pinus albicaulis. The sequence goes on from CM076575.1 coordinate 121,694,470, forward strand.
AACTGTGGTTATTATTTTTCCTTTATTAAGTTGTATTACATGGAATTTTCACGAGGGTTGTCACATGCAACCTATATCCCATGTTTTTGTGTATTATTAATCTTCCTGCATTGGCAGTTTTTTAATGATAAGAACAAACATAATAATAAGAGAAGAAGCTAATAAGTGAGAAAAAGTAAAAATATATCAGAAGCAGTTATCAAGAATGGAGAAATCATCCTAACTACTGCTCTGTAGATTTTTCAACATTCATTGGGGAATCAATACCATACTATGCGTGTTTATATTGGGGGAAATATATTGAGGAAAAATTTACATAATATATTGAGCATATAAAGGGAGGTAAAGGTTTTTTATATTTTCAAGTATAAAAAATGGAGCTCAAAGTTAATGAAAATATATAAAGGGGTAAAAAAATGTTGATGAAAAAATGGATACCTACAATATCTAGTGAAAATAGGGGTTTTTTTAATTGGGAAGGCTTATTGGGTTTTTACTGGTAAGGGGTAAAATAATGTGATTTTTAGAGTTATTTTCCAATATGTAGTCAAATTAAGGGTATTGTTTAGTATGTCACGAATGCACGTGATATGTCAAAAGTTCATTGAGTGAAGCCCCATTAGTGGGCAAGGAGGAGTGTAAATTGAAATTATGGGTGACGAGTGAATGCACAAATCTATTTTTTTTTCAATACATGGAAATGATTATAGGCCTCATAGCCAAAAAGATCCATCAAAATGAAAAGTTTGAACTCACCATTAATAGGCAGTGAGAGGAAACTTCAGTGCCATAGCCATAAATCACTGTAAATATGTTCAGAAAATTCTTTCCTAGACCAACATGAAGGAAGGGGTCATTTTTCTTGATACATCAAATCATTATTCATAAACAATAATTTCAGCAATAAAATGAGCCTCTGAAAGTCGCCTTACAAGGTATTTTCATACATGTAAACCAAAAAAAATGATAGAGACAAAGCATAAATTTGCAATGACCTCAAATTTTAGGAGGCTAATCTTCTTGTAATAGCAAAGGTCAAAGGAGCCATCAAAGGGGAATTACAGACCTCAAAGGAGATTCTTCTAGGGACAAACGATGACATCACATATTCTCTCGGTAATATATGTCCACTGCACTTTTCATGTCATCCTGATTTTATTCATCATTCAATTGTTCCCCATTGTCTTTGGATCCCCTACTCGCTCTCTATTGGAAATTTTAGAGGCTCCCCTGCTAATTGACATAGTGGTTCACCCACATCACCTCCCTCCCCATGCCTTCCTCTCCCCTCAGATTTTGGATCCTTGTGTAGTCCCCATCTCCTTAATTGTTTGTACACTAGTAGATTCTCCCTCCCAACCCTTTTTATTCTCGTTCTCCCCTCCCACATGGTGGTTGTTCACTCCCCAGTAGTCCTAATCCTCATGGTTTCCTAGGCTCCTTGGATGACTACGGTGGGATGGAGGTATCTACACCTATGTCAAAAATTCTAGATAAGGCTCCACCCCGTCAAAACCCATATGGATTGTGACCTTGTTCTATGCCCTTAGAGGCTTCCATATTTCAAGGAGGTTTATCTTTAGATGTGATTATTTCCAACTCTATTTGGAAAAAATCCCATTTATTAAAATCCCAGTAAAAAAATTTCTTTGATATTACCACATAGGCTATGATTTTTAAGGCCCTTAGACCAAGGTTAACTCTTAAATTCCCTTATACATGATTATCCTATCCTTCAATGCCAAATAGGTGGGAGGAATTTGGAAAATATAGCGCTAAAAAAACGAATTAAATCTCACAATCCCGATATTATTCGCTTACAAGAACTATGGTTGAAGGAACCAGAGTGAGAGGGATTGTAGAGCCTTGGTTGATGAGATGGTATTTTTCTACATTAGATGGAATGAGTCTCTCTAGTGGGATTACCACTAGATGGATCCTAAAGTTTAGGGTTTTGGATTCTTTAATCTATAACTCCATTATTTATAGTCAATTGAGGACAAATGAGCTTGGAATTGAAATATTGGTCCTTAACATTTATGGTCCTTTCTTGAACCAAATCCCTTACTAGGAAGGACTTGTTGATTAGACTATATTATGAGGGAAAAAATATCATCATAGGGGGTACTTAAAACTAATCTTATATCTTATATAGATTTGGGGGGACCAATCCACAACTTGGCCCTCTTAGTGGTTCTTTTCATTCATCTTATCTTGATGAGTGAAGTTTTATTATGCTTCAATGACAACTCCCTCGAATATTACAGGGTGTGTGAGATAATGGAAAATTTTCAAGGCTTAATTCCTTTTGTGTACCGACTCTATTTATATACATTAAACTAGTATGATAAAAATAAAAAAAGGAAACTATATACATCATGCAAACTAATCAAAGAACAAAAATATGTGCAACATGTACAATATATGACACTAACAAGTTATAGCCCCAAGGGTTAGCTCAATTGGTCGAGTTCCCGTCACTAAAAGAACCTTGCTAATGAGAGCTTACGGGGTAAATTATCCTTGATTCTGTTGGGGTTAGGCTTTGCTAATAAGCCGGCGAGATGCAATTCCTTTGGGTGGATTTGCCCAAATATTTCCTTGGGAAAAAAATGACACTAACATTTTATAAATTAAACAATAAAACAAATAAGAAAGCAAATTTGAAGGAAGATTTATAATAATACTTTCTAAACCATATGACCACACAATTATGTCATGAAATGGAATAAATTAACAACATATTTCATTAATAAATATCAACAAATTTTCTCATAAATCTCATGAAACATGAGTAAATTTTTCAGAGAAATATGCCAAAAAAAGTTGAAGGCTGCCAAATGTTGATTTTATTAAAAATGAAAGAATACAACTAACTATTTTGGTTGAGTCTTGTGAGAATCTAGACCATAAATCTATTTTGAAATGTATCATATGTTACATATTCATACATAGACATTTGAAGGACAAAAATTAAGAAAAACAATATGGTTGGGCTAACTTGGATCTCTCCGATAACATTTAATCAACAAAATGCTCTGCAAAAATTGGGTTAGTTACCACTAATATAATACATATCTTACATATCATACCTATTGTGCTAGTTACCACTAAAAATTATAGGAGTGGTAAGGGGCAAAAGCCAAGATTTTGGTATTTTCAACGCGGATCAGGTGTTTGGTAGAATGGGAGTGCTCCGCAATGGCTGATTTTGCAATGCGGTTATGGAAGGTTTTAGCTATGTGCTCTTTCAACTGGGCTTTAAAGGATCTATCAACTTGTCCTATATAAGAAATTCCATGGGAGCAGGGGGTTTCATAGACTCCAGGACCTAACATAGGCTCATGTATATCCTTGGTAGATTTAAAGAGCTGGCTAAGGGTTTTATGGGGTTTGAAATAGGTTTTGATTTTATTTTTAGACAAGATTTTGGATCAGCGATCGGTGACTCCTTGGATGTGAGGATGTGAAATAGTGGGTAATGGTAGGGGGCTAGGGACGAGTTTAGGACGGGGATGGAGTCTCGAGTAGGCTCGGTTAATTTTTGGAAGAGGATTAACTATTGGATTTGAGAGCTTGGGAGAGATGGGCTTTTTCTTGAGGAAAGGATTCGGAGGAGGAGATTCGAATGGCTCGGGTGATAAGGGTTTTGAGAACGACATGTTTTTAAGCAGGATGGTGATGGGAGTTACCATGATTTTAAGCTATTGAGATGGGAAAGAAAATCCCGGAGTTTGGGAATACCATGGGACCAAATGAAAAAGGTGTCATTACTTAGTTTAGTATTTAAAATAAAAATTTAATTTTTAACTTTTAAATAATTAATTATATAACTTTTATATTAAAAAATGTATATAAATCTCTCTCTCTCTCACACACACAGATATATATATATATATATATATATATATATGATAAGTCTAAAAATAATATTTATCAAACATAAATAAAATTACATCATTTTCCATCATGCCTCATTTTTCTGGCACAACTTTCCCTATAATGTTGTTGTCAACGTAGAGATGAATGGTATTGAGAATAGGGAATTAAATGCAAAAAGTGAAAGAAGACACAACTAGAGAGGAGAATCACTCAAATTGGGGCTAACCCTCAAGGCGACCTTTCTTTTCTTTGTTTTTTGAAACCTTGACCCAACCTTCTGAAGGTGGTTTGATCAAAGCGATCATTGTGCAGTCAAGGTGATTCCATATCAGAGTTTGAAAAAACCGACTCATGAGTGTGTTTCAATATACTCAAAGAAGCATTACTATTCAATATCTATGTGCTTGTCGAAGGTGCATGGTCCACGCGAAGAGGTGCACAAGATGTTTGAGGCCTTGATTCTTGGAACTTGAACCTTGAATGAATTTCATCGCGAGCTTCTTCAATGTCATCCATAGGAGGAAAGTTGTAGGGCTTCCAACTTTTAGATCTAGAATTGCAGATGTTACGCTTTTGTTGAGAATTAAACACCAAGCAAGAATTTTGTAAGTGGCATGTTTGATGATAGAAGTGGCAATGAAAAGTAGCATTCTCATAATCTAGAATAACTGATTTTTAACTCGATTTGGTATGGCGACCGTTTATTGATATCGATTTCAAGACAAATTCCGCTATAATTTTATGATGAAAATCCTCTAGATATGAGTGACAAACAAGGATAACAATGGTAAGGGTTGAAGACATAAACCATAAAAATGATCAAGTATGAATGGGAAGCAAAAGTATTTAATTTTTTAATTAAATAAATTTTGAAATAGATAATTATTATTTTTATTTGTATTTGATTAAAAAGTAATATATAATATTAAAAATAATGGAATATTTAATTTAAAGGTTTTCACTATTTCATAAAAACATATTTTATTGAATTTTGAAATTAAGCGAAATCGCAACGTAAGGATCAATTAAGATGGTAAAATGAACTCAAAACATTGTCCTTATTACATGTTTTCTCCGTCAATATCCTTTAGGTATGTAATTGAGTGATGAACATCTAAATGTCATAGAAAACAGATTCCGTTGTAGTCTAGTTGGTTAGGATACTCGGCTCTCACCCGAGAGACCCGGGTTCAAGTCCCGGCAACGGAAACAATTTTTATTTTAAGCCAGAATTCAAAACAGTTGTATTGGTTTGATTGCAGCGCACTGGTCCATCACGCTGAGCTCTAATTCAATCGAAACATCTTTTAAAGAAGCAACAATCGACCGACGTTCGGAGGACGGTTATCTTTCTGTGTAGCTTTGGCATTACACTTGTTTAATCGAATTGGCCATACACACTTCTTTCACCAAAAGTGTTTTACTTATTACGTTTTGGATGGAAATTGTTGAATTCCCATGAAAACTTGGTGGCATCGATGCATCCAGTGATTAAGAATGCATTTGTTGTTAACAAGAAAGAAACATTAAAAATTAAAGCCCTGGATTGGATTGGATTGGATTTGTGATAATTACGAGAAATGAAATTCTAATTCTCCAAGATTCGTGATAATTACAAGAAATGAAATTCTAATTCTTCAAGATTTGTGATAATTACGAGAAATGAAATTCTAATTCTCCAAGATTCGTGATAATTACAAGAAATGAAATTCTAATTCTTCAAGATTTGTGATAATTACGAGAAATGAAATTCTAATTCTCCAAGATTCGTGATAATTACAAGAAATGAAATTCTAATTCTTCAAGATTTGTGATAATTACAAGAAATGAAATTCCGTAATGTAATGGACAAGAAAAACCCCAAGCTACCGGACAACATACATACAGCATATCGATAAAGATGGTGGACAACCTCAATCACTGGAGACAGCATAGCATAGCATAGAGTGAGGGTATAATTCACGTTATCAAAAATACTAATAGCATGTTTTTCCATTGGGAGAAGGGAGGGGAGCAGATCAAATATAGCAACAGTAGATATCCCACAATTCCACATTTTATACGGGGATGTAGCTCAGATGGTAGAGCGCTCGCTTAGCATGCGAGAGGTACGGGGATCGATACCCCGCATCTCCAATTGTCATGCGTAAAATTACTAGACAATTTTTGGAATTGTCACAATGATCAGTGCTCGATGAGGGATTTTGAAACTTAAACCAGGATCAATACTTCCGTTTTATTAGATTAGGGATTTTGAAACTTCCGTCTCACCTCCTATTGCTTAAAACCAGGATCAATACTTCCGTTTTATTAGATTAGGGATTTTGAAACTTACGTTTTATTAGATTAGGGATTTTGAAACTTCCGTCTCATTTCTTTCAGCAGTTATCAAAACCCTTCCCGCCGTTTTATTAAATTGGGAGTTTTCAAACCACCTGTTGTTTGTTGTAGTTATTGAAACCCTCGCTGTGCGCTTTGGAAGCTCGAATCGAACACACTCCCAACCTCCACTGTAAAATTTGTAAAATGGAGATGCGGGGTATCGAACCCCGTACCTCTCGCATGCAAAGCGAGCGCTCTACCATGTGAGCTACATCCCCAACCTGTGCAATGTCCTGCTTCGTTTATTTCTCAGGTATTCTTCTATGTATTAATGATTTCAAAATCCTCTCATAGGGTATGAAGAAGAGCCACGACCCAACGTCAACGCCAACGCCAACGCCAACGCCAACGCCACTATGACGAAGCGTAATCGTAGATTGAAGACCACACTCGTGGTCAATGTGGTTTGGAAATAAATATTATTATATCATCAAATATACACTTAACATTGACGAAGCGTAATCGTAGATTGAAGACCACTGAGTCGTGGTCAATGTGGTTTGGAAATAAATATTATTATATCATCAAATATACACTCAACAAAGTCATTCCAGATCCCAAAAAATTATATCATCAAATAATAACTAATATAATATGCCATACACAACATTGAATCTGCTCATAGCACTTAGATAGATAGATGTACACAAACATTGAATCTGCTCACAGCACTTAGATAGATAAATGTGTGTATATCGCCGAACCTTCAAACTCCACTCTTATGAATATTTACAATACTTCATGACCCTCATTTAAAAAAATTATTATTGTCTTTCCAACATTAAACACCTCTCCATTTCAAAGTTTACTTACTATTCAATTTGTGATCTACACACCTTCTCATTTCAAAGTTTACTTACTAACTCAATTTGTGATCTACACATCTGTCTAATTAAAATTTTACTAACTCAACTCGTCATTAGCGCCATCCTACAACATAAATCTATGGCACTAACACCTAATTCCACGCTTAGAAAAAATGAGTTAACTTTTAGATGCAATGTATTTATCCTTTCCTTAAAGATATGACCTAAAAATATTAAACCATATTTAACAATCCAGCTACCAAACGATGCAATCCTCAACTCATGATATTACCTTTATTATTACCTTGTAAAATTGTTTGATTATGTTAAGACCCTTAAACCCTTCATTAATACATGAACTCATAATTTCAAGGCCATAATTATTTTCATAATTTATAAAATTATACAATTAGCATTAAATTTCAAAGAACTGTCATGTGCGTGAAATACCTTGGAAGAAGTTCCTCTCTAACGACAGTTCACATATACAATGTCAAAGGTATGTCGATTTCTTTCATAAAACCTTCTTTTCAATGCTGGAAAACTCTTCCTTCTTGCTTGGCCTTCCTACTGCTACTCACACTCAATATGGAATACACAAATCTATTCCTGTACTAGCATATGTGATCTCCTCCTGAAAATTGGATACCCTCTGAGAAATTCTAGAAACCTCCTTTGTGTGTTTTTCTTTTCATGCCCCGCGCATATCTACAACTGCAACCCTTGTTGTAAATCTAATCTTTTGTGCCTAGATCTGCTCAATGAATCAACTGATATATTCACTAGAAACCACTTGTTATTATTGAAACCATCCTTTTTTCAAATAACCTATTATTATTATTGAAACCCTCATGTTTTCAAATCACCCAAAATATAAAAAAAATAGTTAAGAAATTTTGCCATAACTTTCTATCTGTAATATCCTAAAATAGGAAAAGACAGTAATACACAACACAATAGCTGGAAACTACAACAATATGGAAATAAAACGTAAGCACCATAAAAATAGACAGAACAACTGAGTCATTTTATTAATCAGGGGGTGGAATACAAGTACAACATTGCTCAAAAATAATAACACTCAAGCCGACAGAGATGGCTAGAGTGACCCTCAAGTTCTCTTACTGAGAAATGCTGGAAATGTAACTGTTGGCTGAAAAGGGGTGCGTAGATAAGGTTGTTCTAGAGCTCGGAAAATGTCGCAATTTGGAATCAAGACTCTATGATGAAAACCCAAAATAACCCACAAAAGATTTCCGGATTAGCTCACCTCGGAAAATAACCCTCCTAAGGCTTGGAATACATAACTGTTGGGTATGCAGATCTATGGCATGAACTGAAAGATAAAATAGCTGCAGTAAAACTCAATCAACTCAATGCTTGAAGGGCTGCCCCCTTCTCCTGATTCCCAAGATGGAAGCTTGAGTTCTAGCTCCTCCTCTCAAGTTGCAGCTGCTGAACTACACAACTGCTGGAAGTCGTTACGCTATTAAGAGGGCTGCAGATGTAGCCTGCTGCTATATAATGCAATACAGGTCACAGCTGATGGAAATGATCTCACCAAAGTGAGGGGATGATCCCTCAAAGGATTCCAAGCAGAGATACTTGGAACTTCCTTCCTCCTCTGAAACTACACTGCTAGAATGCGTAATTCCTGCAGAAAATATTGCTGCATAGAGGAGTAGAATGATGGTCTGATGCCAGATGTAGAAATATTGCTCTCGTAATACTGCAATGGATGCACAAGGTTAAGCGGTGATCCCTCCACAGGTTTCCAAGCTGAAATGATGAGAACTACCATCCTCCTCTCAAACCCTAACGCAGGAATGCGTAATTTCTGAAGCTGTAAGTGCTAAAGAGAGGGGCTGAATGTGGCACAGTTGCGGGATGATGAATGGATGCTCAAAGAAACCTTTCCAGAGTAGGCACTCAGAGTCCCCCATGGATAAGGGTGGGGTCTCTGCTTGGAGACACCCGTGCGCTAAAAAACACAACAGACTTAGCTAAATAGCTGAAGCGTGCAAAGAACTGTTGTAAACGACAATACAATATCAAAATCTAGAATGCCTTCTATGGATGCCCTCACCTTCCTTTTATGCTTGTGAGCCTTCCCTAGCCTTGGAACACCTCATTACTGCGCTGCACATGTGGCCACTAGCCTCCATAAAGACTGTGCTTTCCTCCATGATATCCATCATCTCTGCAATTACTCTCCACTGCCTCCATCATGTGTGCATTTAATGCACCACTTCCTCCATCACTTCATCATTATCTCTCCATGATCTGACATTTATTCCTCCACTATATCCATCATCTTCCTCATTATTGCTCCATGATCTCCACTCTTCCTTCATTAATTATGTTGCTCCACTACTCCATAATATTACTCCACTACTCAATTAGCCCACACTCACACTATAAGGGTGGATTTTATTCATCTACTGGGTTTATAGGTCCCTCCACCCTTTTATTTAATTAACTAAATAAGAAAAGTAAGAACTGTAACATTCCAATTAGCTGATGGAAAATTTGGAATATTACAGTCCTATCCGCAAAAATGTTGCTTGTCCTCAAGAAACTGCAAAAGTAGATGTTGCAGAAATCCATCTCCCTCCCAAGTGGCATCCTCATATGAAATGTTTCCCCATCTGCTCCAATTTATTATGAATGCCCAACTCCATAGTTTCCTCTCTAGAATGTATAGAATGACCTCCAGCTGTGTAGCTAGATGACTCTCCTCATCAATGAGTCCCCAAGTAGCAGCGATCTGCTGTCTAAGAGCCTCTTCTCTATATGATATATATGAAGTGTAGTGGTTCCTTCCCCAAGTGCAAAGTCCCAACTCATAAATTATCTCTCCAACCCATGATACATGGAGTAGGTTGTGTCTCTCCATGCTCCAATCCTTGGCCCTATTAGCCTTGCTTGCTCTAAGCATCATCTCAACACTGTGAAAAATAGGAAATAGAGACATATGGGTTGACATGTGAAATGTCGTGTTGAGATTCAAAAAGATGATGAGATTAGTGAAAAGAGTCTCCTTCACTAAGTGGGCTTGCAGGCTATTTTTGGCACAAGTCTATTTTTAGACATGGTGATCATATTTCAGAAGTTGCAGGATGCCATTTGTGGATGGTTGATCAAGTTGGAAAAATAGATGAAATTCTATTTTTAGAATATTGGGCGAAGTCTATTTATAGATCATCGATATAAATATAGAAGTGTCGATTATTATTAGCTCTTAATAATAATCCGAAAATAAACAACAACTTACTATCTTGGAGCACTTAATTTCAGTGCACAGATTTGGAAAATCAGTGGGCTGATGGAATTATGCAATTCCTAGGGTTTACTGGTGGTTCATGCATGGAGGACTTAGCTAGAACTGAAGTGGAAAAGTTATGACAGAGCTGGAAGAGTAGTTCATGGAGTTGTTATTCAATTTAACTCAATTATTGGAGTTAAACTCAGTTGAACTAGTTGTATCTAGTCTAACTGAATGATACACTAGTGAGAGTCGAGTGAATTAATTCAAAAATAATAACTCATTAATCAACTGAACAATACAACAGTTAACTACAGTGCATGTCAGTTCCAGTGGAGACCCAGTGGAGAGATAGGTGAAAGGGCAAGATGGACTATCCATTGTGACTATAGTGATGCATTGATTGCACCACACACACATTGGAGTTTCCAATGAGGATTGCGTAGTCAAGGAGAGTGGGATTGCATCGAATTGGTCCTTGTATCAACTTGGATTGCGCAGTGGAGGCAGGCTATCAGGAAGTAGAAATTAGTGCATGGATTTGTAGATTTCTTCATGATAGTGTGTGACGATTGTATTGTACTAAGAGCTTGATGTACTAAGCTTTGTACGAGATTGTTACATTATTTCCATGATACATAATATATGATAGTTGGGGTTTTTAGCTTTAGGCTTTCCCGTTAAACAACTGTGTTATGTGCGATTGTTTTTATTTATGCTTCACATGTGTTTGCAATTAATTTTCCGCAAAATATTAACAGTGGAATGGGTCTGTATTTTGCAAGAAGTTAAATATTGTGAGATCAGGGGAATCTAGATGTATGCATGCTTAGTGTATATAATTTCTACATGGTATCGGAGCAGTGTTAAATCTTGAAGATTGCAATTGTGAAGAATTGTTGAGTTTGTGCTGGTGGACAATTCGAATTTTTTATAGAAAATTCTTGGTGTAGAAGTTGAGTATACATTGAAATGTCTTTCAATGGGTTGCGATTGGAGTATGCCCTTGATGGGAGCTCAAATTACATAGCCTGGAAGGATAGGATGGAGGTGGTGCTGGAGGATAATGGACTAAAGGAGTTCATCGATAGCGATGTTCCTAAGTCTGGATCTAGCGATGCTGCATTACTTGATGCATGGCAAAAGAAGATAGTAAAGACAAGAAGAATTCTGTTGGAATGTGTGAAGGACCATATTGTGTCCAACCTTCACAGGAAAGCCACTCCATTCTTAATGTGGAAGGCTTTGACAGAGTTGTTCCAAAGCAGCAACGACTAGAGGAAGTTAGCGCTGAAAGACAAGCTCAGGAAAATAAAAATGGAGAAGGGTGACAATATTCCAAAATATCTCACGAAGTTTTTCCACTATAGGGATGAAATGGGAAGTGTGGGGATTACTGTTGATGATGAAGACTTGGTGAGCTTGGCTCTCCTTGGGCTTCCGAAGAGTTGGCATAGCTACGAATATTCTGTCAATGGACGGGAGAAACTGCCGGGATGGGAGTGAATTTGGTCGAATCTTGTGCAGGAGGAGATAAGGCGAGGTACCAGGGATGGATCTTCATCGAAAAATGAAGATGAAGATAATTTTGCTTTGGCTTCCAAAGCAAGGAAAGGGAAGGGAAATAAATTTCCTTCAAAATCCGAAGCTAAATGCAAGAAGCAGGATTTGTCCAAAGTGAAGTGTTTTCACTATCACAAACATGGGCATCTTTCCACTAACTTCCCATAGAAGAAGAAGAAAAAGAAGGCTGTTGGAGTTGCAGCTGGAGAGGCCTTAGCCTCGCAATTTGAACTTGATTTCTCTTTGATCGCATGCTTGGTTTCAAGCTATATGGGATCGGTGTGGTATCTTGATAGTGGTGCGTCTTTCCATATGATGGGAGACAAGGAGTTGTTTAGTGACTTGGAGGAGAAGGACCTCCAGATGCATATAGAGATGGGCGACGATGGTCGATACAGTGCGACTGGCATTGGGACCATTACCTTTGAGAGGGATTCTGGTAATACATTCTTGTTGAAATATGTTATGCATATTCTAGGCCTGAAGAAGAACTTGGTCTCAGTCGCAATGTTGGAAGACAAAGGTTATGATGTTGTTTTCAGTGAGGGAAAATCTTTCCTTCGACATAAAACAATGGGTCAAACCAAGAAGATAGGGATTCGAGTTAAGAATATCTACAAGCTGGAGGTAGATGGCTGCGCCGCAATGGTGGGCAAAGCAGAAGAAGTGGTGAGCCAGGATGAAGGCGAATTATGGCACAAGATATTGGGCCATCTTCACCATGGCGCTTTGAAGATTTTGCAACAGATTTCTACTGGACTTCCCAAGGGTACTCTTACGCAGTCAGATCAGTGCAAGGGATGTACTATGGGTAAGTTTGTGAAGACCACCTTTCATGAGAAGGAGAACCATGCTTCGGTGATCCTGGAAAGAATTCACACAGACATGTGTGGAAATTTCTCGGTTACTTCAAAAACAAAACACAGGTATTATGTGATATTTGTTGATGACTATTCTCGTAGATGTTGGATCTTCTTCATGTATGCTCGGGAGATACTGGAGAAGTTTCACATGTAAGGTTGCAAGCCTATTAATACTCCTCTTCCAGGAAATTGGAGGAAAGAGGATGCTACATCGGCAGAGGTAGTGGATGCCACTGTTTATCGACAGTTGGTGGGTTCGCTCATGTATTTAGTTAATACAATACTAGACATATGCTATGCGGTGAACCAACTTTCACAAGCGATGGTTAAGCCTACCAAGCTCTTTTGGAAGGCAGACAAGCATGTCCTGAGGTATCTCAGGGGCACATCTGAGTAATTTTTATGGTACAGATAGATGGATGAGGTGAAGTTGCATGGATTCACAGATGCAGATTGGACAGGCAGCCCAACAGATAGAAAGAGTACATCATGAGGGATTTTCAGTATCAGATCTACGATATTTTCTTGGTACAGCATGAAACAAAGATCTGTGGCACTCAGTTCAGTGGAAGCAGAATACATGGCAGCAAGTCAAGTTGCATGTGAGGCTATCTGGATGAGGAAGATCCTGGTTGGTTTGTTCGGTTCACATTTAGATCCTACAGTGATACATTGTGATAATCAAAGTAGCATTAAACTCTCAATTAATCCTGTGTTTCATGATAGATCTAAACATATTGATATCCGGTATCATCATATCATAGATTGTGTCCAACGGAAGGTCATGTTGCTTTAGTACATTCCTACGAAAGATCAGGATGCAGATATTCTGACGAAGGCGCTCACCGGGTGCAAATTTGAATACCATAGAGGCAGGATCGGGGTGAAGGATAATCCCTATCTTGTTGAGAGGGAGTGTTGAGATTCAACAAGATGATGATCTTAGTGAAAAGAGTTGCCTTCACTAAGTGGGCCCACAGGCTATTTTTGGCGCAAGTCTATTTTTACACTATGTCTATTTTTAGACATGGTGATCAAATTTCAGAAGTTGCAGGATGCTATTTGTGGATGGTTGATCAAGTTTGAAAAATAGATGAAATTCTATTTTTAGAATATTGGGCGAAGTCTATTTATAGATCATCGATCTAAAAATAGAAGTGTCGATTATTATTAGCTCTTAATAATAATCTGATAATAAACATCAACTTATTCTCTTGGAGCACTTAATTTCAGTGCACATATTTGGCAAATCAGTGGGTTGAAGGAATTATGCAATTCATAGGGTTTACTAGTGGTTCATGCATAGATCACTCAGTTATAACTGAAGTGGCAAAGTTATGACAGAGTTGGAAGAGTAGTTCATGGAGTTGTTATTCAGTTTAACTCAATTATTGGAGTTAAACTTAGTTGAGCTAGTTGTATCTAGTCTAACTGAATAATACACTAGTGAGAGTGGAGTGAATTAATTAGTTAATTAATTCACAAATAATAACTCATTAATCAACTGAACAATACAACAGTTAACTACAGTGCATGTTAGTTCCAGTGGAGACCCAGTGGAGAGATAGGTGAAAGGGCAAGATGGACTATCCTTTGTGACTATAGTGATGCATTTATTGCACCACACACACATTGGAGTTTCCAATGAGGATTGCACAGTCAAGGAGAGTGGATTGCATCGAATTGGTCCCTGTAATCAACTTGGATTGCACAGTGGATGTAGGCTATCAGGAGGTAGAAATCAGTGCATGGATTTGTATATTTCTTCATGATAGTGTGTGATGATTGTATTGTATTGAGAGCTTGATGTACTAATCTTTGTATGATATTGTTACATGATTTCCATGATACATAATATATGATAGTTGGGGTTTTTAGCTTTAGGCTTTCCCGTTAAATAATTGTGTTGTGTGTGATTGTTTTTATTTATGCTTCACATGTGTTTGCAATTAATTTTCTGCAAAATATTAACAGTGGAATGATTCTGTATTTTTCAAGAAGTTAAATATTGTGAGATTAGGGGAATCTGGATGTATGCCTGCTTAGTTTATATAATTTCTACATGTCAAACCATACTCTCCCAATAGAATCCATCGCAACAATGCCTCTTGCTACCACACTACCTCATCATCATACCAAGTATGATGGCAATACTCTCCTAACAGAAGGCAACGCGACATGGCTTCCTGTTTCCATCCCACATCATCATCATGCAAGGTATGGGAGAATGTCAATCCATATTCTCCAAAGAGTGACCACCCCACATCATCATAATGCAAAGCATGAAGCAATGATATACTGATTAACATGTAGAATGTCATACCATACCAACATAACCAAGCTTCCTGCTGCAACATCATATGAGTGTCATACAAGGTCCCAAACAATAATACACCCATTGACATGTGATCAGGAGATAAAGTCTCTTGTGGAAAAATGCTAAAAAATGAAGTTGCTCAGAATTGGTCCAAACTAGATCGACCAGAAAGAGCTCAAAAAAACGATCCTATAGACGTGAACGGCACTGAAAACCGACATCGTATGAGAAAGATATTCAGCTTTGAAGTTTGCCAATTTCAGTAAAAAAGATGGCCAAATTTGACTTTATAAAAAAATTATTTTTATTAAAAAAAGAATATTCCACAGAATATTTTGGAAATATTTCATGGAATATTCCACAAAATATTTTGGGAATATTCTGTGGAATATTTCACAGAATATTCTACAAAATATTCCGTAGGCAGCCAATGAAAGGGCGCCACGTGGCCAGCCTGGAGGCCACCACGTGGCCCCAAGATTCAAACGAAATGGCAATCCAAAATTTTGTTTGACACGGTAGGATTCGATCCTGGGTCAGCGGGATGACAATGAAATGGCTTGACCACTAGGCCACGAATGTTACTTGTTATAACATGGAAACGAAGCTATATTTAAATGTTGTGGTTTGTTTGGGCAGAGTGCCACAGATCTTTGTTTCCTGTTGTACCAAGAAACTGTCGTAGATCCGATATTGAAAATCCCTCATGATGTACTCTTTCTATCTGTTGGGCTACTTGTCCAATCTGAATCTATGAATCCGTGCAACTTCACCTCATCCGTCTATCTGTACCATAAAACTTACTCAGATGTGCCCCTGAGATACCTCAGGACATGCTTGTCTGCCTTCCAAAAGAGCTTGGTAGGCTTAACCATCGCTTGTGAAAGTTGGTTCACCGCATAGCATATGTATGGTATTGTATTAAATAAATACATGAGCGAACCCACAAACTGTCGATAAACAGTGGCATCCACTACCTCTGCCGATGTAGCATCCTCTTTCCTCCAATTTTATGGAAGAGGAGTATTAATAGGCTTGCAACCTTACATGTGAAACTTCTCCAGTATCTCCCGAGCATACTTGCCTTGTGGTTTGTTTGGGTGGGGCTCGAAAGGGGGCCAGCCCCCTCCATCACATGACCGATCACTCGAAACCGTGGCACAAATCTTCTAGTGCGCAGGTGGCAGGGACGTGGTCTCATGGACCGGTGTTTGCACATTTAAATGTTTTGTTAAACATTAAAGTTCTCCATTGATAACTCAAAGTTTTTCAAACAAACTTCGACGGTTATGGTCACGTGGCCCTTATCTCTTTAGCCCCCTCCAATTCGGCGGTAATTTCGGCAGCGTGCCAAATATGGCGCCAGTCTCCAATTTTGTCGGCGCTGTCTGGCAGTTCTCCACATTTAGTGGAGTTTTTCTAGGTGACACTGGGCAAACTTTAGTTAGCCATAACTTTGGCTAGAGAAGTCCATTTGGGACGATTTTTTTTTTTGATTTTGGGGTATTGAAGCATTCTGGAGCTGTTGGGACAGGTTGCAGAGCCATCAAGGCACTCTATCAGTGATTTTATCAGCGATTTTGGTCGTGGAGCCACCAGGGCTTGGTGAAAGATCAGTTGTGTTGGACTATACTCATCCATTGGAGGTGAATGAATAGTTGATTTATATTGATTTCAGTCCTCTGTTTCTGAATTTGCAGCTAATTTTTCCTTTTGAGGCTTTCTACACAGTGTAATTCTTAATTTGAGCATTAATGAAAGAGGGAAAAGCCTAATTAGAGGCTTTTGGACCCAGCAGAGGTAGCCCAAGAGAGGGGTGAACTGTTTAAACAAATGCTTATTGTTATGTTGTGCATTTTTGCTGTTATATTTCAGATTTTGCTTCATTAAATAGTAACTTTTCATAAGTACACTTTTCCCAATCAGACTTATACAATGAACACAACTCATTAGTTTCACTTCAAACCACATTACTTCCTTTGCAGAATACTTGAACTTGCTTATTCACACATAAAATTTTGATTAATGAATACTTTGCACATAAACAAATACTTTCATTGATCAGATCTAGTTAAGTGTTTACATTATATTTCTTTAGGAAGAGCCAGTATGTGGGCCAGAAGCTTCTGGTTTCATCCTTTCTAGTAAAGGTGAAATAACCAGTAAAAGCCCCTACTGTCAATCTCTGTATAAGAAATACTTGGTTCACACAATTACAAATTATATTGGCATCATAGGTCTAGGTTGTGCTCAAAATTTTGTGAAATTTGTGCAAGAAGATTGTGTTATTCTGCAAAATTTGATGCTTACTAGGCTGAAATTGAAAAGAGGGGAAGGTCAATTGGTTAGAGAACAAGTTAATCCTCAACCAAGGAGGGCTAGGGTGCCATTATCTTCACCTTCCATTTCATCCTCATTAGCCTTAGAATCAGCCACAAACATGTCTTCCAGAGAAGGAGAAGTACATGAAGAAATGGATCCCAGGGAAGAAGAAAGAGTCTTTAGAAAAGCTTTCTTGGACATGACTGAGATGGTTAGGATCCTATACCAGGAGAGAAATGATAGGATTGCTGGAGAAGGGTCTAGAAACCAAAAAGAAGAAGGAGATTCTTCAGGAGGAAAGAAAGACAAGATTGAGTCTAAGAAAGGGAATGGAGGAAATGGTGATCCTTCATCTCCATCATCATCCTCTTCCTCCACATCATCCTCTTCAACTTCTGTTAATCAGTCACACAAAACAAAAACATCTTTTAGAAATCCTTTGTTAAAGCTTGATGTGAAGTTTGAGTTGCCAATGTTTAATGGTGATGTGAATGCAGAAAAATTGGATAACTGGATTAGCCAGCTGGAAGTCTATCTAAGAATTCAGAATTTGCATGATGATGACACAAAAATCCAATTAGCCTCTTTGAGAATGGATGGAGCAGCTTTGGTTTGGTGGGAAGCCAAGAACAAGGAGTAAATTAAAAAGCATGGTAATATAAATCTAACTTGGAATGAGTTTATTACTGCTATTAAGAAATAGTTTTATCCTCTTGCTCATATTTAGAAAGAAATTATGAATTGGAAAAATTTTAGGCAACTTAAGGGTCAAAATGTGCAAGATTATACCCAAAAGTTTAGAAGGAGAGCACTTCTACTTGGGGTAGACTTACAAAGTCAAGACACCTTGTTGAAATACATAGGAGGTTTGCACAATTATCTGCAACATACTATTCTAATGTTCAATCCTACCAACTTAGATGAAGTCTTTGTCCAAGTTACACATTTAGAAGCTAGAGGAAAGAATACTTTTGATGAGGATAGTAATTTCAAAAACAAAGGAAAGAAGAGAGTTGCAAATTCAAGAAAAGAAAAAGGAAAGTTCTTTTGCAAGAACTGTTTGAATACAAGTCATGACGAAGATCATTGTTGGAAGCTTCATCCTGAACTGAAACCAGAAAAATTCAAGAATAAAAACAAGACCAAAGAAAAGGAGAAAACTATAGCAACAGTTGAGCAAGACTCAGGGTCAGACTCAGGAGATGAGACAAAAAGCATAGCCATGGTTTTAAAGAACATTAAGGGGAAAGAAGTGATGCAAGACACAACTCCCAGTTCTAGATCTTTGAATTGTCACAAAGATACTCATGAAGAAAAAAGGAGGATAGAGCTTTTCCATGTGAGGGTAATTTCAAAACATACCAAAATTGACACACTATTTGATAGTGGGTCACAAGCGAATCTCATATCTGAAGACTTGGTCAAGCAGCTTAAACTTGAGACCATTTCACATCCGAAGCCTTATCCACTTGGATGGATATGCAAGGATGCAAATTTGCAAGTCTCAAGGAAGTGCATATTGCACTTTGCAATAATTGCACATTTTATTGACACAGTGGAACTTGATGTGGTGCCGCTTGATATCTCAGGTATTGTTTTGGGAAGCCCTTACTTATTTGACAAGAAGGCTATCTTTCATCGCCATGAAAACAAGTATCACTTGTTCAAAGATGGTAAATAGTACATTGTGAGAGCTCACAAGAAGAAGCTGGAATCTTCTTTACTCCATACAAGTCAATTGAAAAGACTGGTTAATGCAAGTCAAAGTCTAACTTTGTTAATGTTGAAACGACCAGATTTTGAGCATTCACCTTTTTATGATGTTGCTAATGATTTGTCTCAGTTTGATAACAGTTTGTCTTTGAAAAAAGATGATGTTATGTTGCACAAATTACCTTTTGGGTCAGCCAATGTAGAGAATGAAGTGTCAAAGCAAAGCAATGCAAGCAAGGAGGATATACAATTCAACATGGGAAAAAGTTGGTTTCAGAATGGTAGAATTCGCCATGGGAACAGTTTGCAAGGTGAAAATTATTTTAAGTCTTTTGGGAAGTTTGATCAATGTAGAAAAATTTTGTTTTCTACAAATTACAATTGTTGTTCTGCAAATTTTAATCATTTGCATCATGACTCAGTCAATCTTAGCAATGGTCGATCAGTTGATTCCAGAGACAGATTATCATTTTCTCAAAAGCTTCATTTGATGAAATTGGGTAGATTTCATATATTCAAGGGTGGAAGAGTGGAGAATCAGTCTCCACATCATCAGTTTCACTAGTCAGAGAGATTTTGGGGTCCAAAAGCTTCCCATTTGGGAGGTGTGATCATGAGATCAAGTCTCTTGTGGAAAAATGCTAAAAAATGAAGTTGCTCAGAATTGGTCCGAATCAAATCGAATGGAAAGAACTCGGAAAAACGATCCTGTAGATGCAAACGGCACTGAAAATAGACGTTGTATGAGAAAGATATTCAGCTTTGAAGTTTGCCAATTTCAGTAAAAAAGATGGCCAAATTTGACTTTATAAAAAAATTATTTTTATTAAAAAAAGAATATTCCACAAAATATTCTGGGAATATTTCGTGGAATATTCCATAGAATATTCTGTGGAATATTCTACAAGAAGCCAATGAAAGGGCGCCACATGGCCATCCCGGAGGCCGCCACATGGCCCCAAGATTCAAACGAAATGGCAATCCAAAATTTTGTTTAACGCGGCAAGATTCGATCCCGGGTCGACGAGATGACAACGGAACGGCTTAACCATTGGGCCACGAATGTTACTTGTTATAACATGGAAATGAAGTTATATTTAAATGTTGTGGTTTGTTTGGGCAGGGCCCGAAAGGGGGCCAACCCCCTCCATCATATGACCAATCACTCGAAACCATGGCACAAATCTTCTGGCACGCAGGTGGCGGGGACGTGGTCTCATGGATCGGCGTTTGCACATTTAAATGTTTTGTTAAACATTAAAGTTCTTCGTTGATAACTCAAAGTTTTTCAAACAAAATCCGACGGTTATGGTCACGTGGCCCTTATCTCTTTAGCCCCCTCCAATTCGGTGGTAATTTCGGCGACGTGCCAAATATGGTGTCAGTCTCCAATTTTGTCGGCGCTATCTGGCAATTCTCCACATTTAGTGGAGTTTTTCTAGGTGACACTGGGCAAACTTCAGTTAGTCATAACTTTGGCTAGAGACGTCCATTTGGGACAATTTTTTTTTTTTTTTTTGGGGTATTGAAGCATTCTAGAGCTGTTGGGACAGGTTTTAGAGCCATCAGAGTGCTCTATCAGTGATTTTATCGGCGATTTGGGTCGTGGAGCCACCAGGGCTTGGTGAAAGATCAATTGTGTTGGACTATACTCATCCATTGGAGGTGAATGAATAGTCAATTTATACTAATTTCAGTCCTCTGTTTCTAAATTTGCAGCTAATTTTGCCTTTTAAGGCTTTCTACACAGTGTAATTCTTAATTTGAGCATTAATGAAAGAGGGAAAAGCCTAATTAGAGGCTTTTGGACCCAGCAGAGGTAGCCCAAGAGAGGGGTGAACTGCTTAAACAAATTCTTACTGTTATGCTATGCATTTTTGCTATTATATTTCAGATTTTGCTTCATTAAACAGTAACTTTTCATAAGTACACTTTTCCCAATTAGACTTATACAGTGAACACAACTCATTAGTTTCACTTCAAACCACATTACTTCCTTTGCAGAATACTTTAACTTTCTTATTCACACATAAATTTTTGATTAATGAATACTTTTCACATAAACAAATACTTTCATTGATCAGATCTAGTTAAGTGTTTACATTATATTTCTTTAGGCAGAGCCAGTATGTGGGCCAGAAGCTTCTGGTTTCATCCTTTATAGTAAAGGTGAAATAACCAGTAAAAGCCCCTACTGTCAATATTTGTATAAGAAATACTTTGTTCACACAATTACAGATCAACATGTGACGATCAAACTCTCTCAAAAGTAAGCAGCGCAACCATGCCTCCTACTGTTGCATCACACCAGTACTATGCAAGGCATGGATCATACAAATGTGAAATATCGGGTGGTAAACATACTCACCCAAGAGCAACCAACGCAACTATGCTTCATGCTACCTCATGTCATAGATATGCAAGTAGCTTTTCAACCACTTGCTCATCATCTATAATATTCCTAAATTAGCATACACCTAATTGGAATATTAAATTTTTATTTTTCTCTTAGATAGAGGAATAAGAGGGTATGGAGACCCATAAATCTCCTTAGTAGGAATAAAATACACTCCTAGTGTGAATGGAGGTCATCTAAAAGCTGGATTGAAGACCCTTAGGTGTGAAAAGGGGTTGGAGCATGAAGATTGGGTCAACTTTGACCAAATCAAACAACACTGTTATGGAGGAGTGGCATTTATGATGGGACAATGCAGTTTTGGAGGGATATTGATTGCATGATAGTGGAAACCCTAATAAGTGGATCCCAAGGTGAGAAGGCTCACATTGTTTATAAGGAAGAGGATGGCAGTCATATGTGGTTGTGTTTTGATTATTATTTTGATATGTTTGTTTAGACTTTGTTGCTCTCTTCAGCTATTTAGGAATATTGCAGTGTTGTTTAGCACAAAGTGTTCCCGATCGAGAATCCCAACTCTTTCCTTGAGAGGCCTCTTGGAAGAGTATTTTTCTATCATTTCCACATATCTGACATCCTGACCAATCTTCAGTCTTCATGTACAATTCATTTCTATTTAGAGTTGGGTTGTGTTGCAGGGGTGTAGTAGTGCAGGAGAGAAATCTCCATTTTCTAAGCTATTTTTGCAGTGGAGGAAGGATTCCTTCCATTGGGAGATCAGCAAGGAAGGCCATTGTGCATATTTCAGATATTTGGCATCAGGCCAAGCTTTAACATCCAGTGACATCACAGTTTCAGTCAAGAATTGCGTTATTTTGGAGGGCAGTTTCAGAGGAGGATCTATTAAATCTTTTAGAGTGCTTTCTTCTAGGTGAAGAGTTTAGCCTTTCATTGAAATATATATATTTGGAGGAGATCTACATCAGATCCATATTATTTTAGCCTTCCATTTCATGAGCTTCAGTTGCAGTTACTCTTCAGTCCTAGGGTTGTTGATCACCATTTTTATTTGAGGGTATTTCTGGAAACCCTTCCCGGGTTCTTTTGGAAAGGTGTCTAGGAGGCTAGATTTTCACTCCTAGCATTATTTGAGCTATATAAAAGAAGAACTACATTGATCCATCTTTAAGCAACAGTTTATGCCCTAAAACTGCGTTGTCTTATCTCATGGCATTTGTATGGTAGCTATTTCTCATGTGTTGACATATTTTGCTTGTAGAGGCTTGTTTTATGTTGCTTGAGTGACTTGATCCTCAAGATCTTGTGCCTATTATTTGTTGATATTTTTAATAATATGGATGTAAATTTGTCTAATATCATGGTGTGTTGAATTATTCATTGTTCTTTCCATTATTGTGTTCATATATTGCTCCTTTCCCATTTGGGAATATTACAGTGGTATCAGAGCATAATCTTGGCTCAGCCTGTGGCTCTCAGCCATTATGCTATCAGGAGAATAAAGAAGAAGGAGAAAGAGATCAGATTGTTGGAAAGAATGAGTTTTATCTCATCACTTTTCAGATCTAAGAGGGACCTCACCAAGGAGGTCAAGCAAAGAAAAAAGGAGAAAAGGAGTGAAACCACATTAGGGTTTCAAGATGAGGAAGGTCCATGTACTTCCTATTAGAAAAAAGGAGATATGGTATTGCATAGATATCCAAAGAAACATACAATGCCCTTTCCTTTTGAAGAATAAGACAAGAGGCATGGAGATGGAGGATACTTATATCATGAGATTCTAAGTGAGTATCTTGCAGAATATAAGTCTCAACCTAGAGTTTTCAAGGAGAATCTAACTCTCCCACAATTCATTCAACTCCAAGAAGAAATAAGACCTTGCAGCAATAGATTTATATTATCTACATTTGATGGGTCATCCACATGCACAAAAAGAGCTTGGGGAATGAATTTGGATGCATTCTTCCTACTACATCCAGTGGTAGAAAGAGAAGTTGTTGAGATTGCAGCGCTGCACCTTGAGGGTGAAGCAAACATTTAGTGGTTCAGCCATTTGAGTCATACAAGAGTGACTGCATATGCAGATTTTACTCAAAGGTTGATCAAGAAGTTTGACAAGGAGAAATCATAGGAGGAGGAAATTCCACCACCACTTGCTGCAGGAGCACCTACATCAGGAGAAAAAACACTTGCACCTTTGCAAAGTGGTCTTAATCTCTTGACATTTAGAGTCTCATGCACTATTCTAAAGATGCACGAGGAGGAGGATACTTGTACCAGCGCTAATGTAGCCATAGAAGAGCAACCATCATCATCAGTAGTTGGGGAAGCCATCACACCGGAAGGAGGAGCCCTTGTAGCAGTACAAGATGTTCCCAAGCTTTACCAAGGTATGCACATGTTTCCATTTTTTGTTACTTCAGCACATCATATGGAGGATTGTGGGAATATACCTTTGCATGACCGAGGGTCAAAGTACATTGTTGATTTGGAGCATCAGACTATTACTATGCTGAGGACCCTTGATTTTTTAAAGGAAGAGATATATAGTCATCCTAGTATATCATTGATGAGCTGCACACAACTCTTGGGGTTGGAGTGTATAATTTTGGAGGATGGGATGAACATTTTCCTGAGTAGAGCAATGCAGAACTATATGTTCAACATTGAGCATAATATTGAGACAACATATGCACCATCATGGAGATCAACAGCGCTATCATTGAGCAGTAGTGATGAGTTTGGGGCCCAACCTTTATTGGAGCACTCCAATGACCATTTTACATGTGTAGCAGGGGAAAGGTAGATGGTTGATGAGAGAGATCTTATTTTCCATTGTTATGATGGATATTTCTTGATGAGCACTTCATTGCTCAATGAGAAGATTTTTCCTTTAGTATATTTGGATCCTTATGGGATCAACTTGGTCATTGAGGAGTGGACTTCATTTGGAGATCTCCGGGAGAGTGCATTTCAACATCCCATGAAATGCAAAGATATAAATATGAATTGGGAGGATGGTATTCTTCATTGGAGGGATGCCAATTTTGGGCATGATGATAGACACTCACCATTGGTTGGATGGGTGATGTTGATAAGCAAGAGGCTAGAAAGCCACTTGCAGATCTATGACATAGGGTAACAAGAGGAAAGACTACATTGGTTACTCTTGAAAGAGTTTGGTCATCATATGACACATTCTGTTTCTAAGAGTAGGTTGGTGGATGGGACTTGGCATGGCACTTGCATCCTATGGCAAGAAGGAGTTTGGTTGTATTGGGGTGATGTGATATCTTTCATGTCAACCATCATGTTGTTTCCCCATAGTTTATATGGTGATGGTGTGGGGAGGCAACAAGAGTTTATGTTGCTTTGGAAACTCTTGGGAGAGTATGGGCTGATTCTCTCCCATAATTTGCATGATGTTGCAGGAGTAGGTGATGGCACCATCATGGTGCAAAGGGGCTACTCCTTAGCCTTGGAAGATCAGGAGGTACTTTCCATTTGGATGGAATCTCCCATATATAGCAGCATTATGGTAGATGACTTTGGCATTTGGTATGTCAAAGGATGGAGTTATGAGATGACAAGAGCCTTGTCACAACGGCCAACAACACTGTCACTTGGGAGCTTGGGTTTGTTGATGGAGTGTTCCCAGGATCACTTCACATATGATGCACTTGGTGAACAAGGAGGAGATGAGAAAGATGGAGTAGTGGATGGAAATATCTATTACCATGATATGATCTTCTTGACTTGGATTTTCAAGCATAAGAAGAAGGATCTTCATGCAGCACCTAGTTCATTCCTCTTCATGAGATTATGTCATGCCACTATGGGGGGCTCATTCATGGATATTATTATCAGCTTGCTCTTAGTACATGGTAAGAATTATTTTTTTGCATTTATTGATTATCTAACACAGTATTTTGATTCTGTTACCATCTCTATACAGTGCATTACTCCACAAGAGGGAAAGCCTCTATTTGGGCTTCATGGTAATTTTATGACCAACATCTATGATGGTGATATCAATTTATTGTATGGCTTTGGGAAAGTTTTGTATTATTTCCTGTAAACTCAGTTGATATACAATGCCATTTACTATTTACTAGTAGATGTGATGACATACACAACTAGAAATTTGTTAGGAGACAACTTGCCACATCATGTTTTGAAACTACAGTTGGGAAAACTGCGTTGTGACTACTTGAGAGAATATTGGTACCTTAGAGAAATATGTAGAACCTTCAGTATCTCTCTCATTTGGATTCTATATCATGATAATTTCATATTCATTTTATATGGGATGATCTGGGCAAGAACCATAGAGTGGTTCTTTGAGGATCCAATTGCGTTTTTGCTTCATGAAGGCAACATTATTGCAGCCCAAATTCAACAGCAGCTCTACACTTATCATAGGTGGAGAGAGATATAATGTGGGATGGACAATTTGATCCATCATGTTCAGCTATACAACCCACCTTATTTTTAGGAGCCTAAGGTGGAGGAGATTTTTCATGAGTTGCCATGTTGGAGGGTGACTCACTTTTTGTGGATGATAGCTTCGGGATGGAGGCTTCATATGAGAATGATAGTTCCCAATATATTTCAGATTCCATGCCTCAAGAAGGCCTCTAGACCACACATAGTTGCTTCAATGGATATCCCACTTGTTCATAATGAGAGCTATTTGGAATTTTCAGTAAAGGCATACTTATACACTTGGGAGAAGCAACTTGGAGACTTATGGATGAGACAACATCTTATTCATTGGAGGAGCTTATCACATGAGGATGCTACAGGAGGAAGATGAGAGGCTCTTTAGTTCTATCCTTACAGTTACTTGAGGACAAGCAACATTTGGGAGGGGAGGACTGTAATATTCCTAAATTAGCATACAACTAATTGGGATATTAAATTTTGATTTTGCTCTTAGATAGAGGAATAAGAGGGTATGGAGACCCATAAATCTCCTTAGTAGGAATAAAATACACTCTTAGTGTGAATGGGGGTCATCTAAAAGCTAGATTGAAGACCCTTAGGTGTGAAAAGGGGCTGGAGCATGAAGACTGGGTCAACTTTGACCAAATCAAACAACGTTGTTATGGAGGAGTGACATTTATGATGGGACAATGCAATTTTGGAGGGAGATTGATTAAATGATGGTGGAAACCCTAATGAGTGGCACCCAAGGTGAGAAGGCTCACATTATTTATAAGGAAGAGGATGGCAACCATATGGGGTTATGTTCTGATTATTATTTTGATATGTCTATTTAGACTTTATTGTTCTCTTCATCTATTTAGCTAAGATTGTAGTGTTGTTTAGCACAGGGTGTTCCTGGTCGAGAATCCCACCTCTTTCCTTGAGAGGCCTCTTGGAAGAGTATTGTTCTATAATTTACACATATTCGATATCCTGGCCAAGATTCAGTCTTCATGTACAATGCAGTTCTGTTTAGAGTTGGGTTGTGTTGTAGGGGTGTAGCAGTGGTGGAGAGAAATCTCCATTTTCTGAGCTAGTTTTGTAGTGGAGGAAGGATTCCTTCCATTGAGAGATCAGAAATGAAGTTAATTGGGCATATTTAATATATTTTGCATCATGCCAAGCTTTTACATCTAGTGACAACACAATTTTAGTCAATAATTGCGTTATTTTGGAGGGCAGTTTCAAAGGAGGATCTATTGGCTCTTTTAGAGTGCTTTCTTCTAGGTGAAGGGTTTAGCCTTTCATTGGAAGATATATTTGGAGGATATCTACATAAGATCCATATTATTTCATCCTTCCATTTCACAAGCTTTAGTTGCAGTGAATCTTCAGTCCTAGGGCTGTAGATCACCATTTGTATTTGAGGGTATTTCTGGAAACCCTTCCCGAGTTCTTTTGGAAAGCTGTCTAGGAGGCTAGATCTCCACTCCTATCATTATTTGAGCTATATAAAAACAAATGTACATTAATCCATATTTATGCACTATTTTATGCCCTAAAACTGCGCTGTCTTAGCTCATGGAATTTGTATGGAAGCTATTTCTCATGTGTTGACATATTTTTCTTGTACAGGCTTGGTTTATGTTGCTTGAGTGACTTGATCCTCAAGATCTTGTGCCTATTATTTGCTGATATGTTTAATAATATGGATGTAAATTTGTCTCATATCATGGTGTGTCGAATTATTCATTATTCTTTCCATTATTGTGTTCATATATTGTTGCTTGCCCATTTGGGAATATTACATCATCCCCATCCATCCATCCAACTGTGGGTGATGACTCATATCATGCACCAACTCGGTATCCACCCAATGGAGAAAAATTGGCAGCAGATCAATGCCGATAATACCATCCTCCAGAATCTGATGACAATATTTTCACTCCATGATATGGTTAAGTGCATCTTCCTTGAGGTCTCTCCGTGAGAACCTCTCATCGATGGCCTGGAAGAACCTATGAGGTTATGAGTATGATGCATGCAGAAACTTATCTTTGAGATGTGTGATGCTCATAAAGAAGGCTCTATCCTAATAATGGAATATGTTATCAATCACAGGATGTATACCATCTACCATCTTCCCATCCAATGCTTCATAAGTGAAGCAATCATCAAAATTCTCAAAGAATAATTGGGCCCCCAAATCATCACTGCTCCTTAGTGACAACACTGCTGGTCTCCATGATAGTGTAGATGCTGCCACATGGCCCTCTCCATACACAATGTCAAACTCATGGTCCTGCATTGTACTAATCCACCGTTGTTGCCTCTTCTGCAGCTGTGTTGTATGTATTAATCAATCTTGTAGACAAGATCAATCTCCCTAGTACCAAGAAGTAATCTAGCAACAAACAGCCAAATAAACCTATCTTTTTCTAAACATATTCGATTTATAAAAGAATACTATAAAGGTGTTGAATACTTACTGTATAATCAAATGCTTGTTAAATACTTACCGATTGATGGCATGATGCCTTTGAGTCCATTTGAAATTGCATATCAGGCTGTACAGTCACTTTCCGACCCTTCTTCAACCGAAAATGATCCAATGAATGGGATCCATGAGTAATCCCTTTCTGTATCTAGTTCAGCCACAATGACATTTCCTGATCTTGTTCATACTGATGAGTAGATTCGCGAACTTTTGTCTGTTGACGATTTACCATGGGAAGATATACATCATCGATCTTCGTTTTTACCTAAGCTGGATCATTTTGAAGATGATTTTGCTTCTATTTTTACTGTTGAATATGTCAAAGAACTACAGAATCCATTGCGAAATCATGATTCTGAGAAAAAAACCTAGCAAAAAATAGCCAAACAAACCTATCTTTCTCTAAACATATGCGATTTATAAAAGAATACTATAAAGGTGTTAAATACTTACCATATAATCCAATGCTTGTTCGAAGTTGTCGTCCCTCGTGCACTTGAAGGAGTTATCTTCATAAACTTGCAGTCACAAACAAGAAAAAATTAAATAACACCTGTATAGTAAAAATCATAAATCATGCTTATCATGGTGATCAAGGAATCCACGAAATAAACAGTTAATCAACAACTTATTAAGAAAAATGAATTCATTTGTATTACTTTAAAAGAAGAAAACCTTACAACCTTAGCCTTGATTTTGAACAGGCCTTCCCAGGGTCCGAAGCAGGAGTCTCCTCTACTCCGACAAGCCTTGCACTCTTTCAACCAAGATAGATAGAGGTATGTGATCTCTCCTCACAAAAATCTCAGTAAAATGAGTCTGAATCCCAATAGCATTTAACCTCAAATCATTCTAAAGCTTGAAATCCCTTTGAGGCTACCCAAGGCCTCTTTTTATAGTGGAAAAGAGGAGGTTTAAGTTCCAATTATGAAGGGATAGAATCCTCCTTCAAAGGGATAAGCTCCTCACATCAAGAGGTTAGCTCCATAAGGTAAGGGATACATGAACCTCAAAAGAGCGGTTCTGCCACCGCAAGATTCTTTCTAGAAGTTTCCAGAATTCACTGAAAGTGAGCTTTTTTGAATTTAATTGCGCCTTTTTAATATTTTACAGGGGTCCGCACCCATAACACAGAGAAAGTGTGTTCAGGTACGTAAAATTCATGAAAATTAGGTGCGGGACCGCAGACAAGATAGAGGAAAAGTGCGATACCAAAGTTAAGGAGATTTTTAAGGACTTTTCTCTCATTTTCAAGGCTTGACATGAAGAAATAATATGTTAGACTTGCAAAGGAGGAAGTATGAGTGATAATGAGCTCATACACATAGCAGAATGTCAGGACGACAATTTTCAGTGTAACAGATTTCCCCCTAAAGTGCAAAGTCTGGAATAGATGAAGCTGAAGTCTATCATATATGAAGAGTGCAGTACTTTATCGTTTTAAGGATCAGCCTGTGGCCACCCCAGTCAGGACCTGTAAAAACATTCAATGAAAAATATATATATATATATGTAAACATATCATCACTGAGGTAGGCATTCCCATACTCAAATCAAAACTAACTGGAAACTAATTCAAACAGTTCTGATACAGGAATGATTTTGAATACATCAAAAATATAGACATGTGTAGACATAGTGTGGACGCAGCCATCTGTTTATGAATAGTCTACTGTATAAATGATAAAAAAATTCCTTGTAGCCTAGATGGTAGAAACTAGATCCAGGATCTTGATTTCCTCATCTCGAACTAGTACGATTCTATCCATGTGAATGAATGTGTCGAGGTCGAACATAGTAGAAACCACTTGATTACCAGTCAATAATGTAAACTGTTAACAAGTGTGAGAGTAACCACTAGTAATGTAAATGGCTCTCAAAGTACTCAGTACAATCCATGAAATGAGAATGAATGAGCTGAAGTCGAACATGTCACAGAATCATTCGATCGAAGGTCAATGATGCAACCTGTCGTAAAAAGCGAGAAACCTACCATTGAGGCATGCAGATTTCAAGGTACTGACGATATGTAGATCAACTTCCTAGATAATGAGCTGTCGTCGATAGAAAGTGATTCGTCGTAGTCAAGCCCACAACACGAAATCATAGATCAAGTTTTGAAGAAATATATTGGCAAGGACTGACTCAAGGATGGTCAAAATGGATGAAAGATATTTTGCAAATGAATGGTTTATTTGAACTGTCCTCTTGAACACATAACGACACTATAGATGGCTTGGTGACAATTGAACCAAAGCTAACACCCAAAAACCGGATGAAAGCTTTTAATGTGGTTTGATTAAATGTTTAGGCAAAGGATTTCCCAACCTAGGTGAACAAAAAGTGTTGTGTTCAAGAGTGATTAACTGGATTTTCGAAAAATCAAAATACAACAAACAAGTCTATTTTTCTCTCTTTTCCCCCACCATTTCTGGCAAGTATCTCTTTATTTTTGACAAGATTGAGGAGGATAACATTTGCTTGTTTATAATCTCATCCTTCGGATGAGTCCAACTTAGTTTAAGATTCGAACCCTAAGAAGGAGTGGTTCGTTCCTGTTTGAAATTGAACAGGTCCTTTACTGTTACATTTGAACGAGTCCAGTATAGGAGAAACTCAGTGTTTTTCAATTTTAGGGAGTCAGAAGAAAAAATTAAGAAAACTCCATGAGTGTACTTTTTCATAAATTTAGTCTCTCGAGCCCGAAAAAGGAAAAAATAATGTGGGAGAGAACTCTATTGACCATAATTAGTCAACGTATACATTTTTCGTAAATAGTCCATTTTAGTCCGTAAAAGGGGTAAACTTATACGGAAAGGACGATCATTCATTTATTTTAATGAGTTCGAATAATCAAGTGCTCGACAATATTTTCAATTTTCGAAAGTCTGAAAAGAGCTTAAAAGAGGACTCCACGTTTTCGCTTTTTCGTAAATTTTTGAAAGAGTCCAAAATGGTGATAAAAGTATGCTCTTTATTGAAAAATGATCAATTTTCCTGAAAAAATCCAATTTCTGCACAAAAACTTGAAACATTACACATACCTGTTTACAAAAAATAAAAATGTTTTCAAAAATAACCTTTTTAAAGTGAAAAATAAACAAATTATAAATTCATTTATTCGAAAAAACCATCAAAAAGGACTTTTCTAACCTCATTTTTACCGTTTGTGTTCAGAGTGAAAAGTGAGAGCTTTTGGGTAAAAAATTTCCTGCGAAGATTCTAGAAAATACGTCCAACGAAATCGAAAACTGTCTGCTCCAGGTAATCCACGACCTCCTTATCTTGCTTTTCATCTGTTTGCATTTCGTTTTTAGGCCTTAGATTTCATTTTTTAGGCAAAAATATGTTGAAGAAATTGCCCGCGGGGGTCTGCAGGTGCAACACGCGGGCCCTGCAGACCCCAAATTTTTCTTATACAGGAAAAAGTCATGGGTCCCACGGCGACCAGCCCATCTCCAGCCTTATGAGAGAAGGCATCCAATTGCAGCCACACCAGCCCCAGAAGGCCAATCAGCAGAGGTCCTATCTGACTTAGAGCATCACCTAGAGTGCCTAAATTTAGACATTCCAGAGACCGACATAGATGATATTCCGCTCAGACTATAGAGATATGTGATTGGTGTCCCAGGACCTTTTAGGAGGTTCCTGTGTAGGGTGGCTTGGGCAGTGGTGTCTTATCATGATCATCATCAGGGATAGGATGATTGTTTTGTAGACTCATATTTTTGACCTTTTGTATTTATCATTTTGCCGATCATAAGGTGTTTTCAACCTATGATCAAAGACGATGTATATTTCTGAAACACATCTATACTATGATATATCACTATTTACCGGATATCTGTGTACATGTTATGAATGTTATTTAATTTACTATTTTGATTATTGCAAATGTCGATTTATCATACTAGAAGCAACTGCATCTGCTAATGTATTTAAATGTCTTGGAATATGCTGATATTTAATGTATTAAAATTCACGTTCCAAGAGACGAACTCTTAAAAATAACTGTAATAACACTGGATTTCTAATGGCATAAACCTTGTTAAGCTGTAATACAACAAGTTCAGAATCCAACCTAACAATCAAACTCCGAATTCCAAATGATATGGATTCAGATAATAACTCAATCACTGCACTATATTCTGCAATGTTATTTGTTGTTTGACCAAGGCTTACCCCATCCATGGATACTAACTCGTCGGAGGCTGAATAGATAACCCAAGTTGCGGAAGAAATGTTTCGTGTACTATGACAAGCACCATCAGCAAAACCAATGTAGGTTTGAAGAGACATCGACATCTGCAATATCAAGAGTAAAACTCAGATAAGTAGGAATAGTGATAAAAAACACACTTCTAAACTAGGTACGCTTTTCTAATCTAAGACACACCAGTAGTAAAGAAATCTAATCTAATAAAAAATCTCCACACCAAGTTTAAGCATAATATCTCTTCAGATAAAGTCCATTTCTGGGTTTATCTAAAGGGACACCATCGAAATCTATCAGCTCATAGGCCCCTTTTGCCAGCTTTCGCTTAACAATGAAAGGACCATGCCACATGGGCACGAATTTTCTAGCTCCTAGCTTATCGTTGGCTTGATCGTACACTAAGACTAGGTCTCCTTCTGAAAAATTATGAGGGGTAACACTTCTATCATACTGAGCTTTTATTCGTTTAACATGAGCATCGTTTTCTATTGCAGCATTTCGTCGATTCTCATCTAGTTGAGCCAAGTACAAAACAATTTTCTCCTCTTCAGATGTAGCTGGGAGTAACTCTATGTCTAATTTCAATGACGTAATTTCGCATTCAATCAGCAACACAGCTTCCAAACCGTAAACCAGTTGAAAGGGAGTGAAACCAGTTGATGTTTTTACCGAGGTTCGATATGCCCAAAGTGCTGAAAATAAAATGGAATGCCAATTCGACTTATGAATACCAATAATTTGTTTGATCATAGTGACTAAAAATTTATTGATAGCTTCAACCAGACCATTAGCCTATGGATAATATGTAGTGGAACTATCGTGGTGCAGGCCAAGTTGATCTGTTAGTTCAGTCATCATGATATTTCGAAAATGACTTCCATGATCTGTAATAATGGCTTGAGGAACACCGAATCTAGCAATTATGTGATTGAATATGAAAGTTGTAGCAGTCTTGCCATCTGCCGAAAATGTAGGCATTGTCTCGACCCACTTAGTAAAATAGTGTAATGCTAAGATAATATACGCATGCCCCCCGACCGAGTGAGGGTTACATGTAATAAAATCGATACCCCATTTTGCAAAAGGACTGATAGAAATTATAGGGTGAAGAGGAGTGGGTGGCACATGCATTTTACGATCAAAGAGTTGGTAATTGTGGCATTTCCGGACTGCATAGATGCAATATTTTAATAACAACGGCTAGAAATAACCAGCGCGCAATATCTTTTGGGCTGTGGCATACCTAGACATATGACCGCCACATGCTCTAGAATGGCAGTCATTTAGAACCTTCTCAGCTTCTTCATGAGTAAGACAGCGCCAGAAAACAGAGTCCGCTCCGCGACAATAAAGTGTGTCACCAATAATATTATATTGTTGGGATTGGAAGTGTATTTTTCGTCCCTGAGATTGTGAGATTTAAGGCTGAAAATATTGGGTTTGGAGATAAACAATAATATCTCCATACCAAGGATCAAGTGTACTGATAAGAAACAAGGATTCATCCGCAATGGGCTGTTCCGCCACAGTTTCAGTATCAGTAGAGGGGAAATCACACATCAGTTCGGCAAAAACCAAAGATTTATTTGCCTTGGATTTTTCAAACTCCAAGACAAATTCCTGCAGGATAACTATCCATTTGGAATACTTTCCCCCTAGCAATTTTTTGGTTAAAATGTACATCATAGGGTTACAATCAGAAATTACTGTGGTTTTGCGTAGTAAAATGTAGTGTCAAAATGTTTGGACAACTTGAACAGCTGCCAAGGCCAATTTCTCCACATGTGTGTATTTGATCTTAGTCGGATGCAGATTTCGACTAAGATAGTAAATCGCATGTTCATTTTTGAATTCATCTTCCTGAACTAAAACCATCCCAATAGTGGAATGAGAGGCGGTGAGGTACAAAAAATAATCTTGGTTGTAGTTGGGAGGATGCAATAACGCTGCATGGGTTAACGCATGTTTAAGTGCATTAAAATATCGATCAGCGATCTCATCCCAAAAGAATGGAACATCTTGTTTTAACAACCGGGTAAAACCTTTTGTTAGCTCGACGTAGTTAGGAATGAAACGACATAAAATTTCGTTTTCCCCTACAAACTTTGGAGTTGGCGCAAAGTCGAAGGAGGAGATAGATTAACAATAGCTTTGACCTTTAATGGATCAACATGAATGCCTGCTTTGGAAACAACAAATCCCAGTAAACGACCCGATTCTACACAGAAAACACATTTGTGTGGATTCAGTCGAATTCGATAATGCCTACATCTCATAAAGATTGCTCGTAAATCATCGAGATAAGGCTGCACAATGTGCTTAATGTCATGAAATGCGTAAGACATAGCCCTTTGAAAAGTTGCTCCAGTGTTCTTTAATCCAAAGGGTAGTTTGCAATAAGAAAATGTCCCCCATGGACAAATGAAAGCTATTTTTGGCTGATCAGCAGGGAGTATGTTTATTTGATTGTAACCAGAATAACCATCCATAAAGGAGAAAATTTCACTGCCAGCACAATAATCAATTATTTCACTGCCAGCCAATTTCTCCACATGTGTGTATTTGATCTCAGTCGGATGCAGATTTCGACTAAGATAGTAAATCACATGTTCATTTTTGAATTCATCTTCCTGAACTAAAACCATCCCAATAGTGGAATGAGAGGCGGTGAGGTACAAAAAATAATCCTGGTTGTAGTTGGGAGGATGCAATAACGCTGCATGGGTTAACGCATGTTTAAGTGCATTAAAATATCGATCAGCGATCTCATCCCAAAAGAGTGGAACATCTTGTTTTAACAACCGGGTAAAACCTTTTGTTAGCTCGGCATAGTTAGGAATGAAACGACGTAAAAGTTCGTTTTCCCCTACAAACTTTGGAGTTGGCGCAAAGTCGAAGGAGGATATAGATTAACAATAGCTTTGACCTTCAATGGATCAACACGAATGCCTGCTTTGGAAACAAAAAATCCTAGTAAACGACCCGATTCTACACAGAAAACACATTTGTGTGGATTCAGTCGAATTCGATAATGCCTACATCTCATAAAGATTGCTCGTAAATCATCGAGATAAGGCTGCACAATGTGCTTAATGTCATGAAATGCGTAAGACATAGCCCTTTGAAAAGTTGCTCCAGTGTTCTCTAATCCAAAGGGTAGTTTGCAATAAGAAAATGTCCCCCATGGACAAATGAAAGCTATTTTTGGCTGATCAGCAGGGAGTATGTTTATTTGATTGTAACTAGAATAACCATCCATAAAGGAGAAAATTTCACTGCCAACACAATCATCAATTATTTCACTGCCAGCCAATTTCTCCACATGTGTGTATTTGATCTCAGTCAGATGCAGATTTCGACTAAGATAGTAAATCACATGTTCATTTTTGAATTCATCTTCCTGAACTAAAACCATCCCAATAGTGGAATGAGAGGCGGTGAGGTACAAAAAATAATCCTGGTTGTAGTTGGGAGGATGCAATAACGCTGCATGGGTTAACGCATGTTTAAGTGCATTAAAATATCGATCAACGATCTCATCCCAAAATAATGGAGCATCTTGTTTTAACAACCGGGTAAAACCTTTTGTTAGCTCGAC
This sequence comes from Pinus albicaulis, assembly GCA_034641835.2. Lineage (NCBI taxonomy): Eukaryota > Viridiplantae > Streptophyta > Pinopsida > Pinales > Pinaceae > Pinus > Pinus albicaulis. The sequence continues at coordinate 121,730,696 of CM076575.1, forward strand.
GTAGTTAGGAATGAAACGACGTAAAAGTTCGTTTTCCCCTACAAACTTTGGAGTTGGTGCAAAGTCGAAGGAGGAGATAGATTAACAATAGCTTTGACCTTCAATGGATCAACATGAATGCCCGCTTTGGAAACAACAAATACCAGTAAATGACCCGATTCTACACAGAAAACACATTTTTGTGGATTCAGTCGAATTCGATAATGCCTACATCTAAAGATTGCTCGTAAATCATCGAGATAAGGCTGCACAATGTGCTTAATGTCATGAAATGCATAAGACATAGCCCTTTGAAAAGTTGCTTCAGTGTTCTTTAATCCAAAGGGTAGTTTGCAATAAGAAAATGTCCCCCATGGACAAATGAAAGCTATTTTTGGCTGATCAACAGGGAGTATGTTTATTTGATTGTAACCAGAATAACCATCCATAAAGGAGAAAATTTCACTGCCAGCACAATCATCAATTATTTGATCGATATAGGGGGTTGGATAATTGTCTTTAGGACAAGCTCGATTCATATCCCTATAGTCAATACATACTCATATCGTTCCTTTTTTTTTGGTAACAGGAACAATATTCGATACCCAATCAGTTAAAGGAATTGGATAAATGAAACCTGCACAAAGTAATTTCTCAACTTCGGCTTTGATAGCAGCAGCTTTTCTAGGATGTATTTGACGTAAACGTTGACAGACAGGTTTGGCATCTGGGTAAGTCTTGATTTCATGTATGATAATTGACGGATCAATTCCTGGCATTTCTTCATATGACTAGGCAAACACATCACAAAATTCTTGAAATAGGGCTTTATAAGTTTGAATTTCATCTTCCGTATAGCAAGCACTTATATGAATGTTTTCAATTATTCCTGGCTTTACTGAAATGTCAATTGGAATCGTTCGAGAGATATTTTCCAAATTTAACTCAGAATCAGGATTTCGCAATGGATTCTGCGGTTCTTTGACATATTCAACAGTAAAAATAGAATCGAAATCATATTCAAAATGATCCAGCTCATGTAAAAACGAAGATCAATGATGTAGATCTTCCCATGGTAAATCGTCAACAGACAAAAGTTCGCGAATCTGCTCATCAGTATGAACAAGATCAGGAAATGTCGTTGTGGCTGAACTAGATACAAAAATTGATTCCTCATGGATCCCATTTATTGGATCAGTTTCAGTTGAAGAAGGGTCGGAAAGTGACTGTACAGCCTGATATGCAATTTCAAATGGACTCAAAGGCATCATGCCATCAAATGAATCTAACTCGGAGTCGGAAGGTACGATCCAAGGATCATCAAACATAATAGTATTTGATGAAATCATATGAATAGTTGCAATAGAAGGTGATACGTTAGGAGGAGGAAAGGAAAAATTTCCTAGTAAACTAGAATTTTTAATCAAACCTACTCGAACATCCTTGTAAGGGATAGCCGCTTTACCGACGTGATGGATTGTTTCTGTAGAGGCTGGATCAAAATAAAAATAATTTAACTGATCTATTGTAACGATCCTTCCTTGATGTGGAAATTTTATGAGCCGAAAGACTGAAGAAACAACAACAGTCATTGCATAAGACCAACTACGACCCAGGAGACGGTTGTAATCTAGAGGGGTATCAACCACTTCCACATCTAGATTTACGGTTTTACCTTCGACCCCTATGGGTAAATCCTACAAAATACCAAAAGGGTGGAAACCTCGGCCATAAAAAGCCTTTAGAATCGTTGGAGACTGATTGAGTGTAGGAGAAACAAGTGATTTCCAACACTGGATCAACATAATACATGTTGAATCTCCCTCATCAATCACAGTCCGAAAAATCGATCTGTTTTTTACTAATACTAGAATTTGGAAAGCCATTTGATGAGGTAGGTGAGGTGTACTATTCTCTAAATCAAAGATTATTAGGTTCGAATCCTGAATATCAACAGCTCCTATGGCAAACAAAAGTAATTTACGCTATGCTGGGCATGATTGCGGCACTTCCAAAGCCGACATTGCTGAAGGGGAAATAGCTAAGTCCTCAACGATGTTGTAATTCTGAGCAGCTCTCACATGTGGATTGAAAGATAATTTGAAAAGAACACCTTTAGCAGGCGGTTTTATTATTAAGTCTGGATTGGGTTTCTCGATCTATAACAAACCAGAAACAAGAGGAGGTGTGGTTGATGTATTTGCACTAGAAGATTCTGCTTCTTTACCATCAACATGATTCTTAGTACCATAATCTTGCGATCGTGTCACAATCCTCACATGAGACATCATCAGAATAGGTTCTTCTGAGGCATTCGAGGTAGAACCAATCATCTTACTATCTTGAGTGGGAAAAGGATCCTTCAAGACAACAGGTTGTTGTGAACCTTTAACAAATTTTGCAACCTCTGCTTGATGTGGGGATTCTTTAGTAAAATGATCCTCATCACAAATGTAACAAGGATAGCGAGGCTTGCATTTTTCATCATTGGATTCATTTTTATCAATTTTCTCTTTTGAATTATTTTTGTTTTTATTCTTCCCTTTCTTTTTACCACCGGATTTAGTTTTGGTTGTAGATGTCTCTACGACATGAATGTCGACAGAAATTTCAGGGGAAGATTCTCCTTTCGGGGAATCAGGTAAAGTTATAATAGGAGAAGAATTCTTTGAATATTTCTTCTTGCTTTTAGTATTGACTGTACCAATCATACCATCAGTGGCATGAGACCCTGAAGGAGCTATAGTTATTTGAACTTGTTTTGGAAGATCGGGGATTTTTTCATGTAAAGTACCTGACTGCGTATAAACGAGGTCAAGGTACTGAGCTTGAGAAATCACTTGCTCCTCAGTAACAACTCCGGCCTTAGCTACGTCTTCAGTGATTTTGGGTAACAATGATTTAACAAACCATTCTGCCAAAATTTGATCCGGAATGTAAAATTTCACCAAACGCCTTCTACATCACCATTCATGAATATGATCAGAAATATATGTGGACGTGGATTGCTTTAGTGAAGTTCATAATTCCGTGCCATTGTCATATATGATAGGCAACTGAAAATGAGTCAAGAAGGCAGTTGCTAACTGACTGAAATTATTAAAAGAGCCTCGTGGTAACTCAATGTACCATTTGGCAACAAGACCAATAAGAGTTCTTTGGAAAATACGTAAGCAAATTGAATCATCAATTATTGAATTAGACGCACACTAGAGGTGATAATTCATAACGTGATTTGATGGATCCTCTCCTGACTTACCCTCGAATTTTGGTATATCACTGGGCAACTTATGCGGCATTGACGACCAGTACGGATAATAGAAAATTGGATCATTCGTAAGGCACGTCAAATTAGGTAAATCCAAATTTGCAATAAATGGTAACTGACGGTTAGGGTCGTGAAAAACTTGAGTAGCCAAAGCAGTTCCGGGAGGAGGGTACCCAAGATAACTGGGAATCAGATTTGCATTAGGAATTGTGTACCCTCCCGGGTAACCAGGATTAATCGGACCAAAATGGGGTTGTTGAGGCTATTGATAAGTATAGCCAGGGTACGGTTGATACTGATAAGTTGGGTTTTGTGAATCTAGACTGAATTGAGGCTGTCCCTGGTATGGTTGATACGTGAATTGCGGTTGACTTGTGACAACTGTACTTGTACCAGCTTGTCCCGTAGGCATTTGAACCTAAGTCTGAACTGAAGGTCCTGACTGGGGTACAGAGACTTGAGGGATTTGCACGGATGCAGGGATAGAAGAACTCGGAGCTATAGATACTCCATAAACAGGTGTTACAGGTTGAAAAGATGTTGCAGCAGTTTGAGGCGGAGTCTGAGGTGTACTAGGCCCAGACTGCTGAACAAAATTAGGTGCAGGAGTTTGAATAGTAGGCTGGACAGGTTGCTGGGTTAGACCAGAAACCAAAGGTTGTCCAGGTTGAGAAGTCAACTTCAAATTAGGCTGCATAGGTTGTTGATATTGTGACGGATCCCACACCATATTCATTCCAGGGTATTTTCCCGTATAAGGTTGAACGTAAGGACCATAGCCTGGTTGAACATAGGGTTGATAAGTAAGTGGTAAATTTCTGGTTCCTTGTATAGACGATTGACCAGAAGGTGGTTGGAAACCTTGAATTGGGTACTGACCTTGAGGTTGGTAACCCTGAGGCGCGTACTGAAGCTGGGGTTGATAAGGACCCTGAGGATCATATTGAGTTTGGGGTTGACCTTGGGGTATGTACTATCTTGAAGGTTGATAAACTTGAGGTATGTACTATCCTTGAGGTTTTCCTCCAAAATAATATGATTCCATAGTTTGTCCTGGGAAAAATTTACCTTGAGGTTTCCCCCCAGGTGGTAACTGACTGCTTGAAGGTTGCCCCCTCGGCGGTAATTGACTACCTTGAGGTTGCCCGCCAGGCAGTAACTGATTGCCTTGAGGTTGAGGGTTCAGAATATTACCAGACATCATAAAGATTTGCTCTAGGTTCGATGTTTCAGTTTTAATTCCATTAAGACTAGATGATACTACCTGTTCAATTGGTCGAGGAGCTGCTCCAAAGAAAGTACCAGACAGAGCCTGATATCCCGAAGGAACAAAAGGAACACCGTGTAAGAATGCTTCCGGTGTCTGGGAAAACATAGATGACTCTCCTGCCATAATAGATGAAGGATAGTAACCTCTGGGTGTAGGATGAAATGGAATTCGAGGTGGAGAAAAAGCGAGACCCAGGTTTTCTAAAAAGTTTGTCAACGATAGATACCAAGCTTCAGTTCGAATAGGGTTTTAGAAAATGGATTCACGCTCCCTAAGATTTAAAGACTGAGGGGATTCGGGAAGAGATAATTCTTCGTCTAGACTAGTAAGCTCTTCAATAGAAATGAGGCCAGATGGAAGATCTTCAGTAACAATATTTCTTACCCTAGGTGAACCAAGATCGCTAGAAGTTGGTGTAATAAATCCTAAAGATGTTTCCAAAACAGAAGGTTCAGTTTCAGGCTCAGAAATTTCAGGTTCGTCCGCTAGTTCACTAGAAGGAGAAATACTACCAGTAACTTCAGAAACTGAAATCGGTTCTTGAATGTGTTATGTTATGGGTATTTGATGATCAGGATGAACAACTATATATGAGGTTCCAATCTCTGTTGGTCTAATTATACCGCTACTAGATGATACTAGAGCATGCAGTCCTTCAAGCTGACTTGGTGTATATTCAGGGGGCTTCCCCTGAAGTCTCCAGGATTTTATCAGTAATTCTACCACGATTAAATATTAACTAATCACACACAAACAAATAAAATATCAATAAAAACACCTAAAGTCTCTAAAGAAACAAACAGCTGAATCACACGCTTAAAAATCTAAGAGTTCAAACCACACACAAACAATAACTTCCCGTACTAAAAACACTAGTTGGTGATGAAATCCAACTTAGTAGAAATTTAGTACAGAAAGAGCGGTTGGAATAGTTACCCCGACAACCTTCTTAATGAAACAGACTGGCACAAGTTTCTTCACAAAACTATCTCATGTGAAGAGAACCCCCCAAAGAGTCCAAGTGAGTCTAGTCGACGTCTGCTCCAGGTACAGTGAGATATTTCCTTCACCGTCACCTTAGGAAATAATCTTAAGCTTATGGACACTAAGGTTACCAACAGTAACAAATACAACTGGGGGAACAGTCTACGATCCGATCCCACGCGCAAGGGCAGAGTAACAAAGCTCAATCCCATTGAAGGCTCCTCGACATGGTTAATCTGAGGTTTACTGACAAGTGACCCCAAGCTCCTCGACAATGGTTAATCCAATATTTACCATTTGTAATGCGCGCAGAATCTTCTATCTTTCCCAATGAAACAAAATTGATTGTCTCAAAGGTTCAGATATGATCTCATGATTTACTCCTTTAAGAGAAGCTTCCCAGATTGTACCAATTACAATTGGATTTATTTCCAACCGCAAGATTTATCTACTTGTTTGTTTTTACTATCTTGGAGAGTTAATTACTCCCTACTCCAAGATACTAGCCTAAGCTATGTTGGTGGTAAGAGCCCTAGAAATAAAAAGATTACTAAATGAATTTTAATTAAGCGTTACTTTTAGGAGCTGTTCTTTAAAGTCAAAAGGTATGGAAATGAAACTGAATTGTGTGAAGTCTTGACTTCCAAAAACGCTAAAAATACACCAAAAAATGATAATCAATTCGTTTTCTTTGAATGAAATTCTAGCTAAAGAAAGAGTTCGAGAATGCAATTATTTTTAAGAGAAAATTCTTTCTTTGAATGTAAGAATAACTGAAAGAAAATATTTTTGTCTTTTCAACAATAACCCAAAACAAGACAAATTATCAAATCTCACAACAAAATCCTTTCACTTTCAAAAAATTGAAACTACAAAAACAACTTTCCTTCAAAAGAGATCTACAAATTTTATAAGCACTCAAAACTACAAAAACTAATTTTGAGATCTACAAACTTTAAAAATCTAATTGAATAAAAGCTTTAATATTTTTGAAGAATGTTTTACTTAGTTGTTTAGTAAACTAAGGATATATTTGTCCAGAATAACAAACAAATCAAAAAACATTCAGAGATGTTTTCTTTTATAAAAATGAATTTCAAAACCTATAAAAACGTTTTTTCGAAGATTTTGCAAAGAAACAAATAGATCTATTTCTCAATAAGGGATGGATTTCACAATCAGGTCAGACTCAACAATAAGGAAAAAATACCAATGTAATCTGAGGTATTTCAAACTTCCAATGTTTTGAGTCACTACATAGACCAAACGAAAAGCAATCCAACTTGAAAAACTTCTAGAAAATCATCAAAAACATAAATACTGCTAGAATTCATTCACAAAAGGCTTTTGACAGGAATAACGTCAATCTAGGCAGGCACTAAAAACTCTAAATCAAATTAAAGATAAAATAGAAAAGGAAATCTTGAATTTTCCAAAAATTTTAACAGGGTCTGCAGGCTCCTAGTAGTAACAGGTGCGGTACCGCACTGTTTACTAAAGGAAAGTGCGAAACTGCCCGCACTGTGCAAAAGAGAAAAGTGCGGTCCCTAGAAAAGTTTAAGAAAAACTCAAAAGACTACAAAATTTTCAAAAAACAGAGAAAACCTAAACTACCCAGGCAAACATCCATCAATCAAAAAGCAGGAAAAACGTTTCCTCAAGTCAAAATAAAAGAGAACCAAAAACAACAAGTTCTTTCCCCAGTGGAGTCGCCAATTTGTTGTATGGATTAATCAATCTTGCAGAAAAGATCGATCTCCCTAGTACCAAGAAGTAATCTAGCAACAAACATCCAAACAAACCTATATTTCTCTAAACATATGCGATTTATAAAAGAATACTATAAAGGTGTTAAATACTTACCGTATAATCCAATGCTTGTTCGAAGTTGTCGTCCCTCGTGCACTTGAAGGAGTTATCTTCGTAAACCTGCAGTAAAAAACAAGCAAACATTAAATAGCACCTGTATAGTAAAAATCATAAATCATGCTTATCATGGTGATCAAGGAATCCACGAAATAAACAGTTAATCAACAGCTTGTTGAGAAAAATGAATTCATTTATATTAACTTTAAAAGAAGGAAAACCTTACGACCTTAGCCTTGATGTTGAATAGGCCTTCCTCGAGTCCGAAGCAGGAGTCTGCTCTACTCCAACAAGCCTTGCACTCTTTCGACCGAGACAGATAGAGGTATGTGATCTCTCCTCACAAAAATCTCAGTAAAATGAGTCTGAATCCCAACAACATTTAACCTCAAATCATTCTAAAGCTTGAACTCCCTTTGAGGCTACCCAAGGCCTCTTTTTATAGTGGAAAAGAGGAGGTTTAAGTTCCAATTATGAAGGGATATAATCCTCCTTCAAAGGGATAAGCTCCTCACATCAAGGGGTTAGCTCCATAAGGTAAGGGATACATGAACCTCAAAAGAGCGGTTCTGCCACCGCAAGATTCTTTCTAGAAGTTTCTAGAATTCACTGAAAGTGAGATTTTTTGAATTTACTTGCGCCTTTTTAATATTTTACAGGGGTCTGCACCCATAACACAGAGAAAGTGCGTTCAGGTACGCAGAAGTCATGAACATTAGGTGCGGGACCGTAGGTAAGATAGAGGAAAAGTGTGATACCAAAGTTAAAGAGATTTTTAAGGACTTTTCTCTCATTTTCAAGGCTTGACATGAAGAACTAATATGTTAGACTTGCAAAGGAGGAATTATGAGTGATAATGAGCTCATATACATAGCAGAATGTCAGGACGACAATTTTCAGTGTAACAAGCTGCTGCTCTCTCTCAAAAGGATGCCGAAAACTATGGTGGTTGGTCTTCACCCGAAATCTACTGCCAATAAAAAACTGTCGGAATTTGACCAATGCATTGTTAGGTCCCTATATTACTAGTCTAGTTCCTTATTGTTGTTATTGTATCCCCTTTATTGTTATTGTTGTACCCCTATAACCCAAATATTGTAATTATTGTGCCCTTACATTATTATTGTTAGGTCAGCTAGGATTATATTGTGACCCCATGGACTCCTGTATATAGAAGGAGGTTTTTTCATTTGTATCATCCAAGAATTGTTCATTTATGTAATGTAAGGTAGGTTTCCCCCTCAAAGTGGCTTATTTCTAAGGCGTTGATCTCTCTTCTCTTCTATTTTTGCAGCTGGTTTCATAACATTTGGTATCAAAGCTTTGGATTCTAGGGTTTCGCTGCTCCAAACAGGTCATCGTGGAATTTTCACTATATATTTTTTTATACGAAGGTTGAGAAGCTGAAATTTTTATAGAGCGAAGTCAAAATCTTGAGGACCGTCGTGTAAAAATTATAGAACTTGGTTCACAATAATTTTAGAGATATAATCTATGTAAGTTAGGGTTTTTTCAGGCTCTTGAATTTCACCTAAACATGTCATCGCAGAATTTTTGCTATAAATTTTTTTCTACGAAGGTTTAGAAGTTGAATTTTTTACAAAGAGAAGCCGACATCTTGAGGAACGTCGTGTAAAAATATCAGATCTTTCTTCATAATATTTTCGGAAATATGATCTGTAGAGGTTAGGGTGTTTTCAGGCTCCCGAATTTCATCTTAAAGAGGTGACCGTGGGAAATTATCATAATTCCCTCTCTAAGAATATGATTGGAATTATGTGAGAATTGGCCACAATTACACGGACTGTAGTTTCCTATGTATCAATTTTAGAGACGAAGGAGGAAACTATGACACGTGGCATGCTGTACAAGTTCGCTCTACTGAACCAATCCATAATTAGGTCATGGTGGGAGATTGGGCATAACTTTGTCTTGAAGAATCCAAATCAGGTTAGACCTGTGGCATTAGAAAGAAGATTCAGAGGGCTACTATAACATTGAATTTTAGATATTGAAGATCCAAAATCACAAAGATAATTCAGTTTCAATATCAAACTCCATAAAAGAAAGAAAAATGTGTGTATTTTGTTTTTCGAATTGCATAAGTCTTGCTTGAATAATCAGTTTGAATTGATTCCAAGGGCATATTGTAGAATATATATCCATATTGGGTTCTAAATTTTCCCTTAAAAATAATTCAACACCCACTAAGCCTTCAGAAGTCTCTCCTATGACTCATCAAGATGAATAAGTGCAACACAACACATCAAAATTACACGAGCAAGTGCACCAAATTTCGCTCTCGCAAAGAGCAACAAAAAATGAAATGGAAGTTTTGAAGAAAGGCGTGGAAGCTAAGATGGATGGTTTGAAGAAATTCATGGAATGTTTGAAGAATGGCATGGAAGCTAATATGGATGGCATGGAAGCTGGCATGGAAGCTAAGATAGATGACATGGAAGCTAAGATCAATGAAAAAATGGAAAATATGAAGAATGATCTAAAAGAGGACATGAAAATTTTGACAAAGTTGATACAAGAAATGTTTCCTAATGGCGAAAATATAGTAGAGGAAAATCACGATGAGAAAAAAATAAGTGTTAATCGTGATTTCATAAACTCTAATGTTGGATGGAAGACCCACCATATTCCAAAGATCGATATGAGGAAGTTTAATGGCAAGGATCCCATAACATGGATACTACATATGGAGCAATATTTTGACCTCAATAATGTGCAAAACACACAAAAGGTACGCATTGCAACTTTGTATTTAGAATAAAATACATTTTTATGGTATCGATGGCTTTGCTCCCATAAAAAAATTGTCACTTGGTCAATTTTTACGGAGGAAATGATAGCACATTATGAGGATACAAATAGAAACATTTTTTTTAGCCAATTTCTAAATCTCAAACAAAACGATTTAGTGGTGGAGCACATTGAGGACTTCCAAAAATTGAATATAAGGGTAACTGATATTCCAGAGGAACACATGATTGATGTCTTCATAGGGCATTTAAAGGATAACATCCAACATGAGGTTCGCGTATGGGAACCTGATTCATTGGAGAAGGCATTCAGGTTTGCAAGAAAAATTGAATGTAAAATTATGATGCAAGGAAGCCTAACACTCACATCTATAAAGATGGAAGTGTTGCTACTCCTAAAATTCCACAATCGTACAAGGTTGACACCACAACAATTGGAAGAAAAAACAGAAAAAGGACTTTGCTACAGTTGTGATAGAAAATACACTAAAGGTCATAAGTGTGCTGAGAAGAAATTATTTTACATAGATTGTGAAGAGGAGGAAGAAAATGAACAAGAAGCTTCAAAAGAAGAGGATATACACCAGGAACCAACTCTAGAAGAATAAGAAATGAGTCTGACCATATCGTGTAATGCATTGGCAGGAATTACCACTCCTCAAACTCTCAAGATAGAAGGACATATCAAGAAGAAAAAGGTAATAGTATTGATTGATTCGGGTAGTACCCATAATTTTATTCATTGTAGGGTAGCCAAGGAATTGAATTGTTACATATACCTAACACCAGAATGTCAAGTGATGGTTGCAAATGGAGGAACTAGAAATTGCTCTAGAAAATTCCATAATATCAAGATAACCGTGGGGGAATATGTATTGAATAGTACAATTCTTTCCATTCCAATGGGAGGTGATAATGTTGTACTAGGAGTACAATGGTTACAATATTTGGGGATAGTAGCTTTTAATTTTCAAGAGATTTTCTTGAAATTTTTTTCGGAAGGAAAGGAAGTTGAATTACGGGGTATCGTAGGAAAGACATGAAAGATAATAAGCTCTAATATCATGAAAAAACTTCTAAAGAAAGAACAATGAGGTGTAATTGCACAATGATGCTCACTAGAAGTTCCAACATCAAAATCATCTATTTCTCTAGATCTCCAAAAAGTCTTGGACAATCATTCCAAGGTGTTTGAAACTCCCAAAGGAATCCTAGCTATTCATGATCATGATCATGATATTCTTTTGATTCTAGGAATTTTTCCTCCAAACATCAGGCCTTATAGATATTCTTATGTCCAAAAGAGAGAAATTGAACGTATAATTGTAGAAATGTTAGAGGCTGGTATAATTAAACCTAGTCAAAGTTCTTTCTCTGATCCAGTAGTATTGGTGCACAAGAAGGATGGATCATGGTGCATGTGTCCAGATTATAGGGAGCTCAATAAGCTCACTATCAAAGATAAATTTCCCATTCCTGTGATTGATGAATTATGGGATGAATTACTTGGAGCAATCTATTTTACCAAGTTTGATATTCATTCATGATATCATCAAATTAGAATAAAGACTGAAGATATTCCGAAAACAACATTTCGAACTCATGAGGGTCATTATAAATTTTTGGTCATACCTTTTGGCCTTACCAATGCGCCTTCTACATTTCAAGGGTTGATGAATTCCATTTTCAAACCCTTCCTTAGAAAATTTGTGCTAGTATTTTTTGATGATATACTAATTTACAACAGGTCTTGGAAGGATCGTGTTCAACATGTTGACAGGGTGCTCAAACTAATGGAGGAGAAACAATTATATGAAAAAACATCCAAATGTTTCTTTGGAGTACAAGAGGTGGAATATCTGGGTCATATTGTATCTCACGAGGGTGTTAAGGTAGACCCTAACAAAATTAAAGCCATTAAGGAATGGAAAGTCCCCACAACCATAAAGAAGTTGCGAGGATTTCTCGGGTTAACAGGGTATTATTGCAAGTTTGTTAAGGATTATGGGAGAATAGCAGCACCTCTAACAACATTATTGAAGAAAGATGCATTTTCATGGACTCTTGGAGAAACTAAGGCCTTTGAACATCTTAAAGAGGCAATGTGCCTAGCATCGGTCTTAGCTATGCCAGACTTCACAAAAAACCTTTATTGTGGAATGTGATGCCTTAGGAAATGGAATTGGTGTTGTTTTAATGCAAGAAGGAAGAACCATTGCTTTTTAAAGTCTTCCAATCAAAGGAAAGTATTTATAGAAAGCTATTTATGAGCATGGAAAATTTTAGGGGCTAATATTCACAAGTGGGCTAATTTTCCATGGTTTTTCCAAAAAAAATATTCGCCAATTTCCATTTTTTTATAAAAATGATTTGCCTAAATTTTATAATATAAAATTATTTTACATTAAAAATCGCCAGCATTATATAGAGAGTATATATAATATCATTATAAATTTGAATAATTTTACAAATACATCAATAAACATTTTATAGTTTGCATATCAGGGACTAGTGAGATTCGCCAATTTTTTAAACTTCAAGATAATTTTCCATCCTTAAAATTTTCCCTGTTTATGAGAAGGAAATTTTGGCAATACTACATCCACTAAAGAAATGGCGACCTTAACTAATGGGAAGACACTTCAAGGTAAAAACCGATCAAATATTTGTCAATTTCTTTCATAAAACCTTCTTTTCAATGTTGGAAAACTTCTTCTCCTTCTTGCTTGGCCTTCCTGTTGCTGCTCACACTCAATATGGAATACACAAATCTACTCCTGTACTAGCATATGTGATATCCTCCTAAAAAATGGATACCCTCTGAGAAATTCTAGAAACCTCCTTTGTGTGTTTTTCTCTTCATGCCCTGCACATATCTACAAATGCAACCCTTGTTGTAAATCTAATCTTTTGTTCCTAGATCTACTCAATGAATCAACTAATATACTCACTAGAAACCACCTGTTATTATTGAAACCCTTCTGTTTTCAAACCACCTGTTATTATTGAAACCCTCTTGTTTTCAAATCACATGTTATTATATAAAACATGTTTGCTAATAATGGGTATGCATTTTTTCTAAAAAAAAAAAAAATAGTTAAGCGATTTTTCCATAACTTTCTATCTCTATAAATGTTTTTGGAAGTATTTAACACAACAAAAAGGTCTTAAAATGCGTTACATGATTATGTTAAGATTTTTAATTTTTTATGGATATATAATCATTATTTTCAAAAGAATATAAAATGATTATATATCATAATATTAAAATACATATGCCTTTTTCTCCTACTATAAATTTTTATTTCCTTGTAATAAATATATATGTGTGTGTGTGTGTGTTACCGTTAGCATAAATCAAGATCTACAATATTAAAAAAAATGTTTGATTTTGTTAAGACCCTTAAACCCTACATTAATACATGAACTCATAATTTCAAGGCCATAATTATTTTCATAATTTATAAAATTATATAGTTAGCATTAAATTTCGAAGAACTGTCATGTGCGTGAAATAACTTGGAAGAAGTTCCTTTCTAACAGGAGTTCACATATACAATGTCAAAGGTATGTCGATTTCTTTCATAAAACCTTGTTTTCAGGTTTGGAAAGCTCCTTCTACTTCCTGCTGCTATTCACACTCGATTTGGAATACACAGATCTATTTTTGTACTAGCAGACGTGATCTCCTCTTGAAAACTGGATACCCTCTGAGAATTTAAAGAAAAATCCTTTGTGTGCTTTTCTCTTCATGCCCTGCAAATATTTGCAACTGCAACCCTTATTGTAAATATTTTGTGCCTAGATCTTCTCTACGAATCAACTGATATACTCACTAGAACTTCTTCCTGAAAAACACACTGCCTGCAAACTCTTCTTCCGAGAAAATTTAACTTTTTCCTACACTCTGTCTTTGGAAATCGATTTATTCCCAATAATTCACACCCCTGGCTTGACTGACATGGATCTAGATCCCATGCTTCAGATCTTCCTCTGAAACTACACAATCTCATGACCTTTCGCTTCTAAGCCTCTTATCTGATCAATAATCCTTTGATACCATGTGAAATTTCCACAAATGCACCAAAAGGAGTTTAATATTCTAATTATTAGTAATTTATTTGTTTCCAAAAAATAAGTATTAAATCAGTTATTCATTCTTCAAAATAAAAATATGTTGCAAAAGTAAAATTTAGGAACTAAGAAATGAATTCTCACATAGAAATTGACACAGTTATTTTCGACTAGACGTGGCTAGAAAAACCTTGAAGGGAAAATAAGTGCAACAGATGAGGGTTCATTTTATTATTATGCAACAAATTTGAGAATACAATAAATTGGATTCCCAAATAGTAATCCTCCAACAAATATCTCACCAAAATAATCTGGAGAAAAAGGATCTCCTTTGCAAATCTATTTGGCCCCTTCTGGCCTACTCGCACCCCACACTAGCTGCTCATACTACAAACTAGAATTCACATTACTGGCCTTGCGAATTTTGCGTTGCCTGCAAATTTAATCCAAGTGAGTTGTCATGCATCCCTATGTCACTAGAAACTACTCGCACTACATTCTGGAAATATTTCATGCCTCTAGCTTCTGATTTTTGGTTCCTTTGGCAACTTGCACAAGGGTTTATAACAATTCACATAGGCTTTCGTGGCCTTTTCTATAGATAAATTTTCCTCATGTCTCTTACCAATTCAACATTTGAGAAACACTAGAAAAATCTCTGGAATCCTCTTCCCAAGATGCTTCTTCATCCCTCTGATGCTATCCCTTTGGCTCGAACTGTACTCTCACTGAAGTTGTGAATTGGGTAGATCCATTTGCCAAGACAACTCACTCCTCAACTGTGTCTATCTCCACCCCATCAAATTTCTCTTATAATATCTCGTTTAAGCATCAATGAATAATATATAATTGTTATCGATGGCTAATATAATTTTAGGTTTCATCAAATCATTTTCAAGAAGTCTCGAGAGCATGTTAATTTCCTCAATTAATACCCATTAATTTATCAATTTTCCTAAGTTATACTTAGTAACTTTTTAATAATATATCAATTAACTTAATTGAGGGGTATCTAGGTGTTTTATCCCGAAACCTTTTCTTGGTTTTGGAGATCTCATGTTCCTTAGCCTCTTTGACACCTTAGAGACTAGAACAAATGTCTGATCCTACCATAATATCTAAAAGCTAACATCCCTTTGGTCTTCTAGTTAGAATAAATTATCATGTTTTTTGGCGGGGGGAATTGGTCACTTCCTTCAATTGAAATCTAATTGGGAAAGCTAAGTGGACCATGTCTGGATATAGATGCATGTAGAAGTGGATTTCATTATTCCCTAAGTCAATGCATACTCTTATATATGGCCTCACATACATGTCAAACCATGGCTTGAAATTATCTAACAACTCACATATGGTGTCTTAGTATTCTGTATACAGTGGCACACTTTTTATACAGGGGTTCTCTCTGGTTTTTTCAATGGCTCACATTTGTTTCCTCTGGAACTCACATATCAAGGTGGTAGTGACTTGATCACCATAGTTCACTATCCTTAATATCAGTGACCGTGTCACACTAGCATATCTACGTATATTCTTTGTGGTTTGTATTTACAATGGAATGCAAGGTTCATATTATATGTAACAATGGTTCAATGTATATATATTTGTGGTGGCTTTCTATCTCCGTGGTTACAAAGGTTTGAATCTTTGATGGCTCATGTACTCAAGTGGTTACATTGGATGGATACATAACTGTATCTCTTTATATTTGAGGTTTGACTTATAACAATGTCTCCATGTATTACAATGGTCTTGCTACATTCGCAGTATGAATAAAACTTTGGATTTGTGTGCCTTGCATATTTCTTGTGGCTAGTATCTACATTCCTATCGCTCACATATTTTATGAGGCTCACTACAATGAGACAGTGAGAATGTAATCTATATTAAAATAAACTTGTAGCTATGACATGTGACAATTTTGTAGTAACCCTAATATGACAATGATAATAACCTAAAATCCTAATAGAATAATTATAATTCTGAGACATATGGATAAGAAGGTTGAAAATATGATAAGAGCACTATAATCCTCTATGAACAATCTACATCACTTCTAAAAAAATAGCAGATGCAAGAAGAATATACATCAATAACATGTGAAATTGTTGGTGACACTCAAGACGTAAACCCTCTATGGTATTATGATTATGTGGCAGCCGTAGTGTACTATTCTCCAATTTATAATCCTAAGATAAGTCCAAATTAATTTCTATTCATGTAGCAAATGATGAGCTTTGAAAGAAATCTATCTTGTTGTGGCTAGCATCAAAGTCTGAGAGGAACTATAACATATAAACTATGAATTTATTACAACATTTAGTTTCAAAGAATTATTCTATGGAAAATCATACAAAATATATCTTAGCAACAAGATATCAAAAGAAAAAGTATTAGGAGTTGCGGTATTATCTTCCTCTCAATACATAAAAAAAGGATCTATCTATGAAGTTGGCCTATCTGCAAAGACATGACATTGATAAGAAATAACATTAATATAACATTGTGAAGACCAAGTTTATCTTTGTGCCTATAAAATAGACTAAAATCTATGAGAAAATAATATGAAGAATTGGTTATGTACATAATTAAATAAGAAGTCCATATGTCTTTGAGAAGCAAATCAACGAAATTTCTGAGTTTGAAGAAGTTGAGGCATATTTGTTGAAGAATTTACGCACTTGAAAAGGTAAGGTTGTATTGGTATATAAAACATTTGTGTGAATTTTATCATATTTATGATCATTTAAAAAATAGTAAAAGGGTCTGCATAAATATAAACTAGAGATAATGGCATATTGTTCGATAAAAGGTATGTCAAACAATATCATTAGGGTTTTGCAACATGCTAGTAGAATTTTGAAATGCATGGATTAAAAGTCTTGATAGCTATGAAGGATATAAGGTTTGCAATTATTGATTTGCAGGTCTTAAAGACTTTGGAATCTAGGGTTTATAAACCCTAGCATAATTTTGACTAAAATAAACCCTAGAAACAAAACCCTATCTAATCATTTTCCCTAGATAGATCAACCCTTGATGTTTAATGTGAGAACAACCTTGGTAAACAGGTCCAAGATTAATAGGGAGATTATCCTTCTCAAAATATAAGTAATTATATCTCCTTGTTTATTATATTTGTACTTTGTTCTTTTTGTTATTTCATGGTCTTCTAATTAATGTTACAGGTCAAGACAAGACTTAGCTAAAACTTCACTAGAAGAAGGAAGAAGTAGAAGAACATGGAAATGCATAAATATGAAGTGGGAAGGAGCAATTTAGAGTTTGCATCAAGAAATTTGATTAAAGGAAAAGAAGTCCACTTATCTCATATGGAAAGAGGGAGATGTAAATATCTTGATGGATATAATATTGAAGCTTATTAATTTGTTCGTTCATAGTGATTGATAATTGAAAGTTGAAGAGAATGAAACAAACATCTATTGCAATATGAAGATAGACCATGCAAAGGAATATTGATATCAAAGGGAGAAAGAAAAAATAATTTTATTTGAATAATTTCACACCTTGATTAGAATCTATTATGATAAGGGAACTCTAATAATGATGGTGGCTCCCTAGAAGAACATATTTCATAAGTTGGAAATATAGCAATTGAGATAACATTATTGATGATATTGTACCAATTGTTGTTTGATTCGATGAATTGAGTGGACACCACTGATAATGGGTTGAAATAACACGAGGAAATAATTATATTATGTAAGGAAGAAGGCATGTGCTTGGATTTGTGAGGAATTTTGGCTCCTTGAAGATGATGGATGAATCATTTGATGACAAAGTTGCATGAAGATTGACAAGATCCAGAAAGGTCGAAATTTGATATGATGTGATTTTGTTAAGAGCTAAGAAACCCTATCATGAATATATAATGTGAAATTTTTTTGGCTCCATAAAATATTTGACATCCAAGAAGGTCAAAGAAAATGTATGATATGTGAGAAAGGAGCCCTGTAACTACAACTATATCTCCACAGAAGAAAAAATAGTTGATGTATTGCTGAAGTATGAGACAAACTAAGGCTTATGGTTATCTCTATGTGGTTGAGAGGCAATGATGGTGGAAATTTTATTCTCCATGTGTCATGCACTAGGCCAGGACTAATAGTCATACTTTTAGTGAAGGCACTGGTAGGGAGAATCAAGGATTGGATAAGCATACAGGGTCGATACTCCTTGAGGATTCGAAATTCAAGATAGGTGGTAGTCACATGGACTGATACTTTATGAGGATAGGACAAGGTATCCAAGATAAGAGTAGTTGAATAGGACCAATATTATTTGATGATTAGGAATCCAAGGTTAGAATAGTCTTGGAAGGACATACCTGGTGAAAATCTAGATGGGATATGTTCCTTGAGAGGTTGTGGGGATTGAGTCCAAATGTATGCTTCTCTACATTGTGATGTAATCTAGTGGAGAGTTAGAGCTTGTAAGTCAAGGCCTTGCTATTTTTGAGATTGAAAATGTTGGTTATGATGTTGATGGTTGATGATGTCTTATCAATCCAACTCTTCTTATGAGAATATTTCAATTTGAATATCCTTGTATCTTGTTGTGTAATTATAAATACCTCCCTAGTTAAAAGGGAGTGTTGGAAAATGTAACTAGATTTGGTATTCATAATTATTATTTTACTTGTATCATTATGTATTTGATGTAAAAAGAAGAAAAAAAGAAAAGAAAAAATATATTTCATTAGATACAAATGTTCTTCATGCTTCTAAGATTCATTAATTCAAAGTCCTATTTGGAATTCTTAAGGAAAAAGTAAAAGAATATTTAAAAATGTAATTTTGGTCAATTCACCTCAAGAATCCATGTAAACCCTCCTGGATGTCAAGTCAAATCAGTGAAAGGATGTGCATTTTCACATATGAGAACAACTATATATTGGAATACGTCTCCACTTAAATGGCAAGAATTTCGATGCTTTTCTGCGATGAAATATAAGGTAAAATAATGCGAAGTTTTGAGGCTATGTTCTTGAAAATATTTATGAGTTCCTAATATCATCCATATACCAAGAAATGCGAGCTTCTCAGACCTGAGATAATGTGATTTTTTTGTGAGAGATTATCTAAAATAATGCAAGTTTTCTGTGGGAGTTTATCTAATATTATGCAAGTGCTCTATGGAATATGATTTGAGAATTTGGAGGGATTGACTTGGCTTCTTGGAGGTTGCATTTGCGTCTTGGATTTATCACTTTAATTTGATTTTATAAGAAGAGGATTTTTCAGGGTTTTCCCCCTTGTGGGGTTTTTTCCCTGGCTTGAAGCCTATATCTTGTGTCTCTTGTTCTCTGTGATCTTCATATATTTTCATTTCGGTAATTTCTCGATGAAAAAATAATATAAATGCAATAATAATAAGCCAAAATAATTTCACAAGTAATTATCAAGTAAGATAAATCATCACTGTTACCTACCTATTGATTTCTCAATAGACATAAGAATATATGCTTGAAAAATAAATCCAATAGAGGACCCATGTGTGTACACATCAATAAAAACAATCGACCAATATTCAAAATATAGAAAGGGACAAAATACAAAAGAAATGACAAGAAATAAGGGATAAAAAACCCAACCATAGATTAAAAAATAAAGGAGTTGAAGAACATGAGAGTGATGATGCACAAGAATCCTCTAAAGATAGCAGAAAACACCCAAATTTTAGAGGCATATCAATGCCTACTTCATTAAGAAGTGACAGTCTATAGTTAAGTTGTAATAAGCACATAAGAAATATGGAAGTTAATGAATTTGGGCCAACAATTCTACATTCCCTAGTCGTATGAATTGTTGAACCCTTGGTTAAACTGAGAGGGGGGGGGGGTGAATCAGTTTAACACATTCATAATCTTTTAAACTTTTTATTAAACCTTATATACACCTTAATTTCATGTCCAACTTAATACGTGAGTACTCTTAGAGTGTGAGCAGCAAGTATTAATATAATATAACAACAGAATTAATATGAGAGCAGCAGACATTAAGCAGATGATATAAATCAGATCAACACATAAACATCATGCACAGAGACACCAGATATAAGTGGAAACCCATAAAGGGAGAAAACCACATCTTATTATTGTTGTGATGCAAAGGCAAGCTCCAACTCCCTCTCACCACTATTTTCTGCAGGCACCAACCTACAGGAGGCTCCTACCTCAATTCTGCAAGCTACAACTTGCAAGGAAGCACCAACTCCCTTCAATTTTCTGCAGGCACCAATCTACAGGAGGCTCCAACCTCAGTCAGCTACAACTGACAGCTATCAATCTGCAACTTGATAGGGAAGCTCCAACTTCCTCAATTTTTCAAACTGAATGTTTGCTGATTTACCTCAGATATCAGCTCTGTTCTGTAGCTTCTCTTTCTGCTCTTCTTTTTTTAATCTTCTCTGCCTTACACTTCTATACTCTGCCTTCTCTATATTTGTTCTCTCTAACCTCTCTTTTGGATATCAAGATGATATTATCTATAAGGATTTTCTTGTGACTGTTAGCATTCCTCAATGAATTTGGAATGGACAGCCATACCTCTTTGCTTTCTGCCTTTTCATTTCTTTCACTCGCTCATTCAGAAAATATAACGACATGCATTAATTTCAATATTACAGTGGGAGCTTTGTTTTCCTCCGGAGACTTGCCAATGCATCACAAACAATATAAACCAAAAATATTACATTTAATTACAATGAGAGCTCCAGCTCACTCATACAGCCTTTTGGATCGCTGCGCATTTGTCTTTTCTTTGATTGTGTTTGTCCCTTTCTCTCCTCTGTGTGCCTTTCTATTTATGGCTGCTGCGTAACTCCTGTATTTATGAACTGCATTTTTTATTTTTATATCAGTGCTATATATATATATATGAAACTACTCACTGTAATTCTGGGCAAATTCCAACCCTCTACGCACAACAATTGTCTTGTTGATGTGGGAGTTCCGCAAGCGGAATATACATACATCACAATTGTTTTATGTTCAGAATCGCCCTCCACCTTGGGCCGAGGCCCGTGGGTCCACAGCCCACACAACATAATTTAATACAACTGCAAACACAACTTCAGCTCTTGGCTTAATTATAAGATGTTTTAATCATATAATCTGCCCTTTTAATACAACTTAACACACTCTCGGCGTAATAGAAAAAAAATTGTTTAATACATAAAATGCCCTTTCCATCCGAGCTTGCATTGTCCTCCGATTGCGATTGATCGCAATCGCAACTCGAATACTCCCGATGCGATTGTTGTATTATCTGTCCGATGCGATTGACCACTCCTGCTTCGATTGCGATTGATCACTCGTGCTCCGATTGCGATTGATCACAATCGTAACTCGAATACTCTGATACGATTGACCACTCCTACTCCGATTGCGATTGATCACTGTTCACTGCGTTTTGCCGATGCGATTAGGCTGGAATTCAAACTTATAAAAAACATAACTTATAGACCCATCGCGTCCGGGCTTTCAATCGCAATCGCAAGTATTTTAATATATGTTCCGACGATCTGTTTCTTTTCGATGCGATTAGAACTGGAACTCAAGCTATATATGAGTTGTGATTTATATACCCATCGAGTCCGGACTTCCAATCGCAATCCAACTCTTATATTCTCCGATGCGATCATCGCTATTCACCGGAACTCACGGTATGTATGAGTTGTAGTTTATATACCCATCGGATCCAGACTTCCAATCGCAATCGCAACTCTTATTTTAACCTGTTCCGCTGCCCTTATAATCTCTGATGCGATTGGGAAGGGTCCCACCTTATATTACTACATTTCTTTGGATCTCGCGCTGCATATGGCTACACACACACACACACACACACACACACACACATATATGTTTTGGTCCTTTGAATATAAAGCGCAATACTTTCCCGCTGGAGTATACGATTCCCGGAATGAAATTTATATTAACTATGCATTACATTTCCACTTGGGTTATGCTTCCCGGAATTATATTTATGTTATGTGTAACGCCCGGCTTGGTAAAGATTCTCGGAATTGTATACATATATCCTCCGACTGAGGTAGCGATTCTTGGAATTTAGTTATATATATATATATATATATTCATCAGGTGGGAACATCGATTCTCAGAATAATAGCTGTTTCTCTGCAATAATAGCTGTGTCTCTGCCACTACTTCTTCTGTCGCTCTGCCTCTGCCTTTACTGCTGTGATAACGGCTCTGCCTCTGCCTCTGCCTCTGCTTCTAATAACGGTTCTGCCTCTATTATATTCGCTTCCTTTGACTCTGCGTGTCTCCTTTACTTCCTTCATTTTCTTCTTTGCTGCCTCCATTGCCATGATAAAAACTCTGTCTCTGTATTCGCTGCTTCCTTTACCTGTCTCTCTCTTTGCTGCCTCCTTTGCCATCAATGACAACATTTCCAACAGTCTCCCCCTTTGGCATTGATGGTAATACAATTCCTCTGTTTTCCTGATAGGATCCTTTCTCCTGTTGCTTCCTCTTCTTACTGTTGCTTGCTCTTCCTCCCCCTTTGGCATCAATGGCAAGGGGTTCGAATTTATTTTATTTTATTTTTTTATTTTTTTTGTGAAGCTTCTATTCTCTGATGTTGTGGTTTTATTCCTTTTCCAATATTTCATGCATTTCCTGAAATTTCCTGACTTTGTACGCTGCTGCTCCAAACTTTTGTTGATTCTTTTATGCTGAAAGTATTATTGCCATAATCCCTTTGATCCTGGGGACCTGTTTTCATGCTTCCCTTGCTGGCTGATCTCCCCCTGAGAATGATATTTTCATTTCTGTACTCCCCCTGAAACTGTGTTTTCTCTTCATATCAGAGAGTAGCATCTACAGATACTACCCCTAATCTGTCTCTCAAATATTCAAATGGCTCTCTAGCAAGTGGTTTGGTAAATATATCTGCTGTCTATTCTTTTGTTGGTACATACTCCAGTTTTACTATCTTCTGAGCCACTTGTTCTCGGAGAAAATGATACTTGATTGGAATATGTTTAGTTTTTGAGTGAAGCACTGGGTTTTTAGATATACTTATAGCACTTGTATTATCACATTTAATTGAGATAGGTTCATCAATGCTTACCTTCATGTCTTGAAGAGTTTGCTTCATCCACATGACTTGTGTACAACATGCTGCTACTGCTATCTATTCTGCTTCTGCTGTAGATAGAGAGATAGATGTTTGTTTCTTGCTTAACCATGCCACTCGACTTTCTCCTAGATAGAAAGCACCTCCACTTGTGCTTTTCCTGTCATCTACACAGCTGGCCCAATCTGCATCTATGTATGCTGTCAAAGTGAAGATTTTTCCTTTAGGATACCAAAGCCCATACTGTGTAGTTCCTTGTAGATATCTGAATATTCTTTTGACTGCAAGAAGGTGATTTTGTTTAGGTGCTGCTTGATATCTAGCCACTAGTCCTACTGCTATCATGATGTCTAGTCTTGATGCTGTCAGATACAACAGACTTCCTATCATAGATCTATAGAGTTTTTTTATCTATATCTGCAGACCCATCATCAGCACACAGCTTGCATCCCGTGATCATGGGAGTTGACACAGGTTTGCAGTCCTCCATTTTGAACTTTTCCAACATTTCTTTTAAGTACTTTTCCTGTGAGATGAATGTGCTTGTGTTCTTTTGCTGAATTTGAAGTCCTAAGTAGAAATTGGGCTCTCCAATCATGGACATTTCAAACTCTGATTTCATCTCTTCTGCAAATCCTTTTGCTAGTTCATCTATGTTGCTTCCAAACATAATGTCATCAACATATACAACAACAATCAGGAGTTCATTTTCATGGGTTTTTATATATAGATTACTATCTACTCCACCTCTCTTAAAGCCTTGTTTTTGTAAATATTTATCCAGTCTTGAGTACCAAGCACGAGGAGCCTGTTTCAGTCCATATAGGGCCTTCTTCAGTCTGCACACATAGTCTCCTTTGTCTGTCAATGAGAAGCCTTCTGGTTGTTCCATGTAGACTTCTTCTTCTAAGTCTCCATTCAGAAATGAAGATTTTACATCCATTTGATATAATTTGAAGTTTTGGTAGCATGCAAATGCCAGGAACATTCTGATAGCTTCCATTCTGGCTACAGGGGCAAATGTTTCATCGTAATCAAGTCCTTCAATTTGTGAGTATCCTTTGCAGACAAGTCTAGCTTTATTCCTGATTACCTGTCCTTCCTCATTCATTTTATTTTTGAATACCCATTTTGAGCCAATGATATTTTTCTCAATTGGTCTAGGGACTAGTTCCCAGGTATTGTTCTTTTCAATTTGGTCCAATTCTTCATTCATTGCTTTTACCCAAGACTTGTCCTTGATGTCTTCTTCAAATTTATTTGGCTCTATTTGTGACAACATGGCTATGTATACCTCTTCAGTTTGTTTTGCTAGCTACCTTCTTGTTTGGACCCCTACTCTCTTGTCTCCAATGATCTGATCTTCAGGATGGTTCTTCTAAGTATATCTTGAGGGAGCTTTAGAACTCAGCTCTATATCTTCTATTGTCTTGCTTGTTTCCTCATCATCTTGGTTTTCTTCTTCATGGTTGTCTGATGGACTGCAGCAGTCTGTATTTCGTGTATTGTTTGGAAGTTCTTCATCAAATCTCACATCAATACTTTCTACTATTTTCCGAAGAGTCTTGTTGTAGCACCTGTACCCTTTAATTTTGGAAGCATATCCTAGAAAGATCCCTTCATCGGCTCTTGCATCAAATTTTCCAAGATTTTCATCATTATTCTTTATGTAACATTTTCTTCCAAAGATTCTGAAATGTTTGATTGAAGCTGGCTTTCCATGCCACAGTTCATAGGGAGTCTTGTCACTGCTTGGCCTTAAGTGAGCTTTATTAAGGATATGTACTACTGTGTGCACTGCTTCTGCCCAGAAGGTTTGAGCAATATTCTTCTCTTGCATCATGGCTCTGGCAATTTGTTGAACATATATGTTTTTCCTTTCTTCTACTCCATTATGTTGAGGTGTCCCTGCAATAGTAAATTGTTGTTTTATGCCATGTTCATTGCATAGGTCTGCAAATTCATAATCAGTGAATTCACCTCCTCTGTTTGATCTGATGCATTTCAGCATGCATCCTGTCTGATTTTCTGCTAATGCTTTGAATATTTTGAATTTTTCCAGAGCTTCTGACTTATTCTTGAGAAAAGCAACCCATGTCATTCTGGAGAAATCATCTATTATCAGCATGAAGTAGGATTATCCACTTGGTGTCTTAGTTCTAGCAGGTCCACACAGATCCATGTGCACAAGATGGAGAGGTCTTCTTGTTGATAACTCATCTTTGGCCTTAAATGATGTACGTGTCTGTTTACCCAATTGACAAGATTTTCATATGGTATTAGAAGCCCTTTTTATTTCTGGCATGTCTCTGACTGCTTTCTTTTTTCTCAGTCTGATTATATGATCGAAGTTGAGATGTCCCAATCTCCTATGCCATAACCATGACTCCTCAAGTTTGCTAAGATGGCATGCTTCATCTTCCTCTTTCACAATGTAAAAATTGCTTTCTATTCGAACACCTTTGAGCAGAGTCTTACCTGTGGTGCTTGATCTAAATTCAAAATCTTGTGCTCTAAAAAGAACTTCACAGCCTTTGTCACACATCTGACTGACACTTAGTAAATTTGCTTTCAGCCCATCTACAAATAGTACATCTTGGGCCTTTCCTTTGCCATTGTCTATGCTGACTGAGCCTTTTCCCTTGATCTTACCTGATTTATCATTGCCAAAAGTAACATTGCCAGATTTCTTTTCATCAAGATTTATAAACTTGCTTTTGTCTCCTGTCATGTGTTTAGAGCAGCAACTGTCCAAATACCATTGGCTTTTCAGATCTTGAGCAGTTAGAGCCAAGTCACATTTATTCACCTTCTTTATCCACTGGAGGCACCCTTTTGTTTGGTATCTTTTGTGAGGAGATGAACTATATCTTCTTAGAGAACATTTGGAAGGTATATGTCCAACTTGATTGCATACACAACATTTGATCATAATTTTTGTAGAATTATGAGTATGAACAGAATTTCTTTGATTCATAAATCTCCTTGAGGTGTGAAACATCAATCTTTGTCCATACTTTCTACACTCAATGATTTTATGACCAAATTCCTTACAATAAAAGCAATAACCATAGAAGCTATTTGCATACCTGATGTAAGGTTGTCTCTTCCATTTATTTTCTTGATGCAGTCTCTTCAATGTTTGCATCTTTTGCTGGTTTGAATTACTCCTCCTTGTATGAAAATATGCAACAATGTGTCCCAGCTTGTGGCAAGCATAGCAGGTGGCATTGTTCATAGTATGGAAGAATCTCCTTTGATGGTTTCCAAATTTTACATACTCAGGGGTCTTAGTATTTATTACATTCTTTGATACTAGTGGTTTCTTCTGATCTTTGTCTTCCTTATTACAGATTTCTTCTTTTGTAGGAATTGTTTGAGCTGCTTCATCATTCTTCTTTGCTTTTACAAAAATAATCTCTCTGTCAACCTTTTATTTTCCTTTACTTAATTATCCTTCATAGCCTATTCCAGTCTTTATCATAGGGGATCTTTGAGCAACCAGAATTTCATTCAACTTAATAGAGCTTGTTGTTTTAGAAGATTTTATGACCACTTTCCTTTGATCATTTTCTAATTTCTTCCTGAGACATATTACTTCTTCTTCCAACTTTTCTTGTTCTTGAGATTTTTCTTTGATTTGATTAAGTAACATGTCCTCTATCTTCTTGGCTTCTTCAAGCTCTATCTTTAGCTGCTTAAGGACTTATGAATTCTGTTCTTCTCACACATACTTGAGGAGAATGTCCTTTTGTTTTCTGCATTTCAGCTTGAGTCTATCAATCTCTTCTAGAGCACTTCTTAGCTCCCCCTCAAGGTCAAATTCACCTTCTTCTTCTTCATCTTCTAGCAGGAGACCTTCAAGTTCTTCTATGACCATCAATAAGAATTCAGAGGTTCCTCCTTCATTTGAGGATTCATCTAAATCTTCAGATGTACTGCTGTCTTGTTGATCATAGAAGGATTTTCTGCTGAACTTCTTTCCTTTCTGCCAGTTCTTTGATTTACTTTTCTCTGACTCCTGGGCCTGATTCCTTACTTTATTGTGAGGACACTTAGTAGCATAGTGTCCCACTCTTCCACAGTTAAAGCATTTGAAGGGGAGTTTACCTTTGTATTTACCTGAGCCTCTATCCAATTTCTTGACAAACTTTGCCTCCTATTCATCCGAGCAAGAGCATATGTCTCCCTCTTCTTCTTTCTTCTTTTTTGTTTTAAGGGCTGCTTCCCTCGTACTTGGCTTCTTCTGTGGGAGCCTCATTTCATAGGCTGTTAGATTTCCAAGTAGCTGTTTCATGGTCAAGATATCCCCATCAGCTGTTTCTTCTATTGTAGACACCTTTGGATTAAACCTGGATGGAAGAGATCTTAGAATCTTTTGCACAATTATAATTTCTGGCATTTTTTCTCCAAGAGCTTTCATATTGTTAATAATTTCTGCAGCTTTTAGGAAGAAACTGGCAATGTCTTCATCATCATTCATTTTTAAGTTCTCAAACTAGGCTCTATAGAATTGAATTTTGGCAGTCTTTACTTTCTTGTCTCCCTCATGTATGTTCTCAAGAGTATCCCATATTTCTTTGGCAGAGTCTTTGTGCATTACTTTAATAAACTCTGCTTCACATAATCCATTCAAGATGGCATTCATGGATTTTTCATTAGCCACAAAATCTTGTTTTGTTTCTTTCTCTGTGTCAGTTGCCTTTGGGGAATATCCTAATTCCACTGCAGCCCAGACTTCTATTCCTAGAGACATTATGTATGTCCTCATTCTGATTTTCCAGAAAGCATAATTTTCACCAGTGAAGAAAGGGGCTTTATTGGTTGAGCATCCTTCTTTACTAGCCATCTTGGGAACCTAGGATCTCCTTTCAACTGCTAGGATCGGTACTAAGGAAACTTGCTCGATACTCAATGTTGAACCCTTTGGTTAAACTGAGGATAAAGTAAACTGTATGAATACACCACAGAATCTTAACCTTTAAGAAACTATATACCTCTACTGAGTCCATCCACATGAGTACTTAGTGTGAGTAAAAGGTGCAGACATGAACAGTGAATATAACAACACAACGGACATAGAGAGCAAACAGTAATATGCATGATATATATCGATCAACACATAAACATCAAGCACGTAGACACCAAATATAAGTGGAAACCCATAAAAGGAGAAAACCACATCTTATTATTGCTAGGATGCAAAAGGCAAGCTCCAACTCCCTCTCACCACTGTTTTTCTGCAGGCACCAACCTACAGGAGGCTCCTACCTCAATTCTGTAAGCTACAACTTGCAAGGAAGCACCAACTCCCTTCAATTTTCTGCAGGCACCAACCTACAGGAGGCTCCACCCTCAGTTAACTACAACTGATAGCTATCAAGCTGCAACTTGATAGGGAAGCTCCAACTTCCTCAATATATCAAACTAAATGTTTGCTGATTTACCCCAGATATCAGCTCTGTTCTGTGGCTTCTCTTTCTGCTCTTCTTTTCTTAATCTTCTCTGCCTTCCACTTCTATACTCTGCCTTCTCTATATTTGTTCTCTCTAACCCTTTTTTTTTTATTGCATATCAAGATGATATTATTTATAAGGATTTTCTTGTGACTGTTAGCATTCCTCAATGAATTTGGAATGGACAACCATACCTCTTTGCTTTCTACCTTTTCATTTCTTTCACTCACTCATTCAGAAAATATAACGACATGCATTAATTTCAATATTACAGTGGCAGCTTTGTTTTCCTCCGAAGACTTGCCAATGCATCACAAACAATATAAACCCATTAAAATATTACATTTAATTACAATGAGAGCTCCAACTCACTCATACAGCCTTTTGGATCGCTGCACATTTGTCTTTTCTTTGACTGTGTTTGTCCCTTTCTCTCCTCTGTGTGCCTTTCTGTTTATGGCTGCTGTGTAACTCCTGTATTTATGAACTACATTTTTTATTTTTATATCAGCGCTATATATATATATATATATATATATGAAACTGTTGACTGTAATTCTGGGCAAATTCCAACCCTTTACGCACAGCAAGTGTCTTGTTGATGTGGGAGTTCCGCAAGCGGAACATACATACATCACAATTGTTTTATGTTCAGAATCACCCTCCACCTTGGGCCGAGGCCCGTGGGTCCACAACCCATGTGGCATAATTTAATACAACTGCAAACACAACTTCAGCTCTTGGCTTAATTATAAGATGTTTTAATCATATAATCTGCCCTTTTAATACAACTTAACACACCCTCGGCGTAATAGAAAAAAAAACTGTTTAATACATAAAATGCCCTTTCGGGCCCACCATCCGAGCTTGCATTGTCCTCCGATTGCGATTGATCGCAATCGCAACTCGACTACTCCCAATGCGATTGTTGTATTATCTGTCCGATGCGATTGACCACTCCTGCTCCGATTGCGATTGATTGCAATCGCAACTCGAATACTCCGATGTGATTGACCACTCCTGCTCCGATTGCGATTGATCACTATTCACTGCGTTTTGCTGATGCGATTAGGCTGGAATTCAAACTTATAAAAAACATAACTTATAGAACCATCGGGTTCGGGCTTTCAATCGCAATCGCAAGTCTTTTAATATATGTTCCGACGGTCTGTTTCTTTCCGATGCGATTAGAACTGGAACTCAAACTTATAAAAAACATAACTTATAGACCCATCGGGTCCAGGCTTTCAATCGCAATCGCAACTCTTATATTCTCCGATGCGATCATCACTGTTCACCAGAACTCACGGTATGTATGAGTTGTAGTTTATATACCCATCGGATCTGGACTTCCAATCGCAATCACAACTCTTATTTTAACCTGTTCCGTTGCTTTGTTTTTCTCCGATGCGATTTGGTCCCACCATATGGTACTTTGTACTTTGGTTACTTGTTTATACAACGCTCCACTCATATATATTTATACTTTTACCTTTGTTTATATGATGCGCTACACATATATGTAATGCGCTGCATATGTACTCCAGCGTGGGTAACGATTCCCAGAATGAGATTTATACGTATATTTTGCTGCTGGGTTATATGATTCCCAGAATGAAATTTATGTTAACTATGCATTACATTGCCGCTTGGGTTATGCTTCCCGGAATTATATTTATGTTATGTGTAAT
Organism: Pinus albicaulis; assembly: GCA_034641835.2. NCBI lineage: Eukaryota > Viridiplantae > Streptophyta > Pinopsida > Pinales > Pinaceae > Pinus > Pinus albicaulis. The sequence continues at coordinate 121,761,180 of CM076575.1, forward strand.
GCTCGGCTGGGTAAATATTCTCAGAAGTGTATACATATATCCTCCGGCTGAGGTAGCGATTCTCGAATTGAAGTATATATATATATATATATATATATATATATATATATATATATATATATATATATATATATATATATATATATATATATATATTCACCGTGTGGGAACAATCGGAATAATACCGTTTCTCTCGCAATAATAGCCGTGTCTCCGCCACCGTTGGTTCCGTCGGCTCGCTCGCCTTTACCGTCGTGATAACGGCCCGCTTCCTCGCTCGCTCGCCTCCGATAACGGTTTTGCCTCTATTATATTCGCTTCCTCTGCCTCTGCCTGTCTCCTTTACTTCCTTCATTTGCTTCTTTGCTGCCTCCATTGCCATGATAACAGCTCTGTCTCTGTATTCGCTGCTTCCGTTGCCTATCTCTCTCTTTTCTACCTCCTTTGCCATCAATGAAAACATTTCCAACATGAATATCAAGTCTTGTTATTAGATAATTCCTTCAACAAAGCCTTGATATTATTTTGGAGCCATCCACAATTTGGTATAGAAGAGATGAGCATGGGAACTTGAAATATCATCTTGAAATTGAAATTCCTGCAATCAAGCAAGCTTGGATAGAGAATGAGGAAAACGAAGGTACACTTCTCTATATTCTAAATCTTATGAACATACCCCACCTACCAAATTTGTTATCTATTGAAGTATAAAGAGATGCAAGTTGAGACGAGGAACCAACACAACCTTGTATGAACCAATTCATCAAATATATAGATAAGGGGTGTCAAAATGATGAAGTTTTGATAATTTTATAGTAGTCAGAGACTATGAAAAAGAAAGTACCCCACACATAACTCAAGCTTTAGTTGTCGAGACTGATAATTCAAACGAATCGAACCATCCTAAGAAAACAAAAAAAATTCCATCTAGTTAAGTCAAAATGTGGTTAAATCATATACCCCTCTACAAATGTGATGAGGATCCAAAAATAATTAGTTAATGTATGGAAAATCTTGGACATCCAATTACATCACATATTTTTGTGTAGGTAAATCCCCTCTGCGGATAGAGGCTATCCCTCTAGCCCTAGGGTGGGTCTAGCAACTACAGGAACATACTAACATCTACCTTCCTAGATTGTAAATGAAATTCAGAGCAATGAAGATGACCTACCTTGTTCTGATGCTATGTTTTCACCTTCAGTTGAAGCCTCTTGATTTGTCGTTCTTCTTAAGCTTGATACATGTTGTTACCAACATCTGATTATCTGTACAAACAGTCAAGACACCATGACAAGCATAAAATTGTACCAAAAATAAAACAATTAAAACCTATATAACTAATCAAGGAATGCTAGAAATCTCATTATAAATGTAAACAAGAGTGGAAGATAAACATTAGTTGCATGTTATTATGATAAAGACAAGGGGAGTTTTCAACCAAGCCTTGATGTTGAGGCTCTCCTTTAGCAATTCCGTATCCAAGCACATTTGCGACACCCTCATACACAAAGGTCTAAGATCTCACTATGTTCTTAACACACACAAAAAATTACACTCTGCACTATTCTCCCGAAGCTATAATTGCTTCTCCTCTCTAGCTAACTAAGGTAGTAGAGGTTAAGGAGGTATCATTATATAACAATGGAGGAGGAGGTTATGGGACCTCAAATAATGGGAAAAGATCTTATCCTTTGGAGTAGTTTCTATTTATTGGGAACAAGAAGCCCAAAGGGGAATTCCTCAGCCATATCCTCAAAAAAACTTCCAACTCGCCACCTCGCAAAGCTTCTAGTCGTGGAAACTTCGTTTCTATTTTAAAAAACTTTCCAAAAGAGGATCGATGCACATCTGACATTGAGACAAAGCGTCGATCGGTGCGGGTCCAGTGAAAATCTCTGCTATCAGTGTGGGTCAGACACTGAGACAAAGCGCTGACCTTGAAAACTAGGTTTATATAGGGATCTTCCAGAAAAGTTGTAAAGGGGGATGAATTGGTAGACAAACTGTGGTTCAAGGGTATGTATTCCATATGTTATCACTCAGGTTTTCCTTGAAGTTGTGGAAAAGGAAAGTAAACCCGAGGTAACCACAAACCAACCTTCAGATATATAATCTAGCCAATCTGTATCCAGAGAGGGCTCTCTCTTTAAAATTTAGCTTTGTTCTTAGAAAGTTTTAGGCTAGTTATAAGTCCAAGAATTTTGTTTGAATTTGAATGGTGGAATCCGCCAACTAAGAGCAAGGTTGAATATTTTCAGGCCATTGGGCTATGGAGTCGAAAGGATGGTTTTACTGGATTAATATTCTACACACAAGATGGCTTTGCAGGGCAAGATAGCCAAACAGAGAACAATTTTTAGAAATTAAAGTGGATGGAATGGATTTTTGAAGGGATGAAAGGCAATTAAGAATATTTCAACATGTTCAAAGAAAGAAAGTAAATGATTACAAACAAAGAGAAGCTAAGAATTCTTTACTATAGTAATCAAAATGTTTAAACCAACGAAACAAGAGCAATTAAGAATTCGTTGCTTATAACCAGTTTAGAAGAAAACATTCAGAATAATCACAATTGAAATCAGAGTACACTTAAGTAAATTCTGATTTATTCTTTTATGTCAGTTATTCAAAAGTGTAACACAGTGACATTATAAACAAATATAAAACTTAAAACATAGGATAGAAAATACTTATTGAACTTTAGTCTGACACATGAATCTTGCAAAAAGTCTTGAGCTTCAAATCATCATCCAGCAAGCCACAAAGAAGTTTCTGCATAACACTTTTATTCCAAAAGATCAATGTTACAGCGAAGTAGTAGAATCCACCCTCAATACTCCTCTCGAGGGCTTATTTATACAAAAACTATTAACAATATCTCATAACAAAAGAGATATAATTTAGGGTGATTAATGAATAGATTACAATACAAATGGAGACATATGGTCTCGTAGATAGGATAAATCAGTTGATGTTGTGTGCTGTCTCCTCTTTTTTAGAATGTACTGGAAGCAGTTCCTTTCTTTTAGCTCGTCGCTGTCTTCTTGAGTAATTCTTTTTGACTGCCTTGCTTGTCTGATACTCTTTTATTATTACTGATACACTTTAACTGTTGAACGGATACTCTTTGACTTTTATTCACCTATTTATCCTTTACCAAGATATACCTCAGTAAAATAGGCCAAAAATTTTACCCAAGGATAAATTTATAAAAGTTCCTTCATCTCTTCCCACCATTGAACTTCTGGCACTCTGGTTCTTTTCAATTTTCTCAATGTTTCATCAGCTTCAGTATATTTGAAAAAATTAGGCTGATATGGAAACAAATGTTTTATTTCATGTTCAAGATAAAATAAACTCTCCAATTTTTCATAAAGGTTTTTCCCTGTTGGCAATGTTCCTGCTGCTGTACTGGTCGAAGAACTGGTTTGATCATCAACCTGTTTGTTTACTTTTGCTACAAAACTTTCCAAATCCATTAATCTACCTTCTGCATTAACAGGACTAGGCAAACCTTTATTTAACACAACATCAAATCTTTCATTGAAGGTAAAAATTTCTTGCTGCATGTCTGAACACCTTCTTTCAAGATTTTGCATAAGAGTCCTTTTGGTAAAAACTCTTTTGATTTCCAAGATAGTCCCTGTTCTGTCCCGAATTCCAACTTCTGCAAGTTGCTACTTATTCTGAGTATTCAAATAATTGATAAGTCTATTGGCTTCTTCTGGCATATTCCCTAACTCTTCCCTTGCTCTCTCAATTTCTTCCAGAGCCAATCTGACTAAATCCTGCTATTATTTGAATAGAATACCAAACATTCTTTATTGATTGAATAATGTTATACCAAAGAATTTCTTTTAATTCACTTAAAGGTCTTTCCATTGTAAGATCCTTTTCCAATGCTTTAACTGATTTTTCTAGTCTTTTGATTTCTCTTGTCTTCTTAGCAATACTTATTTTTGATTGATCATATTTATTTTCCAGAGTGGAAAGCTGAGACTTTAAGCTTTGGAGTTCTGTCACCTGCAGTTTTAATTCATTCATTGCTTTGATTAATTCATCAAAACTCTTATCAGAAGTGTTCACCTGTGTTAGCTCTGCTTGTTGGCCTGTAATTGGTGTACCTGTTCCTATGGCTGCCTGTGTTGTCATTGTTAGAATAATGGACTCTTTATCTTTTAATGCTTGCTCAAGTTCTTTCTCTATTTCAGCAAGTCGTTCATTCATTTTTAAAAGTAAGTCCATCACCTCTTCTTCTGAATTTTCCTTCATTACTTCTTCAGTCTGAGGGTGTCTTGAAGCTGGTAGTTTCAACTGTTTTCTCAATGCAGCAATGTCATCATCTTTCTTCTTGATTAATGCTTCAATGCCCTTAACATCCTTAGGATTATGACCCAAACTGATAATTATTTCCTCCAAAGATTTTATCCTGTTATCCTTTGCTTGGGAAGAAGCTTTCTCAATTTGCAGCTGGGTGTTTGTATTATTCAAAGAATCCTGTAATTCATGAGCTGCCATAGCTTTGCCAGTGAGTGTAGAATATATCATTTCTCCAGTCTGCTTGTGTAATTCAATCTGGTCCAAAGGATGAATATCTTTTGCTAGGACTCAAAATTGGTTCTGATATAATCAGCTGCTGTCTATGGTTGTTGCACTTTGGGTTTAAAATGGCTCATTAGCATTTTACCCTGTTGAATGTCAAAAGCTGACATTAATCTCTCTTGATTTTTTGGAGCCATTTTAAGATATTGATTATACACCTGTATCCTCAATGGATCATTCCTCGTTTTTATATCAATGAAAGTCTTCTTTATGTCTCCTGCATCTTTCTCTGGAGGTTTAAAAGAAGATATTTCTGTACTTAGCTTCCTATGCATTGTCTTTCCTTGAAGATCAGAGTCTGTACCACTAACTGAACTTGTTTGCTGACTATATTCTCTTTCTGGAATATCAATGATTTCTTCATATGATTCAACTTCTTGAAGTGGATTCATTTTCTACCTTTTAGCCTGAGGCTGTTTTGAAGATTCCTTGGGAGGAGTAGGACCTTCAGCTTCTCTTTTCTTGCCCTTTTCAATATTCAGTGGAGTTTGCAAGTTTGGCATTTCTACTGGATGCATTTCTATTGGATCTGTTTGAGGAGGAACCTGTACTTGTCCTTGTGCCTTAGATGTTTGAGGTTGTTCAGTCATTTTGAATGTTTCAACCACTTGTATTTCAGGATCTTTCTCTTTTCCTTTGGATTCAACTGCAATTGATGGAATGTTTTCCTGTGATTTTTGTTGAAAATTCCCTGATGAAGAAGGACCAATGTCTGGTACCTGCACTTGCCCAAAAAATTCTAGGTCAAGAATTTTTCCAAGATCTTTCATTAGATTGTCCATATTGTCTTCTTCACTATTCTGTTCAATTAATGTTCCTTCTACCCATTCATCTGTATTAGCATACTTTTCAATTTCAGGGATTCTTCGATGCATGTAGGGTGCTGATTTATTTTTCATTCTTTTGTCACAAATAAAGTTGAATGGGTCATAGGGTACCCAATAGAAACTTTTCTGTAATCTGCAACGTTCCTCTAATATCTTTTGAGCTTCTTCCCATCCATCCCTAGAATTGCAGATAAATGGACCTAATTGGCTCTTTATCCTGAGTTGGGCCTTTTTCTTGGCATTACAGAAGTGAATTATATCTGAATTGTTCATTTGTCTGAAATAATCAAGTGCAAAAAGTCTCATTGGAACATATCTGGGTAACTTGAAAGGGCTCAATTCACATCCGTAAATTCTAATTTCAGTATGATTCTGATAGAAGTACCAGTCACCTATCTTATAATGTTTTGAAAGCTGAAGGATTTTCTTAATTTCATTGCTGAGTCTTTGAGGGGAAACTCCTGTCAACAAGGTAGTTGCAGGATGTATGAAAAGATCAATGAACTCAATATAAGAATAGGGAGAATTTGGGGAACAATGAGTAATGGCTGACCAAAAGATAACAGATCTTGGATTCCCTTGGGTATCAATTTTTTTAATATAGAAAGGGAAATTTTCTGGCTGGTAATAGAGGATGAGATGATAAATGACAGTAGAATACTTGAATACTTTCTCATTCTCTAATCTCATCAATTGATTATGAATATTATCTGTAATGAAAGATGCAAAGTCGTACTTGAAAACATGAGGCTATCCAGGGGTGAACATAGATAATAACACCAGGGTTAAATGGTCGACATACTCACTGGTATTAAAACCCATTATAAAAGATATCATACTCAAAATATTTTGACCTTCTTCAGTGAAATAAACATTAGCATAAGGGGGAGGGCCTGTAGGCTGATGCTCTAGCCACATGAAGGTTTGGCAAATGCGAGTTAACTCCTCTTGGGATAATTTAGTGGATTTCTCCAATAACTCTCCCATTAACAAAGGAGTAAGGGCTTCACCAGGCTGAAAATGTAACATATCATTGATGGATTGAGCAGTAATGGGAAAAATGATGTTCTGGCTTGGGGATAATACTGCTCCTTGATTTGGATCATAATTAGCATGGCAATAATGGATAATTTCAGGAAAGATATGGACTGAGGGAAAAAGGTATCTAGGAAGACCAGACTCCCATAACCCAATAATATCTGAGCCATTCAAATAATTGTCTCTGCAGCGACAATGAATTCGAAGGGGGCTTTCACTGAAAACTAAGTCTTTAATCTGAAAATCTTTATCCACTAATGATAAGTAATCCAAATCTCTATGGGGGGCATTCAATGGGGCTACATTCAGGGCTACAGGAACTTCCATTTTTTTGGTTCTTGTGTATTCAAAGAAACAGAAATTCGGGGATTTTTATGAAATTTTGAGCAGATTTATAGGTTTCGACGGGGGAAAAGGGTAAAATTGCAAGTTCAGGAATATTATTTACAGCTTTTAGGATCAGGGAACGAACTAGCAATCAACTCTTAACTCTATTTTAGTGGAAAAACAAGGAAAACTCAGTTTCTTTCAGAGTTCAGGGCGAAATGGAGTAAATACATGTTTTTAGAGGAAAAACTGTGATTAACAGGTATCAGCTGGCGGTGGATGGATGTTGGAACACTGGTTTGATAGTAGCTTTCAGCAGAATTCAGTTGAACAGTAGTTTGACAGTCGATTTTGAATTTCTTCACACAGAGGGCACAATCGCTTTCAATATACAAAATGATAAAAAATGCGCGAAGTTTTGTTTTATTTGTAAAGTCAAAAGGAATTTTTTATTATTTTTGAGGATGATGTCATCGGGTACAATGGACATGTCACGGGGAATGGGCGGTAAGCAGTATATTCCGCACCGCTTTTGGGAGCAGGCGGTTTTTTTACGAATTGGCAGCGATTCCATTGAGCACATGACTCGTGGCCAGTGCACTGTTTGGAAACCACTCCCATTTCGCGCGTTAAGTCTCGGACGGAGGATGGGTAGCGGAATGCTTGTGAGCCATAGATCTTCAGGCGGATGATCCAACGGTGATCCGGACGGGAAGCTGTTGTGGGAGTTAATGCGCGGGCCCAAAGTAATTAACATTAATTAATCATTTTGGGAGGCGTTTGATTGGCGGAAGGTAGGTTATTAACTAATCCAGGTGATTAATTAATTCCGTTTTTGTGAAGGGCCGGGGTCAGAGATTTCGGGTTTTATTTGTTTTTTTCGTTTAAAACATAAAAATATATGTTTAAACGCTTTTTCTATGTATTTTTTATTATATAGAAATAAATCAATATGATTCATTTACTATAAGGGGCGGGGATAGTTATATGGATATGTTTTTAGCCAAAGGGATTTATAATGCGGGTTTTTTATTTCCTCATGTGAGTTTAAATACTTTGGCTAAAACCTATAGTAAAAGGGTTTTTTTGGGTTATTTATATAAAAGAAATTATATATATATAGGAAAAGGTTATTTTCAATAGGGATTTAATAGATAAATTAGAGTTAATATGACAAAGGACAAGGTAAACTCAAAATACTTAACTATAACTATGAAAGTGAAGATTTATAAAAGTAATTTGCATCATATCAACTTCAACACTTAGACTTAGAATAACAAGTAATTTTGAGGGATTTTATGGAATATTTACATGATTTTCCTAAGTAAAATGGGATTTTACTTAGGAAAGGATTAAAAGTGAATGAGTATGATGATGAATAATTTTTAGTACTGAGGTCTTTTCAATTATTGGCCGAGGGTCCGGTCCCTCCAAAAGTTAAGGAAATGCCTTGAGCTCCTTTAATCTTGAAATTCCTTAGCACTTTGGGGAAATTAGTGAAAGCTTTAGGGAAAAAGTGAGATGGGAAGTTAATGATTTTGACTTTGCTTTCTGTGACATGCTTCTAGTGTATTATCTTCCTTTGAAATTTGTGATGAAAGTAAAATATTAGCACATCTAAAACCATCATTCATCACATGTAATTCCAGCATACAACATCTACCTACCCTATCTACTTTCCACTACCATTTTCTCTTCTTTATTAGGGTGCACTTGGACTGGCAAACCCTTATCAATCTTCTTTTTCTTTTACATGGAAAACCTATCTATTTATACACTTATTACATCCAATGGCTCAGATTAAACTGTTGAGCACCTTTTATTAACTCTACCTATCTACTTATCTGCCAAGATTAAACTGTTTGGTCAGATATTTATTCTCTATTCTACAACATGAAATTGAAAAATGAATGAGTCAAGTTTAAACAGTTTGACTCTTCATAAATTGTGGCAAAAATTTGACAAGCTGCACATAATTGCTTATTACAGAAAATGAAATAGTAGTGGCATTTAGACTTGCACACTTTCTTGGTCTATTTTTGTTTGGGGTTCATTTTTTCATTTTTTGACCATTTTATTCTTTTTACCCTTTGATTTTCTTTTAGGGTATACCCTCTTTACATTTTTTTAAATTTTTGATTTTTTTGATTTTTTAAGAATATGGAACACCTTTGCACAAGAAAAAGGTTTGAACATATTGCATAGTTCAACAAGTCAATCATGAAAAATGACACCTATTGGTATAGGAGTCTAACACCATACTTGGAAAGTACACAAGGGTCACTATATGGATCCTCCAGGATTAAGGAACGGGGAGTACAGGGACGGTGAAAAATTGTTTTGTAATAGATGCCCCCTAAATTATGAAGTTCGAACATGAGTGAGGGGTGAAATTATTTACAAGTACGTGCAAGGAACCAAACATTTATGTCGAGAGACCTGTAAATCAAGGATATATACATATACATAACTATAATCTCCGATGAAAATACATTAATCCATGGTATATGCGTAGCTATCCATCAAGAAGAGGATCATGGTATGGATCCTCGACAGGGACACAACCATCCAAATAAAGGGATCATATGAAATAGATCCACGGCATGGGCACAACCATCTGCCTAAATAATCACATATATAATCATGAAAAAATCATATCTCCTTGCAACCTGGACTCTAGAGAATAAGATCTAAGGTCTTGAACTTCGTTATGACCCGATCAAGTACAATTTTAAGCATGCGAATAAATGAGTTGAAGTTGAACATGCAGGAAAATCACCTGATTACTAGTCAATGATGTAAATTTTTAACATGTGTGAGAGGAACCACCAATGATGCTAATGGTCCTCAAGGTACTAATAGTATAATACATGAAATGTGAACAATGAGCTGGAGTCGAACACCCATGAGATCACTCGATCAAAGGCCAACGATGAGAACCTGTTGTCGAATGTGAAGAACTTGCCATTAGGGCATGCAAGCTCTAAGGTACCAAAAAGGAGTCTCTAGATCGACTTCCTGGATAATGAGTTGAAGTCAACAGGAAGAGATCCGTTGAAGGAGGGTAATAATGAATCCCACATCATCGACAAAAAACAAAGAATTGGATATGAGGGTCAATCAAGACTAAAAAAAAGGATCAGGGAATGTAGAAACTACAGAGGGATTTTCTCTTGAACATATTGGCGACACGACTTTGGAATTTGGTAGCATTTGACTCAAATATGATCAGAGGTCATGTTGACAAGATTGGTAATCGAATGAGATGCAAACGGATTTCCCAAACCCATGGAGGCAAAGTGACAGAGTGAAGATATCCCAACCTGACACAAATTGTAGATAAGTGTGTTGGAAATATTGTCATTGATGGTAATGGAGGCAGAAGATGCAAAGGTAGAGGCAGAGGTCGAGCAACCGTAGAAGCTAAGGTAGAGGCAGAGGTAGCGAATATAGAGGCAGAGTTGTTATATCAGAGGCAGAGGCAGAGGCAGAGCCGTTATATCAGAGGCAGAGGTAAAGGCAGAGTTGTTATATCAGAGGCAGAGGCAGAGGCAGAGCCGTTATCACAAGCAGAGGCAGAGTAGAAAAATTTCGAGAATCGCTACCCCAGTTGGAGGATACATAAACCCAATTTCATTAATCGCTTACCCCAAGCGGCAAGTATATATATATATATATATATATATATATATATATATATATATATATATATATATATATATATATATATATATATATATATATATATATATATATATATAACTTATTCCGAGAATCATTACCCCAGGCGGAAGGATACTCAAACAAATTTCGAGAATCGCATAACCCAAAGCAGCAAAGTATATATATACAAATCTCATTCCGGGAATCGTTACCCATGCAGGAGTATATATGCAGCGCATTACATATATTGCGCCTTATGCACAAAGGTTAAAAGCATAATATTAAAATGATATGGAGTGCTTTATTATTAGAACCAAAGTACCTTATATGGTGGGACCCTTTCCCAATCGCATCGGAGAAAAACTATGAAGCGGAATATGTAAACAACAGAAAGTTGCGATTTCGATTGAGTTCCGAACCCGATGGGTGTATGAATTATGATTCAAACGTATTTGAAGTCCGGCATAATCGCATCGGAACAGTCTAATCGCATCGGAGAATATAAAGGCATCAGAATGTCACAACCAAAGCGCAATATGACCACCTGACTAGGAGCAACTGAAAACAATCAGACTTGAGCAAGCCAGTTGACTTGCTAATTAAAGATTATGGATGGATGAAATACTGCACAGACATGAGGATACTCATAAATCATTAAGAAGGCATGAGAATACAGTCCTGACCTTAGACTCAGAACTAAAGAACCAAGCATGCTGCACATGTGAAGAGAATCTGAGTGACAGGACACCGCATTGCATCAGGTCAATCGCATCAAATCAATCGAAATCGGAAATCGCTAGAGGAGTAGTATATCGCATTGGAAAATGTGTCAGGTGGGCCTGAAAGGTTTTTTTTGTTGAAACAGGTTTTATCATTTACGCCAAGAGTTATTTGAAGGGTTCATATAAAAGTAAGAATTTTTGGTTCGTTATATGGACCAACATATATTATGTGGAAGTGGCAGTTTATATGTTAAAACTTTATATAAATTCACCGAGAATTGAATCTACGAGATATATATGTATATATATAAAAGGCGCTATTATAAAACACTGTAGAAATTGTATTGAAATATGCAGCGTGGTCTGTGGACCCATGGGCCTCGGCTTAAGGTGGAGGGCGATTATTAATATTTGCAATGTATGTATGTTCCGCTTGTGGAACTTTCCACATCAACAAGACACTTACTGTATGAAAAGCATTGGAATATGCCTAGATTTAAAGTCAACAGTTACACATATACAAAATGCACTGATATAAAAAGCACAGTTACATGTTTGCAGCAGTTACACCACAACAGAGGACAGAAAAGAAAACAGAGCTGAAAAGAGATAAAACATAGTCACAGAAAAGACAGACACAGTCAAAGAAAAGACAAATGCGCAGCGAGCCAAAAGACTAAATGAGTTGAGCTGGAGTTCTCATTGTAATTTGAATGTAAATATTTTTAATTGATTTATATTGTTGTGATGCATTGGAAAGTCTCTGGAGGAAAAACAAAGATCCCACTGTAATATTGAAATTAATGCATGTTGTTATATTTTCTGAATGAGCGAGTGAAAGAAATGAAAACGCAGAAAGCGAAGAGGCATGGCTGTCCATTCCAAATTCATTGAGGAATGTTAACAGTCACAAGAAAATCCTTATAGATAATATCATCTTGATATGCAAAAGAAGGTTAGAGAGAGAAAATATAGAGAATGCAGAGTATAGAAGAGTGAGGCAGAGAAGATTAAGAAAAGAAGAGCAAAAAGAGATGCCATGTATCAGAGCCGATATCCGAGGTAAATCAGCAAACACTCGCCTTGATAAATTGAGGAAGTTGGAGCTTCCTATCAAGTTGTAGTTTCTGAGATAATTGTCGCTGTAGCCAACTGGAGGCGGGAGCCTCCCGTAGGTTGGTGCCTCGTAGAAAATTGAAGGAGTTGGTGCTTCCTTACAAGTCAGCAGCTCTGCACTGAGGTCGGAGCCTCCCGTAGGTTGGTGCCTACGAGAAATGTGGGAAGGGTGAGAGGGATTTGGAGCTTGCCTTTGCATCACAACAATAATAAGATGTGGTTTTCTCCCTTTATGGGTTTCCACTTATATCTGGTGTCTCTGTGCGTGATGTTTATGTGTTGATTTGATTTATATCATCTGCTTAATACCTGCTTCTCTCATATTAAGTCTACTGTCATATTATATTAATACTTGCTGCTCATATTCTGAGATTACTCACATATTAAGTTGGACATGAAATAAAGGTGTAAATAAGTTTTAATGAAAAGTTTTAAAAGTCCATGAATGTGTTAAACTGATTCACCCCCCCCTCTCAGTTTAACTAAGGGTTCAACAATTGGTATCAGAGCGGGTTCCTTTGTACCAGTTTAACAACTAAAAGGAGATTCTAGGTTCTCAGAATGACTAGTAAAGAAGGATGCTCAACCAATAAAGCACCTTTCTTTACAGGTGTAAATTATGCCTTATGGAAAATCAGGATGAGGACATACATAATGTCTCTAGGAATAGAAGTTTGGGGTGCTGTGGAATTAGGATATTCCCCAAAGTCAACTGACTCAGAGAAAGAATCCAAACAAGATTTTTTAGCTAACGCAAAAGCCATGAATGCTATCTTGAATGGATTGTGTGAAGTAGAGTTTATCAAAGTAATGCACAAATACACTGCTAAAGAGATGTGGGATACTCTGGAGAACATCCATGAAGGAGACAATAAAGTAAAAACTGCCAAACTTCAAGTCTATAGAGCCCAGTTTGAGAATTTAAAAATGAATGATGATGAAGACATTGACAGTTTCTTCCTAAGAGTTGTAGAAATCGTTAACAATATGAAAGCTCTTGGAGAAACCATGCCAGAAAGTATAATTGTGAAAAATATTCTAAGATCTCTTCCATCCAGGTTCAATCCCAAGGTGTCTGCAATAGAAGAAACAACTGATTGGGAGACCTTGACCATGAACCAGCTACTTGGAAATTTAACAGCATACGAGTTGAGGCTCCCACAGAAGGAGCCAAGTACGAGAGAGGCAGCCTTTAAAACAGAAAAGAAGAAAGAAGAAGAGGAAGACATATGCTCTTGTTCGGATTAAGAAGAAGCAAAATTTGTCAAGAAACTGGATATAGGTTCAGGTAAATACAAAGGTAAACTTCCTTTCAAATTCTTTAACTATGGAAGAGTTGGAAACTATGCTGCTAAGTGTCCTCACAAGAAAGTAATGAATCAGGTTCAAGAGTCAGAGAAAAATACATCAAAGAACTGGCATAAAGGAAAGAAGTTCAGCGGAAAATCCTTCTATGCTCAACAAGACAGCAGTACATCTGAAGACCCAGATGAACTCTCAAGTGAAGATGGAACCTCTGAATTTCTATTGATGGCTATAGAAGAAATTGAAGGTCTCCTGCTTAAGGATGAAGAAGAATAAGGTGAAGTTGACCTTGAGGGGGAGCTAAGAAGTGCTCTAGAAGAGATTGATAGACTCAAGCTGAAATGTAGAAAACAAAAGGAAATTCTCCTCAACTTTGTACGAGAAGAAAAGAATTCAGAAGTCCTCATGCAGCTGAAGGTAGAACTTGAAGAAGCCAAGAAGATAGAAGACATGTTACTTCAGCAAATCAAGGATAAAACCTGAGAACAAGAGAAGCTGGAAGAAGAAGTAGTATGTCTCAGGAAGAAACTAGAAAATGCTCAAAGGAAAGCGGTTATAAGCTCTTCTCAAACAATAAGCTCTAGTAAGTTGAATGAAATTCTGGTTGCTCAAAGATCCCCTATGATAAAGACTGGAATAGGCTATGAAGGAGAATCAAGTAAAAGCAAAGAAAAAGAAAACAGAGGGATTATTTTTGTAAAATCAAAGAAGAATGATGAAGCAGCTCAAACAATTCCTACAAAAGAAGAAACCTGTAATAAGGAAGACAAAGATTGGAAGAAACCTCTAATAACAAAGAAGGCAATAAATACTAAGACAACAGAGAAAGGGACATATGTCTCTGAATATGTCAAATTCGGAATCCATCAAAGGAGATTCTTCCCTCCTATGAATAATGCCACCTGTTATGTCTGCCACAAGCTGGGACACATTGCAGCATATTGCCATGCAAGGAGGAGTAATTCAAACCAGCAAAAGATGCAGACATTGAAGAGACTGCCTCAAGCAAAAAAATGGAAGAGACAACCTTACATCAGGTATGCAAATAGTTTCTATGGTTACTATTTTTATTGTAAGGAATTTGGTCATAAAATCATCGAGTGTAGAAAGTATGGACAAAGATTGATGTTTAACACCTCAAGGAAGTTTATGAATCAAAGAAATTTTTTTCATACTTATAATTCTACAAAAATTATGATCAAATGTTGTGTATGCAATCAAGTTGGACATATACCCTCCAAATTTCCTCTAAGAAGATGTAATTCATCACCTCACAAAAGATACCAAACAAAAGGGTGCCTCGAGTGGATAAAGAAGGTGAATAAATGTGACTTGGCTCTAACTACTCAAGATTTGAAAAGTCAATGGTATTTAGAAAGTGGCTGCTCTAAACATATGACAGGAGACAAAAGCAAGTTTATAGCTCTTGATGAAAAGAAATCTGGCAATGTTACTTTTGGCAATGATAAATCAGGTAAGATCAAGGGAAAAGGCTCAGTCATCATAAAAAATGGCAGAGGAAAGGCCCAAGATGTACTATTTGTAGATGGGCTGAAAGCAAATTTACTAAGTGTCAGTCAGATGTGTGACAAAGGCTGTGAAGTTCTTTTTAGAGCACAAGATTGTGAAGTTAGATCAAGCACTACAGGTAAGACTCTGCTCAAAGGAGTTCGAACAGAGAGTAATGTTTACATTGTGAAAGAGGAAGATGAAGCATGTCATCTTAGAAAATTAGAAGAGTCATGGTTATGGCATAAAAGGTTGGGGCATCTCAGCTTCGATCACATAATCAGACTAAGCAAGAAGAAAGCTGTCAGAGACATGCCAAAAATAAAGAGGCCTTCTAATACTATATGAAAATCATGTCAATTAGGCAAACAGACTCACACATCCTTCAAGGCCAAAGATGAGTTATCAACAAGAAGACCTCTACAACTTGTGCACATGGATCTGTGCGGACCTGCAAGAACTAAAAATCCAAGTGGAGAATCCTACTTCATGCTGATAATAGATGAATTCTCCAGAATGACATGGGTTGCATTTCTCAAGAATAAATCAGAGGCTCTGGAAAAGTTTAATATCTTCAAAGCATTAGCAGAAAATCAGACAGGATGCAAGCTGAAATGCATCAGATCAGACAGAGGAGGTGAATTCACAGATTATGACTTTGCTGACCTATGCAATGAACATGGAATAAAGCAACAATTTACTATTGCAGGAACACCTCAGCAAAATGGAGTAGTAGAGAGACAAAATAGGTCTGTACAGCAAATAGCCAGAGCCATGATGCATGAAAGTAATATTGCTCAGACCTTCTGGGCAGAAGCAATACACACAACGGTGCATATCCTTAATAAAGCTCACTTAAGGCCAAGCATTGACAAGACTCCCTATGAACTATGGCATGGAAAGCCAGCTTCAATCAAACATTTAAGAATCTTTGGAAGCAAGTGTTACATAAAGAATAATGATGAAAATCTTGGAAAATTTGATGCAAGAGCAGATGAAGGGATATTTCTAGGATATGCATCCAAAAGTAAAGGGTACAGGTGCTACAACAAGACTCTTCGGAAAATAGTAGAAAGAATTGACGTGAGATTTGATGAAGAACTTACAAACAATACAAGAGATACAGATTGCTGCAATCCATCATACAACCATGAAGAAGAAAACCAAGATGATGAGGAAACAAGCAAGACAACAGAAGATACAGAGCTGAGTTCTAAAGCTCCCTCAAGATATACTAAGAAGAACCATCCTGAAGATCAGATCATTGGAGACAAGAGAGTAGGGGTCCAAACAAGAAGGCAGCTAACAGAAAAAACTGAAGAAGTATACATAGCCATGTTGTCACAAATAGAGCCAAAGAAATTCGAAGAAGCCAGCAAGGACAAGTTTTAGGTAAATGCTATGAATGAAGAATTGGACCAAATTGAGAAAAAAAATACCTGGGAATTAGTTCCTACCCATTGAGAAAAATGTCATAGGCTCAAAATGGGTATTCAAAAACAAAATGAACGAGAAGGGACAAGTAATCAGGAATAAAGCCAGACTAGTCTGCAAAGGATATTCACAAATCGAAGGACTTGATTACGATGAAAATTTTTCCCCTGTAGCCAGAATAGAAGCCATCAGAATGTTTCTGGCCTTTCCTTGCTACAAAAACTTCAAAGTATATCAAATGGATGTAAAATCTACATTTCTAAATGGAGACTTAAAAGAAGAAGTCTATATGGAACAACCAGAAGGCTTCTCATTGATAGAAAAAGAAGACTATGTGTGCAGACTGAAGAAGGCTCTATATGGACTGAAACAGGCTCCTCGTGCTTGGTACTCAAGACTAGATAAATATTTGCAAAAACAAGGCTTTAAGAGAGGTGGAGTAGACAACAATCTATACATAAAAGCCCATGAAAATGAAGTCCTGATTGCTGTGG
The DNA here is from genome assembly GCA_034641835.2 of Pinus albicaulis. Classification (NCBI taxonomy): domain Eukaryota; kingdom Viridiplantae; phylum Streptophyta; class Pinopsida; order Pinales; family Pinaceae; genus Pinus; species Pinus albicaulis. The sequence goes on from CM076575.1 coordinate 121,778,220, forward strand.
TATATGTTGATGAAATTATGTTTGGAAGCAACAGAGAAGAACTAGAAAAAGGGTTTGCTGATGAGATGAAAACAGAGTTTTAGATGTCCATGATTGGAGAACTCAGTTTCTAATTAGGGCTTCAAATTCAGCAAAAGAACACAGGTACATTCATCTCACAAGAAAAATACTTAAAAGAAATGTTGAAAAAGTTCAAAATGGAGGACTGTAAACCTGTGTCAACTCCCATGATCACGGGATGAAAACTGTGTGCTGATGACGGGTCTGCAGATATAGGTCAAAAACTCTACAGATCCATGATAGGAAGCCTACTGTACTTGACAGCATCAAGACCAGACATCATGCTAGCAGTAGGACTAGTGGCTAGATATCAAGCATCACTTAAACAAAACCATCTTCTGGCAGTCAAAAGAATATTTAGATATCTACAAGGAACAACACAATATGGACTTTGGTATCCTAAAGGCAAAAGCTTCACTTTGACAGCATACACAGATGCATATTGGGCCAGCTGTGTGGATGACAGGAAAAGTACAAGTGGAGTTGCATTCTATGTAGGAGAAATTCTCGTGGAATGGTTAAGCAAGAAACAAACATCTATCTCTCTGTCTACAACAGAAGCAGAATATATAGCAGCAGCAGCATGTTGCACACAAGTCATGTGGATGAAGCAAACCCTCCAAGACATGAAGGTAAGCATTGATGAACCTATATCAATCAAATGTGATAATACAAGTGCTATAAGTATATCTAAAATCCTCTGCTTCACTCAAAAACTAAACATATCCCAATTAAGTATCATTTTCTCCGAGAACAAGTGGCTCAGAAGATAGTAAAACTGGAGTATGTACCAACAAAAGAACAGACAGCAGATATATTTACCAAACCGCTTGCCAAAGAACCATTTGAATATTTGAGAGACAGACTAGGGGTAGTATCTATAGATGCTACTCTCTAATATGAAGAGAAAGAACAGTTTCAAGGGGAGAACAGAAACGAACATATCATTCTCAGGGGGAGATCAACCAGCAAGGGAAGCATGAAAATAGGTCCTCAGGATCAAAAGGATTACAAAAAGAATACATTCAACATAAAAGGGTCAGTGGTGCAACAGAAGAGTGGTGAACCCGACGTGAACCTAACACAGAAGAGTAGTGAATCCGATATAAATCTAACAGTTGAAGCAACAACGTACAAAATCAGAAAATTCCAGAGACAAAAAATGCACGAAATATTGAAAAGGGATAAAATCACGGGATCAAAGAATAGAAGCTACAATAAGAATTCAAACCCCTTGCCATTGATGTCAAAGGGGGAGGAAGAGCAAGCAACAGGAGGAAGAGCAGACAAACAGAGAAAATGTTTTTCCACAGAGAAAGTGTATTTCCATCAATGCCAAAGGGGGAGACTGTTGGAAATATTGTCATTGATGGCAATGGAGGCAGAAGATGCAAAGGTAGAGGCAGAGGTCAAGCAGCAGTAGCAGCTAAGGCAGAGGCAGAGGCAGAGGCAAAGCCGTTATCACAAGCATAGGCAGAGCAGAAAAATTTCGAGAATCGCTACCCCAGCTGGAGGATACATAAACCCAATTCCGGGAATCGCTTACCCCAAGCAGCAAGTATATATATATATATATACAAACCTTATTCCGAGAATCATTACCCCAGGTGGAAGGATACTCAAACAAATTTCGGGAATCGCATAACCGAAAGCAGCAAAGTATATATATACAAATCTCATTCCAGGAATCGTTACCCACGCAAGAGTATATATGCAGCGCATTACATATATTGCGCCTTATGCACAAAGGTTAAGAGCATAATTTTAAAATGATATGGAGTGCTTTATTATCAAAGCCAAAGTACCTTATATGGTGGGACCCTTTCCCAATCGCATCGAAGAAAAACTGTGAAGTGCAATATGTAAACAACAGAAAGTTGTGATTGCGATTGAGTTCCAGACCCGATGGGTGTATGAATTATGATTCAAACGTATTTGAAGTCCGGCATAATCACATCGGAACAGTCTAATCGCATCGGAGAATATAAATGCATCGGAACGTCACAAAAGAAAGTTGTGATTGCGATCAATCGCATCGGAACAATCGTAAAGGTACCAATCACATCGAAGTTAAAGCGAAACATGTTAACAAATATTTGCGATTGCAATTGGCAATACCGGACGCGATATTCATATAAACTCCATCATATAAAATATAGTCGGGTCTGCACATTAATTGCAATCGGAGTTAACACAGGGCGTCGACACATGCAAATAGAATTTGCGATTGCGATTAATCGCATCGCATCAGATCAATCGGAATCGGAAATCACTGGAGGAGTAGTATATTGCATCGAAAAACGTGTCAGGTGGGCCCGAAAGGTTTTTTTATGTTGAAACAAGTTTTATCATTTATGCCAAGAGTTATTTGGAGGTTTTATAGAAAAGTAAGAATTTTTGGTTCATTATATGGACCAACATATATTATGTGGAAGTGGCAGTTTATGTGTTAAAAATTTATATAAATTTGCCGAGAATTGAATCTACGAGATATATATGTATATATATATAAAAGGCTCTGTTATAAAACGCTGTAGCGATTGTATTGAAATATGTCGCGTGGTCTGTGGACCCACGGGCCTCGGCTTAAGGTGGAGGGAGATTATTAATAATTGCAATGTATGTATGTTCCGCTTGCGAAACTTTCCACATCAACAAGACACTTACTGTATGAAAAGCGTTGGAATATGCCCAGATTTAAAGTCAGCAGTTACACATATATACAAAATGCACTGATATACAAACCACAGTGACATGTTTGCAGCAGTTACACCACAACAGAGGACAGAAAAGCAAACAGAGCTGAAAAGAGATAAAACACAGTCACAGAAAAGACAGACACAGTCAAAGAAAAGACAAATGCGCAGCGAGCCAAAAGACTAAATGAGTTGAGCTGGAGTTCTCATTGTAATTTGAATGTAAATATTTTTAATTGATTTATATTGTTGTGATGCATTGGCAAGTCTCCGGAGGAAAAACAAAGCTCCCACTGTAATATTGAAATTATTTCATGTTGTTATATTTTCTGAATGAGTGAGTGAAAGAAAAGAAAAGGCAGAAAAAGAAGAGGCATGACTGTCCATTCCAAATTCATTGAGGAATGCTAATAGTCACAAGAAAATCCTTATAAATAATATCATCTTGATATGAAAAAGAAGGTTAGAGAGAGAGCAAGTATAGAGAATGCAGAGTATAGAAGAGTGAGGCAGAGAATATTAAGAAAAGAAGAGGAGAAAGAGATGCTACAGAACAGAGCTGATATCTGAGGTAAATCAACAAACACTCAGTTTGATAAATTGAGGGAGTTGGAGCTTCCCTATCAAGTTGTAGCTTGATAGCTGTCAGTTGTAGATGACTGAGGTTGGAGCCTCCTGTAGGTTGGTGCCTGCAGAAAATTGAAAGGATTTGGTGCTTCCTTGCAAGTTGTAGCTTGCATAATTGAGGTTGGAGCCTCCTATAGGTTGGTGCCTGCAGAAAAACAGTGGTGAGAGGGAGTTGGAGCTTGCCTTTGCATCACAACAATAATAAGATGCGGTTTTCTCCCTTTATGGGTTTCCACTTATATCCGGTGTCTCTGTGCATGATGTTTATGTGTTGATTTGATTTATATCATCTGCTTAATACCTGCTACTCTCATATTAAGTCTACTTCCATATTATATTAATACTTGCTGCTCATATTCTGAGATTACTCACATATTAAGTTGGACATGAAATAAAGGTGTAAATAAGTTCTAATGAAAAGTTTTAAAAGTCCATGAATGTGTTAAACAGATTTACCCCCCCCCCCCCTCTCAGTTTAACTAAGGGTTCAACAAAGTGTCATGTTCAAGAGTGACATATTACCGACACAACTGATGAATAAATTCCATTTTCCCCCACCATTTCTGGCGAGTACCTCTTTATTTTTACATAAGCTTGAAGAGGATATCATATGATTTTCATATAAGTTTTTCCTTCAGAAAAATCCATCCTAGACATTTTACGAGCCCTAGGAAGGAGGAAATCGATAATCGTCACTCCATGATGAATGCAATGTCGTAAAAGTTTAACGAGCCCAAAAATGTTGAAACTTGACGTCTTTTCATATTTAGAGAGTTTGAAAATAGGTGAAAAGAAAACTCCAGCAAACCCTTTTCGTAAATAGTCCCTCATACCCAAAAAGGTAGAAAACAAAATATGAGAGAACCTCTTAGACGTGATTGGCTAAGGTATTCCTTTTTCTTAAATAGTTTATCCCAACCCGAAAAAGGGGTAAACGTATACTGGGTAAATGACGTTTTGCAGCCTTTAACGAGTTCAAAACGACAAGAGTCTCGGAAATCTTTTCAATTTTTGAGAGTCCAAAAAGCGCTAAAAGATGATTCCACTTGGAGGAACGAGTGGCATTAAGGGTAGCGACTGGTTCCGGTGATGGTGGTACTGCTCAGAACATGATAAAGGTCAAGAGGCTAGCTAAAAAAACCACTCATTGCAGTGGTTTCTTAGGAATGGGTAAAAAAATGAAGCGAAGGCATATGATCGGCCAAGCAGATGGTGACGACGGAACGAGAAAACCAAGGCTCATCTGGAAAAAAAGGCTTATTAGGAATGGTTTAATTTTTACACAAGCTTGAAATTAGGAAACTCTGCTTGAAGTTGGTTTAATTTTTACACAAGCTTGAAACTTTTTAGAAAACTATGCTTGAAAGCGGTTTCATTTGTACACAAGCTTGGAACAGAAAAAAACTATGCTTGAAATAATTTTGCATGCCCCTAGCATGATGACTCAATTTGAGGTACATGCCCCCTAGCTTCATGGCATTTACTTGAGTAGACTATTGGTTACTAACAGGTGGAAGGAATGAAGGTTCAATTACGAGATCAAGATAAATACTCAACTGGTATTTTACGAGATCTAATCAAAAGCTCAAATTCAAAAGGGAACCTGTTTCATTTTTTAGCGAGTTTGACACACTAAAATAACTATCATCATAAGACCTAATTCATTTTTTAACGAAGTTTAAATAGTAAAAGAACTATCCTCATGAAGTGCTTATTTCATTTTTTAACGAGCTTGACACAAGAAAATGAACCTTGCTCCAACAAGCTTGTTTCTCTTTTTAAGGAGCTTGACACAAGAAAATGAACTATGCTCTGAAGAGCTTGTTTCCTTTTTGCAGGATCTTGACACATGAAAATGAACTATGCTCCAAAGAGTTTGTTTCATTTTTTAAGGAGCTTGACACAAGAAAACAAACTATGCTCCGAAGAGCTTGTTTCATTTTTTAAGGAGCTTGACACAAGAAAACGAGCTATGCTCTGAAGAGCTTGTTTCATTTTTGAAGGAGCTTGACATAGTAAAATGAACTATGCTCCAATGATCTTGTTTCATTTTTTAAGGAGCTTGACACAAGAAAATGAACTATGTTCCAAAGAGCTTGTCATGACGAATTAGCAGTCATGGCTTCCAAGAGTTTCTCATCAGACAAGAGAACAACACTCTGGAAGTTAGGATCCAATGCCCCCAGTACATGGTGTACTACCTCACTAACTGAATAATTATCGGATGCAGACGTGGAACAGGTGGCCACATAATTGACCTGTGGCGGGGAAGATATCACCGACATGTAAGTACTAGGAAAGGATGATGATAGACCAGATGTCACATCGGGACCAAAGAATGAAAGCTATTCAATGTTCATGATCCGACATGCATGTGGAAAACAAATCACACGAAAGAGGGAAGAGTCAAGCACGCCCATAGCATAAGCATAGTTGTGGCCCAGGAGTAAATTAAAATCCAAGGGGCCTTGGACCACCATCACATCTATATAGATTGTTTTCCCTCCTAAAGTAATAGGCAAATTTGGAAGGATCCCTAATGGTTGACTTGTTCCTCTTTTAAAAGCCAACAGATTCTGAGTAACAGGCACAAGCTATGGAGAACCCAAATCTTTCCATATAGTTGAGGACAAAATACTAACTGAGGCACCTTCATCTATAACCGTGCCTAGTACAACCACATTGTAGGCCCGTAAATCGACTACAATCAAAGGAAGTGACCAAAATACATGGAGGGGGTGCCATAGGAATAAGAGGATTATCCCTTTGTGTTACGGGAGCATAAATACCATCATTTTGAACTCCAGGAATGAGAACAAGAGGATCACTTTCTGGAACTGTGGTGACAGGAGTCAGAGGATCACCCTCCTGGATCATGGAAATAGGAGGATTACCCTCCAATCCTGGGGAATCATAGGAAACAAAAAGAACCTGAATAGGATGAGACCCACTCTCAACAAAAAAGACTTGATGGATTGTAGGTGGAACCAGGTCGTCCTTCTTCTCAACTAATGATTGGTCAGAAATGGACTCAGGAGACTAACTTTCAGAGAGAGTGGAATTTACTGGGGATGAATCCTGATAAATAACTTGATCAACTAGCAGAGGACTCGAAGAAAACTTCTGGTAATCGATGGGAAGAGAGGAATTAGAAGCCGAAAGGGTATCCAATACCTTAGAATCTTCATCCATATAAGGAGAGAGGTGAATGGGATGGTTCCCTTCACACAACCTACAAGGAGATTTGATCTTAAACTATTTCTTACGAGTCTTATTATCTTTATCTGAAGTCTCATCATCAAAATGATGCCCAGAGATTGATGATGAAGGACAAATCAGGCCAACAGACCACACTTCTAGCACTTTGGGAATACTAGAGAAATCACAAAGAAGGTGGTCACCCTCACATGGATTGCAAGGGAATTTGACTCCGCGAGATGGAGTGGGAAGTTTCTCGATATTAGCTGCATGGGTAGCAATAGTTGTTGATTTCCCCCCTAGTTTATTTTCCTTCTTCTTCTTGTTCTTAGCCACCCGGTTACTAGAATCCATAATTTCACCAGGCGAAGAGGAAGAATGAGGTGAAGAAATAGGCAAAGAAGGCGAGGGGTCAACCTTAAGATCAACATGGGGTTGACATGGTTCAGGAAAAGGAGAACTTGGTTGAGAAACTGTTTGGATGTTCGAAACCACAGGGGTCGAAAACAACCAAACCGATAGACCAATGGTTAATCCCGAGAGGAACAACATTGCCATATAAGGAGCACCAACATTTCCAAAATAAGGAAAAGGACCAGGATTGGCTTCGGAGGGGATTCCTTGGTTGGTAAACTCCAGAAATTTTTCCATTAGAAACAACCCTCAAAAAACACTAAGGAAGATAACTTTAACCAAGAATATTTTGTGGACAGTTAATTTCTTAAGACACTGAATAAAAACTCTTCCTTTTCATATTTTAAGAGTCAAGAAATAGGAAAAAGGTGACACTAGTCACTTTCAGGTTAAACGAGCATGAAAGGACAAGTGCTCGACGATATTTTCAATTTTAGGGAGTCACAAAAAGCCAAAATGACTACTCAGAAAATCTAAGAAAGAGTGTGTACCAAGTTTCCGTGAATTGAAATATACATCTTGGTGATCAAATGAAAGAGAAATTAATAAGGACTTGACGTACGACAACCAGTCTCCCTGAATGTTGTGTTCGGTGTATCACGATTACATGGCGACAGAGTCATATTCCTATGGATAAAGGATTGCAACCTATGAGGATCTCCCTTTATATACTCGACAGTACGGAGAGCACAAGTCCATGCTAGCACTGTCTAATGCCAGATGGCGAATGACAACTACTAGGTTTAATGACGTCAGAACACGTCACTAGCCTAGACCTCTTAATATGAGCGTTGAGTTTCAATGCTTCCTTAGATTGATTGAATAAATTTTAATGGTTTATCTTGAATTATGTATCGGTTTCAAAGTCCTACCGATGTCAACTAAATACTTCTATATGCAGCTATATGAGGAAATAAATCCTTCAATTCGATGAATGCTATCTAGTTAAGGGAAGAGTCTAAAACAATGATGCAACAAACAGTAATACTGCAAACGAAACTTTTTCCCAACTAGATGACTTTCAATATCCAAAATTAATCTAAAACATTCAAAAATGCGAAATATACAATGTAATCTATGAAAAATTCTCTTTTTTGAAAACTACACAATTGTAATCTATGCACAATTTTCTTTTTCTTTTGAATGAATAAGAATGCACTCAATGCATTTTTTGATGAAATGAGAATCTACTTAATGCATGCTTTTAATGAAAGAGAATGCACTCAAAGTGACTTTTAGTTTTCAATCATTAAACAATGTAATATAATTTCAATGATAAATCTCAAATATGACTTTTCAATGCAACTTGATGTAATGCATTTTAACGAAACACAAACTTTGAGACGAAAACTAAAAGAACGCAAATTTTCTTAATGCAAAAAGGATGCAACAAAACATTAAGAACAAACTCTTGTTTTGAATACGTTGTAACGAAATTCCTCAAAAGGCCACAATACAGATGAGTTCAAGCACAAAGAGGACTTCCAAATCATGGGCTCAAAATAAGGCATTCATTCACTTTTACATCAAGCAATCATACAAAGAAGACTTTTCAGCTGAACCATGAGCAATGTAATCTATGCTCACAAGCAAAAAAGCAGACCAAATGAACTCGGCAGACATTTGAGACTTAACACTTAGTCAACCAAAAAGCAAAAGGTGATCAACTAGAGATGGCTCACCAAGAAAGGACACTGACTCAATCAGCAGGGTGATGTCCCGCGAAGCATGCAACTAGGAAATTGATGCACAATCCTAGAAAAACCTAAGATGTAGAATGCATGTCCCAATAGAAACCAAAAATTAAGCCAATGAGCCAATCAAACCAACTTGAGTGAAGGGTATAACATGTAAATAATACTGAGAAAAGGACCAGAAGGGCAAGACACATTGGTGAAGGACTTGGGAAAAAACCTTAATTTTTCACACACACTGGAATTGGCACGACCTTTGGTGCTGAAACTAGCGCCAACAGCCCGATGGCGTGACTTTTGGGGCTGAAACTAGCACCAAAAACCTGATGGCGTGACTTTATAACTGAAAACTAGTGCCAAACGGTGCAACTGTCAGAAAAATAAAAGTGCCAATGCCTGAAAAAGAAAAAAAACAAAGAATTTCTCCTAACCAAGACCAGCCTCACCACTTCAAGCAAAAACTAAAAGATTGTAATCGATGAAAAACATAGGAACAAATAGGGAAATGGTTGTTCGACTAAAATCGTCGAACAACTACGACCTCAAAGAGTGACAAACTCAAAGGAAACTCCCCAGTGGAGTTGCCAAATTTTTGTGCAGGTAAATCCCCTCTGTAGACAGAGGCAATCCCTCTAGCCCTAGGGTGGGTCAAGAAACTACAGGAACATACTAACATCTACCTTCCTAGATTGTAAATGAAATTCAGAGCAAGGAAGATGAACTACCTTGTTTTAATGCTATGTTGTCGCCTTTCGTTGAAGTTTCTTGATATTTCGTTCTTCTCAAGCTTGATACACACCGCTACCAACTTCTGATTATCTGTACAGACATTCAAGACACCATGATAAGCATAAAATCGTGACAAACATAAAAAAATTACAAACTATATAACTGATCAAGGAATACTAGAAATATCATTATAAATGAAAACAAGAGTGGAAGATAAACATCAGTTGCATTTTATTATGATAAAGACAAGGGGAGTTTACAACCAAGCCTTGATGTTGAGGCTCTCCTTCGGCAGGTCCATATCCAAGCATGTTAGCAACACCCTCATACACAAAGGTCTAAGATCTCACTACGTTCCTAACACACAAAAACAATCACACTCTGCACTATTCTCCCGAAGCTATAATTTCTTCTCCTCTCTAGCTAACTAAGGAAGTAGAGGTGAAGGAGGTATCCTTATATAAAAATGGATGAGGAGGTTATGGGCCTTCAAATAATGGGAAAAGAGCTTATCCTTTGGTGTAGTTCCTATTTATTGGGAACAGGAAGTCCAACGGAGAATTCCTCGGCCATATCCTCAAAAAAAGCTTCCAACTCGCCACCTCGCGAAGCTTCTAGTCGTGGAAACTTCGTTTCTATTTTTAAAAAATTTCTAAAATAGGATCGGCGCGGGTCCAAAATTGAGACAAAGCGTTGATCGATGTGGGTCCAGTGAAAATCTTTGCTATCGGCACAGGTCAGACACTGAGACAAAGTGCCGACCTTGAAAACCAGATTTATATAGGGATCTTCCAGAAAAGTTATAAAGGGAGATGAATTGGTAGAAAAAGTGTGGTTCAGGGGTATGTATTACATACTTGGAAAGTACACAAGGGTCACTATATGGATCCTTCAGGATCAAGCAACGGGGAATACAAGGACAATGAAAAATTGATGTGTAAAACATGTGAAGATAAATAGATAACACAATTTGAAAAACCTTTCGAGAAGAGAGCTCTCACATGGTTCATGATTAAAAAAGAACCAACCTAGAAATAAAAGTCATATCAATAGAAGTTTTTTCTCCTTATTTAGATCTTGGGAAGTTAAACATATTACAACCCAAAAATTAAAATAAATTCAATAGTGACTACATGAAATAGTCAGGGAGTATGATAAAAGGTTTATTGATTTGTTAAGTCAAATCCCTTACAATATTGATGAATCCCTACTAGTGCAATGGTATTTTGTTTGGTTACTACAAAATATTTATGAGCCAATGAGAATTCATGAAGTATAATCATGTGAACAATCCTTTAAATTGGCCCAAATAATTGAGGCAGATACTCACTAGTAGTCAAACTCCTCAATGAATGACAAGAGATAAGAAGAGAAAAATTACACAACTACACCAGTCGTTGTTAACTTTATCATTGCAGAAAACAACCTCTGGTGCAGTAATTGTAGGAATGAGGGGCACACCAAAGATAATTGTAAATTTTCTGACTATTTTTATTAGAATGTTCAACGTGTCCAAAAAAACACATATTGTGATGTTTGTCAAGTCGTTTCGATTCATAACATTAAAGAATGTCAATATAACTTAAGGAATGTAAAACGTAAGTGGTGTGCCATTTACGAGGATAATACAAACTTTACACAAGAATTCCAGTTGAATGATAAGAACAAGCTTAATTAGCATGCTGTCTATCATATTGAGGCATCATATCAATTTAATGACCTAACTGTGCAAGGAGGAAGAGGAAAAACAAAGGAGGATATGGTGGACGAGGAGGAGGCTACAATGGATGAGGTCAAGTTTGAGGTCATGGTATAGAATAACTATACTACTTCACATGTTTCCAAGAAGGCTACGCGGAGCTTAGATGTCCTTTAAAGGATACAAATTATTTAAGATTATTCAACACACGTGGTTTGTACAATAATTCTTTAGAATATTTTCCAAAAATACTAGAAAAAATATTGAACAAACTGTTAGATGATCCGAATATCATAGTTTAGAGCTAGGATAAAATATTTATTAAATCAGAATATTTAAATTAATATTGGATACACTTAGAAATAGAATATTGTTAAAAAATATATGACTCTAGAAAAGTGTCGTATCTTAGGCTCTGATATAGGAAAAAAGTTAGTAGTTTTGTTAGGAGGATATTTATTGTAAATGGACGCTTGTTGTCTTATTAAGTGGTCCATAACTAAAATAAGTTAGGACATGTAGCTTATAAATAGGTCATTTTCCTAATTGCAAGAGAGTTGGAGTCTAAGGGTGTAAACTCTTGGAAATTTCTCTTGTAATTTCTTTTCCTATTAATAAAATAATGTGTCTGAGGAAACTTCTGCCATTATTGTGGTATCAGAGCACCAGTGTTGCAACTAATGTGAAGAGGAGATTCCAGCTCTCTAGGAATTTGGAAAAATCCATCAATTTGTGAGAGATTAATTGGTATGCATGTTGTATTGTTTTTTTTTAGGGGAAAAGAAATTTAATCATTAATTGATTTTAGGTTTTAAATCTAAAATCTGGAGTTTTTGGTACTACTATTGTGTGGTTAGAATATTTCTTTATGCTCATCGTACTGGAATAATTGTAAAAATTCCAATATATATATATATATATATATAATCTACAACAACAATTTCTGTTAGCACCAGTGTCAAGCACTGCGTTTTCAAGCATTGTGTTGATAACAATCTTTGTTAGCAACCTCCATTGATAGCAATATCCATTAGCATACATTCCAACACTGTCATTCCATTTCTTCCATAGTCATCATCTATATATATCCACAATATCCCTTCTGTTATAGAGACCAATCAAAGAAAAAATGGTTGTCATCTGAAAATAATCACATATTTGAAACATCCCTTCTGCAAATGGGGCAATACGTATATTTCTTCAGCCATCGATCAATGCATGAAATATGATAATAATGCTTGCAAGATCCAAGAAGCAATAAAAACTCCATTGCATCGAACAGATCCAAGCCCAGAGAATTTGCAGAACATGCTACACATAAAAATTCCTCGCAGGGCATCCACATGCTGGGAAAAAAAGATAATATATATCGATATGGTTGAGTGTACAACAAACACGAGGAAGCAGTCTGACCCGTGCGGTATGTGAGCAACTAGTTCACATAACGAAAAGCCAAAATCGTATAACTCCCTTCAACGTTTTCTGATTCCACTAAGGCCTGTGACACCAGGTGTGATTTTTCATTGCAGGAATTCACAAGAACAAACGATTGTGACACGACTACTACTACCACGTCTCTTTTCATCAATTCCAAAGCCTTGTATTTGTTGATCTCAGTTTAACCATTAAAATTATTTATTTCCAGCAAAGTCAAAGTAGTCGTTAAGTCTGTGGTCTGCAGAATTTCCTTCAGGCACTCTGCAATTTCTTTCTCCAAAACCATATTGGTTTCACTGTTTTATCTAGCTGTCAAAACCATTGGAAATAAATTCTTCTCTTTCTGAATTCTGTGAGTAAATTGTGAATCAGTTGCAATCGTTTGTGCTCGGTGTTTGTGGTTTTAGAGGCACAGATTTTGGGGGTTTGAAAGGGCCAGAGAAGGAGCCAGATCTGGAGCCATTGGTGACATTGATTGTGTCTCGCAGATTATTGAGTGGTAATATTTTGTAATTTTTTGGAGCAATAAGTAGATGAGGGATGTTTTTAATTTATATTTGTAATTTTTTGTTTTATGGAGAAATAAGGTTGGAGGATAAGTTTGGCGTGATTAAATTTTGTAAATTTTTGGAGTAATAAGGTGATTTTATTTGTAATTGTATTTGGAGAGAAAAGAGTGATTTTGTAACTCAAAGTACCCTTTTTTAGTTTGAGGGGGGAGGGGGGGGTAGTGTGTGTTTTTGTTTTAAAGGCAACTTTGCAAGAGAATTGTAAACATGTAAAATTTTGAAAGATTTCATTGTAAACTCTTAAGAGAATTTGACTAGAGCCAAGTGCAGAGCTTGCTTATTTTTTCTCCACTTCCAATGACTATATGAGGTTCAAGGGCAAGCCCAGATAGTTCATTTTTGCGTGGCATGTTTTGTGTGAGGAGTTTCTCATTTCTTTCTTGTTCTTGTTTCTTTTGGTGCACTGCTTCAACACAATAATGTCGAAGTTAATTAATTTGATCTCTAATTCTGATAAGATAGAAGGGGTCAAATCTTACAAGACCTAGAAACATCTATTTGAAATCACTCTCATATATAATGAATTATGGCATGAAATATGTGATGGCGACATTAAGCCTAATAAACCAACAAATGCAACCTTACTTGCAAAATGGGAAGTCAAAAATTCCAAGGCACTAGCTCTTATAAATTATTCAGTTAACAATGAAATGTACATTCATATTGAAACTGCCTCAGATGCATGGATTGCTTTGCATAAATTCAAAGATATATTTGATACCCAACCTGAATAAAAAAATGTTGATATTAAATTAAAATTGCTCCAACAAAAATTAACTGAAGATGGTGATGTTCTTGAATATATTTCACAGCTTAAAAACATCAAGCAGGAAATAATAAATGTCGATTTTCAAGTTGTTGATGAAAGTTTCCTAACTACAATTTTAATTGTTTGATTGCCATCATCTTACACACATTTTTTGGAAACTTTGCAAGTCATTGGAAAATTAGAGAAGATCAAGTTTGATGAGTTGAGTGATATGTTAGCCCAACATGATTTTTTTTTTTTGGAAGAAGAAACAGTTTGGGGAAGAAGTATTCTTCACATAGGCTAGCACAAGTAAATCCTCAACTGACAGTTCTAGAAATAGAGGAAGAGGAAATTTCAATCAAATTCAAGCAGCCCACAATATACAAGATCGTGGTCGCAGTCAAAGAAGAGGAAAGAATTTCAAAAGAGGCTACAGTTCAGGCATGAGAAATTTTCAAGGAAAAGGAAACAATCAAGGAAGAGGCTATAATCAAGGAAGAGGAAAAAGTTTAGGCATAGGAAAAACTCAGATCAGAGGTCAAAGTAGAGGTAGAGGAAAGTATCAAGGCTGAGGTAGATATTTGAGTCATTTTTTCTACAAATGATCAAGATGATCATGATGGTTAAGAATATATCTTCACAAACATAGAATCAACAGTGAAAAATTTTTAACCAAAAGATTTTAACTTATTTACTGAGAGAGAAAGTAATAAACGTAGAAACAATAATAAAACATAAAAATACAATATTTAACTGGGAAAAACCCCAACTTCGGGGAAAACCCATCCAATGAAATTCATTAATCATTGGCCAAAACCATGACCAATCCGGCCATGTGAGCCTTCACTACTCATCTCCGGGCCTCTCTTTTACAATGAAATCTTCCCATCCTAATGAAATTTCATTATCCTTGGCCAAAACCCTAGCCAATCTAGCCAAGTCAGCCTTCACCGCTCACATATGGGCCTGCCTTACAATGAAGTCTTCCCAGACTTTTATAGGCTTCATTACATGCAATACCATGAGCCGAAAACCATGGGTGCATAATACCATGTGCCCTAAAATTACCTGATTGTTTAACTTAGTCAACCTTGACTCTAACCCTGAGTCAATTTACCTAAAATTCCCCTCTTAAACTTGACTTGGGGTTCCTTGAATAAATCCAACCAACCTTGCTAAGTGAGTGAGCCCCACTCACTTTGTCCCTTAGCCCCCTCAAAGTTTTTTACCTGGGATATCTGTTAACTCAGCATCCCCCCCTATCACCTAGGTCTAACCGAGAATTTACCAGTGATTATCCAGGGGTACCCATGCCATTCCAAGTCTTATAGCAATATTCCCATTTACATGTAATAAATTTTGATTCCATTAAAATACCTTTTTTTGTTTTGTTTTGTTTATCCTTGTTGTATTTGTACATATGACATCAATGTCCATATAAAAAGAACCCATCTATCAGATTATATGGGTCACGAGCTACTGTAACCGCTAGTCCTCTAGGATTTCTCTTCAGATACATGGTTCATCAATTAATTAGTCCACTTGCACATATCCTCTCTCACTTTTATGTTCTTCAAATCATTTTATTGACACATTATGTCAAATACTTTGCAAGTAACTAGCCCCCATAGTTTCTTACTCCTAAACTAGAAATATAATTCCATAGGCTACAGTTCCTCCTATGCAAATTGCTCCATGAGGCCAACATGATCACAAGAGTGCTAACATGATTACAGGAGAAACAATATTCCAACCTGTTGTGCTCCACATAAACCTTTGTGCAACGTTCTCATCCACCCAAATAGTGACTACGATTTTTCAACAACTTCTCACTCTCATTTTCAAAGCTCTTCACCACCAATCTGTAATATTCCAAAATTTGCATGCAGTAAATTGGAATATTACATTTTGATTATATGATCTAGGAGGTGAATAAAATGGGTAAAGAGACCCATAAGTAGGAATAAATCCCTCATAGTGTGAAAGGGATCAATAGAGCAACTTTATTTTTCACCTTCCAATGTGAAAAGGGGCAAATGCATGAGGACAAGGTCAAGTTTGACCAAGTCAACAACGCTGCCTAAGAGGTCTAGCTTGCTTGGGAAGACAACGCAGTTTGAGAGGGAGAAAATTTTTTTTTGGAAGAAACCCTAATGTGTGGGGTCCAGGGCAAAGAGGCATTCACTTGCATAAAAGGAGGAAGAGGCAGCCATAGTGAGACATCTTTGAGTATATTGATTTTGGTCTGAAGACTATTTGCATTCTCTGGCTGTTCAGCTGAGTTACAGTGCTACTTAGCACGATGGTTTCCTGTTTAGGATTTCCTCTCCTTCTTGAGAGGCCTCTTGAAGGATTGCACTTAATTTCTCCACATCTAGGCTCAAGGCCAAAGACACTCTTTTAGTCACTGCATTATTTCTCCTGAAGTATAACGCAGTATTGCAAGGTGTTGCAGTGGAGGGTTCCACAACACTTTTCCTTGGCTCATATTTCATAGGAGGGGGCTCTTATTCCTCTGGGAGGTTAGTAAGGGAAGCTTCTGATCCGGATCTTGGGGGTAGGCCCCCAAGATCTAAGAAAATTGAAATGGATCTGAAAAGATCTACAAAATTAGAATGCTAGAAAAAAGAGAGAACACAAAGCAAATAAAACCACAAAGAAACTTGTTTTATTAAAACAGAGAATAACTGTAGAAGCTACATTGTGGCGGAAAATCTGTCCTTTTACAAAGTGAGGTTTGTTATTTATAGCCTTTTTTTGAGATAGAATACCATAGGTGGATACCATGGGCCAATACCATGGGTAGATACCACTTACAATACCATGGGTAAATCCCATGTGTGGATGAATACCATGGGTGGATACATACCATGGGTCACTTATAATACCATGGGCGAATAAATATCATGAGTGGATGAATACCATGGGTCGATTTCATTTACAATACCATGGGTAAATTCCATGGGTGGATGGATAACATGGGTAGATGAATACCATGGGTTGATTCCATTTTCCATTCGGATCATTCCTCCCTCCTTAAGAAGCAATGGTCTCCATTGCGTGAAGTTCCCTCCTGAGAAGCCTTTTTTGAATATGAAGAGCCACTGAAGAGAAGGATTTTATGTAGTTAACCCATAACCGTGATGAACGAAGATCCGAGGATAGAGATACCCTGTAATGCTTGTGACCAACTGTGTGCAGCCTAGCAAATGGACTTCGATGAAAATGATTTTTTGCGGTTGACCCATAACCGTGATGCTGATTGTTGATGAAGTAGCAGGTGCCTACATAGCTTGGGGTGGGAGAGCACGTCTCCAAATAACCCAAGCCGAATGCTGCTATGCTGAAACTAATGAATATGAAGCAAGTGCCTACTAAAGCAAGGTGGGAGGGCACGTCTCCAAAGGGAACCCGCTCTGAATGCTGCTCTAAATTTAAAATGAGCATAACTTGGTCAATATAACTCAAAATATTTATTATAACCTGTATTTGGAAATGGAATGATCATTCTGCATCTTTCCATGTATTTTAAACCACTATCTGGAGACTCTAGACTCTCAGATTCGCGCTGGAACTGTCTCGCCATCATAAAATTTCTGAAAAAAATAGTTGATTTTAAATCAACGATAACTCCCACATCTAGAATCCGATTCGACCAAATTTTTTTTTGAAATTGGATGATTTTTCAAGAGGAAATCAGATATATATATCCATTATTCTGAAATTTTGCACAAAAATTTTGAAAACTGACAAGAGAGCTGCCGTCCATGAAATGTCATCAAAAAAATTGCTTCAACATTGCTGATTTTGAATCAGCGATATCTCCCTCATCCGAACTCCAATTTGGCTGATTTTTTTTTTTGAATTTGAGTATTTTTTCACAAGGAATATAGATATGGTATTTTTTTTTGCAATTTTTTTTACCAAAATTTTCAGATCTGATCTGAAAACTCGCCGCCCAAAAAAATTTATGGATTTCACTGAAGATTGCTGCAAAACATTGAAACTGAAATATGTTTCAAACCCTCATTCCCATGGAGGCGTAACCTGAATCTGATACCACTTACAATACCATGGGAAAATACCAAGTGTGGATGAATACCATGGGTCACTTATAATACCATGGGCGAATAAATATCATGAGTGGATAAATACCATGGGTCGATGCCATTTACAATACCATGGGTAAATTCCATGGGTGGATGGATAACATGGGTAGATGAATACCATGGGTTGATGCCATAAAAGCTGATTTGAAGATATTGGCATCAGGCCAAGCAACTCCTATCTTCTACATCACAGTTAGCTTCAGGAACTGCGTCATTTTCTAGAGTGCTGCAATAGCAGGGTTTGATCCCTTGCTTGTGAGCTTTTTCCTTGGAGGAAAGGCCAACCCTTCTCCCGAAAAGCTTTGTATCTTATTATTCTCCTGTCATTTGTGTATTTTAGATAAATTTATTCAGTGCTGCAGTAAACTACATTTTTCATATCTATACCTACAGATTTGCACCTCTATGCATTGTATCTCATGAAACCCTTTCCGAGTTGTTCTCTTTGAAGTGTAAAGGAGCTGGATCTCCATTTTTCTCTATAATTTCATGTAATAAACTCTTGATCTGATGTTCATGACATATTGTGTCTAAAACCTTCAGAAAATCACGCTGCATAAGCTTCAGTTAATTTCTGTTGAGTCAAGTCATGGGGATTGGGCCTTTTCTAGCCATATCGGGAGTGGGATACCTGTTTAACATAGCTAGAATGATTTTTTTTGGATGAAATTTGATATGTGAGTCCCCTATAACATATTATAAGGGATCCAACCATAATTTTCTTCTGTTTTTATGCATATATCCGAAATTAACCCTTTTAGGGCTTAATTTGCTGCTTTTCCCTACTTTGGGTTGAATAAATGAATCACAATGATTGATGTTGTACATAAAATTGATGCTGAAGTGTTTCTTGACACATTCCATGGATGAATAGCTTTCTATATCTCCAACATTGTGTTTACATATTGTTACAGTCCCATTATTGGGCATTTTCCAGCCATTCTAGGTGTGAGAGGCTTGTTTATCTCACCTAGTTTGCTTGGTTTCTGATTTCCTCTTGGATTTGGATCTTAGATTATAATATCTAAGAGATACAAGGGCTAATCTTGTTTGATGTAGCATACATTCCTGAAAAATACATTTTCAGGCATGCCTTGCTAGCAATCTCAATTTGGAGATATTACAATGGTATCAAAGCAAGATCTTTGGCTCAACCTTTGAGTCTCAGCCCAAGAAGATTAGAAGATTGAAGATGATGAGTTTTATCTCATCATATTTCAAATCCATGAAGAACCTCCCCAAAGAGGATAAGTAAATAGAAGAGGGAGGTCCCTGCACTTCCTATTCTCATTAAGAAGGAGACAGAGAAATAAGCAGGAGAAAGACTCCATTTTGTGGAGGAGAAAAATGGGATAAGATTACAAAGCTTCTTCCTAGATCTGTGAGGAATATTCATGAATATTTCAAGAATATCAGGAGGGAGATGTATGAAGGATCTCCGGGAGAGTTTGAATCTAAAGAAAACTCTAGATTGTCATATGAGAAGTGTGAGCAAGCAGCCACACACTCTAACACACAGCCCAGTCACATGCCCAGGATTGTCGGAAGAGAGATGGAAAGAGGAGAAGAGGTTGCTAGGAGGAGAATTCTTAGTGATTTCCTGAAGGAGTATGAGTCTCAAACTCCAAAATTCCAAGATCATCTCAGTTTTTCAGAGTTTTGCAAGATGAAGGTGAAGGGAAGAGAGCAGCAAGATAGATTTCTTCTATCTACCTTTAAGGGTTCACCTACATGTTCAGCCAAAGCTTGGGTGGAGGAGTTAGATACCTTCTTGCAGCAGCACCAAATTCTTGAAGATGAAGCCATCAAAGTTGCAGCACTGCATTTGAGAGGTAGGGCTTATGCCTAGTGGATCTTTGAATCCTTTTCTTTGAAAAATGTAAACATTGCATCTTATTCAAGTTTCACTAAGGCATTAGTGAAAATATTTGATGGAAGGATTCATGAGACACACATGGTGGATCTAAACAAGAAAACTCAAACAAAACCCTTTCATGAGAATGCAATTCCATTTTAGAAAACCATGAAGGAAGCTGAAAACTTGCACCATACTTTGCCGGAAGAAAGGTTTTCATCTCGCACCTTTGATTAGAGGAGCATGGAGATCTCTTTTTCAAAGAGGGATCCAATCATTGGGAGGTTTCCCATTCATGTTACAGATATTGAGAGAAACAATGCTATCACATCTAGAGATTATCTAGTGCCTCATGCAGAGGAAGGAGGAGCTCTTGCTCCAAGTAGAGGGATGCTTGCATCTTTGCAAGGAATTCCCCAGGATCTCATGTGTGGAGATCAAGGCACAACTCATGTGCCATTTTTGAGGAGGTGTGGAACCATGGAGACACAAGGAGGAGGTGGGGAGAATACCCAACATCATGAGATGAGGAGTACACATCCCTATTAATTTCTGGAGGTTGTTACACCTAGGAGGGAGACTGGATTGCGCAGTGAGAGCATGGGAAAGTTTGTCCATTCATATATGCAGTCATCTCTTGATGATGATGTCTCATTGCATGGAGACATTTCACTAAGGTCACCACTGGATCAACAGAGAAGGATGAATGCTTCACATGTTGGGGCACCACTCATTGATTTCAGGAGGGTGGAGACCTTGGGAGAGTTTGATATAGCGCTGGGAGTCTTGGGTAGACTTAAGGAGAGAGGGAGCATTCCCTCAACATCATCATTACCCACTTTAATTTCAGATTCTGCGTTGTGGCAGATGTAACATGGGAAGGATAGCAACCTTCCAACTTGCATCTTTGACATGGGAGATGTCAAATAAGAGGGCAGCCATATGACATATGCTCTTCATGAGAGATCATCAACACTGTCACTGTGGAGGATAGATCCATATTGGAACTCCCAACTGTTGGTCGAGTATTCCAAGGATCTACATGCTTGTAGGATATTGGATGGCCAGTTGCACTTGGAGGAGTATTCAGTCAGAGATGGGGTCATCTTCTATCATGGTAGGATCTTCTTATTTAGAGCTTCCAAGCTCAAGGAGAGGTTGCTACAAGCAGCACATGATGATTTCCTTTTCAGCCACACACATTCTATGAGAGCATACCACACCATCTGGAGGGGTATTTTTGGGAAGGCTTTGGGGAGGAGATATATCAGCATATGAGGAGATGCATGGATCATATGGAGTTGGAGGAGAGAGATAAATCTTTGGAATAGTTAGCACATCCACCTCTTTTCTCTTTGAGGATGAGAGGGGACTTAATTATGAGCTACTCCCTTTGTATGAGAACAATATATGGTAAGGGTATTCATTGTAGTTTACATGATTATTTGTATAATGTCTATATGCATCCCTTAACCATACATGTGCAGGATGATGCTCCAAGAAGGAGCATTATTTTTTCTAGACCTCATGGTTTAGTTGAGGCCATAAGCATGATTGATGGCCATTCCCTAAGAGGACTTGGGGAAGAGAGATATTATGGAGGACATGCTCATTGTACACCTTGCATTATTCACTTCATCCATACTTATGAGGAGATTGGAGCAGCAGGCAGGTGGTTAAGAAGCCACTCATTTTATCAGTCTCTATTGTAGTTGAGGGTCAAGCTGCATTGGTTGCACTTGAGGGACCATTTTCCTTCTCATTTATTACACATGGCAGCAAGTATGATTCTCATTTTTTCTCCCTATGGCTATTGTTTCTGTCTTTATGAGGAGCATGTTTGGGAGAGAGACACATGGGATGGATGTGTCCTTTGAGGGAGAATCCTCTCACACTTTTTGCAATACATGTTATGAGGGGATCATGGGTGATGGTATGGCCACTAGAGCAACACAATTGTTTCCTTATGCAGTGAGCCTTATGATGGATATGACTCCATATGATGGTGACTTCCAACTCATCATATATGGGAGGATTTGGGCCAGCTTGATTTGCAGTGTTGGGCGAGAGATCTTTGGAGGTATATTCCTCATCTTGCCACTTGAAAGAAACCTTATTGCAGCCTAGGGTCAGAAAACACTCTACAATTATCTTAAGTGGAGAGGAGGATAGCGTGGGGTAGACTACATTGTCTACCAGGTGCAGATTTTCATCCCACCTACTTTGCTGGAGCCAAAGGTGGATGACAGTTTCCAGGAGTTGCCTAGTTAGGAGGTGACTCATTTTGCATGGCTTATAGCTTGGGGATGGGGGATCAATATGGGAAAGATAGTTCCCATTATATTTCAGATCCCATTCCTCAAAGGGACCTCTAGACATCACTTTGCTATCATCTTGATTATTTCACCTTTACATGATGATGGCTTGATAGCTGACTTGCATGCTGAGGAGGAGCAATGTGAAGACTTTATTGATGAGATAGCATCACTTTCATTGAAGGAGATCATCATACATGGATGCTACAGGGAGAGGAGGAGAAAAGAACTCAATCTATCCTTGCACTTTCTTGAGGACAAGCAATCTTTGAGAGGGGAGGAATGTAATATTCCAAAATTTTCATGCAACAAATTGGAATATTAAATTTTTCTTATATCATCTAGGAGGTGAATAAAATGGGTAAAGAGACCCATAAGTAGGAATAACTCCCTCATAGTGTGAAAGGGATCAATGGAGCAGCTTTATTTTTCACCTTCCAGTGTGAAAAGGGGCAAATGCATGAGGAAAAGGTCAAGTTTGACCAAGTCAACAACGCTGCCTAAGAGGTGTAGCTTGCTTGGGAAGACAACGCAGTTTGAGAGGGAGAAAGATTCTTTGTGGAAGAAATCATAATGTGTGGGGTTCAGGGCAAAGAGGCATTCCCTTTCATAAAAGGAGGAAGAGGCAGCCATAGTGAGACATCTTTGAGTATATTGATTTTGGTCTAAAGACTATTTGCATTCTCTGACTGTTCAGCTGAGTTGCAGTGCTGCTTAGCACGAGGGTTTCCTATTTGGGATTTCCTCTCCTTCTTGAGAGGCCTCTTGAAGGATTGCACTTCATTTCTCCACATCTAGGCTCAAGGCCAAAGCCACTCTTTCAGTCACTGCGTTATTTCTGCTGAAGTATAACGCAATATTGCAAGGTGTTGCAGTGGAGGGTTCCACAACACTTTTCCTTGGCTCATATTTCATAGGAGGGGGCTCCTATTCCTCGGGGAGGTTAGTAAGAGAAGTTTCAGAGTTGATTTGAAGATCTTAGCATCAAGCCAAGAAAATCCTACCTTCTACAGTGCAATTAACTTCAGGAACTGCGTCATTTTCTAGAGTGCTACAGTAGCAGGGTTTGATCTCTTGCTTGTGAGCTTTTTCCTTGGAGGAAGGGCCAACCTTTCTCCCAGAAAGATTTTTATATTATTATTCTCCTATAATTTGTGTATTTCAGCTACATTTATTCAGTGCTGCAATAAACTGCACTTTTCAGATCTAGATCTGCAGATCTGCACCTCTATGCATTGTATCTCATGAAGCCCTTTCCGGGTTGTTCTCTTTGAAGTGTAAAGGAGCTGGATCTCCATTTTTCTCTATAATTTCATGTAATAAAATCCTGATCTGATGTTCATGACATATTTTGTCTAAAACCTTCATAAAATCATGCTTCATAAGCTTCAATTAATTTCTGCTGAGTCAAGTCATGGGGATTGGGTCTTTTCTAGCCATATCGGGAGTGGGAGACCTATTTAACATAGCTAGAATGATTTTTTTTGGCTGAAATTTGAGATGTGAGTCCCCTATAACATATTATAAGGGATCCAACCATTATTTTCCTCTTTTTTGTATGCAGATCTATGAAATTAACCTTTTTAGGGCTTAATTTGATGCTTTTCCCTACTTTGGGTTGAAGAAATGAATCATAATGCTTGCTGATGTACATAAAGATAAAGTGTTTCTTGACACATTCCATGGATGAATATCTTGATGCATCTCCAGCATTGTGTTTACATATTGCTGCAGTCCCATTATTAGGCATTTTCCAGCCATTCTAGGTGTGAGAGGCTTGTTTATCTCACCTAGTTTGCTTGGTTTCTGATTTCCTCTTGGATTTGGATCTTAGATTATCATATCTAAGAGATACAAGGGATAATCTTGTTTTCTATAGCATACATTCCTGAAAAATGCATTTTTCAGGCATGCCTTGCTAGCAATCCCAATTTGGGGATATTACAAAATCTCACATGTTGGATGCTCAGCCTCTTCTTGAGCACTAAAAGTAGAGACACCACCTATGCCACAAATTTTATCCTTCATCGGGCTCTTCTCATCGTCGCTTTGTATCAAATTCTCATTGACACGATAGATAAGCAATCCTGGTCCACAATGAAATCTCGTTGCACCATCACCAAGCAGCATCCGGGGCAACCACATCGACCAGCCAGGTTTCAACCATTCCTAGCTTGTTTCTGCTCTCACTTAGAACTTGGACTCCTCACTGCCACTTGCATGCGAAAGTGGCCAAGATCTCTCCAACATTGAACACGTTGGCAATCTTTAGCATGTGAGATGGAGGTTTTCGGGGTTGTCTTGGGGCCTTCACTAAGGCCTATGACCCAGCTAGCGCCTAACCTGATCCTCATGGGACTTGCCGAATCTCACTAGCCCGATTGCGTTATGGCCCAAGCATCATCTTCTTTGTGTGAGCTCCATTTCTTGGCATTCATGCCATAGCCCCTTTGTTTGAGACCACAACGTTGTCACACCCAGGTGACGAGGTTGAACCAATGGACTGTCATGGCCACCATCACTAGATCCATCGATCCTCCTTCCCTCACCATAAAAAACAACTTTTCGTCCATCACGGCAGGAATAGTGACAACATGCATCAATTTCGGATGCTTCTGCGTCAAATACAACTGCTCCTTTGCTTGTTTATCAAATAGGCCCGCCATCTCCTCCTATGTATTCTCACGGAGTCACAACTACATAAGGGTCTTCTTCCACTGTCGATTCCTCTGTCCACAGTCGGGTGCTCACCATTATTTTTTTATTTTTTTATTGCAGTTTGCATCGATCCAGGGTTTTTAGCATCTTCTCCATTGATTTTAGGACATTTTCACTGCTATGCAGATCATACCTATGCATAACCCTCGATCCATCCATGAAACCTTCGAAACTGGCTTCATCTCTTAGCAAAGAAGCACTTTCAAATGTAGATGCACAAATTTAACCTCAAAGCCATTATCAACCCGCTCTCGTTAGAGAGTCCAGGTTAACCTTGACCACAAAGGCATCCCTCTGAAGACATAACCTAGACCATGGCTTTGATACCAAATGAAAAACATTTAACCAAAAGATATTAACTTATTTATTGATAGAGAAAGTAATAAACACAACAACAACAATAAACATAAACATACAATACTTAACCGGGAAAACCCCCAACTCTGGTGAAAATCGATCCAATGAAATTTCATTAATCATTGGCCAAAACCATGATCAATCTGGCTATGTGAGCCTTCACCACTCACCTCAAGGCCTCTCTTTTACAATAAAGTATCCCCAACCTTTTATAGGTTCCATTACATGCAATACCATGCACCAAAAACCATGGGTGCACAATACCATGTGCCCCAAAACTATCGGATTGTTTAACCTGGTCAACCTTGACTCTAAGCCTGAGTCAATTTACCTAACAAACTCCTTTACATGTTTCAAGCTTTCTTAGAATTCAATATGAAGATGCATGGATTTTGGATACAAGAGAAACTCAACACATGACTTTTTGATGTGACTTATTTTGGAACTTCCAACAATGCCATCTCAATTCAATCTATCTTGTTGATAAAACAAAACATACTCCTTATGGAAAAGGTGTAGTTAAATTTTTTCTACTTGGAATTGGAGAAAAATTGATTTCAAATGTATGGTATGTACCAACATTTAAGAAAAATTTTCTATCTTTAGTCACAATTCGACAAGCAGGACATCTGGTGATTATGGAGGATGGATTAGTTAAAATTAACTCAGTCAAACAGAACATGAAAATAGTGATGACAGGTTATGAAGATGGAAAACTGTTAAGGATGAAAGGGACAATTATTCCAAGAAATTTTGACTTTGCAGTAGCAACAAGTACAAAAATTTCACTGATCAGATTGTGGCATGTAAGGTATGGCCATCTCAACTTTGAAAGTCTCTCTCAGTTAAAAAAAATAGGGAATGGTTAAGGGACTTCCAACCTTCAAAAGGGAAAATGTAAAATGTAAATCTTTTATTTATGGAAAACAACATCAGGAGACTTTTCCCGCAAGTTCATGGCGAGAAAATGAGCATTTTCAATTGGTTCACAGTGATATTTATGGACCCTTACAAAATTCACTAGGAGGATGTAGATATTTCTTACTCTTTGTTGATGATTTTAGCAAGACGGCTTGGGTATATTTTTTGAAGCAAAATTCAAAAGCATTTGAAAAGTTTAAAACTTTTCGCCATCTTATTTAGAATGAAGTTAAGAAGAAGGTTGGCACTCTTAGAACATACAATGGAGGAGAATTCACTTCTAATGAATTCAAAATGTGTTGCATGGATAATGACATCAAAATGAAATCTTACAAATGTGTACACTCCACAGGAAAATGGAGTAGTAGAAAGAATGAACTGCACGTTGTTAGGAATGGCAAGGTCGATGTTAACTTTCAAAAAATTAAGTCCTACATATTGGGCTAAGGAAATTCATATAACTATCTACTTAAGGAACAGATCTCCAACTGCTTCTTTAGACAAAATCACACCTTATGAAGCATGGTTTGGTTTCAAACCTCGAGTTAAACACCTTAGAGTTTTTGGCTCAATATGTTATGCCTTAGTTCCGAAAGAAAAATGAACTAAGCTTGACTCACGAAGCTTGAAGTGCACAATGATTGGGTATTTTGATGAGAAGAAAGGGTACCAAATTTTGTCCAATGGGAAATTTATTGTGAGCAGGGATGTGATTTTTGATGAAAATGAGAGTAAGAGAGTTGAAGAAATTGAAAGTATTCTTCAAAAGTTAGAAACAAAATGTGATAAAGAAAAGGAAATATACAAAGTCAACCAAATTCACAAAATTGGTATGAAATTGAGTTCCCTTCATCTGAAAATGATTTTTCCAGTGCATCTTCTTCACCAACATCATCTGGTTCTTCTGGCAGTTCATCCAAATCTCCTAGCAAAAAATTTTCTTCTGACAATGACTCTCTACCCCCAGAATCTGCGGTTTATCAACGAACATCTGTTTACATCAACCCTCTTTAAAATGATGATGAGTTTTGACAATTCACACCAATGAACATCAATTTCCAAAATGGGCAGTTCAACTTTTAAAAGATGTAAGGCCTAATGAGTAGAATAAAATAGGAACAAGGGAGTCACATAGAAGTGAAGGAAATTTTTCCTTGATAGCAAATGATTTTAATGAACCCTCTACCTATAGAGAGGAAGTGAAACATAAAGAATTGAAACAAGCTATGATTAATGAATATCAGGCATTTCTTGACAAAAATGTTTGGAAACTTGTTGATTGTCCTCAAAATGTTAAACCCATCATATGCAAATGGGTTTACCGAATTAAGTACAATAAAAATGGAGATATCGATAAGTACAAAGCAATACTTGTTGCTAAGGATTTTGCGTAGCAGGAAGGGATATATTATGAGGAAAATTTTGATCCTACAGCTAAATGGAACACCATCTAATTAACACTTGCATTGGCAGCCCATAAAGGATGGAAAGTTCATCAGATGGATGTAAAAAGTGCTTTCCTCAATGGAGATTTACAGGAAGAAGTGTATATGACACAACCAAAGTATGAAGGATAGGAACATAAAGTATGCAAAATGATAAAGGATTTATATGGGTTAAAACAAGATCCTTAAGCTTGGTATGCCAAAATGGACGAATACCTTCGGAAAGTTGGCTTTCAACGAAGTGAATCTGATGATACCTTGTATGTACGCCAAAAAGGTAAAAATATAGTGATTTTATTTCTGTATGTAAGATTATTTGATTTTCATTGGAAACAATGATGATCACATTGCACAGGTGAAAAAAGAGTTACATGCAGGTTTTAAGATGACACATTTGGGACTACTTCACTACTATCTTGGAGTTGAAGTATTCCAACGACCACATCATATCTTCATTTCTCAGAGTAAGTATGCATTAGAAGATGTTCAATGATTTTGAATGTAGGATTGCAAGCCTATTATTACCCCCATGGAACAAAACTTGAAACTTTCAAAATTTGAAGGGGGGGAAATAGTGGATAACACTACTTATCGACAGTGGATTGGCAACTTGATTTATCTTACAAATACTCAACCAGATATTTCTTATTCCATCAGTATTATTTCCTGCTTATGCAGGAACTATGAGACATCCAGTGGAATGCAACCAAAAGAGTTCTTTGTTATATCCAACTAACAAAATATTTTGGTGTTCTTTACAAAAAGACTAAAAAATTTGTACTTGGTGGATCTTCAGATGCCAACTTTGCTGGCATTATTGATGACATGGAATCAACCTCGGGTTATTTAATGAACATGGGGTTAGCTGCAATGTCTTGGAGTTGCAAGAAGCAAGCTACAGTGGCCACTTGTTTAGCAGAAGCAGAGTACATATCAGCATGGGAAGCAACATGTGAGATTGTTTGGTTGCGTAGAATTTTACAGGACTTGGGAATTCCTCCAGCAAAAGCTACATCGTTATTCATCGAAAACTAGTCAACAATAAAGCTTGCCAAGAACCTAGTTTTTTATTCAAAGAAAAAGAATGTGGACACCAAGTATCATCATATCAGACCAATTATTGCAAAGGATGTCATCAAGCCGATTTATTGTCCTTCAGAAGATCAGATCTCCAATATCTTCACCAAAACTCTTAGCAGGATAAAATTTACTAAGTTCAAGGATGAACTTGGTATATGTTGTAATGTATATTTGGATCATAGGGGGGAATGTTAGATGATCCAAATATCATAGTTTAAAGCTAGGATAAAATATTTATTAAATTAGAATATTTAAATTAATATTTGAGACACTCAGAAACATAATATTGTTAAAAAAGATATGACTCTAGAAAGTGTCGTATATTAGGCTCTAATATAGGAAAAAATTTAGTAGTTTTGTTAGGAGGATATTTATTTTAAATGGACACTTGTTGTTTTATTAAGTGGCCCATAACTAAAATAGGTTAGGACATGTATCTTGTAAATCAATCATTTTCCTAATTGCAAGAGAGTTGGAGTCTAAGGGTGTAAACTCTTGCAAATGTCTCATGTAATTTCTTTTCCTATTAATAAAATTATGTGTCTAAGGACACTTCTTCCATTGCAAATGATCAATAAATCCTCCTCAAGTTGTCCTGAAGCAAGAGGTATTCAACTCAAAAAATATCCATGTTATTACAAGATTGGGAGGTGATGAAGATGATATTTTAGGAGATCAACAAGTTATTTTATATTCTTAGAACACTACCTAATATCCCAATACAACATAGTGGTACAATGGAGAAGGTAGTACAGTTATTCAAAAATGAAGTTGCACATGAGAAACTAACGAAAGAAAATATAGTAGAAGAACTTATGGAACCATTGAAAGAGGAATATTTAGTTAGTCATTTGATTAAACTTCTCAACATATTGAAACATTTTAATGATGGGAGGAATCAATATATAAAATTTTTCTAGATATCTCAATGAAAACACTTTAATGATTATGATCCTCAAGTAGACCTCAAGATAGACAAATACAATAAAAAAATTTGTGGTAGACTTTGCATCGTAAGTAAAAATCCTTCGAAAGGACATGGATACATTTAGGAAGGCCTACTCTTGAATGAATTCCCAACTACCTTAAGTTACCAAAATAGAGATTCATCGAACCCATTAGAATAGTGAAGCAAGTAATAACATCCATTATGGGGATATCAACGTTCACTAACTTTGAGGTAATTAACCTAGTTGATGGAATACCAACATATCCAACTCTAGTTGGAATACCATGTGGTCAAAGAATGAAGGAAATGATCTCCCTAAATATATATATATATATATATATATATATATATATATATATATAATCAAGCTAATGGCAACACTAGGAAAAGGTTATAATAACACTTGACACTATGAAGGAAATCCTTGGGTCAAAATCCGAGAAAATGAGATAAAAACAAGGAGGTTATACCAAATACTAAATGAGGACAAAGACAATGAGGATCCCAAATCATTTGGAGAAATTATATTAGAGTCCCCTCTCTCCATAGGAAAAAATTATGATATCGATCTATATAAATGGAAATTTGAAAATTATGAAATCCAAGGTGAAGGAGTGTTGGTTAATCAAAGCTATGCCGACTAAGAATATAAAACCTTCCTTTAGCACAATAAAAATGACTTGAATATATTTATATGATTATTTATTATTTTTAAATGTTTATGCACATATAACAATTATTTTTAGAATAACATAAAATGAATATATGTCAGAATATTAAAATACATATGCATTTTTCTCATGCTATGACTGTTATGCAGAATTATGAATTACGGATAAAACACATTCCCTAAATGTGGTGCTATGTATTTAGAACAATAGATCAAAGACTTTGCAAACACTTTCTCTAAGAGTAAATAGACACATAGGAAGATAGAGGAACTTACTTGTGATCCAAGCGCTTCCTATTCTCCTTCTGTCGCTATTGTTGTAGCTTCCAATCCAACTTAGATCCCCAAACTAGTTCCTGCAAGTATAAACACTAAACATCAAAGAGATTGAAATATACAGATGGATATTTATCTTAATCAGTTAAATTGATTAAACATGAAACATATATATCAGTTAAGAATCCATCATATGAAAAGTAGAAACATAAACAAATACATATATGGGAAAATTAGCAGCAATATTTATTAATGGATAGAAGGGGGAGGTTACAACTAGCGATCGATTTGATGTCACCAGCTCCAGCATCATCCCAGCCTCATCACAATAAACATCTCACCAGCAACATATCACTCTTATCACACACTCAATTGAGAATCCAAAAATATTTCTTTACCAAATTTCTTCCTTCCCCAACACTAGGATATGTGCTCAATTTATAGGGCAACTGAAGATAGTTTCTCAATCAATGAATTTCTAATAATAGGAAATACATGCTCCCAAGATCAGAGGTGTTAGGTGGACACATGGATTCGAATTTTGACACATATGGACTCTTCTAGAAGGCACTGGCCATGTGGAGATTCCGAAACAATGAGAATTTCACTCCCATTTGACCAATGCACTCTTGAATGTTGGGAAGTTCTTTGCAGAGAACCCTTGAATGGAGGGATCTGCATATAAAAATCAGTTAGTCCCTTGAGAGGCTACGTTGGTGAGCTCATAGGTGATATAACATATACTTCAAACCTTAGAAACCTTGCAATGGAAGTCATGAATGGTTTATTCTTGTCTTAGGGCATGTAGCAACTAAAATGATAGGGGATGATAGAACCTAATTAATTGGTCATGGGGATGATGTCCAGTTTGACCAGGTCATTGGGAATGATGCCCAAATTGACCTATAACAACTGCCCCCTAAAGCATGATGTCAGAATAATAACAATATTTTTTGAATGAGATGCTTTACGATGTGATGGGTTGGAACTGAAGCGGAGTGGTGACCTGCATCAATCTTACAATACATTACATCATGATATATCCTATTGATCACAAATTCCCAAGGGAAGGCATTCCCATGCTCGACACATAAAATATCTAATAAAATTTACATAGTGTAGAAAGTTGTCTACATTGGAATGTTGTCCAATACAGACATGCCTACAAATATAGGCCCATGTTCGGATGACGATATGTATGTAAGGTCACTGTACAGATGATGTGTACAAAATCTTGAAATCACAGCTCGGATGGCTGAAACTAGATCTAGGGTCTTCTTATCTCATTCACTCGATCGTTCAGGGACAAGTCTATCCATGCGAATATATGATTTGTAGTTGAACATGGTAAGACATCATTTGATTACCAGTCAATGATGTGAGCTATTAACAAACACAAGAGAACCGCCATTGATATTAATGGCTCTCAAGGTACTACAATACATTTTGTAAGGCATGAATACATGATTTGATGTCGAACTCCAAACAAAATATTTCGGTCAAAAGTTCGGAAGCGAGGATCTTGTCGATGTTGTAACAAGCCTCATGGTACTGGAAGATGATGTTTCTAAGTAAAATTCTTGCATGATGATTTGACGTCGACAGGAAGTCACTTTATTACGAAACGAGAGTTATTGATTTCAGAGACAAAATAAGACTTGATATAGCAATGTTCAAGGATGACTGTCATGAGAATGAAGGTTTATGAGTATTGCATAAGGACGAGTATTCACCGAATGACTTCTCTTGAACATATCGGTGACATTGAGATGAGTTGGCAACATTGACCCAAAACCGAAGTGAAGGTATGATGAACCATAGGTATGAATGAACCATCAAGAATATTACTCGACCCAAACAATCATGATGATGGAGTGAAGTGTCATGTTCAAGAGTGAACTGCTACCGTAAAATTTCTGTTCACTTTCCCAAATTTTCCTCGGTCATTTGTCGACCAGTACCTCTTTATTTTTTAACAAGCTTGAGGAGGGTAACATATGCTTGATCTATAATTCAACCCTTTGGGCGAATAATGTATCGCTATTTAATAATTTAACAATTCCATCGATGAAAGAAACTCGATTCTTGCCATCATCGACAAGCCCGCCGCTATTTTATGTTTTAACGAGCCTAATGACAGTGACAACCTGGTCCTTTTTCATATTTAGAGAGTTTTAAAATGAGGATGAAAGAAAACTCCATAAATAATTTTTCGTAAAGTTGTCACTCAGATCTGAAAAATTCTAAAACAATATCTGAGAGAACCTCCTAGCCATGTTCGACTAAGGCATTCCTTTTTTGTAAATAATATATCTCAGTCCGGAAAATGGTTAAGCTTATACTAAGTAGATATCAATTCATTTACTTTTACAAGCTCGAAAAGACAAGTTATCAACAATATTTTTACATTATCAGAGTCTGAAAAGAGCTAAAAGAAGACTCCAGGGGTTCCTTTTTTGTTGTTATCGAAGCTTGAAAAAGAGATAAAAGTGCGCTTCAAGTCCTTTTTCATTTTTATCAAAGCTCAAAAAATAAGGATAAAAGTATGCTTTGTGGTCAAATAATCCTTGAAATAAATGTGCATGACTAATCTGCTCATGTTAGGTCCCTATATTACTAGTATAGTCCCTTATTGTTGTTAGTGTAACCCCCTTATTGTTATTATTGTACCCTTGTAACCCCCATTTTGTTATTATTGTGCCCTTAAATTATTATTGTTAGGTTTTATTAGGATTATACTAGGGTTCAAAGCTAGGGATTACAATATGGTTCTATTGACTTTCATATAGCATCATTTCTCACCTTGACATGATTCATGATTGCTTCATGGCTTTATGGGCACCCATTCCTACAGACTTGGACAAATTCACTTAAAAACAGTGTAAAATCCTCCATACGTGACTATGCCCGTGTTTTTCCGCGTGTATACGCGAGTACAGCTAGAATTTTCCGCGTATGCCATTTTAATGATTAAAAAATATATAAAAATCCCTAATTTCGCGCTGGGTTGATGGTTACTCAGGTAGTTCAACCACCCCAGCCCGTGGCCAACTGTTTCCAACTGCTGAAACTACTTGGAGGAACTATAAAAAGACCTCATATGTATGGCCTAAGGGAGAGAGAGAATTATTATTATTATACTCTGTTGGTTCCCTATCCAAGTCTGATTCCCCGTGCCTCCTGCACTTTCCCAGTTCATTTCAGGAAACCCTTGTTTCCTTGAGATATACATCCCTTTATATGTTATCTCGTATGCACCAGTTTGGAAGGAGTCTTAGCGAGGCAAGGGCTAGACGGATCCGGACGACGGTCTGCGAAGGCCTTGGAAGGATCAGGTGATCTCTCCACTTGATTACTTTTATATGTACTATTTATAATACAGAAGTATCATGCTGTTCCCGAAATAAACGTGTTAGTGTATGCTTTAATGTATGAAGAATATTTGTTATACAAGCATTCATTATGATTTATTTAATGTTTTATATGAATCTCACTAACACATAGAGTAGAAATATGTTGTACAACTTGTCCTTTGTGCTGGTTTCTTCTTGTATTTCAAGTTAAGGAGGAAGGACGGTTGCAGGGAGTTTGAACTCCACGTGGATCTACTTCAAACGTAGGACCAACGGGTAAACCTCTCATTCTGCTCTATTTAGTTTTTATGAATGTGCATGATTGTGTGAGTCTCTGTTAAGTAGTACGCCCCTGCTCTGTGGAGGTTGAATCCCAACCAACCTCTAGGGTGTTAATTCCCCGAAACACTCCTATATATAGAAAGGAGATTTTGTAAATTGTATCATCCAAGAATTGTTCATTTATGTAATGTATTGGAGGTTTCCCCCTCGAAGTGGCTCATTTCTAAGGCGTTGATATCTCTTTTCTTCTATTTTTGGAGATGGTTACACAACATTTGGTATCAGAGCTTTGGATTCTAGGGTTTCGCTGCTCCGAACAGGTCATCGTGGAAT
The DNA here is from genome assembly GCA_034641835.2 of Pinus albicaulis. Classification (NCBI taxonomy): domain Eukaryota; kingdom Viridiplantae; phylum Streptophyta; class Pinopsida; order Pinales; family Pinaceae; genus Pinus; species Pinus albicaulis. The sequence goes on from CM076575.1 coordinate 121,812,757, forward strand.
TTTCGCTATAACTTGTTTTCTACGAATTTCCAGAAGCTGAAATGTTTAGGGTGCGAAGAAGAAATCCTAAGGAAGATTGTCTAAAAATTTTAGAGCTTTATTCATAATATTTTCGGAGATATGATCTGTGGAAGTTAGGTATTTTTTCAGGCTCCTAAACAGGTCATCGTGGAATTTGCGCTATAACGTTTTTTCTACGAAGGTTCAGAATATGAAATTCTTATGGTGCGAAGCTGAAATCCTGTAAAAATTCTTCAAAAAATTTTAGAGCTTGGCTCGCAATATTTTTGGAGATATGATCTGTGGAAGGTAGTGCTTTTTCAAGCTCCTAAATTTCATCTCAAAGTGGTGATTGTGGGAAAAGTTCAATAACTCTCTCTCTGGGCATCGAATTGGAGTGCCGTAAAAAGTGGTCACAAGTACACAGACTTTAGTTTCTTGGCTATAAATTTTAGAGACAAAGGATGAAACAGTGACATGTGGCAAGTCGTACAAGTTCACTCTACTGAACTAGTCCATAATTAGGTCCTTGTGGGAGATTGGACACAAATTTATCTTGGAGAATCCAAATCAGGTCTGACCTGTGGCATTCGAAAGATAACTCAGAGGGCTACGTTGGTGCTAAAAATCAAATATTGAAGTGATACAATCACATAGATAATCCAATTTCAATATCGAGCTCCTCAAAAGCAAGAAAAATGTGTGTATTTTGTTTTCCTGAATTGCATAAGTCTTGTTTGAAGAATCAATTTGAATTGATTCCAAGGGCATATTGTAGAATATATATCAGTATTGGATTCTAAAAGATGCCCCGTAAAAATAATTCAACACCCATTAAGCCTTTAGAAGGCTCTACTATGACTCATGAAGATGAAGAATTGCAACATGATCTATCAAAATTACAAGAGCAAGTGCAACAAATTTCACTCTTGCAAAGAGCAACAAAAAATCAAATGGAAGTTTTGAAGAAAGGCGTGGAAGCTAAGATGGATGGCGTGCAAGCTAAGATGGATGGCATGGAAGCTGGCATGGAAGCTAAGATGGATGACATGAAATACAACATGGAAAACATGAAGAATGATCTAAAAATATACATCGAAGGTTTGACAAAGTTGATACAAGAAATGTTTCCTAATGGTGAAAAGATAGTAGAAGAACCTCATGATGAGAACAAAATCAATGTTAATTGTGATTTTATAAACTCTAATGTTGGTGGGAAGAACCACCATATTACAAAAATTGATATGAGGAAGTTTGATGGAAATGATCATGTAACATGGATACTACAGATGAAGCAATATTTTGATCTCCATAACGTTCAAAACACACAAAAGGTACGCATTGCAACTTTACATCTAGAACAAAATACATTTGTATGGTATCAATGGCTTTGATCCCGTAAAAAAATTGTTACTTGGTCAATTTTTACGGAAGAAATTATAGCACATTATGAGGATACAAAGAGCAACACCTTCTTTAGTCAATTGATAAATCTCAAACAAAAGGGTTTAGTGGGGCAACACATTGAGGAATTCCAAAAATTGAATATAAGGGTAACTGATATTCCAGAGAAACACATGATCGATCTCTTCATAGGCACTTTAAAGGATAATATCCAACATGAAGTTAGCGTTTTGGAACCAGATTCATTGGAGAAGGCATTCAGGTTGGCAAGAAAATTTGAATGTAAAATAATGGCGACAAGGAAGCCTACCACTCAATTCTATAAAGAAGGAAGTGTTGCTACGTCTAGATTTCTACAACCTACAAGGTTGACACCACAACAATTGGAAGAAAAAAGAGCAAAAGGGCTTTGCTACAGTTGTGATAGAAAATACACTAAAGGTCATAAGTGTGCTGAGAAGAAATTATTTTACATAGATTGTGAAGAGAAAGAAGAAAATGAACAAGAAGAGGATATACACCAGGAACCAGCCCTAGAAGAGGAAGAAATGAATCCGACCATATCGTGTAATGCACTGGCAGGAATTACCACTCCTCAAACTCTCAAGATAGAAGGACAAATCAAGAAGAAAAAGGTAATAGTGTTGATTGATTCACGTAGCACCCATAATTTTATTCATTGTAAGGTAGCCAAGGAATTAAATTGTTTCCTATACCCAGCACCAGAATGTCAAGTGATGGTTGCAAATGGAGGAACTATAAATTGCTCTGGAAAATGCCATAATATCAAGCTAACCATGGGGGAATATGTATTGACTAGTCCAATGCTTTCCATTCCCATGGGAGGTGTTGATGTTGTACTAGGAGTACAATGGTTACAATCTTTGGGGACGGTAGCTTTTAATTTTCAAGAACTTTTCTTGAAATTTTTTTCAGAAGGAAAGGAAGTCGAACTACGGGGTATTGAAGGGAAGCCAGGAAGGATAATAAGCTCTAATGTCATGACAAAGCTTCTAAAGAGAGAACAACGAGGCGTAATTGCACAATTATGCTCACTAGAAGTTCCAACATCAAAACCATCTATTTCTGCAGATCTCCAACAAGTCTTGGACAATCATTCCAAGGTGTTTGAAACTCCCAAAGGACTCCCACCTATTCGTGATCATGATCATGCTATTCATTTGATTCCAGGAAGTGTTCCTCCAAACATAAGGCCTTATATATATCCTTACTTCCAAAAGAGCGAAATTGAACGTATGATTGCAGAAATGTTAGAGGCGGGTATAATTCAACCTAGTCAAAGTTCTTTCTCTGCTCCCGTAGTATTGGTACACAAGAAGGATGGATCATGGCGAATGTGTCCAGATTATAGGGAGCTCAATAAGCTCACCATTAAAGACAAATTTCCCATTCCTGTGATTGATGAATTATTGATGAATTACATGGAGCAATTTATTTTACCAAGTTGGATCTTCGTTCAGGATATCATCAAATTAGAATGAAGACTGAAGATATTCCAAAAACAACACTTCAAACTCATGAGGGTCATTATGAATTTTTGGTCATGCCTTTTGGCCTTACCAATGCACCTTCTACATTTCAAGGGTTGATGAATTCCATTTTAAAACTCTTCCTTAGAAAATTTGTGCTAGTATTTTTTGATGATATACTAATCTACAGCAGGTCTTGGAAGGATCATGTTGAATATGTTGACAGGGTGCTCAAACTATTGCAGGAGAAAAAATTATATGCAAAAACATCCAAATGTTTCTTTGGAGTACAAGAGGTGGAATATCTGGGTCATATTGTATCTCACGAGGGTGTTAAAGTAGACCTTAACAAAATTAAAGCCATTAAGGAATGGAAAGTCCCCACAACCATAAAGCAGTTGCAAGGATTTCTCGGGTTAACAGGGTATTATCGCAAGTTTGTTAAGAATTATGGGAGAATAGCAGCACCTCTAACAACATTATTGAAGAAATATGCATTTTCATGGACTCCTAAAGAAACTAAGGCCTTTGAACATCTTAAAGAGGCAATGTGCCTAGCATCGGTCTTAGCTACGCCAGACTTCACAAAAACCTTTATTGTGGAATGTGATGCCTCAGGAAATGGAATTGGTGCTGCTTTAATGTAGGAAGGAAGACCCATTGCTTTTGAAAGTCGTCCAATCAAAGGAAAGTATTTACAGAAACCTATTTATGAGAAGGAAATGTTAGCAATACTGCATGCACTAAAGAAATCGCGAACTTACCTAATGGGAAGACACTTCAAGGTAAAAACTGATCATGATAGTCTTAAACACTTTTTGGAACAAAGACTATCTTCAAAAGAGCAGCAAAAATGGGTCATAAAGATGTTGGGTTATGACTTTGAAATAATCTACAAAAAAGGAAAGCTTAATGTTGTTGCAGATGCACTCTCAAGAAAGAATGAAGAGGTGGGAGCATTGCTTTGTGCCATTTCTATTATCCAACCAGATTGGATAACTGAAGCAAGAGATGAATGGAAGAAGGACAAAGATGTATGGATACTCATTCAAAAGTTGCAGCAAGATCCTAGTACATCCGATACATTTAGTTGGAAAAATGATTCCTTATGGTACAAAGATCGCTTATATCTTTGTAAGAATTCCCAACTAAAACAAAAGATTCTTCTGGAATTGCACACTTCTCCTTTTGGAGGACACTCAGGATTTTTAAAAACTTACCACAGGGTGAAGAAAGAATTTTTTTGGGATGGCCTTAAATCTGATATTCAAAAGTTTGTGGCGGAATGTTTGGTTTGCCAGCAAAACAAAGTGGAGACAATTAAGACCCCGGGACTTCTACAACCTTTATCCATTCCAAGTCAACGTTGGGAGGAGATTTCAATGGATTTTATCACAGGTTTACCTAAGTCCGAAGAAAAGAATGTCATCATGGTGGTAGTTGATAGACTTACCAAGTATGCACACTTTTGTGCATTATCTCATCCATTTAAAGCAAGTACAGTTGCTACTACATTTGTGGACAGAATTCAAAAGCTACATGGAAGCCCAAGGGTTATTGTGAGCGACAGAGATCCCATTTTTACCGGAAATTTTTGGACGGAGTTATTTTCTTGTTTGGGTACTCAATTAGCTCATAGCTCATCTTATCATCCTCAATCTGATGGTCAAACCGAGATAGTAAATAAATTTTTGGAAGGATATCTTCGTTGTTTTGTATCTGATAAACAAACACAATGGGTCAAGTGGTTACCTCTCGCCGAATGGTGGTATAATGCTTCCTTCCATACTGCAGCAAAAATGACCCCATTTATGGCACTTTATGGATATCATCCACCATCAATCACATCATCTTTAAGGGAAAATTAGAAGGTTCAAGCAGTGGAAGATCACATCGAGCATCAGCAAGAAGTTCTCCAACTCTTAAAGGATAACCTGAATTTGGCACAAAATCGAATGAAACAACAGGCAGATCAACATCGCAGTGAGAGAAGTTTTGATGTAGGAGATTGGGTATTTTTACTGCTACAACCATACAAACAAATGTCCCTCAAGCAAGCTAAGAAGGATAATAAATTATCGCCAAAGTACTATGGTCCTTACAAGGTGTTGCAAAAGATTGGTACTATGGCATACAAATTGGAGCTTCCTGCTTCTTCGCGAGTACATCCAGTTTTCCAGGTTTCATGCTTAAAGAAGGTTATAGGTGAAAATCTTCCAGTTCAAACAGTATTGCCAGAACTTGATGGGGAAGGGAAGATCATATTGGAACCTGAAGCAGTCATAGAAAAAAGAACTCGACAACTACGGAATCGATCAATTTCAGAGTATCTCATCAAGTGGAAGAACTTACCCACCGAAGATTCTACATGGGAGGATGAGAATTTTATACAGAAGCACCCAGAGCTACTCAAGTGTTGAGGACAACACTTTTTTGAAGGAGAGGGGCATGTTAGGTCCCCATATTACTAGTATAGTCCCTTATTGTTGTTAGTGTAACCCCCTTATTGTTATTATTGTACCCTTGTAACCCCCATTTTGTTATTATTGTGCCCTTAAATTATTATTGTTAGGTCAACTAGGATTACATTGTGGCCCACTAGGATTACATTATGGCCCCGTGGACTCCTATATATAGAAAGGAGGTTTTGTAAATTGAATCATCCAAGAATTGTTCATTTATGTAATGTATTGGAGGTTGCCCCCTCGAAGTGGCTCATTTCTAAGGCGTTGATATCTCTTTTCTTCTATTTTTGGAGCTGGTTACACAACAAATCATCAGTTGCAAACCCGTTCAGAACAACATCAAATGGATTAAAAGTACTTGTTACATGATAAAAATTGAATAAAACCATAGTCACAACAATAAATATGATTTGAAAATAATCAAATGACTAATTAAAAGAGTTTTACCATTCATTTTTACCATTTTAAAGTTACCACTTGCATTTTGGAGCTTTGAACTTGTTTTTTCCCTCGAACTTCAGTTGTTGATTACGATCGATTCTATGGACGATTTTCATCGCTGATTGATCCAGGTTAGTGCCATAAACCTCCTCTTTCTTTCAGTATTCATTTCATTTCATTTCACTGCAAATTTTCAGGAATTTGGGCCCCTTAGGGTAAATTATTTTTCAAAAGAGGGCAACGCACCCTTGGGCATCAAAAAATGCATTGTAAAGCACTCAAAATGAAGCCTGGGTGCATATGCAATGCACTTTCTATTGAACAAGACTGTGTTGGGCGTAATTCTGATTTTAGATTCTTGCATTGTACCCAAATTTTGCCTAAATTTTTGCATGAAAAGGAGTCTAATGAGTCTTATGGTTATGTTTTAGGGATTCATCGGAATAGAATGAAAATTACTTGGAGAGAAAGAGAGCATGAAGAAAAAAATATGATTTCCCTTAATGATCCGGGTACTGTAAGAGCCCTAAGAGATTGTGGGTTATTAAATTACTTCCACTTATCCTGTATGAGGAAAAAAATATAGCTTTTGGAGTTCCTTGTTAGTACATGGGATTTAGAAATTGAGGCATTTCAAATTACGAAAAAAGTGGTTCCTATTACTGTGGATGACATATATTTTCTGACAGGCTTGTCGAGGAGAGGCTTAGCCATTTCTCTCTCAGGGTCTGCTCTTAGAGGAGAGATGGTGAGAAACTATATTTTGTAGTATTTTTATCCAAGGGAAGAGCCAAGAAAGGATGGGAAAATAAAAATATATGACATTCGTTATTTTCCATTGAGAACCATTATATTCATGTTCGCAAATATTGCTGGTACCGTTACACTACATGTAGCGAACATATATTATATGCATTATGCACTAGAGTGCATGGAACCAACAATTTTCAACTGGTCTAAAGCTGTACTCTCTTAAATAAAAGAACAAATGAGCCAGGCAAAGGGAGGAAGGAAAAAAAAATTTAGTTATGGTTCGATCCTCATTTATTTTTCCTTAGAGCGGATTCCACTGATGCAGCCTCAGCATGTGACACTAGGTGTGTCTAACCCTAGAGATTCGAGGATGCAGAGATGGGTAGAACTGATGGCTAGACATGCAGGCCAATCTTCCATCATGTTTTCGACTACATTCTTCGTCTGGTTCAGGCGATAGGTTATCGCCATCGATGAGTATGCATATGCAGGCATCGATTTCCAAGGAGATCCAAACTTAGCTTTACCAGAAGGCGCTCAGTGGGGTGTAATCGTTAAGAATTTTTTGACCATGTTTTTTTTATTTTTCTAAGGTTTATACATGTTTTTGTATTTTGATATTTTCACAAGACTAAAATAAAGTTTTAATGTAATGCAGATGTGGGTCGAGTTCAACCAGTGTCAAAACAAGAGCATGGAGCAGATGAGTTAGCAAAGAGGGATGTTGGGACAAGATTCCTTCAGGATTTAGACATGGTTGAGTCTCTTACTGAGCTTCTACAACAAATAGATGGGTTGACCTTCAGGATTTTATATTGATGGATCAAAGAGTTACTCATGCGAATGTAGCACCATACTATTGGCGTTCCTAACCGTTGGAGGAAGTTACTGCATTAAATAACTAGATCGATAGCATGTTACCATGAGAATCACTATTTTTACTTTTGACATGTTGCATACATTTTGAGTTCAGATGACCAATGTGTCTTGGGCACAAATTTTTGTAAAAACCTATAGCAATCTATCTATTTGATTTCAGTGTTTTCCAATGCTTATTGCGCAATCCTATTCAATTGTGTGAATGTATCTTTACATATGTTGCAAATTTCTGTTTATAACGTAGTTCATTAAATAATTAGTTAATGTGTTCAATTTTTTGGAAATGTGTTTATATTGAATAAAATCAAAATGTCTTTCCAAAATTCAAACTCTTAGGAACATACGATGTAGTGTTGGATTTCTAACAGTATAAACACTAGTAAGTTGTAATACCAGAAGTTGTGAGTCTAGCCTTATGATGATGCAGTTAATAAAAAATGGAATGGGGTCATAGAGAAGTTTGATCAATGTGCTATACTCAGCGATATTGTTTTTCGATCTACCGTTAAAGATCCCTTGAAAAATCACTAACTCGCCGTTTGGAGTGAAAATGGCCCATGCTTCAGAGGATATATTTTGTGTACTATGACTAGAACCATCATCGTACCCAACAAATGGTTCCAAAGATTCATACATCTATGATGAAATGTAAAGCGGATTACTAACGTCAAGAAAAATCTAAAAAACAAACTACCACTACTACATTTGGCAGAAATTCTGACACTTGGTTTCGACGCTTTTGACCAAATGTCAGAAATTTCCCCAAATTTTTTCCATCCCGCCTGAAACCATCGCTATACCGACGTTTATATAAAAGTGTCGCAATACCGACACTTAGAAAAGTGTCGCAATTGCGACGTTTGGAGGAAGACGTGGCAATTGCGACACTATGGCCCAAAGCGTCGCTATTGCGACGACTGCCTCCAAACGTCGCAAGTGCGACACAATGTATATGTGTCACAATTGCGACGTTTGGAGGCCTTCTTCGCAATAGTGACGCCTTTTCTGCTGTCGGTATAACGCCACTTATATGCGTGCTAAATAAAAATACGAAACTTATATGTGTGCTACATAAAAATGATTTTATTGTTTCGTATCCGTCGCAATAGCTACATTAACATCTGATATCACACGCGCATTCTCCCTCCGCTCTTGCTGAACAACATTCGCCCTCAGAATTCACCCTCAGCTCTTGTAGAACAGAATTTTCCCTCAGCTTTCACCCTCAGCGTTCGCCCTCAGCTCTTGCAGAACAACATTCGCCCTCAGCTCTTGCAAAATGGTAAGTTCTTACTGCAGGCCCTTCCTCCTATAGTAGGGTTGACTCTATTTGGGTTTTTTTGGTCAATTCCATTGGATTGTCTTAGGCTGTAGGGTTCTCTCTAGATGTCAAGAATCAAGATTCAATACCCTCTATTATCTTCATCACCCAATACAAGATTTAATTTTTTCCCAAATAAACGCTTATTAATTTGGCAGCCATTATTTCTCCCTGCTTTAAAAACCCTACATTTAAATGAAAACAAGCATTGCATTTCAACTAAAAAAATCTATTAGTGTTCAAATGTACATGTGTGCTACATTAACGTCTGATATCACGCGTGCATTCGCCCTCCGCTCTTGCAGAACAACATTCGCCCTCAGCTCTTGCAGAACAGCATTCGCCCTCAGCATTCGCCCTGAGCTCTTCCAGAATAGCATTCTCCCCGAGCTCTTTTCCAACAGCATTCGCCCTTAGCTCTTGCAGAATAGCATCTACCCTCAGCTCTTGCAGAATAGCATTCGCCCTCAGCTCTTGCAAAATGGTAAGTTCTTACTGCAGGCCCTTCCTCCTATAGTAGGGTTGACTCTATTTGGGTTTTTTTGGTCAATTCCATTGGATTGTGTTAGGTTGTAGGGTTCTCTCTAGATGTCAAGAATCAAGATTCAATACCTTCTATTATCTTCATCACCCAATACAAGATTTAAATTTTTCCCAAAGAAACGCTTATTAATTTGGCAGCCATTATTTCTCCCTGCTTTAAAAACCCTACATTTAAATGAAAACAAGCATTGTATTTCAACTACAAAAATATTTTAGTGTTCAAATGTACATTTGTGCATCACTTGTGTAGGGTATTCCTTTTCCACTTTCACATTATCCAAGAATGTGTGCAGTATAGTTCATATTTTTTGTGATTTAGATTATCTTGAAAAAGGAAAGGTAAATTATTTCCCATGGAAAAAGAAGGTTTTCTCTTTTTACTACTCGAAATGGTACAACAAAGTTCCATTTCTACCTGAAACTCCTATGAAACAGGAACCAAATAAAGGCCATGTCCTCAATGGACATCATTTGGCTTTGAAAATGGCCATTGCACCGTGTTGTTTGTTATATTACATCACGATAGTTTCTTAGGTCATTTCTTGTTTCTTGAGATGAAAAACAACCAAAGAAATTGTGAAGATCCTTTCAAGAAATAAATGACCATTTCTCAATCATATCTCAACTATTTTTTATTCTATTCAGTGGTTGCTTACTTTGAGAGAAATTTGACACTTTTATAAGGAATATAACATAAAACACAAAATGGGAAGGAATTGATGAGGTAGATCACCTTTAGTTGTTGTCAATTAAGAATTGATAATACACGATGCATGTTCTGTACTACAAACTAGATTCCTTCCTGGAGTTAGGACACAGAGTATTGAATCAAAGTTGTAGTTTCTAACTTCTTGTATTGGTTCATCAATCTTGAAATTCGGACATTGCATGTCTTCATTGCTTCATGTTTGAATAATTTGCATCATATCGCACAATAGGAAATTAGGAATTATGATTATTATTACTTTATGGATCTGTTAAGTTACTTTTAAGTTTGCATGGTTTAGTGTGAAATTATTCTAGTCCCCAAACACATATAATCAAGGAATTATAACGTGATTTCAAATATTAAATATCAACAAAATCGTTTAAAGGATATTGAAAGGAAAAAGGTGATGGAAGATAGAAAGTGCCTTACTTAAATGCTCTAAGGATTTTTCAATAGTTGCTCCAAAAGCTTCACTTCAAGGCCCTTCAAGATCTTCTCCAACAATGCTATACCATCAGCTTCAACAATGTTGCTCCAAAAATGTCCTCAAGGTCTTCACAACAAGTTTACTAGAAGTTGCTCCAACAATATATTCAACAAGGTCTTCATTGTCAACTCGTCTCTTGTTTGGGTGCCTTAATGTGCAATGACATGTTTCCAGGACTGAATTCAATGCAAGGCATATTTGAAACTCTAACTCTGTCTTCCGGTGTCTTATTAGAAATTATTTCAGTTTTCATTTTTTTTTTTCAAGTTAGATATTGTTTTTAAGTTTTTACATTTATAATTTTATTGCAATGTGGCAGAATGATCAGAGAAGTGCAGGAACAACCCCAAGACGGGATGATCGCGGAAAGAGGTCAGCGGAAGAACATGTAAAGTGCCAGCATTGCTCTATCTTCAGGTATTTTAGTTATTTACATAATTGAAATAATATTAATTTTGTTCAAATATGCAGACACCTAGCCATGGTACGCCTGATGATTCCCTCTTTGAGGAAGAGCTTTCTTCATCCCTATCTCCAGTGTTCTTGTTGCGAAAAAAGGCATGAGATGCAAGGTCGGAATTTAATACTTTGATAGACGCACCTCAAACACCTGAAATAGAAGAGAGGATAAAACAACTTATGAGCCAGCTAGAAACATATCAGGTAATAATAAAAAGTCAAAAGGATATTTTTTTTGTTCTGCATGAGATGAATTGTGATAGTTTTATTTTTAATTTTTACATTGACTAAACTAACAAAAAGTTCTTTTGTATGTAGCGTTTTCTGGCACTTGCTGAACCCGGTGTTGGTGGTAGTGGGACACAAGGGCAAGAGATTTCCCAACAAACCTCTCGTACACCTTCTACTCCTTTAGGTGCCAGCCAAGAAACACACCCTGCCCAAGCAGACACCCAGCCAACCGCTGAACGTGTTGGCAATGATGAGGTTGATATGGCCAACTACATTATTGCGTTTCCTGGAGCTACACGTGTCAGCTCCACAGGGACCATTAATGGCACGTTGTTGGTGAATGATGAAGGTGTTCCTATAAAGCATGTACAACTCCCAGGTAAATTTTAATATTTTAACTATTTCATGTACCTTATCTAAAACATATTTATCATGATTTTTATTTTTAAATTAATGATAATATCTTCTTTTTCTTTTGGTTTTATTCTGTGTAGGAAACAATGAGTTCTACAGGATTCTGGAGAGCCATGCATTGGTAATTTTTGGCCCAACCATACGTACAGGGTGGAATTCCCAGAATTCCAACCTGAAAAAAGAATTTCTAGATTATCTAGAAGCCCTTTTTGGGGTCGGCACATTTGACAGAACAACGGTGGCTCGGGTAGCCGGCAAATATTTGAAATATACCAGGGACACCTATAGGACGCAATTGAAATTTAACCCTAGATATGAGTGTCCTCTCGCAGTTTCAGAGAGTGAGTGGAGAGCACTCATCCATGACGGAAAAGAGAAAAGGGCAAAGAAAGAAGGAAAAATGCCAACTGGACCCGCAAGGTAAATTACAACTTTAATTCAATAGCTTGAATTTTCTCTATGTCTAAAATAAAAGTGTGCTACGTCATATCTGACTTTAATATTTTGATGCTAGGTTTCCTGACACCTCAAAGGCAACCAAAGCTAGGATTGAAAAAAAGGGCCATCACAAGCTAGGCCAGGGCGGCTACTTGAAATTGGCCGCAAGAATTGTAATTAAGTAGCTAAACATCTTATAATTAATTGTATCACCTTGCAACGTTTTTGTAATCCTATCAAATATGATTAAAAATAAACAATCATATGTAATGTAGGGTGATGACTTCAGAACAGAAACTACAGAGGAAGATAAAAATATCGCTTTCCATTTCGGCTATCAAGCCATAGTTGAACGTCGCATAAGCTTGGGGCAGGTCCCAAGATCCAGAATGCCTGATAAGGTAAAACATTAACCTTTCAATATGTTTGTTTTCATCCATAAATTTAATGTCTAACAACTTTGTTTAAATCAGGGGAGCAACACTACCGATGATGCAAATAACCCAGTTTTAGAGCCAAATGTAGATGATCCTCACGTGCAACCTGATCATTGTAGTAGGGACCAGGCCGAAAATGCTACTATCAATGAGGGCCGTGACGGTAATTAATTTCCACTTATAATTTTTTCTAATTATACCTTGACGGTTGTCCTTATAACGTTTTTTGTTTAAATGACAGAGAATGTTTCCCTTGAGGATCTTACCACCAAATAGGAAGACAGGGCAACAGTCCCAACGGTGACAACTGGTGCACTAGGTAAATAATCTCATTGCAATTTTTTTTATTAATATTGCCGAACTAGTTCAATGATATTTAAAAACTGACAATTAAAATTTAATATTATGTGTTTTTGTAGGCGATGCCCCGTCACTGGATGAGACCAGACATCGTGACTACACAACTAGGTCAGCGGCGACAACTGGTGCACCAGGTAAATAATCTCATTGCAATTTTTTTTATTAATATTACCGAAATAGTTCAATGATATTTAAAAACTGACAATTAAAATTTAATATTATCTGTTTTTGTAGGCGATGCCCCGTCACTGGATGAGACCATACATCGTGACTACGCAACTAGGTCAGCAGTGCGGGTCGAAAGGCACGAAACAGGAGCAGAGCACGATGATATTGATGATGTAATTAGGAGCTTTAGAAATAGGAAGAAGAAAAATAAAATTTGATAATGTAAAATATTGTATTATTATAAGACAAACGTTACCATACTTGGAACTTTTTTTGCGTTATATAAAAAACTCATTTATCATACTATTTTTATGTCAAGCATTAATTTCAATGTTTCCTTGCGTACTTTTTGTTGAATTGTTTTTTTATTAGTTATTGAATATTTTTTTTTTATGCTCATGAAAGTAAAAAATGAAATATAGATTGGGTATTGGGGAATTGAGAGTGATGTGAGGGGGTGGGAGGGGCCATAAGAGCTTCCACCTTCACGTGGTTGGCCCTGTTTAGTAGAGAATAATTTATTGGAGCGATTTAATCTTGGAGCAAACCTCCCTCGATCCAGCGTAGCAACAAAAAAGTCACCGTTGACTTAGTTGCTACTCTTTCAGATCGTGGGAGGCTTGTTCCAAGTTCATGCGACTCCAATAAATTGTTCTTGAAACGAAGAGGAGCTTATTCAGGTATGTTTTGACATTTTCAACATATGTTCTAACATTATCATAAGAATGCATCTTAAAGTAAAAAATACTACATCAATTACTTGTATTTATTGTATAGATAATGATGGATTTTGATTGACTTGGCAGTGCAGGTACAAATCCTCTCGCATCATGAGCAATACAACTTGTCAACCAGGGTCATGTCCAGGATATTTTTGCTTGTGCGCTTGACCAGGTTCGTAATGTCACATTTTGTAAGTTCCTTTACAGTTCATAATTCAATATTAAAGTAATGCATAAAGCTTTTCACAACAATAAAAGGAAAGGGTTATGGCTGAGTCAAATTTTATTGTTATTGACAGTGTAATGAAATGTATCTCAATGATATGGTTTTGGCCTTTTTATTGGTTGAATTAGAGGACCCAGTTGAAAATATTGGGGCCAAGTAGGCTGGTTTTCCTTTTTGCTGATGGTTTGGTGTATCTAATTGAATTATTTGCCTAAGGTATTTTTGTTTGCAAACTCCTTTTCATTTTTCATACAGTATTGGCCTTGTGGAATACATTTGATTGTGTGGTCTTGTTAGATCTACAAAATTTGTAGTTGTTTAGTCTTATGGCCGAGGTGCACTTTTATTATGGAAATAGTTGATGTAATATTGTCATTTAATCCTTACTGCAGGGTAGCATGTTGAGAAGTTTCTTGTGAAACATTTGGTATTCAAAATGACACTTGATCCTATACGGCATCATGCACTTGACTTCAAAATTCATATTCAAAGTGTGCCAGACAATTCTTGCAAAATTTCAAATATTTATGTTGTTTTAAACCATTATCTTTTTCATGTATTGGATGCTGAAAATGTGAAAAAGACTCTGGTATGAAACCAACTGGTGAATAATTTCCAGCAAAACAACCACTTCCAAGACATAATTTAGAAGTAGAACATATGTACTTATGAAGCATAGAAAGATATCCTTGATGCATTGTCAATGTTTGGCTAGGGTTATTTTTGGAGAAAATAACTCCTTATTCCTAGAATAGTGATCTTCAATACAAGTAAATGCTATAGAAGAGAGATCATTGTGTGACGCAACAAAACTGAAATTGGACACCTAAGGAGAGCTGGTGTGTCTACAATCGCTCTGTCAGCATTTTCCCTTAGTTTACCCCGTTCTTTTCCTCCAGCCTGAGTCTTAATTGACTTCTTCTTTCTTCAGGTTTATTAATCAAATTCGTAGAATTTGATAAATAAATACTATCCACAATGGTTGGAATTTAATTTATATTCCCAAATTTATATTATCTCCAAGCCTTATAACCAATGTTTAACTTTCAACACTTTGTATTTATACTCCACGTTTATTTTTAAATAAATAACTTGTAATGAACTTTCGGCTCTATATTTCACCACCCAGCCTTACAACAATCACGCTCCAGAATTATGCTAATTATCCGCCAATCGTTTAATTAAAAAATTTCATTATACTCCAGCCCCACCTATATATATCAATAACCAATCAAACACTCGTATCGTACTTGGCTATCCTCCGCACACCTTAGTTAACCTCTGGGCAAGTTCAACGTGCGACCACCGTCCGATGGCCCTTCTCCAAATCAACGACTCTTGGCAATTTCGCTCGGCTTCCAATGTCGGGCTTTAACGTGTGATGGCGCGGGTTAAACGGTGGTTTTCCGGGGTCACTTCTCCACGTGTCGCATTCCCTATGGAATCGCTCGCGAATAGGAAATACCACCTACTCCGCAAAAGCGGTGCGATATGGGCAACCCGCTTTTGTGATTCCGCTCGTGGTTTTGGTACAGGGCTTGACCACGGGTGAAAGTCTGGTTCTGCTATCCTTTTTTTTGTTAACTCATGTCCAATCCTCGGGTCAGGTTCCGAAAGCACAACAATCTTGTCTCTTTATTAAGCGGGATTTTTATATTTGAACAGTGTTCACGACCCCGGTTCTCTACACAGACCTCGCCTTCAGGTGGGGTGAGCTCACAGGGTTATCCAACAATTTACGAGAATTCAAAGACAAAAGAATGGAATTATCAGTACCCAATCGCCTCACAGTTAAACAATTCTTCACAATTAGCAGTTCGAGATAATTCAATGGCAACTAAGCTTGGAAATCATTTAACTGGAAACAATTGTTCACACATAGAGGTTTATTGCAGAAATCCCCTCTTTACTCTCCTCTTCCCTCTCTACTTTTATTCATCCGAGGAATTAAAATTTATATACATAACATATGGCTCTTCGGTTCCTCTGAGAGGACCATTCTAGAAATCAAAAGGTCTAATTATAATAATTCAACTAACTGAAACTGTTCGACTCCTACAACTCTAACTAGTCTAAGTAATACAGTCAACTAAGGTTTTGACACCTAGCTGTTACAACTCAAATGTTTTCGAACCCTCCTAGCCACAACATGTGGACAAAACATCCTACATTGCTGGCTAGTGCCTAATACCCTTGCATCATCGTGTGACATAAACCTATTAACAAAAGTGAACAGGGAATGATTATTAATTATGGCATACTAAGTTGTCAGTGATTTTGACTATTTTTATTTAACATGTAAAAATGTTAAATTCCAAAATTACATCATCATGGTTTGGCATCATGAGCTTGAATAATTGTCCACCATGCTCATAATTTCATTGTTGTATTCATATCTATAAACAACGTTTCAAATAATAATAATAAAAGTTCTATAAGAAAAATCCAGACCTCCATGATGCTGCTCCTTGTGAGACAAAGTCAAAATTGCATTACACAATCTCACACATAAGAATCTCCTATATCCCGGTGGTATGTATCCAAAATCTTATAATAGTGTCTTCAAGACTTATGTTGACATTGCCAATGAGATATTTAAGCAATGAAATATGGAGCCTTCTTCATTGTTGTATATGTAACAGTCTTTTATTAATATAAAGATTGATGGTTTTGTCTTTCTGAAAATGAAATGTAAAAATAATTTATTGTGGTCAATTGAAAAGTTTTTTTTTTAAAGCTTTTCATTATGGAACGACGACATAGATATATGCCCTTCTAATTGAAATTCGGACCTGCCCTTCATATTTGATCACTGTGTGGGACCTTAACAAACAATAAAACTATTCCGCCGCGCGTTATATAAAACGTATAACAAAACCTTTGTCAAAACTTCAAACAAACCCTTTAGCCGTGGCTATTTCATCACGAATTGATGATTTTACCATGTACCTTCTTCTAGAGGAATATTATTCCACTTGATTAGGTACTTCATAATGGTTATATGTCAAAGAGATACATAATGTTTATCTATAAATTTTTGTGGTTCAAGAATCAACTTTCATTCTTCATCTAATTTTGGAAGTTCTATTTACATTGGCATATTTTTTCGCAAAACCTTTTTTAGGCAAGATACATGAAAAACCTTATGAATGCAAGAAGAAGGAAAATATAACTTCTATACCACTTGTGCAATCCTATGAATAATTATTTAGGGCCATAAAATTTTTGAGCTAATTCTTTATTCTTCTTTTTCTTGAATGAATATTGCTTATAATGCTATAATCTAAAAAATACCCAATTACCCTCCTCAAATTATCTTTCACTTCAATTTTGTTCCCCTTGTTTTTTTATCATGTTTCATGTCATTTGAAGGTTTTCCATAATAATTTTCAAAGTTTCTTTAGTATTTTCCATATGTGACTATGTTTCCTATACTTTGGAATTATCTTGCAAAAAGTATGAGATACTAGGAGTTGGATATCCATAAAGGGCCTTAAATGGGGAAATTTTAGTAGATGTGTGATAGGTAGTATGATAGTGTCATATTACCATTCTTCCTTGAGGAACCCACTTCATCCATTAAGATTACTTTTCTAAAGAGTAACATTGTAGAGAACCTTAAAAACATTTGTTAACTATTTTTGTTTGACCATTTGATTGTGTTTGATATGTAGAACTCATGGCAGCTAGTGTTTCTCCACTCATATTAAATAATTATTTCCAAAATTTTCTTGTTACTATTACTTTAGGAAAACCATGAAGACTATGAAATTCTTTCACGGACACTTTTGCCACTTGGCTTGTTTTTTATGTACTTTGAGCTCTACAAAAAAATCTACAAAATTTGTCTATATAAATGACCACAAAAATGTAATACTTACCTTTATATTTCAGTAACCCTATAATAAAGTCTATTGATATATCTTCTAGTATTTGAATATGTATGTGGAATGGTTGAAGTAACCCTAGAGATTTTACTATCTCTCTTTTATTTATTATGCAAACCTGACCTTCTCTTACAAAATTTTGAATATCTTTCTTCATTCCTTTCAAAAATATATTTTTTGATCCTTTGAGATGTTTTAAGGAACCCTACATCCTACCATCAGAGAGACATGGGACTCCCTTAATATTTGTTTATTCAAATATGCTTGCGTGCATAAAAATATTCTACATTTGCACCAAGGTATATCTCTCTTTCACTCCCAATGCTCCATAGAGTTCATCCCATCCTTTATAAATTTTAGTTTTTGTTTAGTACTATTGTCATTTTTCCATTATGGCAAGCTTCTTCTAGCCACCTAGGAATAGAAAATGTAATTGGATATAAATTTGAGGCCTCTTCTATTTTAGAAAGAGCATCATGTACTAAATTTTCCTTACCTTTTTTGTAGATTATCTCAAAATTAAAACTTTGCATTTTTTCTCCTCATTTTTGTTAATCTTCCAATGAAATCCATAGCTTCAAAAAATACTTTATGCTATCATGGTATATCTTGACTTTAAAGTACCTCCCAGTGATATACTGTCCCCATTTTTTATTGCATGTAATATTGCTTCCATTTATTTTTCATACGTAGATTTCACCAAATATTTTCTTTGAATTCCTTGCTTTTAAAAGCCAATGATATCCCTTATTGTGTTAATGTTACGTAAATTCCTTTCCCTAGTGCCTCACACTCTACTATGAATGTTTTACCAAAAGTAGGTGCAACCGATGTTGGTGTAGAATACATGGCATCCATTAAAAGAGAGAATGCCAAAGTAGCCTCATCATTCCATATAAATGATATTTTCTTCAAGAGATATGTGAGTGGACTTGAAATGCATGCATAATTCTTAACAAATGATCAATAATATCATGGAAGTCTAAAAAATCTTCTAAGAAACTTGATTTTCTTAGGAATAGGTCATTTTGTAATAGCTTGCATCTTTTGAGGCTCCAACTTCACTCCTTCCTTTAAAACAATATGAACCAAATACTCGAATGCTTATTTCCCAAAAGCACATTTGGATATTTTTACATAAAAATGATTGTTCTCAATAATTTATATAACTTTTCCACATGTTTAGTGTGGTATTCCCATGATTTATTATAAATATGTGTATTATCAAAGAAAACCAACACAAATTTTATAAGATAGGATCAAACAAAATTGTTCTTAAGTCGAGCCCGCCGGACTTCAAACGACTATAAACCATAATTCAAACCAAATTCGCGTTCCAAAATAGCCTGCTGACGTCGGCCAATTTTGTGACGCGAAAACCAAATGAATTCTGCCCTAATCTTTTTCGGGTCCAAATTTGGGCTGGCGTACGGAGGGAGAGTTGTGATGTGAATTTCTTATCAAATTTTCCCTAATATTTTTTGGGTCCGGATTTCCACTGCGCGAGCGGCCCAAACAAAGATCCGCTCCTATCCCTCTGTGACGAAACCATCGTACATGCTGACGTCATCAATCAAAACCCGACACCCTTTTGACTTTGTAAATAAAAAAAATTGCGTCTGCGTCATTTTCATTGTTCTGTGCGCTAGCCAGTATTCCATGCAACAAAATTCAAAAACCAACTATTAACGCTTGTTGACCATTACCTTGCTGAAGATAATTGAAGCTGAGTATTTCAAGGTTCTTCTGCAATAACCAGCACCTGTTTAAACATGTTTCATTTCCCGTAAACATGTATTTATTCCAATTCCCCGCTAAACTCTGTAAAAAATCATGGTTTTAGTTTTAACTCTACACTATGGTCTGAAAAGAAGTTCAGTTTGGTCTTTTTCGTTCCCAGAACTGCAATTATATTCCCAAAACTGGTAATTGTGCCCCTTTTCCACAAAAACCCCGAAATTCCATTTTTGAATCCACAAGAACCAGAAATGGAAGTTCCTGTAGCTCTGAATGTCGTGCCCATCAATGCCCCTCACAAGGACTTGGATTATTTTCCTTTAGCCGATATGGATTTTCAAATTAAGGACTTGCTTCTCAGTGAGAATCCTCTTCGAATATTTTTCCGCTGCAGAGACAATTATTTGAATGGTTCTGACATCTTTGGACTTTGGGAATCAAATATTCCTATGTACCTTCTCCCATCAGTCCATATTTTTCCTGAGTTAATCCATTATTGCTACGCAAATTATGATCCCAACCAACGAGCAGTTTTATCCCCAAGTCAAAATGTCCTTTTCCCAAAAACTGCTCAGTCCATAAATGAAATGCTACAATTCCAACCTGGTCAAGCTCTCACTCCCCTGTCCATGGCTGAATTACTTGAGAAATCTACTAAGTTATCCCATGAAGAGTTAAACCGTGTATGCCAAACCTTCATGTTACCAGAGCATCAGCCTAAAAACCCTCCCCCTTATGGTTATACTTTCTTTACTGATGAGGGTAGACTTATTTTAAACATGATATCTTCCATAATGGGCTTCAATAATAGTGAGTATGTTGATCAGTTAACCCTAGTATTGTTATCCATTTTTACCCCTGGACAGCCTCCTGCTGTCAAGTACGATTTTGCATCTTATATTGTTGACAAAATCCATGATCAGTTCATGAGATTTGAGAATGAGAGAGTATTTAAGTATTCTTCTGTCATATATCATCTCATGATTTACTTTCAGTCATAAAATTTCCCTTTTTATGTTAAGAAACTTGATGCCAAAGGGAATCCTAGGTCAGTCATCTTTTGGTCTGCCATTACTCACAATTCCTCTGATTCTCCTTATTCCTATAATGAGTTTGTCAACCTTTTTGTTCATCCTGCAACTACCTTGTTGACTGGAGTCTCTCCTCCTAGAATTAACAATGAAATCAAGAAAATCCTTCAGCTCTCAAAGCATTACAAGATAGGTGACTGGTACCTATATCAAAACTACACAGAGATCAGGATATATGGATGTGAATTATGCCCATTCAAACTGCCCAAGTATGTCCCAATGAGACTCTTTGCATTAGAATATTTCAGGCAGATGAATAATTCAGATATAATTCATTTTTGCAATGCAAAGAAAAAGGCTCAACTCGGGATCAAGAGCCAATTAGGTCCCTTCATTTGTAACTCTAGGGAAGCTGGAAAGGAAGCCGAAAGGATTTTAGAAGACTATCTCAGACTACAAAAGAGTTTCTATTGGGTGCCTTATGATCCAAACAACTTTATCTGTGATAGAAGAATGAAAAATAAACTGTCACCATACATCCATCAAATAATCCCAGAAATAGAACAATATGCTAATATGGATGAATGGACAGAAGGGACATTGGTTGAAAAATATAGTGAGCAGGTCAATGTTGAAAATGTAATGAAAGATCTTGAAAAGATACTTGACCTAGAATCTTTTGGACAGGTGCAGGGATCTTCTTCAACCAAGACTTTACAACAAAATTTGCAGGAGATTAGTATAGTAGCAGTAGAATCTAAAGGAAAAGAAAAGGAGTCTGATATACAAATAATTGAAAATTTCATAATGACAGAGCAACCAGAGACTTCTAAAGAACAAGTTCAAGGACAAATTCCTCCTACTCAGATCAGTGAGCCAGAAATTTCTATTTTACAAAATCCTCTGAATATAGAAAAGGGAAAAAAGAGAGAGGCTGAAACAACTACTCCTATTGGTGGCTCTTCTGAACAGAAAGATGTTAAAAGGCAGAAATTAAATCCCCTTCCAGAAGATGAATCATTTCAGGAAATCCCTGACATCCAGGGAAGAGAAGACAGTCAACAAACAGGTACAGGTAGTGGGACATCCACTAATTTTCAAAAACAGGGAATACAGAGGCAAAAAAGTGCATAAATATCTTCTTTCAAACCTCCAGTAAAAACTTCCTGGGACATCAAAAGAACATTCATCAATATAAAGGCCAGGAACGATCCACTTAGACTTCAAGTGTACAACCAATTTTTGAAGATGGCTCCGAAAAATCAAGAAAGATTGATGTCAGCTTATGACATCCAACAAGGTAAGATGTTAATGAGCCATTTGAAGCCCAAGGTGCAGTAGCCTCAGACAGCTGCAGATTACGTTAGGACTAATTTTGAATTATTAGCAAAGGATATCCATCCTTTAGATCAAATTGAGCTACACAAGAAAACAGGTGAGATGATTTATTCTACTCTGACGGATAAATCAATGATGACCCATAAGTTGCAGGATTCTTTGGATAATACTAATACATAGTTGCAGCTTGAAAAAGCCTCCTCCCAAGAAAAGGATAATAGAATAAAAAATTTAGAGGAAATAATCATTGGTTTGGGTCATAATCCTAAAGATGTGAAAGGTATTCAAGCTTTGATCAAGAGAAAAGATGATGATATTGCAGCTCTGAGAAAACAATTAAAGTTACCGGCCTCAAGACATCCACAGACTGCAGAAATAATCAAACAAAATTCTGAGGAAGAACTAATGGATTTGCTCTTAAAATTGAATGAGCAACTTACTGCAGCTGAAAAAGAGCTTGAGAATGCATTAAAAGATAAGCAGGAAAATATTCTAGTATCTAAAACAGGAGTAGTGATAGGTACAACAACAACAGGTCAGCCAGCAGAATTGTCACAGAGCAACACTGCAAATTTGAACACTGATGAATTAACAAAGTCAATGGAACATATGAACATTCAGGCCATAGAGCTTCACAAAAAAAAGGAACAATTGGCCACTCTAGAACATAAATATGATCTTTCAAAAATGAGTGTTGCTGATAAAACAAGAGAAGTGAACAAATTAGAAAAAATAGTCAAAGCATTGGAAAAGGATCTCACATTGGAGAAACCTTTAAAAGAAATAAATGAAATTCTTTGGGATAATATCATTCAATCAATAAAGGATGTTTGGTCCTCAATTCAAATAATGGATGAATAGAATAACTTAGTTAAATTGGCTCTGGATGAGATTGAGAGATCAAGACAAGAGTTGGGAAATATGCCAGAAGAGGCCAATAGACTTATACATTTTTTGAATACTCGGACTAAGAATCAACTTGCAGAAATTGGTATTCAGGACAGGACCGGAACAATTCTGGAAATAAAGAGATTTTTTACTAAAAGAACTCTGGTACAGAATTTAGAACGAAGGTGCTCGGATATGCAAGAAGAAATCATTGCCTTCAGAGAAAGATTGAATATTTTGTTAAATAGAGGATTGCCTAGTCCTATAGTTGCAGAAGATAAGCTAATGGACCTTGATAGTTATGTTGAAAAATTGGACAAATATGCTGATAATCAAGCTAGTTCTTCAACCAGTTCATCAACAGCAGCATTGCCTACGGGGAAAAACCTTCATGACAGATTGGAGAATTTATTTTATCTTGAGCATGAAGTAAATCATTTGTTCCCAAATCAGCCTAATTTCTTCAGATATACTGAGGCTGATGAAACACTAAGAAATTTGCAAAGGACCAGAGTGCCAGAAGTTCAATGGTGGGAAGAAATGATGGGACTTTTGTAAAAAATTATCCTTACATAAATTTTTTCCTATTTACCACAGTATATCATGATAAAAAGGATAAAAGGATGAACAAAGGTCAAAGAGTATCAGAGCAGTTAAAGAGTATCAGTGAAACGAAATAATCAACATAGAATTACTGAAGAGGACATCAGCAAGCCAAGATATAGGGCCTGCCGCCAGCACATTCTTAAAAGAAGGAAACAGCACAACATCAATATCATTTTTCTTATCTATGAGACCATCTGTCTCTATATTGTTGTAAAATACTTATTAGTTATCCTAGATAATATCTCAATTTGTTATGAGATATTTTGTATGATTTTTTGTATGGATATTTGGGTTCCAATCTTCAGATGTGAAAATGTAATGACTTCATGGACTGTTTTACTTCATATAATATATTCAAAACAACGTTTTTTCTCTTGTGAAAAAAAATGATTAATGTTTATCACTCTGCCTTCAAAACTAGCGATGCTGGTCTATGTTGCTGGTTTATTGATATGGTCCGATGGTCTTTTTATATTTTGGACATATCACACTCCTCACATGATTAGCGTTTTTCTCTGTTCAAGGATTTTGGGTACTTTAATTTGTATTTGGAACAATGGACGTCGGTACTCTATCTGTTGCTTTACTATTCTACATACTGCTATTTCACTTTCTTATAGATGCCTCGTGCATATTTGGATGCTTTCTCAGATTGTCGATAATCTCCATGTGGACCGTTACTGGGTTTTATATCAAGTCCCCGTATGTGACATGGGGTATTTTTCTATCACTGTCTGGGGTGGGACTTCCACTTTTCTGGATGGATATTTGGGTTCCAATCTTCAGATGTGAAAATGTAATGACTTCATGGACTGTTTTACTTCATATAATATATTCAAAACAACGTTTTTTCTATTGTGAAAAAAAAATGATTAATGTTTATCACTCTGCCTTCAAAACTAGCGATGCTGGTCTATGTTGCTGGTTTATTGATATGGTCTCATGGTCTTTTTACATTTGGGACATATCACACTCACATGATTAGCGTTTTTCTCTGTTCAAGGATTTTGGGTACTTTAATTTGTATTTGGAACAATGGACGTCGGTACTCTATCTGTTGCTTTACTATTCTACATACTGCTATTTAACTTTCTTATAGATGCCTCGGGCATATTTGGATGCTTTCTCAGATTGTCGATAATCTCCATGTGGACCGTTACTGGGTTTTATATCAAGTCCCTGTATGTGACATGGGGTATTTTTCTATCACTGTCTGGGGTGGGACTTCCACTTTTATGGATGGATATTTGGGTTCCAATCTTTAGATGTGAAAATGTAATGACTTCATGGACTGTTTTACTTCATATAATATATTCAAAACAACATTTTTCCTCCTTTAAAGTTTCATTTTTTTTTAAAATTGAACCTGTCGTCGCTATACCGACACCTTGTAAGCGTCGGAATTGCGACAGATTAGAAACGTCGTAAGAGCGACAGTATCAAAACGTCAGACGAGCGACGTTCAAAACGTCGGACCACATTTCGTCGGAATTGCGACAGTTTACAAACGTCGGAAGAGCGACGTCCAAAACGTCAGACCACATTTCGTTGGAATTGTGACAGTTTACAGACGTCGGAAGAGCGATGTTCAAAAGGTCGAACCACATTTCCTCGGAAGTGCGACAATTTACAAAGGTCGGAAGTGAGACGGATTGGGAAACGTCGGAAGAGTGACGCTTGTTTGGAAGCGACGGAAAAAGTGTCGATAGTGCGACACTTTTTAATTGCGTCGGAACTGCGACGGTATGGTAAACCACATTTTTCCTGCCCTCAAACTGTCGCTCTTACGATGACTATGTGTCGGAATAGCGACGAATTGGCCGTCGGAATTTCCACCAAATTTTCTAGTGTACGAAAGTGAATGCAAATCAACAACATATATATACAATATAATACAAAAAATCACTACGCTCATGATTAAGCATAGTAACATTTCAGATACAGCCGATTTTGGGGTTGCGCCAACGGAATTCCATCGTAATCCACTAACACATAGGCACCCTTAGCAAGAACTCTTTTGAAAATATAGGGGCTATGCCATAATGGCTCAAATTTTCCTGTACCTATTACATCAACTTCCTGATCATAAAGAAGGACCAAGTCATCCTCTGAGAAAATGCGAGGCTGGACATGCTCTTCGTATTGCGCCTTTATACGTCTCTTATGCGCTTTGTTGGAAAATTGGGCTTCATGATGCGTTTCATCAAGATGGATGAGGTTAAAAAGACACGATTCTTCATATGCGGTGTTAGGTAATAAGTCGATTGCGAGTTTTAATGACGGTATTTCACATTGGATTGAAAAGATAGCTTCTAGACCATACACCAATGAAAAGGGGGTAAATCCAGTTGTGTTTCTCACCGAGGTTCAGTATGCCTACAAGGCCGAGTATAGGATTAAATTCCAGTTTCGTTTATGAACTCCTATCATTCATTGAAGCATTCATTTAAGAATCTTGTTAATAGCCTCAAATTGTCCATTTGATTTTGGATAATAAGGAGCAGAACTATCATGAGACAGTCCTAACTTGGCAGTCAATTCAGTCATCATGTGATTACAAAAATGCTTACCATGATTTGTGACTATATCTTGTGGGACTCTAAACCATGCAATGACATGATTAAAGAAAAAAATGCAGTTGTTTGTCCTATGTTGTTGAATGTAGGCATCACTTTGTCCCACTTGGTAAAGTAGTCTACTACGAAAATAATATAACCATGCCCCCCAGACGAACGAGCGTTACAGGTCATGAAGTCAATGCCCCATTTTGAAAATGGTCCCACAGAGACAAGAGGATGCATTGGCACTGGCGATTTGCAGATTTTACAATCAAATATCTAGCATGCATGAAAACTTCTGACTGTGACGATGTAGTCACGAAATATGCTAGGCCAAAATTAACTGGTGCAGAGTATCTTCTGCGCAGTAGCGTATCCAGAAAAGTTTCCACCACAAGCCCCATCATGACAATCATTTAAAACCTTTTCAACCTCCTCATGAGTGAGGAACCTTCTTAAAATTGTATCGACACCATGACAATAAAGTGTATCTCGGACGATCAGATAATATTTGGCTTGGTATCGAATACATCGATGGTCAGAGCGAGAGGTATCAGGCCAAAAATTCTGGGTCTGGAGATAAATGATAAAATCCCCATACCAAGGATTAGATGATTCGATCAAAAACAAAGACTCGTCAAGAATATATGGTTTCTACATAGTAGCAGTACTATCAGAGGGAAAGTCACAGAGAAGCTCATCCAAAACTAAAGACTTCTTTGACTTGGATTTGATGAATTCCAAATAAAATTCCTGCAAAATGAAAATCCATTTTGAATACTTTCCCCCCAGCAATTGACGTGATCAAATGTAATTCATTGGGTTGCAATCCGAAATGAAAATGGTCTTCTGGAATAGGATATAGTGGCGAAATATTTTGACAACTTGAACAACTGCCAAGGCAAGCTTTTCTACGTATGAATACTTCACTTCCATATCAATGAGATTATGACTCAAATAATAGATCGGATGTTCTATCCCATTTTCTAATTGGATCAATACCATATCAATGGTCCTATCAACTGCGGTGATATATAATAAATATTCACTCTGATAATTGGGGGGATACATTAATGACGCCTCGACAATAGTATCCTTGACATCATCAAAAGAAGCTTGCACAACTTGGTCCCAATGGAAGGGAATCCCCTTTTTCAAGAGCTGAGTAAATCATTTAGCCATTTCAGCGTAGTTGGCTATGAACCTCCTTAGGAAGTTAGCCTTTCCCTGAACTTTCTGCAATTGAAGAAAATTTGACGGCCCAGACAAATAAAGAATGGCCTAGACCTTCAATGGAGTCTATTCGAATTCGTTCTTTTGAGATGATGAATCCTAGCAAATGACCAGAACCAACACAAAAAACACATTTATGTGGATTGAGGCGTATTTTGCACTATCGGCAGTGTAAAAATATAGCTCTCAAATTCATCGGGTGATTAATCTGGCTTCGTGAATGCATGGGTAAATCGTCCAGATAGGGTTGAACAATGGACTTGATGTCATTGAAAGCATAATCCATTTCTCTGTGAAAATTTGCCCCAACATTCTTTAAACCAAACGAGAGTTTCTTATAAGCGAATTTTCCCTATGGACAGATGAATTCTGTCTTATATTGGTCCTCTCGGTGGATATTGATTTGATTGTAGCCAGAAAATCCATCAATGAACGAAAATATTTCGCATTCAGCACAATCGTCAGTAATCTAGTCGATAAAGGGAGTAGGATAGTTGTCTTTTGGACAAGCAAGATTTACATCCTGATAATCGACGCACACTCTGATGGTTCATTGTTTTTTCATAACAGGAACAATGTTAGAAACCCACTCAATTAGCGGAACATGGTAATGAAACCAGGACGAAATTTTTTTCAACTTTTTCTTTAATGGCAACGACCTTCTTTGGATGAATAGGATGAAGGTGTTTACGTACCAAATTGACATCAGGGTACATATTAATTGTATGTTCGACGATACTAGTATCTATGCCTGGAATTTCCTCGTAAGACCAAGAAAATACATCATGAAATTAACAAAAGAGAGAGTGATATGTTTTGAGTTCTGATGGAGAACAAGACACGCCGACATGAATGTTTTCTACAACGTCGGGTTTGGTCAAAATATCGATAGAAATGGTTTCTTCAATATTTGACAAATTTCGCTCAGAATCGATTGCATTAAATAGGAAAAGAATTCGAAAAGAAATTTTTGATCGATGGGTGATATAGTTCACTAATATTATTTCCTTCATAATTAGGAAGATGGGAACAATGATGATAATCTTCCCATAGTTCTCCTTCCAACATCATGGTTTCCATAATATTCTCATTTGTGAAGAAAGTTGAGGAAAAAGGATTAGATGGAGTACCAAAATCTAATGAACGATCTACCCAAACGACCGGTGACGATGATTTCAGATTCGCCGCCCAAGCTAGATTGATTGATTGCTATGCCAACTCTAGGGCTGGGCAACATAAACTCATCCAACATAACAAATTCAGAATCACTCGTACTCTTCCTTGAGCTAGATGGAGTGGAAGAGATCATGTAGCAGGTCTCTATACTTGAAATTTCTATTGACGTCGCAAGCAGTGGTAATGCAAAGGTTCCCATGAGAGTGGAATACTTTAAGAGTCATACACCAATGTTTTGAAGTGAAATTTGGGGTACGTGGACTAACAGAACACTTCCAGTTACCTGGGAACTGGAGGCAAAGAAGGATAGCTGATTAATGGTTTTAATAACACCTTTATGTGGAAAGGCGATCATTCTAAAGTATGTAGAAACAATCGCAGTCATAGCATATACCCATGGCCTTCCGAGTAGAATATTTTAGTCAAGGGGTCCATCAACAACCTCAACTTCAACATTTATTGTTTTTACCCCTAGTTCAACATGCAGGTTATTGAAAATACTTCAAGGCTTATATGTACGCCCGACGAAAGATTTCAATGTCATTGGCGATTGAGATAGGCGTGGTGAGCCAAGTGAATTCCAACAGTTTAGAGACATAATGCACGTAGATGCTCCCTCATAAAAAATAGTACTATGAACAAGGTGATTGAGAACATTTACTTGGATGGAGAATGCCAATTCTGCTGGTAATTGCGGCACATAGCTCGTATTATTAAAGAATACAAGATAAGAATCAGTCAGATCAATTCCACCAATTTCTAACAAAAAAGCCTATTTCTAGGAGGGACAATTTTGTAGCACCTCAAGTGCAAATATCGCTGAAGGGGATTGAGCCAAACCTTCAACTATATTATAATTTTGAGCAGCTCTGGATCGAAGATTAAATGTCGATTTATGAATGACTCATTTTGGTGGTTTGATTGTCAATTTAGGAATAGCAGGTGGTGGTATCGATTCTGTGGACAAATTCATGGTCGAGGTAGTAGGTTGATAAATAACCTGACTACCGTAATATTTATTACGCGTTGACACCAAAACATCTGTCTATGGATTTGTGACAGATATCATAAGCACTTGGGAACTAGAAGCTGGATTCATAGCAACTAAATTTGTGTCTGGATTCGGAAACAGATCTGTCAACACAGCTGACGCATGTGAGGCCTTAACCATTTTTTAGACTTCAGCACAGTGAGGAAGATCCCAAAAAAACTGTGCCTCATTAAAAATTATGCAAGGGTAACAAGGTTTCCGATTTCCAGACAAATGATCAGATGATATTTCCTGCGGGGTAGAAGTTTTCTTTTTCTTTGATTTCCCTTTTTTCTTACTTCTGGGTTTCTTATCACTTTTTCCCTTTTCGGATGACACAACATGGATTTCAGAAGAAGGTGTAGGATCAGATACATTAGTGTGATGTGTTTCTGGAATACTGATCATATCATCTTTGACATGAGAGTCCTTTGATGGAGGAGGAACAATGAAATTAGATTGGAGCACATTGGGAGTTTTCTCAAAGGGCGTGTCAGACTGAGTACAAATAAAGTCTAAATATTGGGCACGAGAAATGACTTGCTCTTTAGTGACGAATCCACCCTTAGCCACATCCTTAGTTATAGATGGTAACAGGGAATTAATGAACCACTCAGCAAGGATCTGATCATGAACAAATGTATTAACCATTCTACGATGATGACGCCAGTCATGAATATGATCATAAATGTGAGTAGAATTAGTCTGTTTAAAATTAGTCAAGAGTTATTTTCCAGTTTCATATCGTATGGGTAACTAGAAGTGAGTCAAAATGACAATAGCTAGGGTAGTGAAATTATCAAAAGAAGCTCTAGGTAACTCAATGTACCATTTTGCAGCCGGAAGAATGAGCGTACACTCGGAAAGATGTAGTCGAACAGAGTCATCATTCAGGGAGTTTGATGAACGCCACAAATGATAAGTCATAATATGAGTCGAAGGGTCTTCCCTAGGGTTTCCATTGAATTTAGGAATATTCGAGGGTAATTTATGAGGTATCACCGTCCACCAAGGAGAATAATTGATTGGGTCATTGGTGAGCCGGTTTAAATCTGGTAACTCTAAAGTTGTAACAAAGGGAAATTGTCGATTGAGATCAAGTTGAGCATAACCAGGGTATAATGGAATTGCTTGGGCAACAGGCATTTTAGCACCATCATAAGGAATATGTTGCTGGTAACTTAGATAGGGGTTGTTTTGATAAGAAAATGCTTGAGGATTATGTTGACCAAAACATGGGTACGATACTTGTTGAAATGAAGGTTGTGGCATTTTGCACCTATGGCTGCCAAGGGATCTGTCCACCAATGTTAAAACCCAAATTAGGATAACTTGGATTCGGTTGAGGATAGGTATAACCTGGTTGTGGCTGTGACATCCCATAATATGGTAATCTATCTTGTGAATGAATGATTTTGGATATACGTGATTGTTGTAAACTAGCCGAAGGAGTTGGAGTCTCAGGGCCCAATACTTGATAGTATTGAGTTGAAGGACCCACCTGAGACGGTTGTGGTACAACAGTTTGAGTCTGTAATAGGGGTAAAGATGTATTAACAAGTGGATTTTATGTGGATGCAACAGGTTGAACCAGTTGATATGAGTGTATAACCATTTTTTATTGGATAGGCAGAGTGGGTTGCCATTGACAAAAATTCATTTCGACATTAGGATAACCAAATAACGATAGAGTACTGTCAAAGTGGGTGACCATAGGTTTCCCCCCAGCATGAGGAGTATAAAAAGATGGAAAATATTTTTCTCCAAATGCAGGGAGTCTAGTTGAGATTGTACTAGATGAAATATACCCAAATGGATCGACTTGATATTTCCCCGATGATGGATATAAAGGATCAAGCCATTCAATACTCACTATAGGTTTACCAGTTAGAATACCAGACGATGAAATTGGTGAAGTCCATGGATTTGAAGATGCACCAAATAAAATTCCAGATAAATATTTATAACTTGATGGGACCATAGGGCCACCATGTAAATATGGCTCTGGTGAAGTTGTGAACATCGACGGGGTAGCGAGAGTAGGTGTTGTCGCAATTGGAACAAATGGTCCAACCGAAGATGTTGGTTCAGGCATGGTTACTTGACCAAATGTATACCCTATTGGCTCAACATGAAATTGAATAGGCACAGGATCAACAAAAGCAAAGGCAGGTGATTGAGGAAAAAAATCGTACAGGTAAAGCTCCACCCCAAAATGAGATGGAGTTAAAGGTGTTTCCTCTTGTGGTATTTATTCAGTCGAAATTAAACTAGGTGGAAGGATTTCTCCATCAGGCCCAAATTATATTTCAGGCAGTTGACTGCATGATATGGGAGACTCAATATCTACAATATATTATGGGGCGATCGATACAAGAACAACTTTCGGTCGTTTGAATTCAGGATGCAGATGTTCTGGAAAAAAAGAGACATGATCTGAATCAACTTCTAGTTGAACAATGTCGGGTTTGGGAGGTATGGTCTCACTGATTGGATGGATCGTGACCACGGGTAGCTATGAGGAATCTAACTTGAAAACAATAGACAAACTAGGATTTGCAGAAACAAATTGTGCCAACTCTGGTATATGTGAAGATGATGTTTCAACAGAGGTATTGATGGTACTGGTTTCGGTAGAGTGATGTCGCCTTCACTCACCAGAAGAAGCTTCCGGTTGTAAAAGTGGTTTCAATGCAAGTATACCTAAATGACGGGGAAGGGGATTTTATTCTTCCACGATGAATGATTTATTTTATGACCAAAAACAAATAAACAAAATAAAAGGGTAATGCTAGGAAAAAGGTTTACCAAGAAACTATGAACTGCAGAATACCTCCTGGCGAACCAAGAAGTATGGGTAGACAATCTCCCCGAATGTTGTGTTCGGTGTATCACAATTTACAAGGCAACCGACTCAGTTCACTATGGATGGATAACAACCTAAAGTTGTCCTCATAAATATACATGAATGTACGTGGAGGCCCAAGTCCGTATTAGCTCTATCTAATGTGAAACCGCACAGTGAGAGCACCCCTTTATACTTTTTGTACTATAACACTGCCAGATATACTTGAAGGTACGTGGACGAGCTACGATATAATTACATACGTGGATTGAGGTACCACACTTGGAATGTATCGCAGACAATTAACGACAGCTACTATGTTTTACTATGCTGGAACACGTATCTAGCCTAGACCTTCTAAATGTTATCGTTATGGTTCTAATGTTTTTTTTAGATAAATTGATGTAAATTTTAAGTTGATCTTGCTTATCAATTTTCATTTCAAGGTTCACCACGATGTGTAGAAATTTATTAATATTGAAAGTATTACTGAACTCCCCTAATCTAACAAATTAACTTATGTTAAATACTTAATCCTTCCACTTAATTCTTTACGGAAATTAAATCGCCAATTGCAAACACATATGAAGCAAAATCAATCGCACATAAACAAAGTTGTTTAATGGGAAATATTAAAGCTAAAAACCCCAACTATCATATATTATGTATATCATTGGATCATGCAATAATCTCATACAAAGCTTAGTACATCAAGCTCTCAGTAAAATCAATAATCATTACACACCATCATGTATAAATTTGCATATCTATGCACCAAGTTGTTGCCTCTTGACAACCTACCTCCACTACGCAATCCCTACTAAAGAAGACCTATTAATGAATTTGAATTTGCATTGCCTTGACTGCGCAATTCTCATTGGCATCTCCAATGTGTGTTAGATGCATTGAATGCATCACTATAGTCACAACATATAGTCCATATCACCCTTTCACCTATCTCTCCACTGGGTCTACACTGGAATTGACATGCAAGTAGTTAATTGTTGTATTTTTTCAGTTGCAAGTGAGTCTCTAGTTATGAATTAACTTAATAATTAATTCACTAAACTCTCACTAGTGTATATTCTAGATACAACTAGCACAACTGAGTTTAACTCACTTAATTGAGTTAAACTGAATAAAAACTCCCATAACTACTCTTCCAACTCTGTCACAACTTTTCCACTTCAGTTCTAACTGAGTCCTCCATGCATGAGTCACCAACCACCCTAGGAATTGTGTAATTCCTTCAACTCACTGATTTTCCAAATCTGTTCATTGAAATAAAGTGCTCCAAGAGAATAGGTTGATATTTATTGTCGGATTATTATTAAGGGCTAATAATAATTGACATGCATCTATCTTTAGATTGACGATCTATAAATAGACTTCGCCCAATATTCTAAAAATAAAATCTCATCTTATTTTCACATTTTACCAACCATCTACAAATAGCATCCTGCAACTTATAGAATATGCTCATCATGTCTAAAAATAGACATACACCTAAAAATAGCTTGTGGGCCCCACTTATTGAAGGTGCTTAATTTTCACTAAGCTCATCATCTTGTTGAATATTAACACTCCCTCTCAACAAGATAGGGATTATCCTTCACCCTGATCCTGCCTCTATGGTATTTGAATTTTCTCTTGATGAGCGCCTTCGTCAGAATATCTGCATCCTGATCTTCTGTAGGAATGTACTAAAGCAACATGATCTTCCGCTGCACACAATCTCTTATATGATGATACCGGATATCTATATGCTTAGATATATCATGAAAAAAAAAATTAATCGAGAGTTTAATGAAACTTTTATTATCACAATGTATCACTGTAGGATCTAAATGAGAACAGAACAAACCGACTAGGATCTTCCTCATCTAGATAGCCTCACATGCATATTGACTTGCTGCCATGTATTCTGCTTCCGCTGAACTGAGTGCCACAGATATTTGTTTCCCGCTGTACCAAGAAATTGTTGTAGATTTGATACTGAAAACTCCTCCTAATGTGCTCTTTCTATCCGTTGGGCTTCCTACCCAATCTACATCCGTGAATCCATGCAACTTCACCTAAATCTTTTGTCTGTACCATAAACCATACTTAGATGTGCCCCTGAGATACCTCAAGACATTCTTGCCTGCCTTCCAAAAGAGCTTGGCAGGCTTAACCATCGCTTGACTAAGCTGGTTCACCGCATAGCATATGTTCAGTCTTGTATTAACTAAATACACAAGCGAACCCACCAACTGTTGATAGATAGTAGCATCCACTACCTCTGCCGATGTAGCATCCTCTTTCCTCCAATTTCCTGGAAGAAGAGTATCCATGGGCTTGCAGTCCTCCATGTGAAACTTACCAAGTATCTCCCGAGCATACTTGCCTTGAGACACAAATAGTTCACCTTCTCGCTTCCATATTTCCAATCCAAGGAAATAATGAAGGAGGCCCAAATCCTTCATCTCAAACTCCTTTGCAAGATCTGCCTTGTAGGAGTGTATCAACTGATCATCACCTGTTAGTATTAAATCATCAACATAAGAACACTGATTAAAATCTTACCCTCCACCACAATTTCATACAGGTTTGCATCTGCCTCACTCTTGGTGAAGCCAATTCCAGTGAAATAGCTGTAGATCCATGTGTACCAAGCACGAGGTGCTTGATTCAGCCCATACAACGCTCTTTTGAGTCTGCACACATGTGACTCACTTCTGAAGATCTCAAATCGTTCAGGCTTCTTAATGTACACTTCTTCCTCAATGATCCCATTAAGGAACGCAATCTTCACATCCATCTGATGAATGTGCCAACCCATCTGCACTGATAGAGAAAGGGTGGTCCTTATGGAAGAATACCGCGTGATAGGTGCAAAGGTTTCTTCATAATCAATCCCCTCGATCTGTGAGAAGCCCCAGGAAACAAATCTTGCCTTATACTTCTCGACGCTCCCATCAGTAGCTTGCTTTACCTTGTAGATCCATCTTGAACCTACCACTAATTTA
This sequence comes from Pinus albicaulis, assembly GCA_034641835.2. Lineage (NCBI taxonomy): Eukaryota > Viridiplantae > Streptophyta > Pinopsida > Pinales > Pinaceae > Pinus > Pinus albicaulis. The sequence continues at coordinate 121,848,041 of CM076575.1, forward strand.
CCAACCGGCCTTGGAACAATATCCCAAGCATTGTTTCTGACAAAAAATTCATACTCCACCATGGCATCTACCCATGTGGGCTCCTGCACTGCTTCTTCAAAAGAAGATGGATCTATCACGATACACTTGCTCATGAGAGCCATGTATCCAGTGAATTGGTCAGGTGTTTGTCTCTGTCTGCACTATGATATAGGGACTCCTACATTCTATGCTGCATCAAGTTTCAGTCTCTCAGCTTTTGTGGTACGAGTTATTCCTATTCTAATGTTTGGTTCTGCATGAGTGGACTCCTCCACTCCATGAATATCCTCCTGTGGCTGATCCACATCTAGAGGCTCATCTTTGGGAACAAGAAGTTCCTCCTCTGCATGCAAGTGTAGCTCCCTCTCAAGCGACAACTTCATGGCTTTCACCTCATTGAATTTTATATCCCGTCACACCACATTCATCCGACTATTTGGAAAATACACACGATAATTATGGGGTGTTTCTGTGTACCCCACAAATATCCCAACTTCTGCAGTCGGATCCAGCTTCTTCCTGTCGTCCTTTGTCACATGAATATAAACAGATGAGCCAAAAATATTCAAATGAGAAATATCAGGCTTCTTACCAGTAAAAGCTTCTTCAGGTGTACTCATGGCAAGTACTCTATGAGGACAACGGTTTTTCACATAAACTGCAGTGTTTCATGCTTCCACCCATAAGTGCATTGGTAGGCCCTGGTCATGCAACATAGCTCATGCAACACCCACGATCATTCTTTTCTTCCTCTCCGCAACTCCATTCTACTATGGGTTATGAGGCACTGTGAGTTCTCCTCAAATTCCTTCTTTGCTACAGAATTCTTTGAATTCATTCGAGATATATTCACCACCATTATCGCTTCGCAGAGCCTTCACTTTCTTCCCCGACTCCTTCTCCACCAATGCTTTAAACTCACAAAAATTTGAGAATGTTTCAATCTTCTTCTACATGAATAAATTCTAGCATCTACGAGAATAGTCATCAAAAAATATAACATAATACCTGTGTTTTTCTGTTGAAGAAATTGAGAAAGATCCACACACGTCTATGTGAATTCTCTCTAGGATCACCGAAGCACAATTCTCCTTCTCATGAAAGGTGGTCTTCACCAACTTACCCATAGTACATCCCTTGCACTGATCTGACTATGCAAGAGTACCCTTGGGAAGTCCAGTAGAAATCTGCTGGAAAATCTTCAAGGCGCCATGGTGAAGATGGCCCAATCTCCTGTGCCATAATTTTCCCTCATCCCAACTCACCACTTCTTCTTCTTTGCCCTTAATTGCAACATAGCCATTTACATCCAGCTTGTAGATATTCTTAACTCGAATCCCTATCCTCTTGGTTTGACCCATTGTTCTATGTCGCATGAAAGCTTTTCCCTCGCTGAAAACAACGTCATAAACTCTGTCCTCCAACATAGCAACCGAGACCAAGTTCTTCTCCAGACCTAGAACATGCATAACATCTTTCAATAGAAATGGTTTACCTGACTCCCTCTGAAAGTTAATGGTTCCAATTCCGGTCGTACTATATCTACCATCGTCGCCCATCTCTATATGAATTTGGAGATCCTTCTCCTCCAAGTCACTAAACAACTCCTTGTCTCCCATCATATGGAAGGAAGCACCACTATCAAGATACCACACCGATTCCACTGCACTTGAAACCAAGCATGCGATCTGTTGGTTCCCCGTGTTTTGACAGTTTGGAAAATCAAAAGACAAGGCAACATCAGAACCAATCTTTAGAGTTCCAGGATCTAGTCCTCCTGTTCTCAGAGAGGGATCTCTCAAATATTTGTTTGCAAAGGTTTATCTTGTTTGCTTTGGTTATGGATTTTTAGACTAGTTATTACGTGCAAATGTTTGTTTGGTTGGGTTGAGTTGATACAGCAGAATATGAAAGGTCTAAGAAAGATAGACAGAAAGAGGAAATATCCGGTTCATTGGGCAATGGAGTCAAAATAAGATCATGACAAACTCTTCAAGGGATATGGGATATCAAAGGGCAAATCTAACTTGGCCACAGGATCCTTTGTTTTGGAATGATATGGACATTAATGATTTGGAAAAAGAATTTTAATTCTCAACAAAGGGAACTTGAGAAACATAACTTATCAATAAAGAGATATTTGATAGACAGGGCTAACCATAAATTCTACAAACATTCTTTAAGCAAATAATGATTTCAAGACAACTTCTAAAATGAAATCTAAGATTCGGGGAACACCATATTTCCTCAAAGATCTTATTTTAAAGGATTTAAAAAACATAAAAGATTCACTGATAGTTGCATTCATAGAAGAGGGAACACGTAAATAACATCTGTGTTTGCAACTATAAAGACCTTCAAAACAACTGTTTAAGCAGGGGCAAAGGGTAAGATCAAAACCGACCTCTTTGGTTAACTTAAGACAATGGTACTTCGAAGGGAGATTTCAATAACGACTTTCAAGTGATGGCAGACAAGCAGGGAGAACCATAACATGCCGAAACCAACTATTTGAGCTATCAAGGAAATAAACGAGCATGAATACTAAAGAGAAGGTTTAAAGCCTCTAAAATACTTCAGCAGAAGAAAACATAAAACAGTGAAGGGTGAACAGGTCTAAGGTGCTTCCAGGAGTCATTTCTTAGCCTAAAAATTTCAGCCTACTGTAGTAAGAAATTATGGAACATAATGAAAACAAGGGAAAAAACATTTAACAGTTCAGAGCACTTCACCAATAGCCAAGCTCATGGATCCAATGATAGAGCCTTCTCAGGAACAGACATGCAACGACATCATCAAGACATCCAAGACTCCAAATTATTTTCAATTTCAACAGACTCGTATATTTATTTCAGAGAGTTTCAATATTACAACTTGTGATCAAATAGCAACCAACCTTCTCATCTTATGCAGAAGTACTTATAAGAAGATGAGGAGGTGAGAACTAACAAAAATATCTCGTGAACCATTAATACAGATTAAATGACTCCTCGGTCTCTTGAGGGGTCCGATGGAGAAGTGTACAGGTGGATCACTATATTAATGTTTTACAATTAATATCAAAGCTCGGTGGGAGCTTTATTTGACTTTGAGGCTCTATGTTCTGTCTGGAGCAACTCTGCAGCTATTTTCTATTACACTCCTTTGGCAGAATCAACTTCTTGGCAGCGCTGGAGGCAGATATTTCCTGAATCAATAACTTCGGCCTCTGTTTGAAAGGTTTGAGGCAACAGGTGGCTTGGTGGTAGCTGAGGAATCAATTTGCCTCAGATGTGGCGGTGGAGGCTTTCTGTCTGATTAAACACTTTAGGTTTTCCTTTAAAGTGTGTTTTAGATTGAGGATTAGGATTTTGATAACTGTCTTAGCCTTAATCCCCATAAAACCGTCTTCAATCTTTATCTTCTGTGCTCTGTCTTCAAACTGATACTCTTTAACTGTTTTTGAATTAAAACAGTGTCTTGTTGATGTGCAGGCCGCACTGGGCTTTTAAAGGCATCAATTCCCATGAAGCATTGAGAAAAAAATGAAGCGAAACCCCGCAGATGGTTCTCCTTAACAGCTCAAAGGCGCAGGAAACGTATTTCCCAAGCCTCGGCTTTCTTTCATTAAACAATGGAAAACCATTAAAACACCTGCAAAACTCAAAAATAGTTAAGAAATCCTGCAGAAATAGGTTAAACTGCTTCAGATGGCGGGGGAGGAGCGAAGCCGTCGGATGAAGGCAACCAACGGTGGAGAACTGCATAGAAAGGCGAAAAGGATAGCGGGAGAAAGAATAAGGAGGAGCAGTTTTGGACCGTCCGATCTGGACACGTGGACGGTCCAGATCTAATCGGAGGGTCTCAATCGGGGATGGCAGAAAAGGGGATGCGATTGAATCGCAGCGATGCGATTGAGCGTTGTCCGTCCGATCATCAGGGAGATGGACGGCTGGGATTAAATTGGAGGACTGTGGAAAAGGCGTGCGATTTAGCGTTCGGGCGACCAGTGCGATCAAGCGATGACCGTTGGATCAGCAGGAAATGAACGGATAGGATGTAATCGGAGGGATCGCAAGGGTGAGCGATGGCCGTCGGATTGCGAAACAGATGGATGGCTGCGATGGAATCGGAGGATCGCAATCGGGAATGAGACGAGAAGGCTTGCGATTGCGATCGGAGGACACTTGCGATTGAGTGCAGGCCGTTGATCTGAGAACAAGATTGACGGTCGGGATTTAATCGGGGGTCGGCAATCGGAGGTTGCAGAGATGGGCATGTGATTGCGCAATGAGAAAAGTTGCGATGCGATTGTGCGCGGACCGTTGGATCGAAGAACTAGATCAACGGTCATGATTGCTTTGACCTACGTACCGGCGAAAAAACCTTTAAACATATGAAACCCAAAGTTTTGTAATAAACATAAGTTATAATGGATCAGGAGGAAAATATATATAAGTAAAGAAAAAGGCGCCCGATTGCGGGGCCGATGGCTTTTATGGAATGTAATATGCCCGGGAGTATAGAGACAAGGGCCAATCGCAATCGGGCCATGAGCCTGGTCTTTCCGATCAACCCATTTGTGTTGCTTCTGATTGCGATTGCGCAATCGGCTCTTTTCAATCAACCCATTTATATTCAGCACGTGGTTTTAAGTTTTTAACTTAAAACTTTCGGAAAGTGGGTTTTTGGGTTTACAAAGGGAAAATTTGATCAGAGAGGGATTTTTCAATGGTTTATGGCCCGATTGCGGGCTCTATGGTTATATGAGGAAATAATATGATCAGGGGGGGTTCGAAATAGTTAAAAAGTGAGTTTTTAACTATGAAAGGGGAAATTTTCATAAACGGAAAGAAGAGGATTTATGAAAACAAGGTAGTTTTGATGGAGAAAAAGGGGAGCAGATGAAGGGTTTTGAGAAGAGGAGAAATAGCGATCTTTCAACAGTCTTTCAGTTGGAGTCAGCAGAAATTCCTGATTATGAAAAATGGGACAGCAAAAGAGGATTTGGGACAGAGGCATGAGGCCTTAAAGAGACTTCAAGAGCCAACAATTCTTAGTGATAAAATTTGTTCCTTGGAGGCTCAAAAAGATCTTAGCCACCTTTTGGTATAACAAAATATTATAGGTGGCTAACAGTGGCTCCACTTGGGGATGGTGCCTCCTTGAAGGCATCAAGAATTTAGACTTGATTTCTGGGAGGCTGATTAGTTGCCTCATCCATTGGGCTGTCCTCCTGTGATTGAATAATCTTCTCTAAAAACATATTTGGCAGCTATGAAAACAATGGACCTTTATCAACAAGCTTGCTACCTACCCAATCCTACAGATCTAGCATTTTTTCTTCATCAGAGTGCACTTGGATTGGCAAACTCTATTCACAACATTTTATTCTTTTGAAAGCAGGAAATCTAATCTACTTCTACTCCTTATTTCTCCTTGAACTCAGATTAAACAGTTGAGCTCAGATATTTCTCTACCTAGTCTACTGTCTGTTGGGATTAAACAGTCCAACAAACTTTCATTCTCTAAATTCTACAACAGAAATTTAAAAATAGTCAAGTCAAGATTGAGCTATTTGACTTGCTATGATCTGTGGCATAAGAACAAGCTGCACATAGATTATTATTTGCAGAAAATTAAATCAAAATGGAAGGCTTAAGATCTGAAAGTTTCTCATTATGGCCTTATTTTTCTTTACAGCTTTGTTTTTAATTTTGTTTTGAGCTGTCTCATTCTTGATATTTGATTCAGATTTTGGGCAAATTAGAACCAATTTTTCTCTTTTATGACTCAGAAAAATAAAACAGTTTTGAGTCATCTCTCTTTGGAAACTTTGGTTCAGATTTTGAACATGTTTGAACCTTTAATTTCTATCCTAATCCATCTACTGATAAGCCAAGATTAAACAGTTTGGCAAATCAAATTCACTATCCTATCAGCAGAAAAATTTAAAGCTAATTTAGTCAAGATTAAATTGTTTGACTAATTAGAAGTGTGTTTTTTAGGAGTGGCATTTGGGCTTGCACACTTTCAGATTTATTTCTTTTTTGGTATGGGGCTATACCTTTCTTGCTTTGACAATTTGCCCTCTTTTATTTTTCCCTATTGTTTTTTGTATTTTTGAAGTTTTATAACTTTTGAATGCAATGGTTAGACTATGATATTTACAATGGAGAAACAAAAATGCTTTGAAACTTAAGACTCTTGGCAGAAGTAATGCTTGAGCATCCTGCCATTGACAGGACCTCCATATAGGTCTTCTCCATTCAATTATTTCAAGAAAAATGTATTATGACCCCTCCCAGCATGAATAATATATGGCCCTTTCCACAAGTTCTCAAACTTGCCATGTTTCCCCTTCTCTTCCCTCCTTGAATCCCACTTAAGAACAACACTTCCAACCTGGAAATTGTTTGCCTTAGTCCTCTTATCAAATTGCTTCTTCATATTTTCTTGGACTAACTGTGTTCTTTCATAAACTTCTTCTCTAGTCTGCTGCAAATGGATTGTTTGGTTGATCCTCCTCTGCATATCATTTTCCTCAACCTGTACTTCTTGAAGGAGTTTTATGACTGGAACTCCTAATGAGGTAGGAAAAATTGCATCCATGCCATAAACTAACTGATAGGGGGACATATTTATTGATTTATTTGTAGTTAGTCTATCAGCCCATAAGGCATGAACCAACTTACTGTGCCATTGTTGAGGAGGTAAATCTTCTCTACGGACAGAGGCGATCCCTACTAGCCCAGCAGGGGTCTAGCAACAATCAAACAATGCTATGACGCAAGCTCCTAGTTACGAATGGAAAGACTAGTAATAGAAGCCTACCTGGATTCCAACGCTATAATCTGAAGAAGAAGCGTCCCCGTTCTTCAGCCCCGGCAGATCACAATCCTTCCACGATCTCCGCGGATGAACACCTGCACATGGAAGAAACGAACAGATACAAGCATAGAAACCAGCATACGTAACTAAACATCAGTCAGAAAAGACATTACTCGCATTAACATGATGGAAAACGGAGTGGAACCATAATCATAATAATCTATTAAATAATAAACGAAGAAAGATTACAACCAAGTTCTGACGTTGCAGTCTCCTTCGGACGGGTCTCCGGTCGTCCACGTCTCGCAAAGCTCGCCAAGGAAAGGGAAAAACCTCTCCGGAGTCTCGTGACAATGGTCTCCTTACTTGAGTCGGCCTTAAGGGAAAAAGAGGATTCTTTACAGCACAAAGGCTCTTGGGAATATGGAGATACAAATCTTAGGCACTTCAAGACTAGCTTGCCATGGATTTGAGCAGGATTTTATAGATGGGGAAGGAGGGAGTTGGGATCCCTATTATTATGGGATTGGCCCTATCAACAAGGAAGGTTCCATGAGAGGTGGCAAAACCACTTCCCTTCCATAGAACTCTCGCAGCCAAACCTCCCAACTCAAGATAGGCAATGGTTTGTGAGTTTGTTGGAACTCAACTTCCGCCATCTTTATTTAAAAAACAGTCCCTAAATTGGGTGGCGCGACTACTGCTCTATGACAGAGCGCCAGTTGGCGCGACCTCTTTGCAAGATTTTCCCCATTGGCGCGAGTACTGAACTGCCTGCCCGCGCCAATGCCAAAAGGGATGTTTTTCATGATTTTTGCAAGGAGATGTCTCAAGGGCAAATAAAGCTCATGCTTAGAGGAATGCATTGACGATGTTTTCAAGGCATGACAAAGTTCACAAGTCACGAAATGGGTCCTCCATTGTGCGGGACGGGGAATGGTAGGGACGGTGACAAATTACTGTGTAACAGATGCCCCCTAAAGTATGAGGCCCGAGAGAGAGAGGGGTGAAATGCTTTACGAGAACATGTTCAACTGAAGGCCCGCCGTCGGAAAACCTGCGCAGAAAGATACAACTGATATCTCAAGTACATGATGTAGATGTGGTATGGACGCAGCCATCCGAAACAGAGTATGCTATAATCCGGATCCAGGGCATGGACGCAGCCATCCAACTAAGATCAAACAAAATAGACTCAGGTATGGTCGCAGCCATCCAATCAGTGAGTCATGTATATAATGATAATAATCCACAATCGCAGCCTGGATTACAACATACATAATCCAGGGTCTTGCGCTCCATCTCGACCCAAACAAAGTACAAGTCCGAGCGTGCGAATAAGTGAGCTGAAGTCAAACACGCAAGAACATCGTCTGATTACCAGCCAATGATGAAAGTTGTTAACAGACGCGAGAGGAACCACCAATAATGACAATGGCCCTCAAGGTATTACAGGTACAATCTACGGCGTGCGAATAAATGAGTTGACGTCGAACACCCGCAGAATCACTCGATCAGAGGTCAATAACAGAAACCTCACGTCGAATGCGACGAACCTGCCATTGAGGCATGCAGGCTCCAAGGTACCATCAGGAGTCTCTAGACCAACTTCCTGGATAATGAGTTGAAGTCGACAGGAAGTGACCTTGATCGAAGGTGGGCCATAACGATTCCCACATCATCGACACGAGACAGAGGAACATGATGTTTTGTTGTGAATCAGGATCGTATGAGAAACAGAGGAAGGTTGATATTTGCAGAGGCCAACTTCTCTTGAACACATGAACGGCACGACAATGGACTTGGCAGTATTTGACATCAACGAATCAGAGGTCATGGCAACGAGGCAGTGAACAGATGAGAGGTCAAAAGAGATTACCCAAACCCACGGAGGCAAAGTGAAGCAACGAGATGAGATGTCCCCAACCCGAGACGAATGCAGACAAGTGCCATGTTCAAGAGCGACATACTGCCGATGACAACGACGATGGTTCCATTTTTCCCCCACCATTTCTGGAAAGTACCCCAATTATTTTTGATAACAAGCTTGAAGGGGATAGCATATGCTTGTGATATAAGTCCGCCCTTCGGGCGAATCCATCCTAGTGCATTTAACGAGTCCTAGGAAGGAGAAACTCGGAGAACGTCATTTCGACTAAATCCGATGTCATCAGGTTTTAACGAGTCTGACAAAGGAAGAACTCGGCGTCTTTTCATGTTTAGAGAGTTTGAAAAGACAGCGGAAAAGAAAACTCCACAGGTCCCTTTTCGTAAATAGTTCCCCATATCCGAAAAGGTAGAAAACAATATCCGGAAAAACCTCCTAGTCGCGATAGGCTAGGGTATTCCTTTTTCGTAATCGATCCAGCCCAGCCCGAAAAAGGGTTAAACTTATACTGGGTGAATGTCGATTCGTGTCCATTTTAACGAGATCAAAACGACAAGGGCCTCGGCGATCTTTTCATATTTAGAGAGTCAGAAAAGAGCTGAAAGATGACTCCAGAGTGACTTTTTCGTGTATTTACCGAGTCCGAAAAAGTATAAAATACAACTCGTTTCCATCGTTTAAGTCGCAAAACCTGTTGCTGCACATACCAAGCAAGCGTAAAATCCATTTTTGACATAACATATGCAAATATTTGATAAAAATAACTTTTAAAACTCATTTAACGTCGAAAAAGTTATAAATATGTCAAATTGGTAAAAACAAAATTACTTTTACTATTTACCTTGGTAGAAAGCAACAGTGGTCCATTTGGAGCAGAAACTTTCGTCGACGATTGCGACCAATCCAGGCAACTATTCAGCTTCTCGTCTGTCACAGGTAAAAGGCGCTCCCTTGCTCTACATTTTCATTAATTTTTTAATGATTTTCCCTTAAGAATCAGTTCTATGAGGCCACTCTTAAAATTTTAGGGCTGCGCCCATTGGCGCGGGTATCGGGAACGGACCCGCGCCAATGAGCTCCTTTTTATAAAGGGCTCGCGCCACATGGCGCGACTGTTCGCAAAACAACCGCGCCAGCGGCCGAACCTTAAATTCCGCCCAAAATTTCGACATGTGGACCAAATTGCTTGGAATTTGAAGCTCACCAAAGATCTAACCAGGGGTTTTTGACCATGTGAATGCAGATAATCACTCAAAATGGCAATCGAATGGAAGGAACGAGAGCACGGAGAAGAGGATGAATAGGCCATGCAAAGCCAAGCTTGCATGAATGCACTTAGAGACTATGGATTGAAAAATTTCTTCCTCACGCCATGTTTACGAGCTCAGCCCGAGCTCCTCCAATATCTAATCAATATCTGGGATGAAAACGAAAAAGTGTTCAGGTTACGAGACCAGGTGTTAGAACTGGAGGTCACCGACGTTTATTTGATCACTGGATTGTCCCGTAGAGGTCCAATCCCTGTACTGACTGAAAGCAGACCATCTAGGGAAAAGATGGAAGAAGTAATGGCACGGGTGTGCCGAGGGGCACAAACAGGATCAGGAAGCAAAAAGGTGGACATCCACACTATTCCTGATCTAGCACTGAGAGTGGTTCTCCATACCATTACGCGTGCTGCTGGGTCGCAGGCTCCGCACGAGGCCACGAAGACCCAACTCCTGCTAGCCTCAGAATGCATGGGTCCCTTACTGTTCAACTGGGCAGAAGCAGTAACTATCAATATGAAAAGGCAGCTCACAAGGTGCAAACAGGGAAAACTGAAACAGTTCGGTTATGGTTCCATCTTGGTATCGTTCATTCTGGAACGCTTACCAATCTTCCAGGGCCAAGGGGCCGCAGTGGGGAGTCTGATACCACGAGAGCCAAGAATGGCTCGCTGGGCAGCATTGATGCCCAGATCTGGAGGTGGCCAATAGATGTCCTGGAGGCCAGAGTTTTTTAGGTGGTTACGGCGCCAGCTGATCGTCGTGGAAGACTGGCCCTATTCGGGAACTGACTTTACTGGGGACCCAGATCTCCCACTACCAGAAGGAGATGACTGGGACGAGGAGCTGGGTAAGACCTCATATTTTTGATTTTATGTTTATATGTTTTTTTTTGTAAATACACATTCGTCTTAACACAATTATATATGTATGCAGATGTAGGACCTGAGAGACCAGCCGGGATGTCTCCAATCTCCCGGAGGACACAACTTGCCCCTGAGATCCAGGGAGAAGGCACCAGAGGAGATGAACTGATCCAGAACCTCGAGGGGATTGCCCACGGGATCCCAGACTATGCCCGGCTAGAAGATGTACCGATGGCATACCAGCGCCACACGGTGGGAGTCCCGAATCGGATCCACCGAATCCTGAGGCGCCTAGTGCGTGCAGTGACGTGCTATCATGAGCACCATGCGGATTAGTCCTTAGGATTTATACCACACCTATTTTTTGAGAGACATAGCGTCTCCGGATGTACTAAGACGATTATGTATATTTTTTGAGTTTTATGTGACACACTCTATGTAAACATTTCGATATCTATATATATATATATATATATCTATTTCCGGATGAGTCTTTCTTTACATGTGATGATGATTTATAAATTGCGCAAATGTCTGTCTAATACCAAATTTGCTACTGCATCTGTTAATGTATTCAAATGCCTGGGTATATGATGATATGTAATGTAGTCAAAATTCCTTTCCAGTAATCGAATACGCAAATACAGACGTAAGATGGACGAGTTCCTTACCGAATAGTGTCCGTTCAGCTGTAACACTACAAGTTGTGAATCTAGGTACACGAGCAATTCACGGATACCAAGGTTTACTGCCTCGGTTAATAATTCCAACACGGCACTATATTCCGCGATATTGTTCGTGGTACGTCCTAAACACACACCTTGCAGGTCAATCAACTCACCAACAGGATCGTAGATTACCCAGGCTGCGGAAGACAGATTCCTGGTACTGCGGGAGGCACCATCCGCGAAACCAACAAATGGATGAATAGACATCTGCACAACCAGGAAGACCCGATCAGCAGAAAGATGTTTACAAAGCACACCACACCATGCACATAAATGACAATCACACACCTATGTACACACACCACACCAAGAAATCATTTCAGGCATAGTACTTTTTAAGGTACAGCCCATTCCTGGGCTGCGCCAATGGAACTCCTTCGTAGTCTATAAGCTCGTAGGCCCCATTTTTCAAAACACGTTTTACTATGTAAGGCCCGTGCCACATCGGCTGGAGCTTACCGGCTCCAAGCTTATCATGTGCCTGATCGTACAAGAGGACGAGGTCTCCTTCGATGAAAGAACGGGGAGAAACAGATTGATCAAAATGAGTTTTGACCCTCTTCTTTTGTGCTTCGATGATCAAAGCAGCTAGATGACGGGTTTCATCCAACCATTCGAGATACAAAAGACGTTCTTCCTCAGGAGAAGTATCCGGTAAGAGCTCCACAGCTAATTTAAGCGAAGGAATTTCGCATTCAACCGGCATAGTAGCTTCCAGACCGTACACCAATTGGAATGGTGTGAATCCGGTTGCACTTTTAGCAGATGTTCGGTACGCCCAGAGAGCTGAGAACAGTTGGAGATGCCAATTGGATTTATGAATCCCAACTGTTCGCTGAAGCATAGTGACCAAAACCTTGTTCACCACTTCAACCTGACCATTCGCTTGAGGGTAGTATGGTGTTGAGTTGTCGTGACGCAAGCCCAACGTTGAAGTCAGCTCCGCCATCATGTAATCGCGGAAATGAGTACCGTGATCAGTGACGATGGCTTGAGGAACCCCGAACCGTGCAATAACATGGTTGAATATAAATGAAGCAGCCGTTTTCCCGTCAGCAGCTAGTGTAGGCATCGCCTCAGCCCACTTAGTGAAGTAGTCGACGGCGACAATGATATACGCATGCCCCCCGGCCGAGTGAGGGTTACACGTCATAAAATCCACGCCCCATTTCGCAAACGGGCCGACGGTAATAACGGGATGCAATGGCAACGGCGGCGCGCGCATCTTGCGCTGAAAAATCTGGCATGGATGACATTTTCGGACTGCAGTGATACAATCCTTGAATATAGAAGGCCAGAAATAACTTGCTCGTAGAATCTTCTGGGCAGTAGCATACCCGGACATATGTCCGCCACAGGCGCCACTGTGACAGTCATTTAAGACTTTCTCAGCCTCTTCCAAGGTAAGGCATCGTCGGAGCACCGAATCTACTCCAATGCGATATAAGGTATCTCCTACTATACGGTAGGGTTGGGACTGGTGCCGAATCCGACGGCGGGCAGTTTTATCCAACTCAGACCGGAAAGTCGCGGCCTGAAGATACACTATGATGTCACCGTACCAAGGATCGCGAGTACTGATAAGAAAAAGCGTTTCATCCGGTATATGGTCTTCAGAGTGTGAGGGAACAGAGTTTGTAGGGAGAGAACATATCAAATCCGGGAAGACCAGTGATTTAGTTGACTTGGCAGTGGTGAACTCCAAGTCAAACTCCTGCAGGATCACGATCCATTTGGAGTACTTGCCCCCTAGTAATTGTCTAGAAAGAATATACGTCATAGGGTTGCAGTCTGAAACCAATGTTATCGTGTGCAAAAGGATGTAATGGCGAAAGCGTTGTACGGCGTGTACTGCTGCTAAGGCCAACTTCTCGACATGTGCATAACGCGTTTCCGGGTTGAGAAGGTTCCGAGACAGGTAATAAACAACATGTTCATCACCGTTATCGTCATCCTGCACCAAGACCATGGCGATGGTGCTAAATGCGGCGGCTAGATACAAAGTGAAGTCGCGGTGGTAGTCTGGAGGACGAAGCAACGGAGCATTGACTAGCAATGTCTTCAGCTTCTCAAAGGATGCCTGAGAAATTTCGTCCCAATGAAAAGGGACGTTCTGCTTTAACAAACGGGTGAATCCTTTGGCCACCTCGGCATAATTCGGGATAAAGCGCCTAAGAAAATTCGCTTTCCCTTGCAGACTCTGTAACTGATACAGGGAGGAGGGTGATGGGAGATTTACGATGGCCTCAACCTTCAGAGGGTCGAGGCGAATTCCGTCTTTCGAGACTATAAAGCCTAAAAGACGGCCAGAATCAATGCAGAAGACGCACTTATGAGGATTGAGCCTGATATTGTAGCGTCTGCAACGAAGAAATATCTGGCGAAGATGCTCAGGATGGTCCTCTCGCTTACCCGAATGGGCTGGCAAGTCGTCCAGATAAGGCTGGACAATATGGCGAATATCATGAAAAGCGTAGGACATCACACGCTGAAACGTGGCGCCAGCGTTCTTTAAGCCGAATGGGAGTTTTTTGTACGCGAAAGTGCCCCACGGACAGATGAATGTGTTCTTATGTTGATCCTCAGGTGCAATATTGATCTGGTTGTAACCTGAGAAACCGTCCATTAAGGAATAGATCTCACTCCCAGCACAATCGTCGATGATCTGGTCGATAAACGGAGTGGGATAATTATCCTTAGGATAGGCGCGATTGATATCGCGATAATCCACACAGACTCGAATTGTACCCTGCTTTTTATCGACAGGGACGATATTGGACACCCATTCTGTAAGGGGGATAGGATAAATAAAACCCGCGTTCAGAAGTTTTTCAACTTCTGCCTTGATAGCGGCGGCTTTCCGAGGATGCATGGGACGTAAGCGTTGGCGCATGGGTTTCTCACCTGGATAGGTTGGAATCTCGTGCACGACAATACTAGGATCAATTCCCGGCATTTCCTCGTAGGACCATGCGAAAACATCTCTGAATTCTTTGAAAAGCTCAATATAGACTTGAATCTCCTCGGGAGAACAAGTCACACCCACATGAATGTTCTCAACAATCCCTGGTTTAACAGAGATGTTGATTGGAACAGTTTGAGTAATGTTACTCAGATTACCCTCTGAAAAGACCTCGTGCATCAAGATCGGTGTTTGAAGAGGAGGGGAAGGAACCTGAGTAGCATAACGCTCTAGACAGTCAGTCATTGCCCCCAAGCTAGGCATAAACGAGGAGCGATGATGCCCATCGCCCCAGGGTATCTCTTCAAGAGACATAGTTTCAATGATAGCCTCATCTGAAGGAAAAGTCTCTCTAAGAGGATCAGGTGAATCAGCCTGACCAAGCCAGGGGGATTGTGAGTAGACGTCAAGAGCCATGCTCATCGGAGCATGCTGAGGAGGTGGAGGGTCTGATGCGGCAACAATCTCACAGTAGCTGATCTCTACTGGCGTTAAAGGCATGGATTCTCCAAACTCATATACCTGCTCAGGTGTAGGAATAAGCCAGGGGTCATCAGTCCTGGACAACATGTTGACTTGAGCGGTATTCGGTGGCGGTGCGGGGAAAATACCCATGAGGACTGGGTCTTTGAAAAGACCAGGTCCTATGCTGTCTGGGGGATTCGGAATTTGATCCACGTATGGCACGTTGTTCTCGGAGCTAGAGGTGAAAAATGACAACTGATCTACCGTGACAATCTTGCCCTCGTGAGGGAACTTAATGAATCGAAAGACGGTAGACGGCACGCAGAGCATGGCATGGGTCCAGCTGCGGCCAAGAAGTATATTTTAGTTGAGTTTAGCGTCAACCACTTCTACTTCCACATTGACAGTTTTTCCCTGTAATGTGATTGCAAGACTCTCGAGAACTCCCAGGGGTTTAGATTCCCGACCATCAAATGCCTCAAGGGCATTGGGAGATGACGACAAGGCTGGAGAGCCGATGGCCTTCCAGCAAGCGGAGGACATAACGCAGGTAGATGCACCCTCATCTACGATGGCCCTATGAATGTTCAGACCGTTAATCCCGACTTGAATGACCAAAGCGATTTGATGTGGAAGTCGGGGAGTAAAATTCTCCAGATCGAAGGTGAGAAGGCTCGAGTCGGCGGGATCGATACCACCGATTGCAGACAGTAAAGCCTTCCGTTGTGAAGGACAACTTTGAAGAACCTCAAGTGCGGACATAGCACATGGCGCCTGTGCCAGATCCTCAACAATACTGTAATGTTGGGCGGCACGAGCGTTTGGATTATAAGAGGATCTCCGAAGAACACCCTTGGGAGGTGGCTTCACAACGGGTTCGAGAGTCGGCTTCTCGATTTCCAATGGACCGGAGGCAGGTGGGGGAGGCGGCCCATCCGCAACTACCTTCCCGGGCACCTGCCGCGGTTCATTGTAATCCTTCGACCGTGTAGCGATAGTGATAGGTGCATTAGTCTTCATCATGAAAAATTGAGACCCAAACGGTGCAGATGGTGACGCCTGTTCGACCATCTGGGTCTGCTGAGATGGAAATGGCTCTTTTAAAACAGCTGGAGTCCCTTTTGAGCCTTTAAGAAGTTGACTAACCTCGGACCGTCGTGGACAATCCTTAGTGTAATGGTCACCTTCACAGATGAGGCAAGGGAATTTCGGCTTACGTTGGGAGCCATCCTCAGTTCGAGATTTAGATTCCGGTTTCGGGGCATCAGATTTTGATTTGCCTTTGCCCTTCTTCTTCCCCTTGGAGGATTTGTCTGCAGGATTGGCCTAGACAGCATTCACCTCCGTGGTTTTACCAGAATCGGATGAGGCGGGATTAGCAGAGGTATTGTTGGAAGAATTAGCCTTCTGCTTCCCATTCGAAGACTTCTTCGAATTTTGAGAGACGGAACCAATGACACCATCCACCGTAGGGGTAGGCAGATCCTTAGTGGTTCCGGGCCGTGGAGCATCAGTCAAGATGTCATAAAGCGTGCCAGACTGCGAATAGACAAGATCCAGGTACTGGGCACGCGCGATAGCTTGTTCCTCCATCACACACGCTCCCATCGCAATATCCTGAGCGATTTTATTCACAAAGGAGGTGGTGAACCAATGAGTCAAAATCTGATCAGGTATGTGAAACTTGATCAGTCGACAACGACGCCGCCACTCATGTATGTGATCCGAGATGTGAGTGGCCGTGTCCTGCTTCAGAGAAGTCAGGAGGTGCGTCCCGGCCTCATACCGGACCGGTAACTGGAAATGCGTGAGGAAAGCCATGGCTAACGAGTTGAAATCTTGAAAAATACCACGGGATAGTTCTATGTACCACTTAGCAGCAGCTCCTGTTTACGTACGCTGGAAAAGACGCAAACGAATCGAATCGTCGACCCAAGAGTTAGACGAACACCAGAGGTGGTACGTCATCACATGCGCCTGGGGGTCTTCGCCGGCTTTGCCCTCAAACTTGGGACAATCTCCTGGTATCTTGGTGGGAACCGGAGGCCAATATGGATTATGCGAAATCGGATCATTGGTCAACTTTGAAACGTCCGGCAGTTCCAAGGTAGCCAGGAACGGCAATGGAGGGTTAACTGCCATGCCAGTCCCAGGATAAGGTCCGGTACCCGTGCTCCACGATGGTTGTGAATATCCCTGCCCCCATAGGTTTTGTCCCGCGGGATTCTGACCGTAGGGGGCAAAGTTCGTATAACCAGACTGATTTGGTTGCTGGTAACCATAGTGCGGGGCTTGGTAACCAGGGTTCGGGCCCTGATTAGGCGTTTGCCCTGTATAAGCAGCGTTTGGATTTGGCTACTGAGCGTAGGTAGAACCGGGTGGAGGAGGATGATAGTGAGAGCCTCCAGGGTGGTTATAGTTCGGTTGAGACTGACCATGAGGATAATAACCACTTTGAGGATGAGTAGGCTGCTGATAAGTGGAACCCTGCGGAGCCTGGTACGTAGGGCACAGCTGTTGATTTGGCTGCAGCATTGAATGAATAGGCTGTTGAGCAGAGTGAACGGAATGAGAGGGCTGCCCTGAATGAACAGGTTGACCCAAGTGAGGGGGCTGGCCTGAATGACCAGGTTCGCCCGGATAAACAGGCGGCGCTGGTTGCGCAGGTTGACCTGGTTGTAAGTGGGCCCCAGGTTGCACCGAATAAGCCGGCTGGCCTGGAGGCGGGACACCAGGTTGTACCGGATGAGCCGATTGGCCTGGTGGTGGAACAGGACCAGGTGCTTGCTGGAAACCAGTTTGACCTGAAGCAGAACCATAAGGCGGTCCTGGCTGATATGCAACGTTAGAGACGACAGGATACTGCGGTTGCATCGGTAAAGAAGGCTGGATTTTCCCCCCAAGACCATAGGCCGGTCCCGGTTGATACCCCGGCTGAGGCTGAGCAGGTTGACCAGCAGGGCTATAATATGGTCCTTGCGGATTGTAGAATGGCCCTTGCTGGCCCGCAGAGTAGCCTTGGATGGGCTGTCCCTGTGAGTTGTACAGATAGCCAGGTTGGCCTGCAGGTTGGCCTTGGAAAGGCTGTCCCTGCGGGTTATAAGCCTGGTTGTACGGTAAAACTTGAGCATACAGATAAGCCTCAGGAGCAGGAAGGCGCAAAACCTCCCCGTGCTCGTCTAACTGACCCGAGAAACCATACACGGGAGTGCCGTCCTGTGCATAGTGCGAAAAGAAAGATCGGTAAGGATCTTGGGGAATCTGTCTAGCTCCGGCGTTCGGCTGTTGCAAAAACAACCGATACTCCTCCGGAGAGATATTCTCCGGTATAGCAGTAGCTAGATAAACATCTTCAAGAGTTGGCCCAGCCCTGGTAGCCGAGACAACAGAAGAAGAGGCAACCACACAAACAGTGGGCCGAACGGGAACAGAAGTGACGGGCGTCGAAGGAGACACCCCGGGTGTAGTGACAACTGGCCTCAAAGCAGGAGATGATATTCCCATAGAGGCAGCAGCCGAGATGATCTGACCCAGAGATCTGTATCCCTGCGGTAAAGAAGGACTGGCTGACGACATGGTAGCCAGCTCAGAGTCGTCTTCCTCAAACAATCTACGAGGGATGCGCTGATAGTCATCAGACCCCGGAATTTCCTCACCAGAATCACTCATGGTTGATCCTGCCGTTAAATCACGCAAAAGACGGTGAGGACTAGGAGGAAAAACAACAGCAACGAACGGTGAACCCGATGTAAGAGAAAGGAAATCAGCTCCTAATCTCAATTCAGACACAGGGTCCGAAAAGGGCCAATTGAACTCAACTGGTCCTCCAAAGGGTTGCTCGGCGAGAACCGGTCCCCCGTCAGGAAACTCGGAAACAACAGGCTGATGTGGTTCAACAGAAGGCTGAGAAGCTTCTTGAAGAATCGTCCGTGTAAGGACTACCAGTAGACGAAACCGAAGGTTCCGCCACCGTGGCAAAAGACTAGAAGAAAAGAGCAAACACACACACGGGCTGAAAACGAGTTAAGACACACGATCAAACGGTCAACAAGAAATGTCTAAACAGGTGTGTAATCGTGGGCGATTAATTTTACCACATTGGAAAGTAAGAAATTCTACCGTTTCATATTTTAAGAGTCGAGAAACGATAAAAAGATGACTCTATCTCTTTCAGAGTTGACACAAGCGTGAAAGGACAAGCGCTCGACGGTCTTTTCAAGTTTAGGGAGTCAGAAAAGACCAAATGACTGCTCAGGAAAAAACTAGGCACAAAGGGTGTACCAAATATCCGTGAACTGCAATATACACCTTGGTTTCAATAATGAAACATAAATCGACCAAGGACTTTCCGTACGTGCAGGTAGTCTCCCCGAATGCTGTGTTCGGTGTATCACGGGTATAGGGCGGCAGACTCGGCTTCCTGTGGATAAAGGATTGAAAACCTAGAGGGGTCTCCCTTTATATACGCGACGGTACGGGGAGCGCAAGTCCGTACTAGCGCCGTCTAAAGCCAACAGGCGAATGACAGCTGCTAGGTTTAACGACGCCGGAACACGTCTCTAGCCTAGACCTTCTAAATGTGTTTCGTTAAGTTCCAATGCTGCCTTAGGTTAATTGAATAAATTTTACAGTTGATCTTCAATTAAGTTTCAATTTTCAGGCCCTATCATATGTAGTGTCTCGAAAGACTCCTAAATGCAAAGCTATATGCCACAGTGCAACATTTCGTTCGATGAAAACTAGTTAGAGAAGAGTTGAGAGCTTTTATACAAACGAAATGAACGGAAGACAAACAACAATATCTCTAATGCAACTAATGCAATTGAAAACTTTTCATTCAAAACACTAATCACTAGCGATATGGAAAAGATCACAATTTGCACTAATTAACAAAAGCAAAAGAGATTTTTTTTTTTTTTGATTTTCAATGTTGAATAGCTAATGTGCACTGAAAACAAAAGGAACAATTTGAGAAACGATATCCAAGAGAGCGAAACACACAAAATTCACTCAACAATGCAAGCAATCAGATCCCCAAATCGACCAAAGTCTCTCAAAGCAAAGAAAAGACTCAAAAGCTTCCAATGGACCGTGTGATCTAGGTCCAAAGCAAGGCCAAACGAATTTCGAATGAAGGAATGAACAATCACCCAAAAACGCAACAAAACAATCAAAGACTGCTAAGAGGATGTGGAGAATCAATCAGCAAGTTGACAGGACAATCAAGACACCCAAACTCCCAAGGAGGGCTCGATACACTAAGCCACTAGAGGCCCTAGGGCTCAAAACGTGAAATCGGTAGATAGAAGCAAACAACCAAAGGGAAAAGGTGAATTCCCAGCCAAACAAGACTCCAACACACTCAGGCAATCGGAAAATCAAGAAGAAAAGCACTGATCAAATCCAAAGAGCCCAAAAATGAAGAAACTCAAAAACTCACAGGGGTGGCGCGACTGTAAGTGTGAAACTGGCGCCAGAAGTCAATTGGCGCGGGCTAGACAAAGGCAACGTGCGCCAATTGGCGCGACTGTCGGGTTAAAAACCGCGCCAGTCGAGTTTCTCAGCAAAAAAATAAAACAAGCTACTCCAGAAGCAGACCAATGCAAGCTAAGCAAACCAAGAAGCTAAAACAATGAAAGAATCCAACCCAGAAGGTTCATCAAGCAAGGAAAAACGATCAAAGAGAAACAACATAAACGAGACAATGAAAACCAGACGATCCCCAATGGAGTCGCCAATTTGTTGAGGAGGTAAATCCCCTCTGCGGACAGAGGCGATCCCTACTAGCCCAGCAGGGGTCTAGCAACAATCAAACAATGCTATGATGCAAGCTCCTAGTTACGAATGGAAAGACTAGTAATAGAAGCCTACCTGGATTCCAACGCTATAATCTGAAGAAGAAGCGTCCCTGTTCTTCAGCCCCGGCAGATCACAATCCTTCCACGATCTCCGCGGATGAACACCTGCACATGGAAGAAACGAACAGATACAAGCATAGAAACCAGCATATGTAACTAAACATCAGTCAGAAAAGACATTACTCGCATTAACATGATGGAAAATGGAGTGGAACCATAATCATAATCATCTATTAAATAATAAACGAAGAAAGATTACAACCAAGTTCTGACGTCGCAGTCTCCTTCGGATGGGTCTCCGGTCGTCCACGTCTCGCAAAGCTCGCCAAGGAAAGGGAAAAACCTCTCCGGAGTCTCGTGACAATGGTCTCCTTACTTGAGTCGGCCTTAAGGGAAAAAGAGGATTCTTTACAGCACAAAGGCTCTTGGGAATGTGGAGATACAAAGCTTAGGCACTTCAAGACTAGCTTGCCATGGATTTGAGCAGGATTTTATAGATGGGGAAGGAGGGAGTTGGGATCCCTATTATTATGGGATTGGCCCTATCAACAAGGAAGGTTCCATGAGAGGTGGAAAAACCACTTCCCTTCCATAGAACTCCTGCAGCCAAACCTCCCAACTCAAGATAGGTAATGGTTTGTGAGTTTGTTGGAACTCAACTTCCGCCATATTTATTTAAAAAATAGTCCCTAAAATGGGTGGCGCGACTGCTGCTCTATGACAGAGCGCCAGGTGGCGCGACCTCTTTGCAGGATTTTCCCCATTGGCGCGATTACTGAACTGCCTGCCCGCGCCAATGCCAAAAGGGATGTTTTTCATGATTTTTGCAAGGAGATGTCTCAAGGGCAAATAAAGCTCATGCTTAGAGGAATGCATTGATGATGTTTTCAAGGCATGACAATGTTCACAGGTCACGAAATGGGTCCTCCATTGTGCGGGACGGGGAATGGTAGGGACGGTGACAAATTGTTGTGTAACAGCCATGATTTTTGATTTTATTCAAACAGTTTTTTAATGATATTGATGAGACTCTTGTTGGAGGATTCAGCTAATCCATTTCCTTGGGGGTAGTAAGCAGTGGAATGGCCCAAGGTTATATGGTATTTGTGACAGAAATCAACCATCTTTTTGGATTTGAAAGCAGCAGCATTGTCTGTTATGATTTTTCCGGGACAACCAAATCTGGATAGGATGTGGGTTTCAAGAAACTTGATAATGACAGAGTCATTAGCATTCCTGGTAGGTATAGCTTCTATCCATTTGGTGAAGAAGTCAGTGGCTGTGAGGATCCACTTATGTTGAGCTGAGGAAGATGGATGAATTTCTCCAATGAAGTCCAGCCCCCATTGTTGAAAGGGTGCTTCAACTCTGATAGGATGTAGGGGTAAGGGAAGGAGTTTTTTCTTGCCATCAAAGATTTGACACTTATGGCAAGACATGACCAGCTTCTGAGTATCTGGGAAAAGTGTAGGCCAATAGTAACCTGATCTGAGAATTTTTTTTGCTGTGGCCTTCCAGTAGAGGTGTCCTCCACATTCACCATCATGTAGTTCGTGCATGATCTTCCCTGCATCATATTCAAGTAAACATTTAAGCAAAATTCCAACAGCATTTTTCCAATATAACACCCCGTCTATAATGCAAAAACTCAAAGCTTTCTGTTTCAAAAATCTAGATTTAGTTTTAGACAAAGAAGGAGGAGTATTCAAATATAAAAGCACATAAACAATGTCAGCATACCAAGGGGATTTTAGGAAAGTTTCCTCAATAAAAGGGGCGTCAGATTTTTCCATTTCTTCCAACACATCCACCATATTTATGTCTAGTGCTTGGAAGTTGGACTCGGCCATAAGTTTTGCTAATCCTTGCCCCTTAACAAGTTTGGTGGGCCTAATTTCTAAGTCATATTCAAGAATAGTTGCAACCCATTTTCCCCTTTTAACATCAGGGTCTTGACTTAGAATATCCTTGACAACAGCATGCGGAACAAAAGCAATTATATGAGAGTGTAAAATATAAACCCTAAAGTCTTTTAATGCTTTTACTAATGCTAAGGCTTGCTTTTCCATAATGTTATAATTAAGAGGAGCGTCTCTTAGGGCCCTACTAAAAAATGATATTGGTTGTTCTTGTCCGAGATCATTCTTTTGAAGCAAAACTGCAGCTATTGTATGTTCAGACGCAAAAGAAAAAATGTAAAAGTCTTTGGTAAAATCAGGACTAATCAGTACTGGCGCTTGGGTAAGAGCTTGTTTGACCAGTTCGAATGATTGTTTGGCTGGCAAAGTCCATTTTACACCCACATTTTTCTTAAGCATGTTTGTAATGTTTTTCAATAGCTCAGCAAGGTTGGGAATAAACCTTCTCAAAAAATTAATCTTTCCAATGAACGATTGCAATTCTTTGAGGCTTCTAGGATGGCTGATTTGCAATATGCCATCTATCCTCGTAGGGTCTATTTTGATTCCCTCTTCTGAAATTATGTGACCAAGAATTTTTCCTTCTTGGAGTCCAAAGAGGGTCTTCTTGGGATTTAGTGATAAGCCAAATTTCCTACATTTCTAAAAAACCTTCCTTAGGTGAATCAAATGTTCTTCATCAGTTTTCGAGAAAACAGTTATGTCATCAAGGTAGATAATTATAAAATAGCCAATATCTTCAAAGAAGGCTATGTCCATGGCCCTTTGGAAGGTGGCCCCTGCGTTCATTAATCCGAAAGGCATTTTGACATACATAAAAGTTCCCCAAGGTGTGGTAAAAGCAGTTTTGATTTGATCACTTGGGAAAAATAACACCTGATTGTAACCCGAGAACCCATCTAATAGGGATATTCTTCTTGATCCAACTACCCTTTGAAGTATATGGTCCATCTTAGGTAAAGGGTAGTTGTCTTTTAAAGAGGCTCTGTTTAAATTTCTGAAGTCAATACAGAGCCCGATTTCTCCAGTTTTCTTTCTAACAGAAACTAAGTTTGATACCCATTCCGAAAATCTAATGGGTACTATGATCCCAGCGTTGTACATTTTCTCAATTTCTGCCTTAACCGAAGGTAATAAAAGGGGATTTATTCTCCTTAGTTTTTGCTTAAAAGGCTTTTTATTTTCCTTCAAGGGGATTTTATGCTGGATGATGTTGGTATCATATGATTTCAAGTCTTTGTATTCCCAAGCAAACACATCCTTAAATTCTTTAAAAAGCTTTATGTACTGTGATTTTATGTGGGCTGGGAGGGTGCTGGATAGCTTGATCATCTTGGGTTCTGCGAGACTGCCTATGTTGTGTTCTTCTACATTTGTCTCCACAGGCTCCATTCTGGGTTCTTTAGCTACGTCGTTGAGATCAAACAGGTGTTCTAAAGGCGTGAGACCTCTTGGGATTTTATCATTTTTGCATTGTAAGACTTCCAAGTCTTCTCGGTCTTCATTGTTCACTACCTCTGCTTCAAAAGGATTTTCGCAATGATTTACTATCAGCAGGATATGTCACTTCAGCCTCTAGGATTTGTTCAATATACAAGCAGTTTTCTTCATGGCTAGCTTCTGGTGTTGGTATGCTGAAATCATTTTCTGATTTTAAGAAATCACCTATGTGTTTGTCAGATTCGAACACTTGCCAGTGATCTTCGTTATCAGGCACAGCAGGTCTGTGTTTCACCTTTATACTGAGTTGTTCATTTATCTCAGGTACTTGGCAATTACTGGCAGTGAAGGCAAGTTCATTTGCTAGATGATTCTGTGCTCTAGGGATAAAAATGAGTTCATATTTTTCGAAAGTTTTTAACAGGTCAAGGGCAACATTTCGATATTCCCTAAGCTTTGGATTCTTGGCTGAGTATTCTCCTTTGATTTGTTTGATGATAAGCTCAGATTCCCCTAAAATGGATATCCTTGGGCTTCTAATTCTTTAAGCAGTTGTAAGCCTAGGAGAAGTGCTTCATACTCAGCAATATTGTTAGTGCATGGGAAGTCTAATTTGTATGAAAAACTCTGATTTGTGTTTTGAATCCAGACACTTGCCCCTGCACTAGTTTTATTACAGGATCCATCGAAATTTATTGTCCAAAGTATATTTGACTCATTCTCATTTTCTTGTTGCTGTTGATCGTCAACGTTTTGAAGTTTATTCGAGGTGAAATTTGGTGGGTCTATATTTTCTTTACATGGTTGAGTAATTTCATCTTCGTTATATAAGATAAATGAATCTAAACTTGATTGAATAGAATAGATCGGAGTGTTGTTTGGTTTGTCCATGTTACTCACCATATACTTCATGTGGGCTTCCCTGTATAGTCTTCTATTTTGGTTGAAAACAGGGATGGTGGCATAAGACATGTCCATTTGAAGGCTTCCCTGAAATTTGGCTCCCCATGATCTTGATAAAAGCATGCCATACTTAGGGGGAATGTCAGCTACAACGATATCCATCACTAGATTCTTGGCAGGGATCTGAGCTAAGTTAACACATAAATCTTTGATTAAACCCAAACATTTGACTCTACTTGAGTCAAAGGAATACAAATCTTTGTATGGTTTAGTAATTTCCAAGCCTAAGCTTTCCATTACTACTTTGGGCATTAGATTGTGTGAAGCTCCGGAATCTAACATGGCATTGTGTATAATTTTATCGTGTATGCTCAAACTGACATAGAAGGGAGGGACTGGTCCTTCTTGATATTTTCCTTCAACCTCTGGGCCAAACAACAGCTCAGGTTTGTCATCTGTCAAGTTTAAGGTGTCAGTATCACTTCCTAAGTTCAAAGCTTTTAAAACTTGGTTTTTGTACACATCTTGGGTTACTAGTTCAACTAGGGGGATGGTAATCTTAATCTTGGCAATCTCCCCCTCAAGGCTGAAAGGAATAATTGACTTGTTGATATTTACATCTGTTTTTTCAATTAAGTTCCTTTCAGCAATTTTACTTTGCTGAACCTGGTTTGGGATAGTAATTGGGATGGTTTTATTGGGACTACTAGCTGAAGTGCTAGGGGTACTTTTTTCAACATTTGGCTGGATTCCCTTGTCTTTATTTGAGTCTGTTTTCTTGGCCGAAATGTTGGGTTTTTCTGCTGTCTTTTTGGACTGGTTTTCCATGTTCTTCTTGACAACAATGCTAGTATTCTTATCTTTTGAATTCTCTACACTTCCCTTGCTCCTAAGATCATACTGTTTGTGCACCTCCATGATTGCATTTTCAAAACCCAATCTATAGTCATCAGAATATTCATAGGTGTTTGTATTCTGATCATTTGAGAAGAAACCTTGTTCTTCCTCGGTGAGGAAAACCTCATCCCCACTGTCTGATCCAATCAAGTTTACATGTGATTCTTCCAATCTTTCCAACTCCCTGTCTTCCTCATATTGATCTACATAGTTCTGTTGAAAGGGGGGTCTGATTTGTTGGTCACTTTCTTTTTGCTTATCCTGATTGTTATCTTTTCTATAATTCTGATTTCTATTTCTGTTTTGATTGTTTTGAAGTGCAGTCTGGCTTTGATTTGCTTGTTTTTTCTTAATTATGCTCATCTCTTTCATCATTTCTTCCAGCATTCTCTCCATTTTTGAGCTTGAAGTAGAGGGAGGGGATTCCTCTCTGAAAGATACTTTCTTCTCAGTTTTCATTCTTGCTCTCTTTTCTATTAAGTTTACTTCCATGGAAAGGGCACCTCTTTGCATATCTTCCAAAGTTGCAAAAACTCTTTCTCTGAGTGAATATGTCATGTCTGGGTCAAACCCTTCAGGAAATTTGTTTAAATCTGAGCCCTGAGGAGGTTTTAGTTCAGGGGAAAGTGCGTTATACATGCTGTTAAATCTGGTACAATAAGCTTGTACACTTTCCCCAGGGTTCCTATGGAGATTGTTATAATCAGCAAGGACTTGGAGAGGATTTTTTCTCACTTCCCATTTGTTTAAGAATGTTTGATGGAAGCCTTGGAGGTCATTTATACTACGGGGGGCTAGACCTTTAAACCATTTCCTTACTTCTCCCCTTAAGCTCTGAGCAAACAGTCTGAGTTTGATAGAATCGTCATCAATCTCATTTCGATCAAAATAGTCATTCATCTTATCCACATGTTGTGATGCAGTTGTAGCATTATTAGCATCATATAATGGAATTTTGGACTGATAGTCCTGTGGAAGATTGACTAGTGGTATATTAAGAGCTAAGGGAGCATACCACGTTGACATGATACGTGGTGGGGGTGGATTAACAAGTGGGGGATTTATAAGAGGGGGATTTACAAGAGGGGGATTTGGCTGGAGTGGAGTGGTTTGAACAGTGGATGAATGGTGTATAGAAGTGGATGGAACAGCAGCAGATTGCTGAGATGATTTTGGATGAGAGACACCTAGGTTAAAAAGAAAATGTGGATCAGGAGGTGTTGATTCTCTATCAGGATATTCACTTGTTTCCGGGGATGAAAGTGAAGACTCAGGATCTATCTGAATTATATCATAAAATGACCTAGTTCTAAATGGGTTTACTAAGTCAACTTGTGATTGTTGTAGAGCTAAAATATTTTCAGGAACTGAATTAGCTCTCAAGGGTGATCTGAAAACGGTTGAAAATTTAACCTTAGGAGACTTCCAAAGGATACTTTCTGGGTCATCAACTATCTCAGGTGGATCGGGGTCAGGATGGGCTCTAGTATAAATCTTCCTAGAAGCCACTATGTTGTAATTTTGAGATCCAAATAACAGGAAAAGTTCAACCAAGTATGACAATCTTTGAGAGGTTAACTGATCTGTTTACACAAATTTTGATCTTACAATCCTCTAACTGGATTAGGAAACTGTTATAACGGTAAGGGTTCTTTCCAATGGAGTCTTTAAGGTCCGCTCAGGATTATGGAGTCGCCAGGTGGAATTTTTAGCTCCTAAGGGGGTAAAAGGTTTTATGGTCCACCACCATGTTTATTATGAAGCCAAACTTGAAATATTTTGGGTTTTTCTGAGTTTATTTTGTTTTTATAGGTTAAGAGAGTGTTCTAAGTCTGATTTTGCACTTAGCTAAGGTGTTCAAACAAACAGAGTTGCTCTTATGGCTTGGTAACTGGTTCCTTCAAGGTTTGATAAGGATTTAAAAGGAATCCTAAAGGTTACTTAGTTTGTCACTGATTCAAAAGAGTCCTATCATGATTGCCATTATGTTAGGCAGTGCTTGAAGAAAGTTACTTATGTTATACTGGAACTAAAGTTGAAGGAAAGGTTTTGTAAACCTCTAATTCTCAGCAGGTCCCACCGTGATCGCCATTATGTTGGTATCCCGTGTTTTGACAGTTTGGAAAATCAAAAGACAAGGCAACATCAGAACCAATCTTTAGAGTTCCAGGATCTAGTCCTCCTGTTCTCAGAGAGGGATCTCTCAAATATTTTTTTGCAAAGGTTTATCTTGTTTGCTTTGGTTATGGATTTTTAGACTAGTTATTACGTGCATATGTTTGTTTGGTTGGGTTGAGTTGATACAACAGAATATGAAAGGTCTAGGAAAGATAGACAGAAAGAGGAAATATCCGGTTCATTGGGCAATGGAGTCAAAATAATATCATGACAAACTCTTCAAGGGATATGGGATATCAAAGGGCAAATCTAACTTGGCCACAGGATCCTTTGTTTTGGAATGAGATGGACATTAATGATTTGGAAAAAGAAATTTAATTCTCAACAAAGGGAACTTGAGAAACACGACTTATCAATAAAGAGATATTTGATAGACAGGGCTAACCATAAATTCTACAAACATTCTTTAAGAAAATAATGATTTCAAGACAACCTCTAAAATGAAATCTAAGATTCGGGGAACACCCTATTTCCTCAAAGATCTTATTTTAAAGGATTTAGAAAACATAAAAGATTCATTAATAGTTGCATTCATAGAAGAGGGAACACCTAAATAACATCTGTGTTTGCAACTATAAAGACCTTCAAAACAACTGTTTAAGCAGGGGCAAAGGGCAAGATCAAAACCGACCTCTTTGGTTAACTTAAGACAATGGTACTTCGAAGGGAGATTTCAATAACGGCTTTCAAGTGATGGCAGACAAGAAGGGAGAACCATAACATGCTGAAACCAACTATTTGAGCTATCAAGGAAATAAACGAGCATGAAGACTAAAGAGAAGTTTTAAAGCCTCTAAAATACTTCAGCAGAAGAAAACATAAAACAGTGAAGGGTGAACAGGTCTAAGGTGCTTCCAGGAGTCATTTCTTAGCCTAAAATTTTCAGCCTACTGTAGTAAGAAATTATGGAACATAATGAAAACAAGGGAAAAAACATTTAACAGTTCAGAGCACTTCACCAACAGCCAAGCTCATGGATCCAATAATAGAGCCTTCTCAGGAACAGACATGCAACGGCATCATCAAGACATCCAAGACTCCAAATTATTTTCAACTTCAACAGACTTGTATATTTATTTTAGAGAGTTTCAATATTACAACTTGTGATCAAACAGCAACCCACCTTCTCATCTTATGCACAAGTACTTATAGGAAGATGAGGAGGTGAGAACTAAAAAAAATATCTCGTGAACCATTAATACAGATTAAATGACTTCTCGGTCTCTTGAGGGGTTCGATGGAGAAGTGTACAGGTGGATCACTGTATTAATGTTTTAAAATTAATATCAAAGCTCGGTGGGAGCTTTATTTGACTTTGAGGCTCTATGTTCTATCTGGAGCAACTCTGCAACTATTTTCTATTACACTCCTTTGGCAGAATTAACTTCTTGGCAGCGCTGGAGGCAGATATTTCCTGAATCAATAACTTCGACCTCTGTTTGAAAGGTTTGAGGCAACAGGTGGCTTGGTGGTAGCTGAGGAATCAATTTGCCTCAGATGTGGCGGTGGAGGCTTTCTGTCTGATTAAACACTTTAGGTTTTCCTTTAAACTGTGTTTTAGATTGAGGATTAGGCTTTTGATAACTGTCTTAGCCTTAATCCCCATAAAACCGTCTTCAATCTTTATCTGTTGTGCTCTGTCTTCAAACTGATACTCTTTAACTGTTTTTGAATTAAAACAGTGTCTTGTTGATGTGCAGGCCGCACTGGGCTTTTAAAGGCATCAATGCCCATGAAGCATTGAGAAAAAAATGAAGCGAAACCCCGCAGATGGTTCTCCTTAACAACTCGAAGGCGCAGGAAACGTCTTTCCCAAGCCTCGGCTTTCTTTCATTAAACAATGGAAAACCATTAAAACGCCTGCAAAACTCAAAAATAGTTAAGAAATCCTGCGGAAATAGGTTAAACTGCTTCAGATGGCGGGGGAGGAGCGAAGCCGTCGGATGAAGGCAACCAACGGTGGAGAATTGCATAGAAAGGCGAAAAGGATAGCAGGAGAAAGAATAAGGAGGAGCAGTTTTGGACCGTCCGATATGGACACGTGGACGGTCCAGATCTAATCGGAGGGTCTCAATCGGGGATGGCAGAAAAGGGGATGCGATTGAATCGCAGCGATGCGATTGAGCGCTGTCCGTCCAATCATCAGGGAGATGGACGGCTGGGATTAAATTGGAGGACTGTGGAAAAGGCGTGCGATTTAGCGTTCGAGCGACCAGTGCGATCAAGCGATGACCGTTGGATCAGCGGGAAATGAACGGATAGGATGTAATCGGAGGGATCGCAAGGGTGAGCGATGGCCGTCGGATTGCGAAACAGATGGACGGCTGCGATGGAATCGGAGGATCGCAATCGGGAGTGAGACGAGAAGGCTTGCGATTGCGATCGGAGGACACTTGCGATTGAGCGCAGGCCATTGATTTGAGAACAAGATCGATGGTCGGGATTTAATCGGGGGTCGGCAATCGGAGGTCGCAGAGATGGGCATGCGATTGCGCAATGAGAAAAGTTGCGATGCGATTGTGCGCGGACCGTTGGATCGAAGAACTAGATCAACGGTCAGGATTGCTTTGACCTACGTACCGGCGAAAAAACCTTTAAACATATGAAACCCAAAGTTTTGTAATAAACATAAGTTATAATGGATCAGGCAGAAAATATATATAAGTAAAGAAAAAGGCGCCCGATTGCGGGGCCGGTGGCTTTTATGGAATGTAATATGCCCGGGAGTATAGAGACAAGGGCCAGTCGCAATCGGGCCATGAGCCTGGTCTTTCCGATCAATCCATTTGTGTTGCTTCCGATTGCGATTGCGCAATCGGCTCTTTTCAATCAACCCATTTATATTCAGCACGTGGTTTTAAGTTTTTAACTTAAAACTTTCTTTTAAAGTGGGTTTTTGGGTTTACAAAGGGGAGGAATATTGATCGCAGAGGGATTTTCATCGGTTTATGGCCCGATTGCGGGAAGCTCTATGGTTATATGAGGAAATAATATGATCGTGGTTCAAATAGTTAAAAGTGAGTTTTTAACTATGAAAGGGGAAATTTTCATAAACTAAAGAAGAGTGATTTATGAAAACAAGGTAGCTTTGATGGAGAAAAAAGGAGCGTATGAAGGAATTGAGAAGAGGAGAAATGGCGATCTTTCAAATGCTCTTTCCATTGGAGTCATCGTAAATTCTAGTGGTAGGGAAAATGGGATGCGAAAGAGGATTTGGGACAGCAGGCATGAGGCCTTAAAGAGACTTCAAGAGCCAACAATTCTTAGTGATAAAATTTGTTCCTTTGGAGGCTCTAAAAGATTCTAGCCACATTTTGGTATAACAAACATTATAGGTGGCTAGCAGGATCAAAGAGAAACCAAGTTCAAATTGTAAGGCTAAGGCCTCACCCGCTGCAACTCCAACAACCTTCTTGTTCTTCTTTTTATGTGGGCAGTTAGTGGCGAGATGCCCATGTTCATGACAGTGAAAACACTTCATCTTAGAAAAATCCAGCTTCTTGCCTTTAGCCTTGGATTTTGGATGGGATTTATTCCCCTTCCATTTCCTTGCTTTGGCAACCAAAGCGTAATTCTCTTCATCATCATTCTTTGATGAAGAGCCATCCCTAGTATTCCGCCTTATCTCCTCCTACACAAGATCTGACCAAAGTCGCTCCCAATCCAACAGTTTCTCCCATCCATTGATAGAGTCTTCGTAGCTATGCCAACTCTTCAGAAGCCCAAGGAGATCCAAGCTCACCAAGTCATCATCCGCAATCGTAATTCCCACACTCCCCAACTCATCCCTACATTGGAAAAACTTCGTGAGATATTTTGGAATACTATCGCCCTTCTCCATTTTGATTTTTCTGAGCTTATCTTTCAGCGCCAACTTCCTATGGTCGTTGCTTCTTTGGAAAAGATCTGTCAAAGCCTTCCACATTGCAAATTGAGTGGATTTCCCGTGAAGGCTTGACACAATATGGTCTTTCACACCTTCCAACAGAATTATTCTTGTCTTCGCTACCTTCTTTTGCCATGCATCAAGTAATGCAGCATCGTTGGAAGTAGGCTTAGGAACATCACTATCGATGAACTCCTTCAGTCCATTATATTCAAGCACCGCCTCCGTCTTGTCCTTCCAAGATATGTAGTTCGAGCTACCCTTAAGGGCATACTCCAACCGCAACCCATTGAAATCCATTTCAATGAATACTCAACTATCGCACCAAGAAATTTCTACAGCAAATTCGAATTGTCCACCGGCACAAAACTCAACACTGCTTCACTATTGCAATCTCCAGTGATTAAAACTGCTCTGATACCATGTAGAAATTTATTAATACTGATACTATTACTGGATTCTCCTGATCTAACAAATTAATATTCTGTTAAATACATAATCCTTCCACTTAATTCTTTGCAGAAATTAAGTCGCCAATTGCAAACACATGAAGAAAATCAATCACACATAAACACAATTGTTTACTAGGAAAGCTTAAAGCTAAAAACCTCAAGTATCATATATTTATGGGTATAAATTTGATCATACAGAACTTACACAGCAAGCTTAGTACATCAAGCTCTCAGTACAATCAACAATCATTACACACTGTCATGCAGAAATTTGCATATCTATGCACCAATTTCTTGCCTCGTGACACCCTGCCTCCACTGCGCAATCCTTGCTGAAGAATACCCTTGAATGAATTCGAATTGGCCTTGCCTTGACTACGAAATCATCATTGGCATCTCCAATGTGCGTCAGATGCATTGAATGTATCACTATAGTCACAACAGATAGTCCCTCTCACCCTTTCACCTATCTCTCCACTGGGTCTCCACTGGAACTGACATGCAAGTAGTTGAATGTTGTATTTGTTTAGTTGCAAGTGAGTCTCTAGTTATGAATTAATTTAATAATTAATTCAATAAACTCTCACTAGTGTATCTTCAGTTAGAACTAGATATAACTAGCACAACTGATTTTAACTCCATTAACTGAGTTAAACTGAATAACAACTCCCATAACTACTCTTCCAACTCTGTCACAACTCTGCCACTTCAGTTCTAACTGAGTCCTCCATGCATGATTCACCAACCACCCTAGGAATTGCGTAATTCCTTCAACCTACTCGATTTTCCAAATATTTCATCGAAATAAAGTGCTCCAAGAGAATAAGTTGATATTTATTGAATACTATATTATTAAAGGCTAATAATAATTGACATGCATCTATTTTTGGGACACAGATCTATAAATAGAATTCGCCCAATATTCATAAAATAGAATCTCATCTATTTTTCACGTTTTCTTTACCAACCATCTAAAAATAAAGATCCCCGCAACTTATAGAATATGCTCACCATGTCTAAAAATAGACATACACCTAAAAATAGCCTGCGGGCCCCACTTAGTGAAGGTGCTTAATTTTCACTAAGCTCATCATCTTGTTGAATCTCAACACGATGATGTGATAGAAATTCATAAAATGTAAACTAAAATGATAAGAAAACTTTTCAATTTTAGCTTTTTCGATGAAAATACTAGCTACTAAAGGGAAAGAGAAATCAATTTTGAGAGCAAACAACAAAGAGCACAAACTAATATGCAACTTTCCTAACTTGTCCTATGCAAAACAAACAATTCACTATATGCGAATGCAGGTTTTTCTTTTCAGTCCCCTTAATGTGAATGAAAAAAGGAAACTATATGAATCAAATCAATAAAAGCAAATGCTTTCTTCTTTGAGAAATGATTAATTTAACAAAAAAATCTCTTTTAGGAAAAATGAAGAATGGAACTACAATTTTTCCTACAGGAAACAAAGAATTCAACGACAATTTCCTTTATGAAAAAAAATGGATCTAATGCATAAATAAAATACTTTGAATTTGATTTGTCAATGATAAATAAAAACACTTAAATAGACATTGAACAAACTTACTTTTTAAAGGAGGAAGAATTAGGAAAATTCACTGGTCTCTATGAGGTATCGCACAATCGAAAAAGACAACAAACAAAAGGCTGAGTATGATGGAAATGAAAAATTCAAAGGGAATTTGGTTGGATAAGGGGGCAATCTAGTCTCTAAAGGGAGATAATGCATTGAAAAGCACCCCTGAGTGGGAGACAATGCTCTGCAAAGCACTGTGTCTTGACCAACAATGTGTTGGGCACAATAGAGATTCAAAATTCAAGCTACTGATCACACTTCTAATGCAATTCTTTGATTCAAAAGTCTAATAATTGACAATAGATTCTACTGGGTGGATAATGTTACACCATTTTTTGGTCATCTAACCTATTATCATTAGATGGACCCAAGTACACCATGTAAGACCAATTTTACTCTAAGTAAAATTTCTTTCACTATGTAAAATAACTTAATAAAACACATTTATTAAGTTGTTTATGGTCTAAATAGGAAACCCCAAAAGAAAATATCAAATAAATCTTTATTTGTCTTATTTTCCTCATGGAATAATCAATTAAAAAACAATTTAATTATTATTCCAAGTTATATTTAACCCAAAACAAGGAAATTAATTAGATAAATCCTTATTTATCTTATTATTTTCTAGGAATAATTATTTAAATCTTATTTAAATAATATTCCTTATTAAATATGACTAAATCAATTATAAACAATTAAATAAATTATTATTTATTTAATTATCATTCAACCACTTTCTTAAAATAATAAATAAATCATTTATTTATTTATTATTTACAAATAAAGGGATTTGACCCAAGTCAAATACCTTTTCCCTCCAACAAATATAATAAAATATTCCATAAAAGGTGGATCTAGATTTGGTTAATATTATTTTAATCATACGCCAAGATCTAGAATGACCCAATATTTTGTTATAAATAGAAGGGTTTTCTCATTCATTGGTCACCTTTCATTGCATATTAGATCACTCTGGATCTATACTCTTGGTCTGACTTTGAGCCATTATCATTTTCACATTCTCCATTATTTGCTTTGTGAGCTCCCTTTTTGTTCTATGTTTGTCTGGGTTTTCTACACCAACAGGAGAGAGAAATCTTAGATCTGAAGTGTTGAGGACTTTCAAGAACCCATCCCCAGTGGAGTCGCCAATTGTTAGTATGAATCTTTTGTCGGAAAAAGACCACTTTAGCTACGCATAAGAAATAGCCCTAACATCAATTATGGCTGCCAATATCTTCAAATCTGCAGTTAGTTGATCAAGACAAAGCTGCACAAATCCATCATTAGATGTTTTTCCCTCATAATGGAAAGATAGTCACCATTGACCAGTTGACATATCATGAGCCAAAATCTCAGACCTCCCCTGAGTCGACCATCTCTTCTGTAGCCAATAAGAAAACCATCGATTCTTTGACCAATGTCTCCCCCGGCGTCTACAAAGACTCCTCCTTGCCTGGAACTTTCCCTGGTATTCCTCCTCCTCCTGTCTCTGATCCTAGCTTAGCGAATGTTTGCATGATGCAATCATCATGGAGTGACCTTAAACGGCCCACTTCGGCTAGTCAGCAACCTCAACCTGCTCCTAGCCCGCCGCAACCTGCTCCTAGCCCTTCTCCTCAGCCAGCTAGACCTCTTCCTTCTGGCCCTTCTCCTACAGATGGTACCCATGAGCCCCTCTATCCTCCTGGGTCGGTTCCACCAGGTCTCAACCATCTTGGAGCCGTCCCTCCTGGGAATTACCCTGCTGGTCAGATACCTTTCCTTGCTTCCTCTCCCAGAGTCTATTCAGTTCCCATCATGGCCACCCTCTCCCTCCCCAATTTGACCCTGAGCATACCCGTTTGGTACCTTGACCCTCCAGCCACTACCCCGCCTAGTCAACCCAAACCTTATCTTGCTTTGACCCCGGTTCAACTGGTCCCCATGAATTCTCCCACTACAACAGTGCCTCAGTCACCTCAACAGGAACCACCTCCTGTTATGATCGCTTCGGGTAAGAATGGAAAATCTTGCAGGGGGGCATCAAAGGACAAGGCTGCCCTGAAAAACCCTGCCCCTCCTCGGCCTCCAAAGCATACCATCCAGTGTGCTTTGTGTGATGTTGTCGGTCACGCCACCCATACCTATCCTGAACTGCCTCATCTCAAGCCCATGGTTAATATCACGTTCCCTTAGTCCACAGTCTTGGAAGCCTTTGTTTATTCCACGATCGCAGCTAAGAACCCAAAGACTATTCACACTGACCACCCTTGTGTTTTGTGTGATCTCCATGGCCATTACACCCACCTTTTTTCCTGGCTCAAGGCCTTCCGCACCTCTCTAGCTGCGGTCCGCCAATTTGATGCCAAGCGCAACGAGTCCACCTCTCCCCTATTTGAGCAATTTGCTTCGGCAGAACTACTAGACATGACAGCTCCCATTGACATTCCCCCTCCTGATGTCGAGATGATGGAGCCTTCGTCCACAATATTCTACCTATCATCATCCATGAGACCCTCGGGGAACATTCCCTCTGAATCCTCCCCTGTTGTTTCGCTTGACCTTCCTTCAACGATCACCCTAGGCTCAACATCGATAGATCCTTTATCTTCTTACTCTTCTGTCACCCCTTGTGGCGATGCACATGTGAACCTCTCTTCTCATGATGATGAGTCAGGTAGCTTCGCCACGTCAGGTGGTATTTCTTCCACCAGCCACCCCATCTTCTATCACGATGACGAAATTATGGAAGAAATCCCCACCCCTGACTTTATCTATTCCCCCTTACATCGAACCCATACGTTCGCACCACATACACCTCGTGGCCATTACATTGAAACCCCATGTTTGGGTAAGGGGGCACCCATATTTGAGAGACCAGGAGAAGCAATTCTCCACAACTCTCCTAGTGTATCTAGTCATGTCGACTTTAGTACCATTATTCTTCCACATTTATATGAACCTCTAGAGTCCCATATTACTTCAGATCACTCTAAGGATGATACCCCTTATCGTTCCTTCATCTTACATCAGCAACCCAGTCTCTTAGACATTTTTTTTGACCAACCTATGGGTTTTCTAGGAGAGCATCAGTTCATTATCTCCAAATCCTCTCTTTGGGATAGTGACACCAGGTATGCCAACCCGGAAACTTATAGTCCATTTGATTCATATATGCAGTAATAAAAGAGATTGGTAATCCTCCATTTCCTTTCTCATACTGCATAACCATAACGAAAAAAAATGGCGCACCACATCATTAAAATGTGTTTAGATTCCCCTTTATACATTTTTGCATGACCACAACATGCTTGGGGGCACCTATGGCCCTCAACCATAACCCTCCTCAAAATCAAATTTCTTCACTTGCAACACTCATACTAGGGGCACCACTTGGCCTCCATACTTTTCCATGCTCGTGTTGATGTTCTTCGTGAGTTACCATCTTGTACTCATGTTTTTATGGTCCCCCATTGGACCTTTACTGTGTGGCAGCACCATCGCATCGCCCTTGTTTAGAGCATCTGAGTTGAGTCATCATCACATTCATGGAGTCTATCCCGAGTCCCTTTGTATCCCGCTATAGTTCTCCATCCTTCATTACTTGGTCCCTCTCTCATGTCGCACATTATGGCCTTCAGTCCCACTGTCCCCTATCCCTCATGATATTGTGTCAGTCACTGCCAGGTCATCCATGCCCTTTATGATTTAACAAGGGAAGCTGTCCATTCGCTACTCAATACCCCCCATTTCATCATCATCATTAGTGTCATTCTGTCAGTCGCTCTACTATTTTATCTCGTGCCTTAGTTGAGGATTCCTTATTGCCTCAGCTATGGCGGACCTCCTTTTGTTGACATCAGCTCATTCATTACAGAAGACAGTTCTAGAGAGCGGTGTACCTTGGTTCCAGCTTCCACACTTGTTCGATGCCTCGGATCAGGCAAAGGGATTTCTCATTACCATTTTACTTGATTGTTTCTTAGCTCCAGCTCCTTTTCAGCATGATCGAGATCCATATACTTGATGGTCCAGTGATGCAGGAGCAGATATTGGTGATTCCTGGGTGTGTGTGAGATGTCTCAACCCTCATGAGGGGGTGGCCCTGCAGGTAGCCCCCCACATGCCCAGATGACCTCTTCATTGCAGCCTTCAATGCAGCTCCATATATTTGATGATGTCAGCGCAGCTCTTTGATTTGCATGTATCAGTCAGATTTTGTGAGCCCTTCCCCATTTATAGGGGGCATTCGGGTTGTATTTGTATCTCATGTACTCAGATATTATTGTATAAGTCCTGGCTGTTATCCCAGGCACAACATGTATGTGGGATTCCTCATTATATCTTTTATATGGCTCCTATTTTATGCCAGCATGTACTTTATAGTTCGGTCCCTTATTTACTGGACACACTATTCTTTTGTACTTTGTCTCGGTGGGCATAGGTATGCCTCCCCCGCCGCCTCTAGCACAGGTACCCTCTCATAAAAAGAGACTTGTTGCACCTGTAAGTCTCGTCTCCTCAGGGTCTAGTTCTCCAACACATTAGGCTACCTTACATTTCTCTCTCTGACTTCCCTTTTGATGTCTGGTGATTGAGTTCTTACAACGTACTTCGGTCATACAATTTTCTCCTAACACTCGCACGTTGGGGGGCAATCTATTACACCATTTTTTGGTCATCTAACCTATTATCATTAGATGGACCCAAGTACACCATGTAAGACCAATTTTACCCTAAGTAAAATTTCTTTCACTATGTAAAATAACTTAATAAAACACATTTATTAAGTTGTTTATGGTCCAAATAGGAAACCCCAAAAGGAAATATTAAACAAATCTTTATTTGTTTGATTTTCCTCATGGAATAATCAATTAAAAAATAATTTAATTATTATTCCAAGTTATATTTAACCCAACACAAGGAAATTAATTAGATAAATCCTTATTTATCTTATTATTTTCTAGGAATAATTATTTAAATCTTATTTAAATAATATTCCTTGTTAAATATGACTAAATCATTTATAAATAATTAAATAAATTATTATTTATTTAATTATCATTCAACCTCTTCCTTAAAGCCCACGTGGTGTAGAACAGTCGGTGATGGGGTGCACGGTTAAGGCACTCCGTTCTGTAAGGTCACCGGTTCGAAACCCGTGGGTGGCATGGGAGGAGAAAAAATGGAAAAATTAGGATTAGTCTAAACGAGAAAAAAAAAAAAAAAAAAAACCACTTCCTTAAAATAATAAATAAATCATTTATTTATTTATTATTTACAAATAAAGGGATTTGACCCAAGTCAAATACCTTTTCCCTCCAACAAATATATTAAAATATGCCATAAAAGGTGGATCTAGATTTGGTTAATATTATTTTAATCATACGCCAAGATCTAGAATGACCCAATATTTTGTTA
This sequence comes from Pinus albicaulis, assembly GCA_034641835.2. NCBI lineage: Eukaryota > Viridiplantae > Streptophyta > Pinopsida > Pinales > Pinaceae > Pinus > Pinus albicaulis. The sequence continues at coordinate 121,887,586 of CM076575.1, forward strand.
TAAATAGAAGGGTTTTCTCATTCATTGGTCACCTTTCATTGCATATTAGATCACTCTGGATCTATACTCTTGGTTTGACTTTGAGCCATTATCATTTTCACATTCTCCATTATTTGCTTTGTGAGCTCCCTTTGAGTTCTATGTTTGTCTAGGTTTTCTACACCAACAAGAGAGAGAAATCTTAGATCTGAAGTGTTGAGGACTTTCAAGAACCCATCCCATTGAGGAGAATTGGAAACGCCTTTCTTGTTTTCCTCTCAGGTGCTCTTTAATATAAAAAATTCTTTCAAAAATATTGTTCTTGTCTTGTCTATTGGATGCATGGAGAAAAACTTCATTTTTACTACTTAATGTCTTTTTATGCATAGATTTAGATTTGTGCAGCTTTGTCTTGATCAACTAACTACAGATTCGAAGATATTGGTAGCCATAATTGATGTTAGGGCTATTTTTTATGTGTAGCTAAAGTGGTATTTTTCCGACAAAATATTCATACTAACAGATAAGAAGAGGAAAAAACACCAGGAATGAAGGGAAACTCCCCAATGGAGTCACCAATTTGTTATGCGGAATTATGAATTACGAATAAAACACATTCCATAAATGTGGTGCTATGCATTTATAACAACATATCAAAGACTTTGCAAGCTACTGATCACACTTCTAATGCAATTATTTGATTCAAAAGTCTAATAATTGATAATAGATGCTATTGGGTGGATAAGAAGAGGAAAAAACACCAAGAATGAAGGGAAACTCCCCAACAGAGTCACCAATTTGTTATGCGGAATTATGAATTACGAATAAAACACATTCCCTAAATGTGGTGCTATGCATTTAGAACAACAGATCAAAGACTTTGCAGAAACTTTCTCTAAGAGTAAATAGACACACCGAAAAATATAGGAACTTAATTGTGGTCCAAGCGCTTCTTATTCTCCTTCTGTTGCTCTTGTTGTAGCTTCCAATCCATTTTATATTGCTAGACTAGTTCCTGCAAGTATAAACACTAAAAAATAAAGAGATTGCAATATACAGATGGATATTTTATCTAATAAATTAAATTGATTAAACACGAAACATATATATCAGTTAAGAATCCATCATATGAAAAGTAGAAACATAAACAGATACATATATGGAAAAATGAGCAGCAATATTTATTAATGGATAGAAGGGGGAGGTTACAACCAGCAATCGATTTCATGTCACCAGCTCCAGCATCATCCCATGCTCATCACAATAAACATCTCACCATCAGCATATCACTCTTATCACACACTCAATTGAGAATCCAACAACATTTCTTTACCAAATTTTTTCCTTCCCTAGCACTAGGATCTGTGCTCAATTTATAGGGCAAATGAAGGTAGTTTATCAATCAATGAATTTCTAATAGTAGGAAAGACATGTTCCCAAGATCAGAGGTGTTATATGGACACATGGATTTGAAGTTTGACACATATGGACTCTTCTAGAAGGCACTAGCCATGTGAATATTCCAAAACAATGAGAATTTCGCTCCCATTTGACCAATGCACTCTTGAATGTCGGGAAGTGCTTTGCAGAGCACCCTTGAATGGAGGGAGTTGCATATGCAAATCATTTAGTCCCTTGAGAGTCTGCGTTGGTGAGATCATAGGTGATATAACATATACTTCAAATCTTGGAAACCTTGCAGCAAAGTCATGAATGGTTTGTTTTTGTCTTAGGGCATGTAGCAAATGAAATGATAGGGGATGATAGACCCTATTTCATTGGTCTTGGGGATGATGTCTAGTTTGACGAGGTCATTTGGAATGATGCCCAAATTGACCTATAACAATAAATTTTTATTACCTTGTAAAAAAAGGGTATATGTTACACTCGCATAAATCAAGATCTACAATATAAAAAGGATTATGTTTGATTATGTTAAGACCCTTAAACCCTACATTAATGCATGAATTCATAATTTCAAGGCCATAATTATGTTCATAATTTATAAAATTATAAAATTAGCACTAAATTTTTGAAAAAATAGTTGTGCATAATGTGAATATGTTATCTACAATTGTAAAAATTTATTTTTAGTATGTTCCATCATTTAGGTACTCAAGTCCTATAGTAATGGGAACATAGAAATTATATTTTGTAGGAGAATAACATATCAATGTCAGATAAGCTAGAAATTCATAGGGTCATTGTTAGTATGAATCCTTTGTCGAAGCGTACGAAAAAGGACCACTTTAGCTATGCATAACTAATAGCCCTAACAACAGAAGTGGCTGCCAATATCTTCAGATCTGCAGTTAGTTAGACAAGAAACGAGCTGCAAAACACCAGATCTATGCATGGAAAGACATTAAGCAGTAAAAACAAGGGTTTGATCCATATACCAATAGACAAGACAAGAACAATTTTTGAAATAATTTTTATATTAATTGGGCACCTGGGAGGAAAACAAGAAGGCGTATCCATTTCTCCTCAGTGGGATGGGTTCTTGGAAGTCCTCAGCACTTCAGATCTAAGATTTCTCTCTCTTGTTGGTGTAGAAAACCCACACAAAGAATGGAACTCAATGGGAGCTCACACAACAAATGGTAGAAAAATGGGACCAAGTGTATAGATCCAGAGTGATCTAATAGGCAACAAAAGGTGAAGAATGGTAGGAAAAACCCTCCTATTTATAACAAAATATTGGGTCATTCTAGATCTTGGTGCATGGGTTAACCAGATCTACATCCACTTTTTATGGAATATTTTATTATATTTGTTGGAGGGAAAAGGTATTTGACTTGGGTCAAATCCCTTAATTTGTCAAAAATAAATAAATAAATGATTTATTTATCTCTTTAAGGAAGCGGTTAGAAGATAATCAAATAAATAATGATTTATTTAATTATTTAAGGAAGTGGTTGAAAGATAATTAAATAAATAATGATTTATTTAATTATTTGTGGGTGATTTGGTTATATTTAACAAGGAATATTATCTAAATAAGATTTAAATAATTATTCCTAGAAAATAATAAGATAAATAAAGGTTTATCTAATTAATTTCTTTGTTTTGGGTTAAACATGACTAGGAATAATAATTAAATTATGGTTTAATAAATTATTCCATGAGGAAAATCAAACAAATATAGGTTTGTTTAATATTTCCTTTTGGGATTTCCTGTTTAGATCATAAACAACCTAATAAATGTGGTTTACTAAGTTATTTTACATAGTGAAAACAATTTTACTTAGGGTAAAATTGGTCTTACATGGTGTACTTGGGTCCATCTAATGATAATAGGTTAGATGACCAAAAAATGGTGTAACAGATTTCCCCCCAGCGTGCGAGTGTCAAGAGCAAATCGTATGACCGAAGTATGTTGTAAGAACACAATCACTAGACAACAAAAGGGGTGTCAGAGAGAGAAATGTGAGGTAGATAGTGTGCTGAAGGACTAGACCCCGAGGAGACGAGACTCGCAGGTGCAACAAGTCTCTTTTTATGAGAGGGTACCTGTGCTGAAGGCGGCGGGGGAGGCATACCTATGCCCGCCGAGACAAAGTACAAAAGAATAGTGTGTCCAGTGAACAAGGGACCGAACCATAAAGTACAGCTGGCATAATCATGAGCCAGATAAAAACACAATGAGGAATCCCATATACATGATGTGCCTGGGATAACAGCCAGGACTTGTACAATAATATCTGAGTACATGAGATACAAATACAACCCAAATGCCCCCTGTAAATGGGGAAGGGCTCACAAAATCTGACTGATACATGCAAATCAAAGAGGCGCTGCAAGTGGCTAAGGCCAACATCATCAAATATCTGGAGCTACATCGAAGGCTGCACGGAGGAGGGCATCCGGGCATGTGGGGGGCTACCTGCAGAGCCACCCCCTCATGAGGGTTGAGACATCTCACACACACCCGGGAATCATCAAGAGCCGCTGCTGTATCACTGAACCATCAAGTATACGGATCTTGATCATGCTGAAAGGAGCTGGAGTGGAGAAACAATCAAGTCAAAGGGAAATGAGAGATCCCTTTGCCTGATCCGAGGCACCGAACAAGAGTGGAAGCTGGAACCAAGGTACACCGCCCTCTAGACCTGGCTTCTGGAAGGAATGAGCTGATGTCGACAGAAGGAGGTCCGCCATAGGTGAGGCAATGAGACATCCTCAACTAAGGCACGAGAGAAAATAGTGGAGTGACGGACAGACTGACACTAATGATGATAGGGAAATGGAAAGGACTGAGTAGCGAATGGACGACTTCCCTTGTTAGAGCATAAAGGGCATGAATGACCTGGCAACGACTGACACAATATCATAAGGGATAGGGGACAATGGGACTGAAGGTCATAAAGTGCGACACAAGAGAGGGACCAAGCAATGAAGGATGGAGGGCTATAGCGGGGTACAAAGGGACTCGGGATAGACTCCATGAATGCGATGATGACTCAACTTGGATGCTCTAAACAAGGGCGACTCGATGGTGCTGCCACACAGTAAAGGCCCAGTGGGGGACCATAAAAACATGAGTACAAGATGGGAACTCATGACGAAAATCGACATGAAGAAAGACAAGTAAGGAGGCGAAGTGGTGCCCCGAGTACAAGTGTCGTAAGTGAGGAAATTCGATTTTAATGAGAGGGGAAGTGACCCTTCTTGGACAAAATGTGTCCTAGTGAAGTATCAAATCATAAAAAGCTAACAGATACCCATTTGAGGGCTCGATGAGAGCTTTCCAACGGTGCAGACGGTTTATCAAACGGGGCTACGGTGTGGTCACAACAGTCGAAAGAAGAAACAAGGGTTCTCTTTTAATAAGGCAGTTTTCCCTCCAAATTCACTCATTTGCTATTGTTGCTGTGGTGAATGTAGAGAGGAGAGAAGGCCCTAAATCTTGCAGTGAGCGTAGCGGACAAACCGACCGTTGGAATTGAGATCCGTCAGTTGCAGGTAAGAGGCCTATCCTTACTCTTTCATTTTGATGGATTGAAAGTTCAGTTTAGGGCCCAAAATCCTAGAAATAGACCCTCCTTCATCTCTACAGCTGGGTCGCACTTTTTGGGCCAAAAAGTGCGACCTGGGACGCAGGTTTCAGGGAAAAAACTGTGACCTGGTCCTGAACTGGGCAGAAAACTGCGACCTGGGAGATGAGGGGGTTTTGGTGCTGTTTTATGGCTAGGAGTTGGGTTTTTGTGTTTGGTTATGTTATTCCCGATTTGTATGCTGACAAAGATGATGTTTTTGTGCAGGTATGGCAGATTTACGAGTTAACTGGAGAGAGAGAGACCTGGGTACATTACGGGCAGAGATCCAGGCGGATCAGGGTGTCCGTCGTGTGTTGGCCAGGTTTGGGGTTCTAAAGTTTTTGGAGAACCCGTTGATGAGAGCAGGAGAGCCCTTGTTGGCCCGAATTATCAGTTATTGTGATCTAGAGCATGAGGTCTTTGTAGTGCAGGGGCACAGGATCGAACTGACAGTCCAGGATGTATATTTCCTGACGGGTCTCCCGCCACTGGGGATGGTGGGAAACACGCAGCCAGTATTACCGCGGGGGCGGCATATCATGGAGTTTGTGGAATGACATTGTCGACCAGGTCTCCAAGTCAAGGGGACTCGGATACCGATCAGGGATCTAGAGAGGCTAGAAACCCGTGTAGTGGCCGCAGCTGTGCTGCGTATCCTGGGCAACTAGGCATTCCATCACATCACCGGGGGGCAGATGATGTTGGTAGAGAGTGTGTTGAGTGGGACCTACTATGGGTGGGCCCAAATGATGTTGGTATCGTTAAAATGACATTTGTCGCTCTGTAAGCGGCAAGTGAACCACGATTGCTCGTATGGGACTTTATTGTGCGCCTTCTTCTTTGAGAATATCCCGACCTTGCGGCCTCGTGTACAGCTTCCAGATGGGGGCCCGAGAGAGCCCAGGATGCGCCGGTGGGGGCGGATACTGTGCAGGGGAGGAGGAGGGGTGGTCGGGCGAGTGTTTCGACCTGAGTTCTTTGCCCATTGGGATCAGATGCCATTATACATAGACGACTATCCCTATAGTGGGATGAGTTATTGTGGAGATCCGGACCTGCCACTTCCGCCTGGTCGAGTCTGGGGGCCCGATGGTAAGTGACAGATTGCTATTCTTGTATGGGCATGTTACAGTTTTTTGAATAGTAGCTAGGGTACTGATTCATGTACTGTTGGTATGCAGATATAGTGCTGGTAAAACCAGCCGGATATATGGGACGACCGGTAGCAGCTGGAGCTGCAGGTCCGAGTGGGTCGAGAGTAGCGCAAAATGAGGATGCAGCCGCCCTTCTAGAGGACATCTGCCGTATATGAAAAAGGTTGCTGACCGGAGTATCAGAGTGCGGGTGGCAGGACTTAGACGACCAGTACATAGAGCCATGTATTGGTCTACCCTCGGAATGGCGAGGGGTCATGCAGCGCATGGCGATGGCTGGTCAGGGGATACATGATCTACAGGCTGCAGGGGCAGAGCCATTGGCTTGGGATCCGCCAGATAGTTATTAGATGTGGGGCATGTGGTGCCCCCTAATGTGTATGTAGGGGCAGTTGGTGCCCCCAGTTTTGAGTTTTTTGTATCATGCTATGGGCATGTCATATGTATCAGAGTAAATGGACTCTAAACACATGTTTTTGTGACACATACTATGGATATGCATCGTTTGTAATGATTATGAATGTTATTGTCTTGAATGAAATGCGTGTGATAAATGCCAATCTAGAACATGGTTTGCAATACTATCTACATAGTGATTCTGTTCTCGAGGTACATGGTTGAAAGTTATGGTTTCAAATGCACGTATCAAGAGTTTCACTCATAAATAGCATCTAAACAGCACAGGGTTATGCACACGATAAACACCATTTAGTTGCATTACAAGAAGTAGGGAATCCAAACGAACGTGCAGATGGAGGATGCGATGAAAGAGGGCATCGGTTAAGAGACCACGCACTGCATCATATTCGGCCTGATTGTTGGTGGCAGAACCAATGCAGACCCCGTTAGAGAGAACAAGGGCATGCAAGGGGGTGAAGATGGCCCAACCTGCCGAGGCTAGATTCCGGGAGTAACGGCTTGCACCATCGTCGTAACCGATAAAGGGTGTGGACGGGAGGTCCTGCGGAATGGTGTTACAAGACAAAAAATGAGGGGAGGAGAGGCAATGACGGCAGCGTGAGTGCACAGAAGACATCGGGCGGCAGCTGCGGGAGGGAGTGCAAGGAGCAGGATGACTATGATTCGTATACAAACTAGAGGGTGGTATATGAGGGCTATCGGAAGTATGGTGAGGACTCGGGCTGCGGAGGTCAACAGAGACACGGGTGGAGTGATCTCGTGTATGGGTAGAAAAGGGGTGGTCAGGTGACACAATAGGGGAGGATGCAGGGGGGCTAGGATCCAAGTGTCTCGCAGAGGAGGATAGGTAAAGAATGGTTACAGTAGACTCCGTCATCTGAACATCAGGGGGGGGAATGTCGATGGGAGCGGGGGGATCCTCAGGCTGACCTGAAGCATACTGCGCGAGGATGGGAGAGGCGGATTGATTTTGTTCAACCTCATACTCTCGGACCACCTCTAAAGAGGCGCGGTAATGCGTCAGGTGAGGAAAATGGTGGGAATAATGGCCATGAACGCCGCACAAAGCACAGGGTTTGTTGGTGCGGAGAGTCTTTGGGTTCTTGGTTACAGACGAAGAAGGAATGGAGGCTTCAGGGACCGTAGACTCGGGGAACGCGACTTTAACCATGGGCTAAATACGGGGCAACTCGGGAAAAGCATGGGTGGCATGACCGGTGACATCACATAAGGCACAAGGCTTTGCGGGCGGAGGAGGGCCGGGTCAGTCGTGGTGGTATTGTCTTTGGGTGCCCCCTTGCGGGCTTTTCCTTTCTTCCCGGGAGCCGTCATGACAGGAGAAGGGTCCTGTGGAGGTGCTGGGGGCACAGTGGCAACGGAGGAAGCAAGGGGGACCGGTTGAACCGGTGTCAAAGCCATGTAGGGTTTGGGGTGACCAAGGGGGGTGGCGGCTGGGGGATCAAGGTACCATACCGGTATGCCCAAGGTCAGGTTAGGGAGAGAGAGGGTGGCCATGACGGGGACATAATATACTCTGGGAGGGGGAGCCAGGAAAGGTATCTGCCCAGCAGGGAAATGACCAGGAGGGACGACTCCAAGATGGTTAAGGCCTGGGGGAACCGATCCAGGAGGATAAAGGGGTTCAGGGATACCATCTGTAGGGAGAGGGCCAGAAGGAGGAGGTCTGGCTGGCTGAGATGAATGGCTAGGAGCGGGTTGCGGAGGGCGAGGGGGAGGTTGCTGACTAGCCGAGGCAGGCCGCTTACCGGCAGCCTGAGACGATTGCATCATGCAAACATTCGATGAGCTGGGATCAGTGATGGGAGGAGGAGGGAGATTAGGAAAAGTTCCAAGCAGGGAGGAATCTTTGTAAACGCCGGGGGAGACACTGGTCAAGGAATTGACGGTTTTCTTGTTGGCTACAGAAGAGATGGTCGTCTCAGGGGAGGTCTGAGATTTTGGCTCATGATATGTCAACTAGTCAATGGTGACTATCTTTCCATTATGGGGGAAAGACATCTTGCGAAAAACCGTGGATGGGACAGCAGACATAGCATAGGTGTAGCTTCGCCCCAATAGAATGTTGTAGTCTAGCGAGGCGTCTATGACTTCGACGTCAACGCAAACAGTCTTACCGGCGAGGGTGATAGGACAATTACGGAAAAGGCCAATGGGCTGGGAGGCGTGGCCGTCCCACGCTCGAAGGGTGATTGTGGAAGGGGCCAGCTCAGGGGATCCGAGTTGCTTCCAAACCGAAGCAGACATCACACAGGTGGATGCCCCCTCATCAATTATACACCGTGAAACGTTGGTGTTCCGGATTTTGACTGGGATTTGGAAGGTGACAGAAGCAGGAAGAGGGGGATGGTCTGATTGAGTGGCATCGAAAACAATCATTTGGTCATCAGCAGGATCTACAGTGCCCACGGCAGATAGTAGAGCCTTCTTTTGGGAAGGGCACGACTGGAGGAGTTCCAGTGTGGAAATGGCAGCAGGAGATTGCGCCAAATCGTCTACTATACTATACGAATGAGTAGCTCGACTGGAAGCAGCGTTTCGACGTAGGGGTCCCTTAGGAATCTTGGTATGAACCTCAACTTTGGGTTGAGGGATATGTAAGGGGCCACTGGATGTCGAAAGAGGCTCTGTAGAACCTGAAGAAGGGGGCTCGGGGGCAGACTGAGCAGGAGGCTTGGGGTACTGGCGAGACTGAGTTTGAAGGTGAAGGTTGACGGTCGGGGAAGGATCGGAGTGCATCATAAGTATCTGGTAATCAGAGGAACCAGAAATGGAAGGGGGAGTGGCGACCTGGCTGTCAGGCGGTTGGGTAGCCACGAATCCTTGCTGAGGGAAAGGATCAGTAAACACAGCTGGTTGGGTAGTGGCCACATTAGGAGGAGCATGAGGGGAGGTGTGTTGTCCACGCAATGTGGCTTGAGACTCCCACATCTGCCGCATCTGGGGTAAGAGGGGACAATTGTGGTTGTAATGACCATAAACACCGCAACACGAACAAGGCTTATTTGTGCGAAGCGGCCTGTCCGGCTTGGGCTGAGTGCCCTGTTTCTGGTTGGCAGTGTTAGGGTCCACACTAGGATTGGGTCCATGGGTACCAGGGTCAGATTGGTTTTGATTGCCTCTCCGCCTTCTTTGAGAAGAAGGGGGATTAGTCGTGCCCTGCTGTGCAAATACTTGCCCTGGAGGGGGCTGTAAGTGCTGTTGCGGGTTTTGAGGAGGCAAGGGAGATGGAAGCGCATATGCTGGAGGAGCTGGCACACCAGGCTGTGGATAAGGGTAATGGTGGGGTTGGGAAACATTGAGGTAAGCAGGAGGTTGGGAAAAAGGAGGAGGCATGCCGTATCCTGGATACATGCTACCGAGAGGGGGAAGAGTGCTAGAGGTGTTGGCCCCTCCCTGAGGGAGACCATAGCCCATAGGAGGTTGAGCGTACCAATGGGAAAGGGCTCCAATGATACCATCGGCGGAATGAGATGTCCCCGGGGCGTTAGCGCCGTCGGGCCTGGGGAGGTCAGGAAGAACGGTATAAACATAACCAGATTGAGCGTAGATCACGTCATATTTCAAGGCTATTTGGAGGGCGGCTTCTTCAGTTTGAGGAAAGTGAGAGGCGACATCTTTACCGATAGGAGCTAAGAGGGTGCGAAGGAACCAGTCCATGTAAACCCGATCTTCGAAGGGGGGGGCTCGACATAAGCTCCGTCTTCTTCGCCATTCCTGAACATGGGCGGAAAGGCGGGTCGAAGAGGTTTGCTTGAATGAAGTCAAGAGCTCCGTGCCAGTATCGTATCGGAGAGGGAGCTGGAAATAAGATAAAAAGGCTTGGGCAAGGGTCGCAAAGGTGGTATGGGAAGAGGTGGCTTGTTCGACATACCATTTAGAAGCTTCGCCAGTAAGCGTGCGTTGGAACAAACGAAGACGGATGGAGTCATCGATAATGGAATTGGAGGAACACCACATGTGGAAAGATCGGACATGATTGGTTGGATCTTCTCCAGCAAGGCCTTCGAACTTAGGGATGTCGGAGGGGAGCTTGGTTGGCATAGCGGGCCAACCAACATCATGGCGGATAGGGTCATTGATCAACTGATTGAAATCGGGGAGGCTGAGGCCTGCAATGTACGGCATCAAGGGTATGGCCGAGGTAGTTCCTGTGGCGGTTCCGCTAGTAGTGGTTCTGGCATTAGGGCCTGGAGCACCGCTAACGTTAGGCCCTGGACCAGACATAGTGAAGGTGACAGGGGGAGAACCAGGAGGAGAAGGAGAACCCAATGAATCAGGAGAGGAGTCGGAGTGCGGACTCGGAGGAGGACTGGCTTGACGACGGCGGGACGGAGCAGGTCGATCGACCGGAAACTGAGGATGAAGGCCAAGAAGTCTCCGAGAAAGGCGCCTTGGGGGCGCAATGATGACGGGAAGAAGGAAACCGACAAGGGTAGAAAGGGACAGGATCAAGTGAGGTCAAGGGTAGAAAAGGTGCAGTGACAATTGATTTTAGAGTCTTTGCCAGGTGGTTTTAAGCAGGCGCTTCTTCACTTAGGGTCAGTGTGTGGCGTGCGTTAATTTTAATTTTTAAACCCTTTCCGTTTTGAGAGCAAGAAAAAAGTGTGCTGCGTAACTGAAAATAAATCTGCAGAGAACAGTTTATAATGCTGAAATAACAGAAAATTAACAGCTACTTGTGCATCTATCTAACCCAAGAAGGCGGGTCTCTCAAAACTAATCTAAAAAAAGGGAAAAATCTAGGCAAAACACACGGAAAAGAGGCCAATAGATCTAAGGTCAAAAGGGACAGGGATCTAAAGGATAAAGCTGCTGAGAAGAGGTGCAGATCACAGCCAAGAGACAGAGGCAAGGTGGCTGGAAAAAGGGAGGAAATCAGCAAAAAGCGGAAAGGACAGGGAGGAGGTCCTAAAGGGAGGTCCAAACAAAATGACAAGAGGTGATTTGAAAGGAAGAAAGGCTGATTTAAAGGGATATGAAGAGGAGGTTTCAGATCTGAAAAAGGGAAGGCTGAAACTCTGAAAAACAGACGGCTGAAACAGCTAAAAGTCTTCCACAAAAAGTGGAGGGTACTAAAGCCCTAGGGGGCTAGGTTCCCACTTAGATGAGTAAAAACAGATCAGAACTAGGTCAAGGTGGGCTGAGACAGAGGCTGGAAAACCCTAACAAAAGCTTCAGCAAAACCTAGAAAAATTGCAGAAAAATCACTAAAAAATTGGCAGGTCGCAGGTTCTGACCTGTTTTCAGTGCAGGTCGCAGAAAAGTGCGACCTGGAGGTCCAGGTTGGAGGTTATGGGCCAAAAAGTGCGACCCCCTGTAGAAATTTGCAGAATAATGATTAATTATCCACCGAGACTATCCTGGTCACATACTATTTGAACTTCATACACAACACATAATCTCTTCCACTCTCAGATCAACTCAGATCATCACACATGCGGAAATAAAATCAAGCGATAACACATCAAATCATCATACACATTAACACAGTATGTATGGGGAAAGTTTATAGCTGAAAACCCCGCAGCTATTGTGTATATTATAATGGAGAAATCAAGTAACTAAATCAGTACAATACTCCTCACAAGTACTCAGTACTTTCTCATACAGTTACCCACAATCTAGCTCAGTTTTGAACAGGTTACTGGTTCAAAACTCCCCGCCAATTGCCTTGCCTCTATTGCTTGTTTCAATGCTATGGGATGGCCTCTTTATATAGATAAACCACCAGCCTGAACTGCGCAATCGTCATGGGCTTACTCCACCTATCTGTGTGTTGCAAATAGCAACAGTATAGTCACAACTGATAGCTAACTCTACCCTTTCATCTACCTCTTTCACTGGTCTCCACTGAACTGATCATACACTGTAGGGAACTGATGTGTTATTGAGTTGAATAATAAGTTACTAATTAATGAATTAAATAATATTTAATTCACTCCACTCATAACTAATGGATTAGCTAGTTAAACTAATCTCAACTAGTTCAACTAAAATAAACAGAACACAACTCCACTAGCTGTCTCATTAACTCCTCCAAAATTCTGCCACTGAAGTCCAATTGAGGTCAACCATGCATGATGCCATCAAACCCTTGGGAACCACGTGATTCCTCTGTCAGATGCATGAGCCACTTCTGTAGCTCGAACTGAAGTGCTCCAAGAGAGTAAACTGCTGTTTATAGTCTAAATATTATTAAGGGTAAATAATATTTGACTTCCCTGTTTTAAGGAGAGGCAGTCTAAAAAATAGACTTCGACCTTTTTGACCTCAAAAATAGAGTCTCATATATTTTTACCAACATGACACATACTTCAAGAATCTCAAACTGGAATCCCCGAACCATGCTCCATATGTCTAAAAATAGACATAGTCTAAAAATAGATTTTGCGCCAGACTTTGCCTGCGGGCCCACTTAGTGAAGGCGACTTCATTTCACTAAGCTCCATCATCTTGCTGCATTTTCAACACTCCCTCTCAGCAAGATATGGATTATCTGCAACCCCTATCCTGCCTCTGTGGAATTCGAACTTGCTCCCGGTGAGCGCCTTCGTCAGGATGTCGGCATCCTGATCCTCCGTGGGAACATATGAAAGCATCATGATCCTCCGCTGAACACAATCTCTGATGTGATGGTACCTGATGTCGATATGTTTGGACCTATCATGAAAAACTGGATTAGCCGAGAGCTTGATGCAGCTCTGGTTATCACAGTAGATCATCGTAGGCTCCAAATGCAACCTGAACAAACCTGCGAGGATCTTCCTCATCCAAATAGCCTCACATGCAGCCAAGCTTGCTGCCATGTACTCGGCCTCTGCTGAACTGAGTGCCACGGATCTCTGCTTCCTGCTGTACCAGGAAACTGCTGTCGATCCAATGCTGAAAACTCCTCCAGATGTGCTCTTTCGGTCCGTTGGGCTCCCTGCCCAATCTGCATCAGTGAAGCCAGAAAGCTTCGCTCCATCCTCCTGTCTGTACCATAGACCATATCCCGATGTGCCTCTAATATAGCGCAATACATGCTTGCCTGCCTTCCAAAAGAGCTTGGTAGGTTTAACCATAGCTTGTGAAAGCTGGTTAACAGCATAGCATATATCAGGTCGTGTATTGACCATATACATAAGCGACCCCACCAACTGTCGATAGACAGTGGCATCCACTACCTCCGCTGAAGTAGCATCCTCCTTCCTCCAACCACCAGGAAGAGGAGTGTCAACAGGCTTGCAGCCTTGCATGTTGAACCTTTCCAGAATCTCCCGGGCATACTTGCCCTGAGAAACAAACAGTCCTCCGCTGCGCTGCCAAATCTCCAATCCCAGGAAATAATGAAGGATGCCCAAGTCCTTCATCTCAAACTCTCGTGCAAGATCCTCCTCGCATGAAAGTATCAACTGCTCATCGCCAGTCAAAATCAGATCATCTACATACAGTACGATGATCAACAGCTTCCCCTCCACCACAATCTGGTACAGGTTAGGATCCGCCTCACTCTTGGAGAATCCAAGCCCGGTGAAGTAGCTGTCCATCCGAGTGTACCAAGCACGAGGTGCTTGCTTCAGCCCATACAGTGCTCTCTTGAGTCGGCACACATGCGACTCACTGCTGAAGATCTCAAAACCTTCAGGCTGCTCTATGTACACTTCTTCCTCAATAACTCCATTGAGGAACGCAGTCTTCACATCCATCCGATGAATGTGCCACCCCATCTGCGCTGAGAGAGCAAGGATCGTCCGTATGGAAGAGTACCTTGCGACAGGTGCAAAAGTCTCCTCATAGTCAATCCCCTCGATCTGTGAGAAGCCACGGGCGACAAATCTCGCCTTGTACTTCTCCACACTCCCGTTAGCCGCCTGCTTCACCTTGTAGATCCATCGCGAACCTACAACTGATTTCCCAACCGGTCTTGGGACAATCTCCCATGCACTGTTCCTGATGATCAAATCATATTCTTCGATCATGGCATCAACCCATGCGGGTTCCTCCACAGCTTCCTCAAAAGAGGATGGCTCTGTCACAACACATTGACTCATAAGAGCCATGTATCCAGTGTACCGATCCGGTGACTGTCTCTGTCTGCGCTGTGCCGTAGGTGGTCCTACAACCTTCTCTGCATCCCGAGCCAGTCGCTCAGCTTCTGTAGTGCGCATGCGCCCTCTGATGGTTGGCGCTGCCTGGGTGGTTTCTTCCACCTCCTGAACCTCCTCTTGTGGCTGATCCACATCCGGAAGCTCCTCCTTAGGAACTAACAACTCCTCATCTGCATGCAAGTGTATCTCCCTCTCAAGCGAACACTGCATGGCTTTCTCCTCCTGAAATTTTATATCCCGTCGCACAACAGTCTTTCGACTGTCTGACAAATACACCCGATAGTCGTGAGGTGTATCAGTGTACCCCACAAATATTCCAACCTCAGCAGTTGGATCCAGCTTCCTTCTCGCATCCTTCGTCACATGCATGTAGACAGGAGAACCAAAATCCGCAAATGGGAAATATCAGGCCTCTTGCCAGAATAAGCCTCCTCTGGTGTACTCATGCCAAGAACCTTGTGAGGACAACGGTTCTGCACATACACTGCTGTATTGCATGCCTCAGCCCACAAGTGAAGGGGTAGGCCCTGATCATGCAACATCGCCCGTGCAGCACCCACGATCGTTCTGTTCTTCCGCTCAGCCACCCCGTTCGGCTGTGGGTTATGGGGTGCGATGAGCTCTCTCCGAATCCCTTCTGCGCTGCAGAACTCCTTGAATTCAGCCGAGATGAATTCACCACCGTTATCACTCCTTAGAGCAATCACCTTCTTCCCCGACTCCTTCTCGACCAGTGCTTTAAACTCACAGAACTTCGTGAATGTATCGCTTTTCTTCTGCATGAAGAAGATCCAGCACTTTCGAGAGAAATCATCAACAAAGATCACATAATACCTGTGCTTTGCTGTCGAAGCAACTGAGAAAGGACCACACACGTCTGTGTGAACTCTCTCAAGGATCGTCGTGGCGCGACTATCCTTCTCGTGAAAGGTGGCTTTCACACACTTCCCTAAAGTACACCCCTTGCACTGATCTGACTGCGCAAGAGTGCCCTTAGGAAGCCCAGTAGAAATCTGCTGCAGGATCTTCAAAGCTCCATGGTGAAGGTGGCCCAATCTCCTGTGCCACAGTTCGCCCTCATCATCCCCGCTCACCACTTCTCCCGCCTTGCATGCCATTGCTGCGCAGCCATCTACTTGCAACTGATAAAGGTTCTTGGTTCGAACCCCTATCTTCCGGGTCTCTCCAGTAGTCTTACTGCGCAGGAAGGCTTTTCCTTCGCCGAAGACCACATCATACCCCTTATCCTCCAACATCGCCACAGAGATCAAGTTCTTCTTCAATCCAGGTACATGCATGACATCCTTCAATACAAAGGGTTTACCAGACTCCCTCTGAAAGGATATGGTATCGATACCAGTCGCACTGTATCTACCATCATCACCCATCTCGATGTGCACACCCAAATCTTTGTCCTCCAGATCTGAGAACAACTCCTGATCTCCCGTCATATGAAATGACGCACCGCTGTCCACGAACCATACCGATCCCAGCACACTTGAAACCAAGCATGCAATCAGTGAAACTTTGATAGCCACCCCCACACTTCCCAGCTCATCTCTGCACTGAGTGAACTTCATGAGGTATTTGGCGATACTATCGCCCTTCTCCATTTTGATGTTCCTGAGCTTATCTTTGAGCGCCAGCTTCCTTTGGTCACTCTTACTCTGGAATAGATCCGTCAAAGCTTTCCACATTAAATATGGAGTAGCCTTTCCATGCAGGCTGGATACAATATGATCCTTGACGCCCTCCAACAGGATCCTTCGACACTTCGCCATCTTCTTTGCCATGCATCGACTTCAGCTGCATCAGTGGGCTTTTGGACATCCGTATCTACGAACTCCTTCAGACCATTATCTTCTAATACTGCTTCCATGCGATCCTTCCATGCAACATAATTCGAACTGCCTTCAAGAGCATATTCGAGTCACAAACCGTTGAAAGACATTTTCAACACCGGCACCAAGAAAACAAAACTGCTGCAAAATTTTGAATTCCACCTCAAAGCTCAACCGCTCTAGATCGTGAGAACAAATTATTTCTTGCACAGAGATCAACTGCAAGGGGCGTTTACCAGACCTTTCACTTTTCGAAGAAATATGAATCCGGAGGCTACTTGGCCCGCATGCAGACTCTGTCTACCGAAATAAGTTTGTAATCACTGTGATGATCAATCTGAACTTCAATAGCTCTGATACCATGTAGAAATTTTCTGAATAATGATTAATTATCCACCGAGACTATCCTGGTCACATACTATTTGAACTTCATACACAACACATAATCTCTTCCACTCTCAGATCAACTCAAATCATCACACATGCGGAAATAAAATCAAGCGATAACACATCAAATCATCATACACATTAACACAGTATGTATGGGGAAAGCTTATAGCTGAAAACCCCGCAGCTATTGTGTATATTATAATGGAGAAATCAAGTAACAAACTCAGTACAATACTCCTCACAAGTACTCAGTACTTTTTCATAAAGTTACTCACAATCTAGCTCAGTTTTGAACAGGTTACTGGTTCAAAACTCACCGCCAATTGCCTTGCCTCTATTGCTTGTTTCAATGCTATGGGATGGCCTCTTTATATAGATAAACCACCAGCCTGAACTGCGCAATCCTCATGGGCTTACTCCACCTATCCGTGTGTTGCAAATAGCAACAGTATAGTCACAACTGATAGATAACTCCACCCTTTCATCTACCTCTTTCACTGGTCTCCACTGAACTGATCATGCACTGTAGTGAACTGATGTGTTCTTGAGTTGAATAATGAGTTACTAATTAATGAATCAAATAATATTTAATTCACTCCACTCATAACTAATTGATTAGCTAGTTAAACTAATCTCAATCAGTTCAACTAAAATAAACAGAACACAACTCCACTAGCTGCCTCATTAACTCCTCCAAACTTCTGCCACTGAAGTCCAACTGAAGTCAACCATGCATGATGCCATCAAACCCTTGGGAACCACGTGATTCCTCTGTCAGATGCATGAGCCACTTCCAAGGCTCGAACTAAAGTGCTCCAAGAGAGTAAATTGTTGTTTATAGTCTAAATATTATTAAGGGTAAATAATATTTGACTTCCCTGTTTTAAGGAGAGGCAGTCTAAAAATAGACTTCGACCTCTTTGACCTCAAAAATAGAGTCTCATCTATTTTTACCAACATGACACATACTACAAGAATCTCAAACTGGAATCCCCGAACCATGCTCCATATGTCTAAAAATAGACATAGTCTAAAAATAGATTTTGCGCCAGAATTTGCCTGCGGGCCCACTTAGTGAAGGCGACTTCATTTCACTAAGCTCCATCATCTTGCTACATTTTCAACACCCCCCGTGCCGGTTGTCTCGGCGGTAGATTTTCAGAAAATTTGCCGTCTCAGTGGCGGCTGGTGTCGCTTACCTGCGCAATACGGCCAGAAACACACGGAAGTTAGAAATTTTAATGTTTTGGGGTTTTATGTGAGAAAAACAACATAAAAATAGGAAAAATAAATAGCTGAAAAGAAACCCTAGGGTCTGAAGTAGCTGGATATGCAGGAATATGAAAAACGACAGCGGTCGTAATTTAAAACCCGTGTGGAGTCGCCATTTGTTAGTATGAATCCTTTGTCGAAGCGTACGAAAAAGGACCACTTTAGCTACGCATAACTAATAGCCCTAACAACAGAAGTGGCTACCAATATCTTTAGATCTATAGTTAGTTAGACAAGAAAAGAGCTGCAAAACACCAGATCTATGCATGGAAAGACATTAAGCAGTAAAAACAAGGGTTTGCTCCATATACCAATAGACAAGACAAGAACAATTTTTGAAAGAATTTTTATATTAATTGGGCACCTGGGAGGAAAACAAGAAGGCGTATCCAATTCTCCTCGGTGGGATGGGTTCTTGGAAGTCCTTAGCACTTCAGATCTAAGATTTCTCTCTCTTGTTGGTGTAGAAAACCCACACAAAGAATAGAACTCAAAGGGAGCTCACACAGCAAATGGTAGAAAAGAGTGACCAAGTGTATAGATCCAGAGTGATCTAATAGGCAACAAAAGGTGAATAATGGTAGGAAAAACCCTCCTATTTATAACAACATATTGGGTCATTCTAGATCTTGGTGCATGGGTTAACCAGATCTAGATCCACTTTTTATGGAATATTTTATTATATTTGTTGGAGGGAAAAGGTATTTGACTTGGGTCAAATCCCTTAATTTGTCAAAAATAAATAAATAAATGATTTATTTATCCTTTTAAGAAAGCGGTTAGAAGATAATCAAATAAATAATGATTTATTTAATTATTTAAGGAAGTGGTTGAAAGATACTTAAATAAATAATGATTTATTTAATTATTTGTGGGTGATTTGGTCATATTTAACAAGGAATATTATCTAAATAAGATTTAAATAATTATTCCTAGAAAATAATAAGATAGATGAAGGTTTATCTAATTAATTTCTTTGTTTTTGGGTTAAACATGACTGGGAATAATAATTAAATTATGGTTTAATTAATTATTCCATAAGGAAAATCAAACAAATATAGGTTTGTTTAATATTTCCTTTTGGGGTTTCCTGTTTGGACCATAAATAACCTAATAAATGTGGTTTATTAAGTTATTTAACATAGTGAAGGAAATTTTACTTAGGGTAAAATTGGTCTTACATGGTGTACTTGGGTCCATCTAATGATAATAGGTTAGATGACCAAAAAATGGTGTAACAGTCATACAAAAAAATCATAAATAAAAATTATATATTCTAAAATCTAATTTGATTTCCTATATTTCATCTTCATAAACCATATTCAATTTCACTATGAATGTACCTAGAATAACACCTACAGGTCAAATACTTATTATTTTCCATGTTTTCATTTCCACTAATGCATCATGAGAAACAATTATTAGCTTGCACTGATGATCCAAATTTATGAAGGAAAAAAATATAATAAAGATATAAAGAAAAAAGTATAGATACAGTGAAAACAAACATTCAATTCATTAATAACAAAGTACTAAAAATTGTTTACATGTAGAATGGAAATAAACTAGCTCAAGTGATGGTAACTTATCTCTGAGAATAGATGTGGTGGCTACATGCCTTCTTAAATGTGTTACAATGAGGCTCATAGGCCTATTTATTATTGAAAAATATTGGAAAACCCTAAACATCCAAAAACCTAACCCTAGGAGATGATAACTCTGTGGGCCCCATTGGGGTAAATTGGTACATCAACTTCTCAGGGTCGTAATTTTGGCATACAGTATTTGTTTGACATGTATGATACCTCATTATAAGTATATATTCAAGGACTACAAATTTTGACTAAAAAATCATATCATGGGTTGCAATTTTTCCCGTTTTCCAAAAAAATGTCATTTAGGGCCTCAAAACAGCTCCGGAAGTTCAAGGCTTGAAAAACTGCCAAAACTAGTAAATTGTAATACAATTAAGGAAACTGAAAGAAACAATACTAGTGGTACAAGTGGAATACACAGGTGGCCACCAATGTCCACCTTTATCATTCCTCTCCCCTTTAGAAGTAATGGTCCCCATTGCATTGAGTGCCTCCATGATATGGGGAAACTTCTTTTGAACTTCGTCCTTGGTGAGCCACTTGCCTTGGTGTAGAAGTTGGAAAAATTTGTTGACCTGGTATAGTTGGATCTTCTACTAGTGAGTATTCTTGACATATATGTCCATGACCTGATCAATTATGGCATGTTCCATGCAGTTTGGGTTTAACTTTGTTGGTGTTAACTTTTATGCAATGTATGATGCACCTGTCAATGGCGGCAAGTATGGCAAAAGGTGGTCCACATTGAACACTATTTGCAAGCCAATGAATGGGGGAATGTTAAGCTCAAAAGAATTGTCTCCCAAAACCTTGGTGATGGTGTAAGTCTCGTATTAGAGTATTTTGAGCTTACGATGGGCTCCAACAAGGCGTTATTTCTGCAATATGAAACCAAACTTTGTTGCCCACCTCAAACTTGTTAGGCACCTGTTGTAACATTATTTGGTTTTGATAAGTTAAAATATTAGAAAAAATAAAAAATCAAAATTTTAATTACAATATGAATGAAAAAAGAAAAAAAATAAAAAAAAATGTTAGGACTATGGTTATTTCATATTCATATCAATAAAATGATAAAGGTATACTTCCCTAAAAAATAAAGGCATGAGTAAAATGTTAGGAAAGAAAATAAAAATGGATGCTATAGTTTCAAAGAAATAAATTTTTATAAGGCTGATTTTTTAAATGCACCATCAAAATGTTAATTTTTATTAATCTGAGATTAATTTTCTTGAAAAAGAATTAATCCTTGTTTTTAAATTATTAGCATAAAACTTTATTGTAACCTTGGCGCATATTTTTTAAAGTAAGGCTGCTAAAGAAAAAAGGGTTTTGTCGTTTTGTAAATAAAGACCGCACATCTTTCGACGACAAATCTTTTCCTCACCCAGATCAATCGCGAGGAAGAATTTGTCACCCCCCTCAACCATTTCCCTTTAACGCGGGGGAGGGGGGGGGGAGGGTGGTGGTCCAAAAAGTGGTATTAATGGCAGGAAGGCCATCCCTACCTATCACCCTCTCATGACTTCACACCCCCCCGCGTGAAACCATAAACTATTTGCTCCCCCCTCTGAAATCCACTCGTGGTTTTTCTTCCGCCAAGCACTCTTTACCCCCGCGCTTTGACCGTTATCCTTCACCCAACCAATTGCTACCACCTCATTTTCCTGTTGCCCATCTGTCCCTAGCCATTTACCCTATTCGTACGTTGTAATCTAGCTCCCAGACCATTAGCTCCCATGTCATTACACCACTCCAGTGTCGTTAACTTATACATTCACATATCAAATCGTTACCATAAACCTTATCAGCTATAAATAAATCAAAGCTCGTTTGTTTATCACTTTTGTCTAATCGATCTACTGTTTTTTGCAGGTATGCAAATTCTATTGCACATCATCATCAAGTAGTTCCAATTACTCTCACACCAAATTGCATCTTCTTCCCTCTGTCATCCAATTCTCTGTTTTTTTTTCCCTTCTTTCTGTCAGCATGGCTCCAAAGGGAAAAACCAAGAAACTAGATGCATAGGAGAACCCTTCTACTATCACCTCGGTCGACCTTTATCATAACCCTCTTGAAAACTCTTTCTAAAAGGTTACTAACACAAAGTGCGAGTTCGACTTTCATGAACTGCACCTGTGGTTGAGGTAGAAGTACCTTGACAACCAAGATCCAATCAAATTATGGGAATAACTTCTACCCTTATTCAGTTTTCTCAAAACCCATGATTTTCCAGACCTGTTTATCTCATGCCAAACCAGGTATGATCCTGTTAAAAGAACAGTAGTGGCTCATAATGGAGACATTTTGATTACCATTACTGCTAAAACCATTAATAAAATGTTGTTGGTTCCCCAATTAGACTCCATGAGCCAATTTTCACAAGCAACCCTTATGGAATTGTACCATAAGTTAAACTTTCCCCAAAGAGCCCAAATTTTTGAGACCTTCCTACTAGAAGATGCTAAGTTACCTAAGAGAAATCCACCCTATTGATATTCGATGTTCCATAAAGCCTCTAGACATATTATTTCCCTACTTTCCTATCTGTTAGGTTACCAAGATGACAAAAATTTTGATGAATCTATCCTTGGATGATTTTATATATTTAATAAATATCAACAACTCGCTTTCATGTATAATTAAAATCGATTTTTGGTTGATAATATACATGAGAAGCTTATGAATTTAACTACACATGGAATGTTAAAGTACAATTCTATACTTGTTCACATGTTTCTTTTTCAGTAGGGAGACTTACTGCCAATCACAATCAGAAAACAAGATGAATAAGGAGTCTATCAATCAGTCATCCATTGGACTGATATGGTCATAACTATTTCAACCAAATTTAATTTCTCAGACTTCATCGGCACATTCATACATCCAATGGAACAGCTCCTCAGCAGCTAGCTAGAGCCTAGTATTGGTGAAGAAATAAAAATGATTTTACACCTAAGTAATAAAGTTAAGACTATTGACTGGTATTTATACCATAATTACATAGAAATAAGGATATATGGTTGTGAACTTGCACCATATAAGCTGCCAAAGTATGTTCCAATGAGAATTTTATCTTTGGAATATATTAGGCAGATGATCAATATGGATGACCTGCATTTTCTATCAGGGAAAAGAAAGTCACAATTCTAAGATTAAATCCAATATTGGCTCATTTATTTACAACACCAAATCAGCTGGTGTTGACGCAGAGACATTATTAAAGAACATAAATTTTTGACCTAGATTTACTTTTTCTTATGACCCTTTTGGCATTACTTCAATTTTAAGGGTTGAATTAAAAATAAATCCTTATAATCATACTCCAAGACCAGAAATAGAGAAGATTATGAATCAAGAATAGTGGGCAGAAGGTACACTTCATGTTAGTATGAATCTTAATTGCAAGTGTACGAAAAAAGACCACTTTAGCTATGCATAACAAACAGCCCTAACAGAAAAGATGGCTGCCAATATCTTCAAATCTGCAATTAGATGATCAAGATAAATGCTGCAAAAATATAGATCTATGCATCAAAAGACATTAAGCAGTAAATAAAAACAAGATTTACTCCATGCATCCAATAGACAAGACAAGAATATGTTGAATGAATTTTATATTAAGGGCACCTAGGAGGAAAACATAGAAGGATGTTACCAGTTCTCCTCAATGGGATGGGTTCTTGTAAGTCCTCAGCACTTCAGATCTAAAATTCCTCTCTCTTGATGGTGTAGAAAACCCAGACAAAAATGGAACTCAAAGGGAGCTCACAAGCAAAAAGATAGAAAAATATGACAATGATCGTAGATCAAAGTCAGACCAAATGTATAGATCTAGAGTGATCTTTAGGCAACAAAAGGTCGTAAGTGAATGGAAAAACCCTTCTATTTATAACAAAATATTGAGTTAGTCTAGATATTGGTGCATAGTTAAAATATTATTAACCAAATCAAGATCCAACTTTTATGGAATAGTTTATTATATTTGTTGGAGGGGAAAAGAATTTGACTTGGGTCAAACCCCTTTATTTGTAAATAGTAAATAAATAAATGATTTATTTATTATTTTAAGGATGTGGTTGAATAATAATCAAATAAATAATGATTTATTTAATCATTTAAGAGTGATTTAGTCAAATTTTGCAAGGAATAGTATTTAAATAAGGTTTGAATAATTATTCCTAGAAAATAATAAGATAAATAATGATTTATCTAATTAATTTTCCTGTTTTGGGTTAAATATGACTAGGAATATTAATTAAACTACTGTTTAACTAATTATTCCTTGAGGAAAATCAAACAAATGTAGATTTATTTAATATTTCCTTATGGGGTTCCCTGTTTAGACCATAAAAAACTTAATAAAGGTGGCTTACTAAGTTATTTTTCATAGAGAAAGCAATTTTACGTAGGGTAAAATTGGTCTTACATGGTGTACTTAGGTCCATCTAATAGTAACAGTTTAGATGACCAAAAAATGGTGTAACACTTCAAGAAGTAGGAGAATACATTTTGTCCACCTCTAATGTATAGACTCTAGTTTCTCAGAGTAAACAAAAAAAAAAGGTAAGATAAGAGACTTCATCTACCATGGAGTTGATAATAAAGAATTCATAGTTCAACAAAAGAAGCCAAAGACTGGCTTTACAGTCTCTATAGAATAAAAACAACCATAAATTATTGATCTTGGAGATCGAGAGGTCTCCACATCAATAGGAACAAGTGTTCATAACACTCCTCCTACAACTTCACCTTCTCAAGGGCCTCTTGAGATCATCCAGACTACTGGAACTAGCTCACCTAATGATCATAATATCTTTTCAAAGTTCCTAGAAATTAAGAAGAATAATGAGACTCTGAATTCAAATGTCTACAACCAATTCTGGAAGCAAATATCCACTTCTCAACACAAACTTCTCTCTGCTTTTGACAGTGAGAAAGGTAGGATGGAAATGGGTTTATTATAAGCCCAAGTTCCATTTCCAAAATCTCCGTCAGACTACAAGAGGACTATATTCTCATTTGATACCAATAAAATTCATCTAATTGATCAAATTGATATGCACAGACAATTTGGTGTGATGTTGTTTTCCACATGACCATTACATCCATGTCTTTGTCTAAGCGTAGGACTGCCTGATCTAATGTTCAATCTTAGCTTAAGATTAAAAAATAGTCTTCTTTAGCTAAAGATAATGAACTCAAGTCTTTGGAAGACCTTGTAGTTAAAATTGGATATGATCCAAAGGACTGTAAGGTAATAGAAGAAATTATTAAAAATAAAAATGCAGACATTGCAGCTCTATGAAAACACTTAAAACTGCCCTCTACAGAAGATCCATAGTCCTAGGAAATTGAAGAAAGTGAGCAGAAAAAAGAGGAAGTGCTCAAGCTAATTATTGAGAAAAATATCCAGATTAAGAAAATGGAGGAGCAGATTGAAGGACTAATTAAAGAGAAAGAATCAACTCATCTTGCCATGATTCTAGTCACAACAACCCCTGTAGAATTTGCAGGTATAGAACCCAGTTCATCATCAAAAAAAATTGAGTCTATATCAACAACAATTGATCCAACAAGGATAGCACAGGAATTGGCCACACAGAAGCAGGAAAATGGGAAGCTGCTAGAAAATTTTAAAAACTTAGAAAAACATAAAATAAAAAATGATACTCTATATATGGAGGAAATTCAAAATCCCCACAAATTGGGAATCAAGATTGTGAAGTTAGAAAGTGAGTTGTTAATGGCAGATACCTTGGCCCAAGCCAAGGTAAGTATTTGGACATAGATCAACCAATTAATGACATATGTATGGCCATCCATACAGATGATTTTTGAACAATAGGAATTGATTACCAAATGCATAAAAGTTATAGAAAAAGAGAAATAAACACTTAAGCTGAAACCAATAGAAGCCATAGACATGATAAAGGTGCTTAATTCAAAGAGAAGAGCAGAGCTAGAACAGATAAATATTTTTGACAAAACAACCACCATTTTAGAAATTAAAAAGGTTTTACAGAATAAGTATTTTCTTAATCAGTTGGAGACAAAATGTCATACCTTGGACATTGTTGTCCAAAGGTTTTATTCAAATTTCAATGTCTTGAACCAAAAAGGACTACCTGGATTTTTAGCTCCAAGTGATACGCTGATTAATCTAGAGAATTATTTCAAAAATATGTATACTATTGCAATAGGCAAGGCCAAGTTTGCAGGAATTAAAGGAAATATAACAGAGAAGGCCTTTCTTGAAGCCTTAGAGTTTGATTTGATCATAAAACATGAAATCAAACATTTGTTTATCAAAAATCCAACTTTTGAAAGGTATACAAACGTGGATGAAGTATTCATAAAAGTGGTAAATATGGAGATTAAAAGTGAATACATATGGGATAAATTGTGTGAAACAATTGAGTAATTTATGTTCCCAACAACATGAAAACACATCGGAATTTTTGGGGCCAAATCATCATCTGTTTCCTTCAAATTAGTGACAGATCATTCATGAGTTTCCTTTTCCTATTACTTGATATATTATTGTAATTGGTTTTAGATGTTTTCTTATTCTTAGAAACTAGTATAAATAACTCTCCCTACGAGTTATTAAGGGTTGCACCCTTGGATGAGAATTTTTTAATCAACAATGTACAAGCTGTAATCATTAATGATAAATAAAGGATTCTGGATTTGTTTCATACAATTTTTTCTCTTGTAAGTTTTCATGTTTTCATTACATCTTTTTTTCTGCATATGTTTAATATTGATGAAGATAACTAGGTAAGAAAAAGTTGTATTTTAGTTTATCTTAAATACCTTGAGGTTATCATTTATATTAGAGAATGGCTTATTGAACTGTCTGTTTATGTAAGTCCCTCTACATCAATAAATTATCAGCATCTTCATAATATTAAATATGTTTTGTTAAGTTGTTAAATGTTGTTTGACAACTTTCACACTTATGATTATTAAAACATTCAGTTTGAATATTTAATTAATCATATCTTCTTACATTTTTTGTTTTAACACCTACAATCTTAAATCACTGTTTGAATTAAAGAAACAACCCTTTTCCTTATTAATTAATATTATCTAAAGTTTAAGCACAACTGTTGCAAATTTTATTATGCATTGGTCATCCAAAAATTCCAAACTTAAACAAACAAAACAAAATATTAAAGATTATTTGGCAAAATTAATTGACCTCAATTATCTCAGAGGACAACATCAGACTGGCGCCATTATTGGGGAACATAATTTGATTTGTTTTCCCTGGGAAAATGATAATCATATTCCTTTAAAGGTGATTAAAGGTCTAGTTAGGTCAAAAAATTTCACCTGGCGACTTCACTGAACCCAAGAGGGCTCCTTCAAGGCACACCAGGTCTCATTTTGATTTTGAAATTGTTTTAGCTCTACCAGATCCAGAGAGACTAGTAAGGCAAACCTCTTCCAGAAGAAGACATCAAAACTCTTATTCTATTCCTCAACAGGTGATGCAGGTGGATATTGGTGGAAACCTGCCTATTCCACTTGGGGCCCCACCATTGTTTCTTTCATTTTTTCATTTTCCTTAATTGTAACACAGTTTACTATGTTTAGCAGTTTTTCGGGTCCTAAACTTTCGGAGCCTTTTTGAGACCCTAAACGAAAATTTTTTGGCATCACTTCTCTGGCGAACATGTTTGTTCTAAAATTTACATTAAATATTATTAGTTGTATTCCTCGAATAGATATTTATAATGATGTATCATGTGCGTCAAACAAAGATAGTATCCAAAGTTACGACCCTGGGAAATCGATGTACCAATTTACCCTGACGGGGCCCATATTCTGGCGTTTCATCTCCTAGGGTTAGGTTTTTTGATGTTTATTGTTTTCCATTGTTTCTCAATAATATATAGGCCTTCGAGCCTCATTGTAACATATAGTTCAGAGGCCTGTAGCCACCACATATCTTCTCAGAGATAAGCTACCAGCACCCTAACTAGTTTATTTCCATTCTGTCTGTTAACAAATTTTAGTTCCTTGATATTAATGAAATGAAGTGTTATTTCTGCTGAATTTTTATATTTATGGTTATATGTGTATTTTTTTGTGGTCATGCATAAATCTGGATCAACAGTATTAGATTTGTCTACTCTTTCTCAATCCTTCTTTGCATGTCCCCAACAAGGTCAGGGTATAAGGATTTAGGGCTTGATTTGGTTGAACCTTTGCAAGATCAGCCTCACAAACCCCGAAGACTGCCCATGGGGGAAAAAAAGAAAGATGAGGGAGCATGAGATCCTATCAAAATATTTCTTGAGGAGGCTCTCTAAAAACAAAGGAATGTGATGATGGATAACTTTGCCTAAATCCTTCAACGACTGCCCACTAGCGCTGCATTTGCATCCAACAGCCACTCTGGAGGTGAAACTCCTTTTAAGGCACAAGTAAAATTTGACATTCCCATATTTGAGGGCCAAATAGATGCAGATGTCGTAGATAGATGGTTGAATCCATTAGAAGGATATTTCTCAGCTCATGACTTTTCCGACCAGGAGAAGATTATTTTTTCACTCCTCAAACCTACCCCCCATGTCAAGGACTGGTGGGAAACCTACTATGAGAAAAAGGAAGAGGGGGAACCCTCATTGTTCTCGGTCATACCCAATTGGAATTATTTCCGAGACGCTGTCAAGGAACAATATTATCCCGTAGGGAGCTATCAGGACAAGTACATAAAATGGACTATGCTGCGACAACAAAGGGATCAAGATGTACATGAGCTAACAAATCTGTTCTATACCCTGCCCAAAAAGTTGGGTATTAAATATTTAGAGAAACATTTGGTGCTGAAGTAAAGCAGTTGTATGCACAGATACATTCAGGAGGAAATGGATTTCCTCGACATCTCCTCGCTTGGTACGACATACTGGTATGCTGCTAAGATTGAGCATAAATTCAAATAGAAGAAGTGAGACTTTGGATCTGCAAATCAAAAGCAAGGGAAAGGTGCCCCCAAACCGTAGAACAAAGGACAAATCCAAGGCATGGTGACCCAATATAACCTACCAAAGCCTCAAGCAAATAACAACACCACAAAGTCCAAGAAGGACACGGTAAAGTGGTGTGAGTTCCATAAGAGCTCCACTCACAACACAAGTGAGTGTCGGGCCAAGCAGTCACTCGTGGCCAAGATGTCATGAATTAGATGTATGCTCCAACTCTAAATTAGAACCCGAAAAGGGGAATGAAAAAGGGAAGAATATTATTGATGCAGAGCCCAACGCCACCGTGTCCACTGCATATATCCAAAAGGACGAATCGGAAGATCTAGAGGAGGAGGAGCGTCTCTTCCACTCCCAGATGTGGGTAAAGGGTTCCCCACTATAGTTCATTGTTGATAGTGGGAGCCAAAAGAACCTCATTTCAGCAGAGGTCGTGAAGCGTTTGGGCTTGCCGACCACAACACACCCACATCCATACACCATCGGGTGGCTTCACCAAGGACGGGATCTCCGCGTCAGCCAGCTGCGCCGTCTTCCCTACAACATCAAGCTCTTCACAGATGAGGTATTATGTGACATTAATCCTCTTGATGTTTGTGATGTATTATTAGGCCAACCATACTTGTGGAAGTGACATGTTGTGTATGAGTCCCAACCTCACGCTGTTATTGTTACTTTGGGCAATAATTTGTACAGGATACCAGAGGTACCATCTCCTCTGGCTATCTCTTTGGTTACTGCAAAAATGCAGTAAGATCATTTCCAAAACCGGGAATTTTTTTTCCCTGATGATCTGCCCCCAAGGCGAGAATAATATTGTGGCCAGAACCTCGAGACAAGGCTCCTCCTCATAACAACAACAAATGGAAAAGGTTGTGGAGGAGTGCGGGGACATCTTCACCTCACCCACAAGGGTGCCTCTGCACTGTCAAGTCAAGCACCCCATCGATCCAACCTCAGGTGATGGATTGATCTATCGACGCTCTGTTCTGGAGAACGATGAAATCAAGAGGCAGATTTAGGAGCTGCTGCAGAAAGGTCACATCCGGCGGAGCTCATCGCCCTGTGGGAGCCCGATCATGTTAGTGCAGAACAAGGATGGGACTTGGAGACTCTTTATTGACTATCGGGCATTGAACAAGATCACTATCCAAAATAGGTACCTGATCCCATGGATTGATGACCTTCTAGATCAACTCAAAGGGTCGAAATATTTTAGCAAGATCGACTTGAAGTCTGGGTATCACCAGGTACCAATCGAACCCTCTGATGTGTGGAAGATTGCCTTCAAAGCCAAGGAGGGCCTTTTCAAATGGCTGGTCATGCCTTTTGAGTTGAAAAATGCTCCCACAACCTTCATTAGGCTGATGGACGACATCTTGCGGCCATTCACCAACTCATTTTTAGTAGTGTACTTGGATGAAATCCTGATCTTCAACAACACCTGGGAACAACACCTCCACCACATCTGATAGGTCCTCCAAACACTGCGGCAACATAAGTTGTGTTTCAATTTGAAGAAGTTCACTTTTTTTAATGACCCAGGTTCAGTATCTGGGATACATTATTGATGAACGGGGGTGCATGTGGATCCAACCAAGATCCAAGTAATTCGGGATTGACCGACCTCAACCACTCTAACAGAGCTCCGCAACTTTCTAGGTCTTGATAATTTCTATTGCAGGTTCGTGTTGGGATTCTCTCATATCACTTGGCCCTTGAGTCAAGTCACCAAGGGAGTGAACACAAAATTATTTTCGTCAGAATCTCAATAGAAGGCGTTCATAGAATTGAAACATAAACTCTGCTATGCCCCAGAAATCACATTACAAGAATTGTAACAACCATTTGAGATCGATACAGATGCCTCTAACTATGATATTGGGCCAGTTCTTACTCCAGAGGGGAATCCAGTGGCATATCACAGTGAGACATTGTTTGACACAGTCCACAAGTATCGCACTTATGACAAAGAAATGTATTCCATTTTGTAGGCGTGCCGCCAATGGAAGCATTACATTTTGGGGAAGGAAACGGTCATCCACACAGACCACCGACCCTTGTAGTTCATACAGACACAAGGGAAGTTGCAAAACAATTGCCATCAGAAGTGGTCCAAATATCTGCAACAATTTCATTTGAAAATAAAGTATCAGAAGAGCAGCACCAATAATGTTGCAGAATTCCTCAGCTGACCACCAATCGTTGTGCTAGCCACCGTTCTCAACTCTTGTGGGCACAAGACTTCTGATTCGATGCTTCTCTACAAGAGCGATCCATAATTCGGCCATACATACAAGACACTCTTGGAGGGTACGCAAGTTCCAAATTTTCACTTCCAGGATGCACTGCTATGTCACCTGGGACACCTTTTTGTTCTTTTAAGCGAGTGTTCCAAGATGATTTTGGAAGCACACTGCATTCGAGTTAGTGGGCATTTCTGAGTTGAGAAAACGGTGGCAGTTCTGCAGAATTATTTCTATTAGCCGAACCTTCAACAGGATTTTGGGAAGTACATCAAATCTTGCACTGCTTGCTCCATTTCCAAACCGAACATCAAGAATCAAGGCCTCTATACTCTATTACCTACCCCTAGTCGACCTAGGGAATCCATTTCCATGGATTATATGTCGGGCCTTCCATCTACTAAGCATGGAAACAACTGTGTTTTCGTGGTCTTTGATAGATTCTCGAAGATGGCCATTATGTCGGTATGCAAGAAGAATATCACAACAGAAGTCATTGCTAAAATATTCTTTGAACGAGTGTGGGTGCACTTTGGGATCCCATAGTCTATCATCTTAGATCAAGATAGTAGGTTCCTTAGAAAATTTTGGTCCAACCTCTTGTCAATGCTGGACAACAAGCTCACCAAGTCCACAACATTCCATCCCCAAACTGATGGCCAGACAGAGGTCGTCAACAAGATGATTGTACACACCTTGCGCATGTATAATTCAAAGCATCCATGCACATGGGATGAGAGCCTTCCCTATGTACAACACTGTTATAACCGGTCTCTCCATAGCTCAACCGGCCACAACCCCTTTCAGGTGGGCTTGGGGTTCCAACCATTATGTCCCATTGACATAGCCATGCCATTTGTGGCCACTCAGGAAGATTAAGTTCATGTCCAGTCTGAAGCTAACATGTGAATAAATTCATTAAGCACATTCAACACATCTTCCAATAGGAACATGACATATTGGACTGACCAAATGCTAAGTAAAAGCAAAGAAATGATCAACATTGGTTACCACACCACTTCTAGGTGGGTGACAAAGTGCGGCTACAGTTTCAGAAGGAGCGCCTCACTGGACCCCACCGCAAGCTTCACCCGCTCCAATATGGGTTGTACACCATCACCAAGGCTGTAGGGAACAATTCCTTTGAGCTCATTATTCCACCATTCCTTGGTCTGCACCTAGTATTCAATGTCGACTGCCTTCAACCTTATTTCCCACCTCTACTGGACACCTCTGAAATTGCATAACAACTCACACCAACAGAGTTAAACCCAGACTGCATGGAGCAGAACACCATAGATTCTATCATGGACATGAAAATCAAGAACACTCGGCAGCTAGAGATCCAACTGTATCGGGTTGTCAAAGTTGGCCAACTCCTGCATCAAGGCAAGTGGTTCACCAAGGACCAAGTTCAACAGAAGTTTCCTCATCTCATGGAGGAACTCAACACCATGGGGACCATTGCTTCCTAAGGGGGGAGGAATGATCCATGTGGATATTGGTGGCCACCCACCTATTCCACTTGCGTCCCACCATTGTTTCTTTCATTTTTTCAGTTTCCTTAATTATAGCATAATTTACTATTTTTAGCATTTTTTCGAGTCCTGAACTTCCGGAGCCATTTTGAAGCCCTAAATGGCGTTTTTTGGGTATCACTTCTCCAAAAAATATGTTTGTTCCAAACTTGATATTTTCCATCAGTAGTTGTAATCCTCGGATAGAAATTTCTAACGATGTATCATGTGTGTCAAACGAAGATAGTATGCCAAATTTATGACCCTGGGAAATTGATGTACCAAATTACCCCGACGAGGCCCATATTTTGGTGTTTCATCTCCTAGGGTTAGGTTTTTGGATGTTTATTGTTTTCCATTGTTTCTCAATAATATATAGGCCTTCTAGCCTCATTGTATCATAGTCAAATGCCTGTAGCCACCACATCTCTTCTCAGAGATAAGCTACCAACACCCTAGATAGTTTATTTCCATTATGTCTGTAAACAAATTTTAGTTCTTTGATATTAATGAAATGAAGTGTTATTTCTGCTACATTTTTATATTTATGGTTATATGTGTATTCTGTTGCATTCCTGCATAAATCTTGATCAAGAAGAGACCAGTACAGTTCCTGATCCTTTTAGATCTGGACCTATTCCCCTAAATTCAGAAGATTTACCTCCTAGAGTGCATGGATCAGTATCCAAAGGGGTGGATTTTCAATCTGCTTTGTTAGTTCATTATTTGGAGTCTTATAAATTACCTAAGGTACCTTTTGAATCCCCTACATAAGAACAAGAATTGGATTTACATCTACTTGGATTCAAACCTACTGATTTCATATCCCCTACTTCATATTCTTTTCCATCTACTTTTGCACAACCATAAGATCTCTTTTCTCTCTATTCAAATCCTTTATTTGAACACAAAGAAGGAGAATAAGAGGTCCAAAATTTGGTCATTTTAACACCCTCGAGATCCATAAAAATATCTTCAACTCCACTTCATCCTCCACCTTATTTTACCCCTCCATCTTCACCTCCTTCTTCCCCTACTTCATCTTCTACTTATACAACTACCACCATTGGATCTTCTTCATCTTCATCCCTAGGTATGGTTGATTTTAGGCCTATTGTTCAAGAAATATATGCTTCCCTATTACCCCCAAACATACTTAATGATTTTCCTATTGGATATTTGAAACATCTCCCAATATTCATTGGCGAAAGTCGTTTGTTAGTTGAAGATCATCTAGTAGCATTTCTAGATTTTGTTGATAACATGAACATAGAACATGAAAATGTTTATATGAGATTATTTGTGCAGTCTTTAGAAGGCAATGTTAGGATCCGGTTTAGAAAATTACCAGTAAATTCCATTAGGTCTTGGGAAGAATTAACAACTATCTTTAAGAATCAATGGGGTGTGAGAAAAGGATCATGTTTATTCATTAACAGAATTTGAAGAGCTTAAGAGAAATTATGGTGAACCAATAGTTGATTTCATCAAAATATTTAATAAAATTTCTCACAAGATGCTTCCTGATTGTAAACCACCAGTAGCAGCAGCAAAGGTTAAGTTCTCCAAAGCCTTTGAATATGCTTTTGTTGTCATGTTAAGGGAGAGAATTTTTTTTACCTTAGAAGACATGAAAATAAATTCTATTGAGGTTGAAGAAAATAGGTTTGCTTCAGCTAAGCTAAAGGCCAAAGCTGAAAAAACCCAAAGAAAATCAAAATCTAATCAAGAAGCCTCTTCTTCCTCTAAATTCAAAAATAAAGATAAAAAAATAGATGAAATCACATCACTACTTAGAAAACTTTCAAATAGAATTTCTAAAATTGAAACACAACCTAGAACAATCCAACAAATTGTTTCTAGACCTCAAACACCCAAGGTCAATTCAAGAAATCTCCTCAATTACAGATTCTTTAGAGACCCAATAATGATTAGCAAGTACCAGCACGTTTGTTGATTGATGATCAACAACCTGATTATAATACTCTATCAATCTAGACCTAGATTATGAAAAATATGTGTGAACTCATGCACATATTGGTCCCTTAGCTGTCGTAGTGTGGTTCACTGTATGTACTTGTCCTCATAGCTACCCACATGGTAATATTGTTTCTTGACATCGTCTCCAAAATAGTTCCAAGAGGGGGCAACTACAAATGCAGAATTTTCCTCATGCGTTTTCTCATAGTAAGTTTCCCACCATTCCTTGACATGGGGGGTTACCTTAAGTAGTGAAAAAGCAATATTTTCCCTATCGGAGAAACTATGGACCAAAAAATAACCTTCCAATAGATTCAACCATTTATCTACTACATCTGCATCTATTTGAATTTTGAATATAGGGATATTGAATTTCACTTGTACCTTAAAGAGGGCAGTGCCCCCAAATTGACTGTTGGATGAAGATGTGTCACTATTGGGCATACATCAAAGGATCAGGGAAAAGTTGTCCATCTTCTCATTCCTTTTCCACTTAAGGGCTTCTTCGAACAAAAATTTGATAGTGTTGCATCAAAATTTGCAAGGAGTTGTTGCTCCATGATATAGTGTTTGATTAGATAACCAAAAAAAAGAAACAAGACCAATGAAACAATATAGGGATCCCAATCCCAAATGATCACCCATGCAACATGCAACCAATTTTATGCTATAAAGAAGAGAGATTGCACCTAGCCTCCTCATAGGTTGGGGAAGGTTTTTGAGCTTGATGAAGAAATTGCGCTCCACTCGAGTGATCTATCACATCTGCACCTGATCTCTTATCCTTGCACATAATCACAACCAAATGGAGATGATAGATGATCTTCCTTGTAATATCGTTAGATAAAAATCAATAAAATCCCATTATAAGATATGTTGAATACACAATCATATATGAGAAGGAACCTGAACTTTCATTATTCATATAAAA
The DNA here is from genome assembly GCA_034641835.2 of Pinus albicaulis. Lineage (NCBI taxonomy): Eukaryota > Viridiplantae > Streptophyta > Pinopsida > Pinales > Pinaceae > Pinus > Pinus albicaulis. Next base: position 121,923,060 of record CM076575.1, read on the forward strand.
GAATACAACGCTTACACATTCACCTCAAATATTCCTCTCCTCTTGCTTGTATGATGGTCTCCTCTCCCAATATAGTAGAGCTCTCGCCCTATATTTTGGATGCTTCCCCCCCACACCTTTCCCTCTTGGTGAGATTATATAAGCTTATTCCATCCTTTGGGAGAATGTATCTATACACCTAGGGGCTTGAGAAGTTAGGAAGCTTCTACAGTAATGGACCCCTATCCAAATCATACACAAGTGGGTCAAGTTGATCTCCTTGGAAATGGGAAACTCTAGAAACCCTTTTCACAATTATGAGCCTTTTCTCAATTATTTCAATTATGAAACAATTATTATCTCATAATTATAATATTTTGGAAAAATAATTATGAGAATTTTCTCAATTATGTAATTTCACCCTTTTATCATGGGATAAATCTCACATAAGTAAAAGAAAAGGTGAGAAGGGATGCATTTTATCCAAACAACTAAGTTAAGTTGATATTGGGTTTCTCTCACTATAATGGAGTGGAAAATAGGGTTATAACAAATACCCCCTAATGCATGAGGTCGGAAGAGAAATTGATGGCTGAAATGTATTACAATAATACTTAAATATCAAAATGGGAGGAAGGAGCTAAGACTACAAAGTTGGATCGAAGGAAATCAAGTGCTGAAGTGTTTACTATGTTGATAACATCCCTGAGGTGGGCATGCCCATGCACAACCATAAGGAGATACTAAACATGGCTACCATAAAATACACTGTTGATCCACGACATGAAATGCTAGAATATAGCCATGAAGACATACACAGTGGATCCATGTGACTTAACAAATAGAGCGTAGCCACCAGCAAATACAATGTGGATCTATGAAAAAAATATACATCAGTAGGAATATGGACACATGATAGACATATAAGTGTTTCAAGATAGTCCTCAAAGTACATAAATGATATATAACTCCAACACAACCTAGGAATGATGCCATATACGAGTGAGATGTTCCTAACCCATTGTCTTTGACATAAACCCGATGGTACGAATCTACATCATGCGAATATATGAGATGAGGTAGAACATCGTGGAAACCACTTGTTTAATGTTCAATGAGGAAAAATAGTAACAAACGCGAGGGAATATACCAATGAGAAAATGGACCCTAAGGTACCTAGTATAGTTTTCTAAGTGTGAATAAATGAGTTGGCATCAAACACCAGTGGAATCAACCAATCCACAGCCAATGATGTAAACCCACTATCGATCGCGAGGAAGCCTACCACTAAGGTCTGTAAGCTCTACGGTACTAGCGGTTCCTAGATCAAGCTCCCAGATAATGAGATGAATTCAGTAGGAGAAGAGTCATTGAAAGAGGGCCTTAATGTATCCCCCACCAATCGACACAAAACATACTAGGATGATGTGATGTATGGATGAAGTCAGGAAGAGATGAAGTAAAAATTACACAGGGATGGCCGACGCAGGCTGAGAATTCCCTTGAACACATAGAGGCATGACAGAAGAGTGACTTCACAGCATGACCAATGAACACCATGTGATATCATGCAACGACATAGGATGCATTGAGCTATACTCCATATGACTGGAAGAGTAACCAACCAGAGGAGCATAAAGAATCATATATATGGTGTGACTCCTAGGAAAAGCTAAAACCCAACTGTGAGATAATGAAGCAAACAAATTCCATGTTCAAGGGTGACGTGATTGATGCCGCCATTTTGATAAATGTTCCCTCCCTTCTCTTTTTTATAAGTTCCTTTTTCATAAAGTTGTCCCTAAGCCCAAAAAATAGATAAAAGTATACAATGGGGAACCTCTTATCCAGAATAGACTAAGGTATTCCTTTTGCATAACTACTTTATCCCAGTCTAGAAAAGGGATAAACTTATACTGGGTATACGACACTTCATGTACTTTAATGAGCGTTAAGTAGAAAAATTCACTTAGAAATATTTTCTAATTTAAGGTGTCTGAAAAGAGCTTAAAGGAAACTTCTCCTGGAGGAACTAGTTGTATAGAGGGTAGCAATAGATTCCAGTAATGGTGGAACTTCTCACGACATAAAGAGGACAATAGGCTGGATAATAGGACCACTCATCATAGTAGTTACCTTGAGAAAGGGTAAAATACCGAGTGAAAGCGGATGATAGGCTAAGCAAACAATGACATTGGAAGAGAAAAACCAAGGGTCAAACTGCAAAAGTAGATTGATAAAAAGGAACAATCAAAAGGGATAAAGAGTGGAATATGCTTGGTGTATGGCCATAAAAGAGGCAAAGAAGAGGACATGAGGCTCATATTCTAAGTCATGGCGGGTTAGAAGGAAGGATTCTGAAAAGGAGGAAAAATGACTGCATGGACATCGATATGGAAGATTGGTTCTAAAATAGGGAATCCATGTATAGCTAAGGTCTACCACCAAGATATGCCATGCATAAAAGAAAGAGGCTAAATTTTTAATCTCTACGGGGTCAAACCTAAGGCATTAAAATTAGTGCTGACGGTCAAAATGAAATATCAACAAAAATGACCTACCCCTATATGCCAGTAAAGGAAACATACCTAAGGTCCACTGGATGTCGCAATATAAATGCCACCTTATCCTGCAAAAACCATCTATAAAGAATAAACCCATGGTTAAATAACATAATGAAATAAATAAGCATGGATAAGGTAAAAACAAGACCATATATTTTTTGATTTTTTTTTTTTATAAATTTTTTTTTGGATTTTTGGTAGAAATAAGGCATGACAAATACTCGCATCACACACCAAAACAAAAATAGAGAAAGAATAATGCTCCTATGTAAGGTTTGTAAAAGCACAACATAGTCCAGGAGGCCACAATAAAGTGTTCCCACATCTGAGCACATGCCAAGGGTTTCTATACGTGGACTTATGGGAGGAAGAGACCATATGGTTCACCATTGTAGAGCCATGCCAAATGAAGTCAATATGCCTAGCTTGAAAAGGTTTATCATGCTAGGGACATTCTAACCTAGTCATACTCTCAAAATTATACAAAGTACATATATGAGGTACGAGATGCTCGTCGACAGGTGGTGAGGGAAATTCGTTGGAAATTTCAATAGTATAAGCCAAAGACTTCACTTGGTCAATGGGTGGCAATTATGAGGAACACCATGGAGGTGCCCCCTGAGTCAATTCAAGATTTTGAATGCCAGACTCGATGCATTCCAAAATGGGGGAATTAGAGGCATAAATTCGCTAATATTATCAATGGAGGGATCCATGACTATCAAGTTGACTAGCTGAAGGGGTTTGTCTATGACAGAGTTAAGTGGAACAAGCGGTGTGGTGGCCCATGTGGGTGGAGGATCCTGATCATATTCCATATGATGATGGATTTTTTGACCAGCATGAGGAAGGAATGAAGGGACTGTTGAAGAGGCAAACTCTTCCACAAAAAGTGGCGGAGGGTGTTCACAAGGTTGATCATCTTCTATAATAACATGTGACACCACCCACAGATAATGAGGTCTATGGGGTCCACATGTGCCAAAAGTGATCATATGCATAGGAGTATTAGACGAAGAGATAGAGGGACTACTAGGCGGGGGTAGCTGAGAGAAAACTCCCATAAGAGATGAAATTTTGAAGAGTCCTCCTTGAAAAATCTAAAATTGACTAGGGTGGTCTCCCACAAGTGGTACACAATTCCCTATGGTGGAAATTTGGGTTGATGTCACGCAATAGTGAAGTTGATCGACAGTGAAAATTTTTCCCTCATGAGGAAATAAAACTACATGGAAAACAGACGAGACGAATGCAGTCATCACATAAAACCAACTACGACTAAGGATTAGGTTGTAATCTAATGAGACGTCCACGACTTCGATATCCAAATATATGGTTTTCCCGCCTAACTCAATGGAAAAATGGGGAAGGACCCCCTTGGGTCCAAAACTATGACCATCAAAGGCTTGGAGGGTGGTGTTGGACGGGGTGAGTGTTAGAGAGCCAAGAACCTTCCAATATTATATTGAAATAACACACATGGAAGAGACCTCATCCACCATAGTGCAATGGATAGTCTTCTGAAAGTTTCGCACAATAATTTGGAACACAATCTGATGGGAGAGACGAGGATAAAATTTCTCCGCATTGAAAGTGATGAGACTAGATTCGGATAAATCCACTTAACCGATGGCAGAAAATAATGCTTTGTGCTGCTAAGGACAACTTTGCAAGACCTCCAAGGTAGACATTGCACAAGGAGCCTGGGAAAGATATTCAAAAATACTGTAATGTTGAGTAACCCTGGCAGAAGGATTTAGTGTCGTCTTACGGAGAACACCCTTGGGGCAACGATAGACAGGTTCCAAAGGCTTATCCAAAGTGAGAGGTCCAATGGAACTAGGTGGAGCTATTGATTCCTTAGAAGGATAAATCAACTTAGTAACATCATAGGATTTGGCTCGCGTAGTCAAATTTACATCTTCCTTGCACATGAAGACGAATGAATTATGAGGGGGATGGGAAGATGACCCCTCGTTTCCCCCTTGTAGAGGTTGAGAAGGTTGAGAAACCATCTATTGTTGAGGTTGTGCTGGGAATGGATTAGCCAAAACAACAAGATTTTGAGTAGACAATGGTTAAATAAGCTTATGGACTTCATCCATCTGAGGAAACTCATGAGTAAGGTGATATCCTTGATAAATTTCACAAGGAAACTTGATTTTCCGGCAATGCTCACTAGTGCCGCCTCCCTAACTCTAACAATTCGTTTGAGACCCCTTGAGCATTTTTTTTATTGTTTATTTCTCTTACTGTTTTTGTTTTTCTTACCACTGGATTGATAGTTTTTCTTTGGTTGAGTGGATTTCACCATGAGAACATCGGTGGAATGCTCATGACAGAGTGCTTTAGAAAATCCATTCACACTTGCTGGGACTTGAGATGTAATAATCAATTGCCCCAAGTTGGCTCATGGAATTGGAAATAGACCCAATCACACCATTGACATGTGGGCTAGGAACAGGTTTAGAAGGGTCAATAGAAGGACTAGGGGCATTTAGAAATGCTTTGTACAACGTACCCAACCATGACTATATGAGATCCAATTTCTGGGTAGCTAAAATCGCTTGCTCCTCGGTAACGACTCGAAACATAGACACATCCTTGGAAATCCGAGGTTAGAGAGATAAAATCAACCATTTATGTAAAATCTCATTGGGTAACTTGCTTCTCACTAACCTCTTATGACGATGCCACTCATGAATGTGATCAGAAATTAATGTTCCATCATCTTGTTTAAAGTTGGACAAGAGGTCAGAGTCGAGATCATACTGAGTAGGCAATTGTAAGTGTGTCAAGAAAGTTTGAGCTAGGGAGGCAATGTCACCGTAGGGTGCAGTATCTAACTCGATATACCACTTTGCAACATCCCAAGTTAACATTCGTTGGAAAAAGTGAAGTTTAACATAATCATCCACTAAAGAATTAGATGAGAACCATAAATGATAGGTGGTAATGTGAGTGGATGGATTCTCCCCAGGCTTTCCTTCAAACTTGGGAATATCTGACGATAACTTGGCGGGCATGGGTGGCCACCAAGGATCATGACAGATGTGGTCATTAGTCAAATTGGCCAAATCCGATAAATCGAGAGAAGATAAAAATAGATTATGTATTTGACTAAATGGGTCATGGGAAAGAGAATCCCTTGACCAACTTTGAGGTCCCCCCATATACTGATTAGATGGATGCACGTGCTAGTGTAGAAAAGGGTTTGCCCCAACAAAAGGTTGTTGCAGGCCAACATAACTGGAAGATGGATGTCACCCCCAGGGTAGAAACCTCCAGAGAGAAATGGACCCCTAAAACATAGTTACCAATCAAATGAGAAAATTACCAATTACCCATTTTTTTGAGGTAGCAAAAAAAACACCCAATTTTGAAAAGTGGTGACGCAGAATCACTCTTCTTTTTTGGAGCATATTTTTGGCTCTTTAAATTTTCTTATGATTTTATTATTATTATTATTTTTTAAATATCATGATTTTCATGTTGATTTTGAAAAGCGACGATGCAAAATCAACCCATGTTTTAGAGGGTTGATTTTTGACACTTTAAATTTGTTTATTTATCAAGTATGAACATTTGTTTTAAAATTTTAGTGATTTTCATGCTAATTTTGAAAAGTGTTGATGCAACATCAACCCTTTTTTGTTTAGAGGGCTTATATTTTACACTTTAATTTTTCTAATGTTGGTGATTTTCATGTTGGTAATCAAACCTAAAAAAGAATTAAAAAACATGACAAAAAAAGAATCATATATATATATATGAAAAAACTCGTAAAAATGTAAAAGAAAACGAAATTAACTTGTAAAAATAAAAAAAAATAAAACAAAAAAATAAATACAAAATATTAAAAAATACATAAAAAATGGGGAATTTTATGCAAAAACACACATAATTTAAAGAAAAAAAATAATTTAACAAAAAAAAAACATCAAAAACAATTTTTTTTAAAGTTATAAAAACAAGCAGAACCACATAATTAAAAAAATGATTAAAAAAAAAAATTTAAATACAAAATTTTAAAATAATTTAAATTTAAAAAAAAATTAAAAAAAATGAAAAAGAGAATTTAAAATAAGAAAAAAATTAGCTGATTAGCTACTGTGTGTCTCTAATCTCATCCATTTTGATTAGTTTGTTCAAGGTATTTCATTGCTCATTATTGTTCGGTTTTCTTCTTGAGTTTTGATTGGGTTCCTTGGATTGGGGAAATTTATTGCTACATCTCAAGTCCCAACAAGCACATTTGTATTTGCTAAAGCACCCCGTTCTGAGTAGTCCACTGATGTTCTCACGGTGAAGTCCACTCAACCGAAGAACAACTCTCAATCCGGTGGTAATAAAAACAAAAACAATAAGATAAATAAACAATGGAATCAAACTGCTCATGGGTCTCAAACCAATCCTTAGAGTTATGGAGGGGGCACCAGTGAGCATCATTAGAAATTCAATTTTCCTTGTAAAATTTATCAAGGCGGTCACCTTACTTATGAGTGTCCTTGGATGGATGAAGTCCATAGGCTTCTTTCACCACTTTCTACCAACAACCTGTTGTTTTTACTCATCCCTTCCTTGCAAAACCTTAGAAATATATGGTTTCTCAACATTTTGGACCTCCGCAAGGGGCAACGAGGGTCCTCTTCCCATCCCCCTCACAATTCATTCGTCTTCATGTGCAAGGAATATGTAAATGTGACTACTCAAGCAAAATCCTATGGTGTTCCCGAGTCGAGTTCTCCTTCTAAGGACTCACTAGCTCCACCTAGTTCCATTGGAACTCTCACTTTGGATAAGCCTCTGGAACCTGTCTATCGTGCCCCCAAGGGTGTTCTTCATAAGAAGACACATAATCCTTCTGCCAGGGCTGCTCAAAATTACAGTATTTTTGAAGATCTTTCCCACGCTTCTTATTCTATGTCTGCCTTGGAGGTCTTGCAAAGATGTCCTCAGCAACACAAAGCCTTGTTGGCTGCCATTGATGGAGTGGATTTATTCTACTCTAGTCTCATCACTTTCAATGTTGAGAAAGTTTCTCCTTTTCTCTCACATGAGATTGTGTTCCAAATTATTGTGTTGATCTTTCAGAAGAATATCCATTGTACTTTGGTGTATAAGGGCTCTTCCACGTGTGTTATGTCAATATCTTGTTGGAAGGATCTTGGCTCTCTAACACTCGCCACATACAACACCACCCTCCAAGCCTTTGACAGTCATATTTTTGTACCCAAGGGGGTACTTACTCATTTTTCCATCAATTTAGGCGAGAAAAATGTATATGTTGATGTCGAATTCATCGACGCCTCATTATATTATAACCTTTTCCTTGGTCTTAGTTGGTTTTATGCAATGACCGCAGTCATCTCGTCTATTTTCCACATACTTTTATTTCCTCATGAAGGAAAAATTGTCACTATCGATCAACTTCACTATTGTGTGCCGTTAGGCTAGATTTCCACCACAGGGAATTATGTACCACGTGTGGAGACCACCCTGGTCAATTTCTGATTGGAGCGAGACTCTTCAAAAGTTTAGCTCTTATGGGATTTTTCTCTCAACTACCCCATCCTAACACCCCTCTATCTCTTCATCTAAGGCTCCTATGCATATGATATCTTCTGGAACATGTAGACCCCATGTTGTCACTCCGTAATTTGTAAGATTTACAATAAAAAACAATAGAGGACAACATCAAACCAATTTGGAGTCCAAGACCTAGCCTTCCTAGAATCAGAGAGGGCTCTCTCTATTTTTATGATTTAACTTGATGATTCTAAGTGTTGATATTAGGCTAGTTATATGGATTATGAGGGTTGATTGTTTGATTGATGGCGTGGTTGGACAAATAGGGCTGCAAGGACTAATCCATTGGGCTATGGAGTCAAAAGGATGGAATGGCACATCAACATCAAGAACATCACAGGGCAAGCTAACTGTGCTAAATGCATCTTTAGAGATATATGAATATGAGGTGAAAGAAATAGTAAGGTCCACTAATGAATAAAGAGAATTTAGTAATTATTTCATCAGACTTCAGTAGAAAACATTCAGATTGTAAATGTAGACTGAATCAAGGTGCTCCGATAGCAAATCTTAATCTAAAATTCATGATTTACAATTATATGAACATATGCACAACAGGGAAAAAAATAGAAACATTTAAACAAAGAAGTAACACATCACCATTTTGACACAGATCAGGAATCCTGAAAATGGTCTTTGATTATTGATATCCAACACCAAAATTATAGTGCTCCCGTAATGTTCCCAATTCGGGACAGCTAGCAAGGCATGACTGGAAAACGCATTTTCCAGTAATGGCTGCTACAAGAATTGAAACCAAGACCTGAATCCCTTATATCAATGTATCTAAGAACAAAATCCAAGAGGTGTCTCCAAAGAAATCCCTCTAAGGTGGTTAAACAGATCTCCCACACTTAGATGTCCTCAAAAGATGCCCGATGAAGGGGGCTGCAACCATACATGAACAAGGATTGATTACACAATGTTATTTTAATAAGCGATGGCACATGAAGATGTAAATAGCTAAAAAATGAATGATATAGAAGCAAAGAGTACAATTCTTTGAGGCACTTACATCACTCAAGCTTTGGCAATGAAAGCCTCAAGAGACAAGTATATGATCTATGACAAAACACTGCTACATATGAGCACCCAAGCTATGACTGCGCAATTTATATGGAGACACTGCAACATACAAAATGTAAATACAATGATATATCAATATCAACTCAATGAAAGTGGGGAAGAAAGCTCTCAACCCCTGAAAAGACTAATACAACAATAATGCACAATCCTTAGAAGGATTGGCTGCAATGTATGTACAAATGGAAAATCTACAGAAATGCCAGAGTTGTTGGGCAGCAGCTGCAACTCAGAAATAGAACTAGATGGAGAAGACTGAAGATGCTACAACAAATGAAAAAATCTCCTCCAATGGATCTCTCGGATGAAAGGCTGGTCCTCTCACCTAAGATCTCACCCTCTAAAGATATCTGCAAAGCCCCACTGTAAATGCTCCACTAAAATAATGCAGTTACTGGATGAAACCACATTGTAGGGCTAGGGAATGAGTTGGCCTTGATACCAAAATCTGAAACAAGCTCTGGGATGCCTCCAATCCGATCTCCCAAGGATAAGAGAGTTTCCTCCTCTAAAAAGTAGCTGATGGAGGTGGTGTAGTGAACCCTCACTGCAACACCCAGCAACACAGTATTATTCTGCTACAGAAATAATGTTGTCTTGATGGAGGATGCTTGGCCTCAAGCTTGTATGTGAGGAAAATGAAGAAAAATCCCTCAAGAGACCTCTCAAGAAGGAGAAGAAATCCTAAACAAGAATTCCCCTGGAAACTCTTGCTAAACAACAAAGGATTCACAATTGTCTGAATAGACAATGAGATGAATAATACAAACATGAGAAACAATGGTTGCCTTCCCCTCCTTTTAAACGAGTGAAAAATCTTTCTCCATGGGCCCCATATATTATGGTTTCCTCCACCAAATATCCTCTTCCTCATTCATACTACGCTGGCTTCCTAAGTAAGCCACTCCTTCTATGGCGGAGCTGTTGACTTGGTCAAACTTGACCTTGTCCATTTGCAAATAAACCTGTTCGCACATGAGTGTGTGAAAACAAGCTCCAATGATGATCCCCTTTCATAATATGAGAGATTTTATTGAGAATATCACTATGCATGGTCCTCCTTACCCATTTATTCTCCTTCTAGGTGAAATAAGCAAAAATTAATGTTCCAATTATTTGCATGAAAATTTTGGAACATTACAGTCATCCCCTCTCAAAGATTGCTTGTCCTCAAGCAAATGCAAGGATAGACTGAATTCTTGTATCCTCCTCTCCCTGTAGCATCCATGTATTATGATCTCCTCCAAGGAAAGTGATGTTATCTCATCAATCAAGCTTCCACATTGCCCCTCCTCAGCATGTAAGTTAGCTATCAAGCCATTATCATGTAAAGGTGAAATACTCAAGAGGATATTAAAGTGATGTCTAGAGGTTCCCTTGAAGAAGGGCTTCTAAAATAGAATGGGAACTATCTTTCCCATATGGATCCTCCATCTCAAAGCTATGAGCCATGCAAAATGAGTCACCTTCCAACTAGGCAACTCTTGAAAGCTGTCATCCACCTTTGGCTCCGGAAAATTAGGTGGGATGAAAATCTACACATGGTAAGCAATGCAGCCTACCCCACACTATCCATCTCTCCACTTATGAGAAGTGTAGAGAAAGTTTTGATCCTATGCTGAAAAATACTTGCCCTCAAGTCGCAAAATGAAGACTAGATCTCCAAAGATCTCTCCTCCAACGCTGCAAATCATGCTGGCCCAAATATCCACATATATGATGAGTTGGAAGTCATCATCATATGGCATCATCTCCATAATATGGCTCACCTTATAAAGAAAAAAATGTGTAGTCAAGGTATCCATATCATGTCCCATGTTCCCCTTAGAACATGTAGTGCAAAAAGTGTGAGGAATTTCTCCCTCAAAGGACACATCCACACAATGTGTCTCTCTCCCAAACATGCTCCTCCTCATAAAGACAACAACAAAAAAACCATAGGGAGCAAAGATGAGAATCATGCTTGCTGCTATATGCAACAAATGAGAAGGACAATGGTCCCTCAAGTTTAACCAATGCATCTTGACCCTCAACTGCAATAGAGACTGATAAAATGAGTGGCTTCTCAACCACATGCCTGCTGCTCCAATATCCTCATAAGTATGGAGGAAGTGAATGATGTAAGGTGTACAAAGAACATGTCCTCCATGATATATCTCTTCCCCAAGTCCTCCTAGGGAATGCCATAAATCATGCTCATGGCCTCATCTAAACCATATGGTCTAGAAAAAGAATGCTCCTCCTTGGAGCATCATCCTACACATGTATGGTTAAGGGATGCATACATACATCATACAAATAATCATGTAAACAATAATGAATACCCTTACCACATCTCATGCTCATATAAGTGGAGTGGCTCATAAGTGAGTCTCCTCTCATCTCAAAAGGGAAAAGTGGTGGCTGTGCTAAATCTCTCAAAGAGTCATGTCTCTCCTCCATATTTATCTGGTCCATGAATCTGCTCATATGATGATATATCTCCTCCTCAAAGCCCATCCAAAAATACCCTTCCATGATGGTGTGGTGTGCTCTCAAAGAAAAGGTATGGCTGAAAAAGAAATCCTCATGAGGTGCTTGTAGCAAATTCTCCTTGAGCTTGGAAGCTCTAGGAAATAATATCCTACCATGATGAAAGATGACCCCATCTCTGACTGAATATCCCTCCTCATGCAACTGGTCATCCAAGATCATGCAAGTGAAAATATCCTTGGAATACTCCACCAACAATTGGGAGTTCCAATAGGGATCTATCCTCCATAGTGACAACGCTGATGATCTCTCATAAAGAGCATCTGTCATATGGTCATCCTCCTCTTTGACATCTCCCATGCCAAAGATGCAAGTTCAACGGATGCTGTCATTCCCCTGCAGCTTCTCCCACAATTCAAAATTTGAAATGGAAGTGGGTGATGCTAATGTTGAGAGAATTCTCTCTCTCTCCTTGAGTCTACCCCAGACTCCCAACGCTATATCAAGCTCTACCAAGGTTCCCACTCTTATGAAATCAATGAGTGGTGCCCCAACATGTGAAGCATCCATCCTCCTCTGCTAATCCAGTGGTCTCCCCGGTAGAATTTCTCCATGCAATGAGACATCATCATCAAGAGATGACTGAATAGATGAATGGAGATAACCCTCCATGATTCCACTGCACAATCCAATAACCTTCCTAGGTGCATCAACCTTTGGAAATGAATATGGATGAGTACTCCTCATCTCATGATGTTGGGTCTTCTCCCTATCTCCTCCTTGTGGCTCCATGGTTCCACACCTCCTCAACAATGGCACAGGTAAAACATGAGTTGTGCCTTGATCTCCATACACGAGATCCTAGGGACTTCCTTGCAAAGATGCAAGAATCCCTCCATTTGGAGCAAGAGCTCCTCCTTCCTCTGCATGAGGCACTAGATAATCTCTAGATATAACAGCGTTGTTGCCCTCAATCTCTGCAACATGAATGGGCAACCCTCCAACAACTAGATCCCTTTTTGAAAAAGAGATCTCCATGCTCCTTTGCTCAAAGGTATGAGATGAGAACCTTTCTTTTGGCAAAGTATGGTGCAAGTTCTCAGCCTTTCCCATGGTTTTATGAAATGGTACTGCATTCTCATGCAAGGGTTTTGTTTGACTTCTCTTTTTTTTCTCCATCATGTGAGTCTCATGAATCCTCCTGTCAAATATTTTCACTAATGCCTTAGTGAAACTAGCATAAGATGAAATGTTTATATTTCTCAAAGAAAAGGATTTAAAGATCCACCAGGAATAAGCCTTACCTCTCAAATGCAGCGCTGCAACCTTGATGGCTTCATCCTCCAACATATGGTGCTGCTGCAAGAAGGTCTCTAACTCCTCCACCCAAGCTTTGGTTGAAAATTCAGGTGAACCCTCAAAGGTAGATAGATGAAATCTATCCTACTGCTCTCTTCCATTCACCTTCATCTTGCAAAACTATGAAAAACTGAGATGATCTCAGAATTTCTGAGTTTGAGACTCATACTCTTTCAAGAAATCACTAAGGGTTTCCCTCCTAGCAACCTCTTCTTCTCTTTCCATCTCTCTTCCGGAAATCCTAGGCATGTGACTGCACTGTACAAGATGGGGTGTAGCTGCTTTCTCACACTCCTTATGTGAAAATCTAGAGTTTGCTTTAGAGTCAAACCCTCCATGAGATTCTCCATAATTCCTCATGATCTCCTCGAACTCTTCATGAATCATATGTATGTATTTAGGAAGAATATTTGTAAGCTTATCCCCTTTTTCTTGTCCAAAAGATGGAGTCTTTTTCCTGCTTATTTCTTTGTCTCCTTGATGAGAATAGGAAGTGTAGGGTTCTTCCTCTTCTTTCTGATTATCCTCCTTGGAAAGGTTCTTCATGGATCTGAATATGATGAGATAAATCCCATCCTCTTCAATCTTCTGATCTTCTTGGGCTTAGACTCATAGGCTGAGCCAAGAAAGAGGCTTTGATACCACTGTAATGTTCCCATTTCAGGATAGCTAGCAAGGCATGAATGGAAAACGCATTTTCCAGTAATGGCTACTACAGGAATTGAAACCAGGACCTAGATCCCTTAGATCAATGTATCTAAGAATTAAATCCAAGAGGTGGCTCCAAATAAATCCCTCTAAGGTGGTTAAATAGATCTCCCACACTTAGATGTCCTCAAAAGATGCCCGATGAAGGGGGTTGCAACCATACAGGAACAAGGATTGATTACACAATATTATTTTAATAAGCCATGGCACATGAAGATGTAAATAGCTGAAAAATGAATGATATAGCAACAAATAGTACAATTCTTTGAGGATTACATCACTCAATCTTTGGAAATGAAAGCCTCAAGAGACAAGTACATGATCTATGACAAAACACTGCTACATATGAGCACCCAAGCTATGACTGCGTTGTTTATATGGAGACACTGCAACATAAAAAATGTAAATACAATGATATATCAATATCAGCTCAATGAAAGTGGGGGAGCAATCTCTCAACCCCTGAAAAGACTAATACAACAATAATGCACAATCCTTAGAAGGATTAGATACAATGCATGTACAAATGGAAAATCTGCAAAAATGTTGGAGTTGCTGGGCAGCAGCTGCAACTCAGAAATAGAATTGGATGGAGAATGCTGAAGATGATAAAAAAATGACAAAATCTCCTCCAATGGATCTCTAGGATGAAAGGATGATCCTCTCCCCTAAGATCTCACCCTCTAAAGATATCTGTAAAGCCCCACTGTAAATGCTCCACTAAAATAATGCAGTCACTGGATGAAACTACGCTGTAGGGCTAGGGAATGATTTTGCCTTGATGCCAAAATCTACAATAAGCTCCGGGATGCCTCCAATATGATCTCCCAAGGAGAAGAGAGTTTCCTCCTCTGAAAAATAGCTAATGGAGGTGGTGTAGTGAACCCTCACTGCAACACCCAGCAACACAGTATTATTCTGCTGCAGAAATAAATCTGTCTTGATGGAGGATGCTTGGCCTCAAGCCTGGATGTGAGGAAAATGAAGAATAATCCCTCAAGAGACCTCTCAAGAAGGAGAAGGAATCCTAAACAGGAAATCCCCTGGCAACTCTTGCTGTTGGGCAGTGAAAAAGGTATGAAATTACTATGTATCTTCTCATTCTTTTACTATTGACATACTCCTTTTTACCTTGGGAAGGTAATTTATTATAAGAATTATGATAAAATTGGAAAGGTTTATGTTCATTGTAAAAAGATGACTAAATGTTGCTTTTTGTTGATAAAACAGGAATTATACGAAGCGAACAACTGTACCAAAGGCAAGGCTGAGATCCATGTAACTGCTGCTCCATCAACGTTGAACCACATCCAGCCAAAGGCAAGGAGATCCGAACGAATTTCCAAGAAAAGGCAGGGGACAACTCGGCCTCGGTCAGAGTAAACAAGATGATAACCAAATGAAGGGGAGCGAATCCCTCAGGATCCTTTGATCCTGAGGGATCGTTGTTCAAATTCATCTTATTCCTCATCTTGTCCATCAGGATTTGATATATAAAGCAGTGTCCTTTAGTGATGAAGGAAGGCAGTCAGTCAGATTGGTCGAAAATCCTCATATTCAAACATTTCCTTTGTAATGTTTTATTGACTCTCGGTTTCGAGAGAACAACCTCTATAATAATTTATGTTCAATTAATATTAAACACATGTTTCACTTCATTTCTTAAATTCTGAAGTAGCCCAGCAGTATTTCACTGGTGCTAAGGGCCCGGCTCTGGTGGAATTAATTCGCTATTTGTATTCCTAATCTTTTCTTACTGTTGTGTGAAGTTGTGTGTAACGTTTCTTTCAATTACGGAGTTGATTGACCATTGTAAGATTGAATACGAATTCATTAACGAATTGCATTTCTATTTTATCCTTTGCAGGAAGTACATCAGTTGTTCAGTTATCTTGCCATTGTTATAAAAGCTTTGCTGTTCTGATTCTAGTTGCCGTTCTATTAGCTTATGATTTGTTATAATTAACTGTTATAGCATTGGCTGTTGACAGGATTGGAGTGTGAAGATTAGTTTCTTGATTGCGTTAGAATTATAGTTGTTGTTCAATTCATGTTGTTGTTCTATTTCTGTTTATTATTTACTTCCGATTCATAGCTTCAGATTAGCAAATAGATGAGTTATGATTGTTATGCATAGGAATTACAAGCTGTTGTTCCTTTCCAGAATTCGTTCCTTTCAGTTATTTTCATTAGCACAAAGATTGAGTTTTCTTTCATTTCGATTGCTTTAAGATCACCAATTGTAGAGGACACTGGTTATTGCTTCCAAGTCCCCAGATTGGTTATCTTGCATCGATTTCTAAGGGAAGGAGTTATTTCTATAATATCCCTGATCGATGTTTTGCAGATTGATGTAGTTAAGATTTCAAAGCATTTTCATTTATGTCACTGTAATTAGATTTCTTTACAAGCATTTGTTTACTATTGTATTTAATATTCTGTACTAAATCTTCATAGCATTACTCTTAGTTAATTGCAGCCTCAGACAGAGTACACTCTTGAAATAAAAATTCACTCCTGGATTGATGATTAATGTAGGCTAATTAGATTTTCAAAAGATACCTTTTTATGACCCAAAATTTTGGCGCCGTTGCCGAGGAGAGTGTATGCCATTTCAAAAGAGTGATGCACAGCTGATTTTCTTCTGCGTGCGAAGAATTGGGTATTAAAGACAGAAGGTAAGAACCTGCGCACTAGGCAAGAAACACACTTGCTTGCAGCTCTCTTCATAGTAGAAGCAGGTAAGCTTCTTTCTTTAAGGTAGGAATGAAGGTTTGTTTTCTTGAATGAATAGACCAACTAAGAAAAACAAAATTCCTCCTAAAATTGAAAAACCTAAGGGATCGGTGACCCTTGGGCGGACAACTTTTATTGACAAAATCCTTAAAAGGACTGAATCTCAGCCATTAGTAGGATTTAGAAAAGTTATCTCTAGACAGCCTACTAGTTCCCTTCAGGCTACAGAATCACCATCTGAAGCCTTTGCTGAGATACACAGTCAAACAGAGGGAATTGAGAAAGATTCCCAAGAAATTGAGAATCCTTGCATAGGTTCCCCTCAAGAAGGGAACTCTAGCAATCTCCGAGAAGGAGAAGGGGAAACAAGAGAAAACGGAGACCCAAAATATCCTATTGAAATAGCCCAAACAATAAGCAGTCTAGATAAGGGAAGTGTTGTTAAAGTTATTCAAAACCAAGAATTATCTCAAGGAATACCATTATTTCAGACAAAGGGAGTGCTGTCAAAACCATTCCTATTCCTGCTCGTCAGCCTAGAAATTCCTTGGAGATCCCAGAAGGATATTGGCACATTTTTTATCAAATGGCCCAGAACCAAAATCAGAACCAGCAGACACCCCAACAAACCTCTATGCTGCAATATCCTATAGTAGATACTGTAGTCAATGCGCCTATGAAGGCCATTCCCCTTCAACATATTTCCACATTTCATGGCTTAACATCAAAAGATCCAGACACATTTTTGTTTGAATTTGATGTGCTATGTAGGGGATATGATTATACCACCGATCCCCAAAAATTAAAACTATTCCCTTCAACATTAAAAGGGGCAACCTTACGATGGTTTATGGGATTAGGTGGGGGTGTCATAATTGATTGGGATCAGATGAAAGCTACATTTTTAAATAAGTATCAAGATTATTGCAGATCTTGGGAATTAAAGGATGAAATATTCCAAATGACAGCAAAACCAAATGAAACCTTGGAAGAATATGTGGAACGGTTTCAATACAATCTTCAGAGATCCCCTTATGCATCTTTTCCCTTACCTGATAATGTTTTGAAAACCACATTAATTAGGGGAATGAAAGATCAATGGGTTGAAACATTTAATATTATGGGAAAAGGTGATATATATCAAGAAAATTATCCTAACATTATTTATTTGTGTATCAGGAGTTCGAGGGGCAATACAAGGCTAAAATCAGCAGAACGTGATATGATTACAAGAGAAAATAAGACCTCTAATGAAGGTGTGACTCGTGCAGAGATTGGAAATCTACTGGAATATTTTAAGACAGACATGCTTTGGACTCTAACAACGCAATTCGATATTATGCAAGACAAACAAAAGCAAGAAGAAGCAGAACAAAATTTGGCAATATTCTGCCCTAGATGCAGGAAGAAACACAGCCACAAGGAGTGCCCGTTGGATGTGATCAAAGTATACGCCATTTGCACGAAAGATCACTCTACAGAAGTGTGTCCCTCGCTTCCTGGCCTGAAAGCAGTTTATAAGGAGGTAGAAGAAGAATCAGAAGTGGTATGTCTGCTTAATCAATGCCGACAATGGCAGCCATGACAATCAGGTATGCCAAAGGATCCATTTTCTTCTTTTCAGCCTCCTCAATACAATGCTTAGTAATATAGTGGAATGTGGCAAAATCAACCACCTTTCCCCAATTGGTCACAACATCCATTCCCTCCAACATCTTGGCCAAATCAAACAAACCAAAATAATTGGCCTAGCTTTCCTTTTTGCCCACTGTTTTGGCAAAATCCTACACAATGGCCCCCCTCTACTTCCCAGAGTCAGGCCTGGTAGTCAAACTAGAAAAGACCTATGAATCATCCAGCTGGAACAATTCCTCTCTCTCAACCTACACTGCCAGCTCCCTATACAAGTCCCCAGACCAACTTAAGACCACAACTCCCAGCCCAGCCCAACCCAAACCCAAAAAATAGGCCAGTTCAGTCTATCCAAATAATGGAACCCCTAGAATTAGAAACTGAACTGAGGGAGTGCAATGACCTTAAATTAAGGTCTGGGTGCATAGTAGAAAAAGAGAGAAACAATAATGTTCATATTGAAGATCAATTACCTGTTGAACAAACAGTACAGAAAGAGAAGGAATTTCAACAACAAAATTAGCAACAAGTAACAACTTCCTCTCCACCATTCCCAGAATGATTAATCATACCACGCCCAGTAGAACATCCTAATTATGATCTTCTGGGAGAATTAAAAAAAATTGTATAAAAATTCCTCTCCTCCAAGCTATCCAAGACATTCCTATATATGCAAAAACCATTAAGGAATTATGCATAAAAAAGCCAAAGAGGATAACATCCACCAATCCAACTGTCCAAATAGTTGGTACCTTATCTAACTTATTGTGAGGAATCGAAACACTTGTAAAATATGAAGACCCAGGAAATCCTATAGTGACAGTCCAAATCCATGGGAAATTGTTTCCAAATGCCTTAGTTGATTTGGGAGCAGCAATCAATATCCTAACAACCACCACCTGTCAAAAACTTGGCATTACATCGCTAGAACCAACAAAAACCTTATTGGAATTGGCTGACCGATCGGTAGTCAAACTAGAAGGAACATTACAAGATGTAATGGTATCTGTAGATTCCTGGGAATACCCTGCTGACTTCTTGGTTATCAATCCAAAGAACCGCCTAGAAGGACACTCGTTAATTTTAGGTAGACCTTGGTTGGAAACTGCCAATGCTTATACTGGATGCCGACAAGGCAACATGACAATAACAAGGGGAAACTATGTCAATAATTTAGCTTTATATCCCTCAGTCCAGCCAAGTCTATCAATAATCAAAACAAAAAAACAACCTGTATCATATCTAATGGAAAATATGTGATCACCTCTAACTATATAAAATGCTCTTGATTTTAAAGATCAAACAGAGGATGATATCATTAATAGTTTCATTAATAAACCACAAACCAGATCTCATTTACAATGTCACATGATCAATGCAGAATTTGATAATAAAGAAGAAGAATATCCTTTGAAAGACATTCCTAATCAAGTAATACCCACTACTTCTGTGTACAATAGCAAGATTGTAGAAATTGAGCTGGGAAAAACTCTAAACATTAACAAAAATCTCACTGCTGAACAAGAAGAGAAGTTGATCCAATTATTACTATACAAAGCAGCCTTTGCATGGGATTACCCCGATATGAAAGGAATTGACCCTCAATTGTGTACACACCACATCTATATTGAAAAAGATGCAAGACCCATTTTCCAACCCCAAAGAAGACTAAACCCTCACCTCAAAGACATTGTGAAAGCTGAATTACAAAAACTATTAGATGTTAATTTCATCTACCCAATATCTAATAGCAAATGGGTCTCTCCATTAGTAGTGGTACCAAAAAAGAACGGAAAGTGGAGAATATGTGTAGATTATCGTGAACTTAATAAGGCAACACAGAAATACCACTTTCCCCTTCCTTTCATTGACCAGGTATTAGACACATTGGCAGGAAAGAAATTATTTTCTTTCCTCGATGGCTTCAGTGGGTACAATCAAATCCAGATTTCCCTGAAGACCAGGACAAAACTACTTTTACTTGTCCATGGGGGACATTTGCCTACCGAGTCTTACCTTTTTTCCTATGCAATGCTCCTGCTACATTCCAGAGGGCCATTCTTAGCATCTTTGCAGACTTAATAAACGAAGGTCTCGGAATATATATGGACGATTTTACACCTTATAGGGATGATTTTGAGCCTGCCTTGGAAAATCTAGAAAAGGTATTACAAATATGTATTGACACTAGGCTTTTTCTAAGCCATGAAAAATGTCTTATGATGATGACCGAAGGAGTTATCTTATGGCATTATATTTTAGCAGCTGGAATTCAAGTGGACCCAGCTAAAATTCAAAAAATCCTGTTAATTCCCACACCCACCACACAAACAGAGGTACGTAGCTTTCTTGGATTTTCTGGTTACTATAGAAGATTTATAGAACATTATTCTCGAATAGCTGCACCTTTATATGCACTAACTGGAAATGCTAATTTCATTTGGACAGATAAATGTGACAATGCTTTTAATGATCTGAAAAGCCTTGTTTCAACAGCCCTAGTGCTGAGGGGCCCAAATTGGAATTTTGCATTCCAAATTTCATCTGATGCCTCAGACACAGCAATTGGAGCAGTACTCGGACAGGAGGAAGAAAAGAAACCATATGCAATCTATTATATTAGCAAAAATCTATCCCCTGTTGAATTAAATTATACTGTTACTGAGAAGGAATTTTTAGTTGTAGTTCATGCTATAAATAAGTTTAGACATTATATAACTGGGTATCCTGTAGTACTATATACTGATCACTTTGCCATTAAATTTTTAGCAAATAAACCTGTTACAAATGGAAGAGTGACAAGATGGTTGATTTTACTGCAGGAATTTGACATTACAATCAAAGATCGACCAGGGAAAGAGAACCCTGTAGCTTACTTTCTGTCAAGAATGCCAAATCCAACAGATACAGAAGCAGTTGAATACCACTTCCCAGATGAACATCTGTTCTCTGTTACTGTTAGAACACCGTGGTATGCTGATATAGCAAATTATTTGGCAATAGGTAAATTACCTAAACATCTATCCCTTAATGAAAAAAAACAGATAATACAGCGTAGTACCCGATTCTCTTGGATTGGGGGCTACCTATTTCACACAGGGGGAGATATGCAAATAAGAAGATGTGTCTGGGAGGATGAAGTATATGATATTTTGAAATCATGCCATGATGGCCAATGTGGCGGCCATTTTATAGATTGTAGAACTGCCCATAAGGTTTTACGAACAGGCTATTATTGGCCTACCATCTTTAAAGATGCCAAAAAATTCGTGCAGGCCTATGATAGCTGCCAAAGGGCAGGTCACCCTGGGCAGTCTGATGAAATGCATTTGAACCCTAAACTAGTGATTGAACCATTTGAATGTTGGGCACTTGATTTTTTTGGCCCTATTAGCCCTCCCTCAAACCAAAAAACATATATCCTAGTTGCAACCAAATATGTCACTAAGTGGGTCGAAGCAGAGGCAGTCTCAAAAGCTACAGAGGATTCTGTAATACAGTTTCTTTTCCAAATCTTTGTGCGATATGGCCTCCCAAGGGATATAATCACAGATGGAGGACCACAGTCTGTAGGTAATAAATTAGCTGAAAAACTACAAAGCTATCACATTCAGCATAATATTACAACTCCATATCACCCACAGGCCAATGGCCAAGTAGAGAGCACAAACAAAGTAATTGAATCTATATTGACAAAAACTGTTGCCTCACATAGACAAGATTGGGCCTACAAATTTCCAGAAGCATTATGGGCATATCGAACTACGTGGAGACCCACCACGGGATATTCGCCATACCAATTGGTATTTGGAAAAGAACCCATTTTTCCAATAGAATTTGAAATTCAAACATTAAGAATAGCTCAAAAGGTGGGTCTAGATGAGTTAGATGAAATTAGGCTCTCTGCTCTTCATCACACAGTGTTAATTCAACAACAGAGAGCAAAATGGCATGACTCCCTTATCAAAGAAAAGATCTTCCACGAAGGAGACTAGGCACTCCTATATGATTATAGGTTTCAGGATTTTCCAGGGAAACTCCAGACACGATGGCTTGGACCCTATGAAATACAACAAGTGCATGATAATGGCACTATTACATTAGCTACCATTGATGGATCTGAACATTCCTTTAAGGTAAACGGCCATCGAGTACGATTGTATCACAAACCGCTTACCCGGGAATCCTTTTACCAACATTTACAGGAAGAATCTACTATGGAAATTCTCGCTGAAGGGGATAACTCCTCCTTGGCACCAGTTTATTAAATCATTCATTTTTTAAAATTTTTGTGCATAAAGAATTGTCCATTTACTTGATTGTTGCTTTAGGGAATTCGTTTTCTTAATTTCCTGTTTATTTCGTTTTCGTTGTTTGTTTCATGAAATTCTGTTTTTTTTCAAAAATTCTGATTATTTCGCTTGTTTTGAGTTTTGATGTTCCTTTCTAAAGGAACAAACTTTTTCTGTTCCTTTCAAAAGGAACAGCAACCCCACAGAGTGTTTTTTTGTTGTTCCTTTCGAAATGAACAACAGTTCCGCAGGATGTTTTTTTGTTGTTCCTTTCGAAAGGAACAACAGTTCCACAGATTGTTTCTGCTGTTCTTTTTAAAGGAACAACACCTTTTGAGTGGATTGGTTTTTGTTTTAGATTATCATTTTGAGAATTTTTTATCACTCTTCTAAAAGCTAACATATCATTTATATACAATCATACAAATTAAAGCTTACTGTAATCAACAAATCAAAATAAATCGTCATTTTTCACGAAAATTGTCTAAGTAATGATAAGAAAAAGGGAAAAGGGGCATGATCAATAACATAATTTTGTTGTTTAATCATTATTGAATTAATCTGATCGATTATCCTTATCATGACTGGTTCTTTCCCATATGCTATAACTTTCTTTGATTTATGGAATAGGAATAAGGGTATATTCTTTTCTATTGAAATGTTCAGACTTCTTCCACCATCCCTACTCTTAAGGAGTGATGAGCCATCCTTTATGAATAACTAGGAAATTGCTATATGAAAAAAATATTTATGTGTTTCACTAATAATTTTATGATTTGACAGATGGAGGATAGGGGGTCTCATTAAGAGCTAGCCTACCATGATCATAGGGAAGTTAGTGAAGTAACATTCCCATTATGGCCACCAAACTAGGGATATGGTCCATTGAACAAATTAAGAAGTCCTTGGAATAGGAGGTCTCATCACGAGCTGGCCTGCCCACCTTTCACTTCTTCTCAGTGAATGGCATTGTGATTTATCTATTCACCAAGCCAGCACAATGGCCTCCGTCATGACATTGAACAAAGAACTTCCTCAATATAAATAAAGGACAGTGGTTCCATGGGTAAGAAAGCAACTCTGTCAAGGTTATGGACACCTGTGGGCAGTAGAGCTCTACTGATGGTATTGGAGTCACATTTATACACATCAATAGTTATATTCGACCCTTTTTCCTATATCTCTATATCAAATGAAAAGTATGAATCCTTTACCTTTCATTTCGAACCTATTATACATGAAAATCATTACAAATCGATCATATTAGTTTGATTTGGTAAATAACAGAATTGTACTTATGTTTATCTTATGTTGTCCCTTCTCCTCGTATTTGAATCATTACAAAACGATTTTCTATCTATTACCAATTTATCACATGCATTGATTTCAGTAATTGCTATAATTTGAGTGAATGTATCATAATTACGCTTGCTTTTCCCTGTTGTTCTACTACTGTGCCACATTGGTTTCTCTCAATTGACAGTCGAGGCCGACCTACCATCCATTAGGGGGGGCGCAGATGTCTACATGCAGACTAAATTCCGATATTTCTTTACCTTATATGCAAACTAAATCCCTGCATTTTAGGGAATAACAAAACTTTAAACCACCATGCTGTGTTATTCCATTACGATCACTGTGTGTTAGGAAAGAGCTAACAGGGTGCAGAAACGATGGGCGGATGGCCAATTCGCAGTGAGTCGCTGGTGCTGGTCGTTTCTGATGTTGCACAAGAAATTTTGGAAAGACTGGGGTGGATTACATACTTCATGAGGATGCAAAAACCCCACAAATTAGTGGCCACCAAATTTCTAGAGAACTTGCAGGAAGGATCCTCCATGGTTAGAGGAAGATAGATAGTTGTATCCGACGAAATAATTGCAGGATTTTCGGGCATACCAGCGTAAGGAACTATATGGACGCAGAAAAAGATTAGGATTCGAGAGGCCATGAAGATTTTTCAGGATGATGGATAGACATTGGTTGTCAAAGGTAAAGGAGTTCAACCAGCATCATTAGGAGAACCATGGACGGAATTGGCCAAGATTGTGCAGGTTTATATAACGTGCGACGGAAGGAAATATGTGGTAAGACCTCGCCACATTAAGCTGTTAGCTATATTAAAACATAAATGCACTGTCAATTTTCCTGCATTTTTAAATTCATTGTTGCATGATATCACTCATAGCATAAGGAAAGCTCAACATGCAGATATGGTGGTTAGCCACCATTGTCTAATTTGATTAATAGTGAGTCGTAGCCTCGCCCATCAACAGACCAGCTAGGAAGAGTTGATATTCTCCATTGACGGAGGGTTAGCTTTACCTGACCCGAAACGGAAAAGAATGGCTAGCTCAATAGTTGAGCCATCAACTCACAAACAGTCCCTCCATTCAAAGCGAAGTAGGGGGATGTTGGAAGGACTTCCGGGCAATAGTATCCAGCCCCTAGCATTTCATATCTCAGAGGATGAACAGCCTCCACAATTAGAGGGAGAAATCCCTCGTATCGATGAAGAAGAGGGAATTGAAGAAGAAATTCGCTACTCGAACGAAGAAGAAATAAGTCACCACACCAGTGGTGAAAAAAAATCCAGTGCAGAGGAAGGAAATACTGAGGAAGAAGAAATTGAAGGAGAAATTCGATATTCGGATGAGGAAGAAGGGATCTATCATACTTGTGAGGAGGACGAAGACAACCATGGCAGTGACAAAGAAGGAACAGAGCCTCCCGAAAATGCTATCGTAAGCCCTTTACAGGAAGACCAACTGGCCCAAATTCTGGCCAATATGAGTGACTATGCATAGCCTCATAGCCCTTTGGACCTTAATATTGATATTAATCAGTTACCAGAGCGCTCTGCTATCGATAAAGAAACAGCTGGAGAAATGCTGGATGAAACAACAAACCTTAGCGAAGCTAGGGTTGCTTCCCCTAAAAGGCATGAACGAGAAAACACCAAAGTAATATCTCAACTTAGAACCCCTTAGGAGATTGCAGAGTCAACCGAGGGTATGATTTCTGGGAAATTTAGCCAAGGGCATATGAATTTGGAAGAAGAACCCCAAGCAGAAGATCAAGAAGAGAACTTAACTGAAGGCATGGCTAATATAGACCAAAACTCTGTTGAGCAAACAGGTTCAGATAAAGGAACAACTGTCCCATTAAAAAAGGGGAGGAAAACAACTAAGATTGAAAAGCTTCGCAATGAACGAATGAAGCTTCATAAATTCGTAGAACAGCTCAGGAAAACCATTAGGGTTCTGAGAATGAAACAAATTCCTAAGCGAGCCTCGAAGAGAAGAAGCATAGCTACTAAGAGAATTTCGAAAAGAGAAAGGTGACCACTAATAGGAACCCCCAAGTTACAGAAGAAGCCATGCATGAGCCTAATTATGAGGATATGGAGCAGAAAACGGTTGTTCCACCCCAAGTTGTTCCAGAGGGACCAGTTTTAAGTGAAAACGTGCAATCTAGTAGTCAACATACTTTTAGTGATCCGAAACTGGCCAGACTCCAAGAGGAGTTGGCACAGGCTCGAATTGAAAAGAAGAGATTAGAATAAGACACCGTCCCAAGAAAAAGATATCAGGAGTTGCAGCAACAAATGAAAATTATCCATGAAGTAGAAGCTAAAGCTCACGAAAAGTGTCGAAAAGCAGAAGAAAAGGCTAACAAGGTAATGAACCAATTAAAACTAGCCTACAATCGAATGGACACTCTCTACTCATTGTATACTGATGTCTTAGCCTATAGATGCCCCGCCAAAAACTATGCTTTGTTTTTACTAGAAAGATATTTACAGCTAAATATTAAGGCAGTTAGGGTAGGGAAATCCATAGAGCTAAAAACTATAGATGACTTTGTATCATGCTACAAACTTTATGGGATCAAAGTACAACACCTTTTGTGTGAGTTTTACTTGCATAATCTAATACTTGAAAATGATTTCGAATCAAACCCTAGCCCTTTTGTTGGAGATGTTCAATTTCAGGCATTCATTTCCTTTGCTGTAAATCAATTAAAATGGCTTAAAGCCTATAATTCCTTTCAAAGGCAGGAAAATGAATTAGATCTGTGGGTCGGGAGTGAACCTCAAAACCCAATTCAATTTTGGGCTAGGCAGAAAATGTTGATGACTAAGGAAGGCGTTACCCAAGCCTTAGGGCCTGTCCACAAATCAATTATCTTGAATGGGACAGATTATTTCTCATCCATTAGAAGCCAAGCTTATATAGAAGCTAAGGTCCGGTGGAGAATCTCCAATTAGAATGTGCAAAATAGGGAACCATTTAATTATAGAAATTTTGGGCTAGTTGCAGACCGCTTGATTTCCTATAGCCATCTCGTTTTAAAATAAGGACCATTCTGGTTAGGATGTAGGTTCCATAGCCCTATTGCATGGTATCCTGCTCCAGACTACAAAGCTATTTACGAACTCCCCGAAGGACAGACAGAACATTTTTTTTGAGGAACTAGCTGCACTACATGGTTTTAGACCTGTCGATGACAAACCTTATCCAGCTTATTCTTTAACTGATCTCCATGTGAACTATAGTTTTCATGAGGACATGAAAAATATTAAGCAGGGGGGTATGTTGGGCAGTGAAAAAGGTATGAAATTAATATGTATCTTCTCATTCTTTTACTATTGACATACTCCTTTTTACCTTGGGAAGGTAATTTATTATAAGAATTATGATAAAATTGGAAAGGTTTATGTTCATTGTAAAAAGATGAATAAGGTTTCTTTTTGTTGATAAAAAAGGAATTGGATGAAGTGAACAGCTGTACCAAAGGTGAGGCTGAGATCCATGTAACTGCTGCTCCATCAGCGTTGAACCACATCTAGCCAAAGGCAAGGAGATCCGAATGAATTGCCAAGAAAATGCAGGGGACAGCTCGGCCTCAGTCAGAGTAAATAAGATGATAACCAAATGAAGGGGAGAGAATCCCTCGGGATCCTTTGATCCTGAGGGATCATTGTTCAAACTCATCTTATTCCTCGTCTTGTCCATCAGGATTCGATATATAAAGCAATGTCCTTTAGTGATGAAGGAAGGCAGTAAGTCATATTGGTCGAAAATCCTCATATTCAAACGTTTCCTTTGTAATGTTTTATTGACTCTCAGTTTCGAGAGAATAGCCTCTGTAATACTTTATGTTCAATTAATATTAAACACGCATTTCACTTCATTTCTTAAATTCTGAAGTACCCAACATTATTTCACTGGCGCTAAGGGCCCGACTCTGGTGGAATTACTTCGCTGTTTGTATTATTTGTAGAAATTTTCTGAATAATGAAGATTAATTCACTGAGATTAACCTGATCATACACAAATTCGATTTTCTGCATAACACATAATCTCTTCTACAAATTAATCATCACATGCGGAAAATAAAACAAGTGGTAGAACATCAATTTACACACATAGAACGCAACATGTATGGGGAAAGCTTATAGCTGAAAACCCCCAGCTATATGTATCATATAAATGGATGAGAAGCATGTGAATTTACACAATACAATACTCCTCACAAGTACTCAGTACTTTCTCCAAAATCTACACACAAAACTAGCTCAGTTTGAACCGATCACGGGTTCAAAACTCCTCCACTAGCTGCCTGCCTCTACTGTGCAATCCAAAAGGAGAGAATCGGCTGAAATAATTCAAATTCCTCTTTCTTGAACAGCGCAATCATCATTGGCATACTCATCCCACTGATTGTGCAAATCTCATGCACGACTAATGTACAACTGCCGGCTCTTTCACCTATCTCTTGCACTAGTCTGCACTGAACTATACATGCACTGAGTTAATTGATGTGTTCTTTTAGTTGAATAATGAGTTAATAATTAGTGAATTAAATAATATTTAATTTAGAGGGATTCAGGTAAAATAATTCTCTTACAAGATGTATTGCATGTACCAGGTCTAAAAAAGAATCTGATCTCAGTCGCAATGTTAGAGGATAAAGGGTATGAAGTTGTCTTTAGAGAAGGAAAAGTTTTCCTTCGGCACAAGGCAACGGGACAAGTCAAGAAGGTTGGGACCCGACGAAGAATCTCTACGGACTTGAAGTAGATGGGATGTCTCACAGGCTTCCTGCGGTGGGAAGCGGAGAAAGACATGCAGGCGAAGCTTGAGAGGGAGCAAGTGTTGCATGCGAGCGAGAAAGACATGCAGCCGATGCGAGGAGAGGCAAGTTTTGCATGCAGGTAAGAGTGAACCTCGGGATGTGGAGCAGCCACAAGATGAGGATCATGGAGTGGGAGAAACCACTCATGTAGAGAAATTTCGTGCCAAATGGGCAGAGGGAGTGCATGCAGCTATACCACCAGGTGAGAGGTGGGGCGACATGCATGATTAATCCCATGAGGAGATTTCTGGGCAGGATTCATGAGATGGTGTGGATCTCATGGATTGAACCTGGCTACGAGGAAGTGTGGCGAGTGAATGGGTCCCATTTCATGGCATCGTTGGAAATACAAGATTTGGCATAAGTCTTAAGAGGTAAGATTAAAAACCTATGGACTACGAAGTGCGGACAACAGGTAAGGCTTATTTGCGCGCCATGGTGAATGGGTCCCACTTCATTGCAAATCACATTTCACTGAATTTAACATATACCCTTGCACCCATCCTAAAAAACTTGTGATCTGCGATTGTGACTAAATCTCCACCACTGATTGTTGTTCAGATCCAACGGTCCTCAATGCTCCCTTGCTCTGGTTTGCCGACCTTGTTTCCTTGGTTGCGCTTGTTAGTTTCTTAGATGTTCGTAGAATACTTGCCCCGTATTCACAACTTGACCTCCTTTAGTGTGCATGACTCAACCCAAATGCGTGCACGACTTGACCCAATCACGTTCAAGACTCTACCCTTGTTGTTTTTCTGCCACCTTTGCTCCCTTTGATTCTAATGTTTCTCCTTTTTTAACTATAAAATTTTTGTGTTAATAGTTGAATAAGGGGTTTGAAAGAAATAAGGTGTAGAACTTTAGAACATGGAGGAAATGAGGGCAATAGACGAGAATGAAATGGAATGAGGGCAGAAATGAATTTCGATCACCATCACACCTTATCAGTAACACTTTCTTCCGTCAAGTTTCTAAAAATAAATGACAGTCATGGAATATCATTTTCAGTCATGACAAAATATAAGCAATAATCAGTCACCTGGTGATAGTGTGAAATACCGGGGTCTAATAGTGGCTCCAGATGGGGATGGCAGCTCCTTCAGAAGGTGTCAAGAACACCGTAGACTAGTGGCCTGATCCATTGGGTTGATCCCAAAACTTGTATCTTGATCTGTCAGGAAAATTAGTGAGACGGGAAACTAGCTTATTGTTTCTCCTGACTTTGATTGATAAAAATAGACCACATGATTGGCCAACCAACTGATTAGCATACTGAAATATGAACTGAAACTAAAATTTAACTTATCCACTGCAATCCTTCAAGCTGAACATACTACTTCACATTGAAAACTTGAATGGTGAAACTAGAACTCAGCTCAAACTAAAGTCTGAAACATAATGATCTAAAAAATGAAAATCAATCTAAAACTAAAATATGGAAGATGCTCAGAGTGTTGAGCTTATTTTCACACCTACCTACCCTAATATAACTTGGAGATGATATATACACTAAGTGAACTAATTTTTCCAATGCAACCAATCAAGTAAATGACTACATGATTGATTCTTGTTCACTTTTTTGAGTAGGCTGAAAAAACAAAAGGGCCACTCCCACCTTGATTTCACTTGAACAACAGTGCTCAAAATTTTCCTTAAACTCTACAAAAAACCATTCCTAGCATAGCATACTCCTTCTTTAGATGTTCTAAGAAACTAGCAAAAGGATCTTGGAACAATACCTGGCCCTTAGGATTTAAATAACAGACTTCATCTAGGGCTGCTCCTTGTTCCACTTTGTCATGCTCACGATTCTTCTGAAAGAGAATATCTACATATTCTTCATGGTCATATGACATGGCATCCTCATTATATACCACTATGTTGTCCTCAAGAAAACCTGATATGTCTTGACTGAGTTGGCTGAATTCTTTTGGAAGGCCTTCATTCCGATGAATAGGAGCACTTTCTAGAAATAGGCCTTCTTGAGAAGGTAGAAAAACATCAGTATCAATATGTTCTTCCATTTCTTCATGAGGATATGCTTCAGTACATAAATCAGCAGTAGAGAAAATAGACATAATCTCTTCATTACATAAAAATTTAGAGGCTGGATGCATGCTTAGAATCTGATTTATTTCTTCTTCAGTTAAAGGAGGAGGGAGTGTTTGTTTTCTTTGTATTGAACAACAACTGTTTTCTTTCTCCTGTGAATATTGATCATGAGGCTAAATGTCTTCTTTAGCCTCACACAAAAGAGTAGATGAACTATCATTTTTGCCCACATAGATATTGTGGATCTTCTTTCATTTCCTGATTGCTTTCCTTTTCAACTAACTTCTCTTGGTTATCATGATAGTTAACTTGAGAATGAAATTCATAAATTTCTTCTAAGAGATCCTCAGGATTCCAATTTCCTATATCTTCATCAATATTTACAAGGTATTGTATGATATCCTCAGATAGATCACAACAATTTTCAGCTAATGATAAAGATGGAGTATTTTCTTTATACTGCTCATAAAACACCTTGTGGAATTCTTTTAAAGAAAACAAACTAATACCTCATGCCATTCGACCTTCAACTTCCATGAATGTATATGAAATTTAATGAGATGTAACGAAGCATCATCAACATTCTCATCTTGAAAAATAGGAATATTTATTTGCCAATTTACCTGAGGCATTTTGTGTGGGAATCCAGGAATGTGATCTCTGTTCATTGGAGCATTCCTATGTTGTATTCTCGGATCCATCTTGTCAATCACTCAGAGAGTGGGGTCACTGTATATTCACAACCAATATGGATTCTTC
Source organism: Pinus albicaulis (assembly GCA_034641835.2). Lineage (NCBI taxonomy): Eukaryota > Viridiplantae > Streptophyta > Pinopsida > Pinales > Pinaceae > Pinus > Pinus albicaulis. The sequence continues at coordinate 121,954,426 of CM076575.1, forward strand.
TACTAGTGGAGTCCTTAGGTCAACTGAAAACTGTGGAGTCGCCAGGTGGATGATTTCAAATTTATTGTGTCTGGCTATTGTCCACCATCAACAATTAGATACCAATCTTGGAACATACTTGAATCATACAATATTTTGACGGGGTTTTTTCAGTTCTGATGAAATATTAATATTTTTCAATAAATCATCCTCAGTATGGTCGCCATTATGTTGTCACTTCGTAATTTGTAAGATTGGAAAGAACAAACGACAGAGGACAACATCAAACCACTTTGGAGTCAATGACCTAGCCTTCCTAGACTCAGAGAGGTCTCTCTCTATTTTTATGATTTAACTTGATGATTATAAGTGTCGATATTAGGCTAAATATAGGGATAATGAGGGTTGGTTGTTTGATTGATGGTGTGGTTGGACAGATAGGGCTGCATGGACTAATCCATTGGGCTATGGAGTCAAAAGTTTGGAATGGCACATTAACATCAAGAGCATCACAGGGAAAGCTAACTGTGCTAAATGGATCTTTATAGTTGTGTGAATATGAGGTGAAAGAAATAGTAAGGTTCATTAATGACTAAAGAGTAGTTAAGAATTCTTTAATCATAATTCAGGAAAAAACATTTAGATTTTAAATTCAGAAAGAATCAAGGTGCGTCAACAACAAACCTTAATATAAAATTTCATATTTACAATTAGATGAACAGATGCACAACAGGGAAAACAACAGAAACATTTAAACAAAGAAGTAACACAATACCATTTTGACACAGCTCAAGAATCCTGAAAACAATCTTTGATTATTGATGTCCAGCTCCAAAATTATAGTGTTCCAATATAGTAGTTCTTACAATGTAGGGGATAACAATATCAAACCCTTGATTATGAAAATTCAAGAAGTATTTAACTAAAACTTGAGTCGGCTTCCCTAATCTACTTTAGAAAACTTCATTTATTACAAACAACTAAAAATTAAATAGGTATGGCCATGCAAGGCTTGAACAAATAAAATATCTGACAAAACACCGCATGTGGAATTAATTTTGGTAACTCTTCAAGAATGAAAAACTCAGGTGGCTCTTCGTAAATAAAAAGTAGGCGTGAAGATGGCATGTGACGATCTCGAAGAGGAAACGAATGATGGCTATGAAATATGGCCCTACTTTTCAAAAGATCGACATTGGGTAATTAAGTCTAGTACAGGGCTAGCCCCTTTTCATTGATTAGTGACTGTGCTGATGTGCCTTGCTGCCTTTTCCATTTCTTCCTTTATAACATAACAATTCTCCATGAATGCTCTTTGCTGCCCGACTCAACCTGTGGTGGTTATTTGCTACCTGAATCCTTCTTTGCTGTATTTTAACCCTTTTTCTAAAAAAAACAACATAAAAAGTCCTTTACCTAGACCTGAAAATGTTTATATTTTATCTTGGAGCTGCATCACATTAGTGACAACATCTCATTTCGCAATTTTTGCAATTTACGATATAAGAAAAGGAATTGGTGATGCGATGCAAAGTGGGAGGTGACGTGGAGGAACCCGACCGTAGCCCGCAATCACAATTCTTTAACATGAAGCAGTAGAGTTAAACTCTAAAATATGTGAAGTGCGAAGACCGGGGAGGAAGGTGGTGATGGGGAGGGCAGGTGGGACCCGACCACAGCTCGCAGATCGCAAAATTTAAGTTTTTTTTATATGCGCCGGAGGTTAACTATGCGAAATGTCATTTGGGCTATCGGAGGATGATGTGGCAAGGAGGATGGAGCCCACTGTATTGGCAGAGTTATAAAACAGCGAATGATTTCAGCGGTAAGGTAAGTTTATGATGTTTCATATGATATGTCAATCTATTTCAATGTATTTCAAATGACTATGAAGTGGGGGGTGGAGCTTCTGTGGTGGGGCCAACCGCATCGCAAATTAAACAAAAAATATTGCGGCCACTTCAAATGGTAAGTTAAAAAATATGTGATGCAATAAGTTATCTTTCCCGATATGTGATGGATGGTGGGGGGAAAGGTTGACGTGGAGGGATGGCCTCACTTTAATCGCAATCGTATAAATCGGGAAAGAGGAAGGTAAAACCATGATATAGCGGTGAAAAGGTAAAGTAGAAAGATATAGTGGAAAAAGGAGGAAAAGGTAAAGTTTAATGATTTTTTTAAGGAAAATGGAGTGAAAAGGATGGAGGGTGAATGGGTCCCATTTCATCGCATCAGCGGAAAAACAAGATTTGGCATAAGTCTTAAGAGTTAAGCTTAAAAACTTGCGGGCTGTGAAGTGCGGGCAGCAGGTAAGGCTTATTTGCGTGCCACGGTGAATGGGTACCACTTCATCACAAATTGCATTTCGCTAAATTTAACATTTACCCTTGCGCCCATCCTCAAAAACTTGTGATCTATGATTGCGATTTGTAATATTCCTAAATTAGCATGCAGTTAATGGGAATATTAATTTTTCTCTTAACATTTAGTTAGATGAATAAATGGGTAAGGAAGCCCATAAGTATCTTAAGTAGGCATAAAATCCCTCTTAATGTGAAAAGGGATCACATTAATAACTAGATCAAGCATCCACATATGTGATCAAAGTCTAATATATGTGGACAATGTCAAGTTTGACCAAGTCAACAACATTAATATGCGATGAGTGGATCATCAATAAAGACAACTCAATGTGAATGTGGATCAGTTTAGCTAGTCAGAATAAAGACACCTTGGGTGTGGAAGGAGACAATGTATGGAGACTAAGTCATGGTTGACTAAATCAAACAGTGCTCTAAATAGAAGAGTGGAACTAATGGAGATAGCGTAATTTTGGAGGAGGAGCCTTTGCATAGAAGTAACCCCATAAATGGGTGGGACCCATGGTGAGGAAGCTCATCATCTATATAATGGAGGGAATGGAAGCCATATGGGGTATGATTGAAGATATGATTTGATGATTGGGTTTGTTTAGACTTATCTGCATGCTTCAGCTATTTAGCTAATTTTTTTTCACTGTATAGTGCAAGGGTTTTCTCATGCGGGAATTCCCCACTCTTCCTTGGGGATCTTGTTTAAGAAATCTGAGAGGGGTTTTCTGGACTTCATTTCCACTATCCGGAACTTTTCTAAGCAGTCACCTATAGCCACAGTGTAGTCCCTTTGAGGATCTACGTTATTTTACATGGTGTTGCAGTGGGAAGGTTTAAACCCTTGTTTTATGAGATAGTTTTCCAGGAGGAGGATCAACCTTTTTCTCGGAAAACTAGTAGGAGGAGCTACAACCATTTCTTTGTATTATCAGCTATATTTATGCAGTTATTCAGCCATACAGCGTGATTCAGTGATATTGCTGCAGCATATGCTTCTTGTACTTCATGTTTATCAAGAAACCCTTGTCGGGTCATCTTGGATTTCTGTAAAAGGGACTAGATATCTGTTTTTGTGCTCCATTGATTAATATATATGAAGATCTATTTTTTCTCTTTATTTCTGAGTATAAAACCTCAATAAACTGTGTTTTCAATTTCTGCAGTAATTCTGTGTTGCAGTAGTCTTGGGGTTGTAGTGTTTGTGGGCTATTTTAAGCATGGGAGGCCTGTTTAACTAGGATGTAATGATTTTTTTTTTATTTCCTTTTAGATTTAATTGTTATAATGTCTGATCTAAAGGATACATGGGCTTATTTCAACTTTTATAACACAGATTTCTGAAAAATGTGTTTTCTGTGCATATATTGTTTATTTTCCCATTTGGGAATATTACAGTGGTACTAGAGCTCTAATCTTGGCTCAGCCTATGAAATTCAACCATTACGAAGTCTTCTCATGGGAAGGAGAGGATCTAAAAAAGGGATCAAGGCAAACCATTATTTTCTGGAGGGAAAGAGTTCTCAAAACTTCTTCTACAAACTCTGCATGGTATCAGTAAAGACATCATAGAAATGAGGAGGGAAAAACATAGAGATCCCTCAACAAGATTTAGACATGAGGAAAGATCTAGTTCCTCATATTATGGGTGTGAGCATTCAGCTACACCATCAGGTTTAAAACACTTTACCAGCCATATGTTCATGACAAAAGAGATGGAGAAATGAGATGTGCCAAAGGAGACTCTTGCTGATTATTTGCAAGAGTATGAATCTCAATCTAAGAGGTTCAAAGATCACCTGAACTTCCAAGGGTTTTGCAAGATCAAGGAGGAAAGAAGCATAAGGAGAAAGTAACATGGTGTGGGTATATTCTTTCTATCTACTTTTGATGGCTCACCTTAATGTCCAGCTAGGGTTTGGGTGGAGGAGCTAGACACCTATTTGCAGCAACATCAAGTTTCAGAAGATGAAGCCATTAAAGTAGCAGCGCTGCATTTTGAAGGTAAGGCTTATGCTTGGTGGTTGTTTGAATCCTTTTCATTAAATATTTCAAATACATCTACTTATGCAATGTTCATTTGAATATTAGTGGAAAGGTTTGATGAAAATTTTTATGAAACACCTTCTGTGGAGCTAATCAAACCAAAAAAAACAAAACCTTTGCATGGGTTGGAAGGCTCTATAAACCCAACTCCATTTTAGAAAACCATTGAGGGGGATGAAAACTTGTATTCCTTGCCAAGGGCAAATTCCCCATTGCATGATGAGATTTCTTCTCAAGAGAAAGACATGGAGATTCCTCCTTCAAGGGAAGACCAAGAGCTAGGGTCTCTCATTGTTGATGAGGCATTCTCAAATATTGATGAGGAGGAAGAGAAGGCTGGAGGTAACAAAGCTGTTATATCAAGAGCACATCCAATACCTCATGAAGAGGAATATGGAGCATTTGCTCCAAGGAGAGAAACTCTTGCACTCTTGCAAGGATTTCCAAGGAATCTCACATATAAATATCATAGTACAGTCCATTGGTAGCATGTGCCATCATTGACAAATGGTGAGCTCCTGAAGATAGAAGGAGATAAATGGGAGGACAAGCATCATATGATGAGGAGCACACACCCCTCTCTATTTTAGAAGATAGGTGGATAGAAGAGGCAGACTTATTTACGCAGTAAGGGCAAGGGAAAATTTTCCCATTCATATATGCAATAAACTCTTGATATTGATGTCTCATTGCATGGAGGCATTCCACCTATTTAGGAGATGATGAGAGATGCTTCACAATTGGTTGCACCACTCATTGATCCCTAAGGGGTGAGGACCTTGGGAGGACTTGACACGGCACTGAGAGTGTAGGAATTTACAGGGTAAGTTTAGTAAATCAAGAACCAAAGGTCACCACTCACAAATAGATCACAAATCAGTACACCAGTATAATCACGTGGTTAAAACCCTCAAACAGGGAAACAGTCCATGGCCTGAGCCAACGCGGCCACTTCAGGCAATTTATTAATATAAAAGAAAAGTTACATATGTTTCTCTCATAAACGGTTACTAGAAAAATGACCCTCCATGCTCTTTAAATAGAGATCATGGACCAATCGGGTGTTAATCCATAGATCAAGTATCGTTAATACTGAGGAGAGAGATAACTATCGGATGACTACAAATCATGACCGTCAGATTATAAGTTACAAATGTACATGGTAAAGAAACACACTTTACCTAACTCTACACTAGAATAAGTTATTCTTAACTATTTCCTATGTGTCGGAATATCCTAACATCCCCCCTTAAGAACAGCTTGGGGTAGGATTGAAGGATTTACAAAGGTGACACAATAGGAGAAGGAAGGAGGCATTAGAGCCTATCCCCCCTTAATGACAACATTCCTGAACTCCAAGCATGGATCAAAGTTTGGTAAACTTTGCTTCTGTGAGAGTCTTTGTAAAGATATCGGCTACTTGATCATTGGTTGGATAGTAATGCACTTCAAGAACACGATCATGAATGAGCTTTTTGATGAAGTGTATGTAGAGTTCAATGTGTTCCATATGATGATGTTGAACTGGATCTTTACATAGCTAAATGGCACTCTGATTATCAAAACAAAGTGTAATTGGATGCTGCTGATGAAGACCAAATTCAGACAAGATCTGACGAAGCCACATGGCTTCTTTGTTGGCTTCAACTGCACCACGATACTCCGCTTCTGCTGAAGAAAGAGATATGGAACTTTTTTCCTTACAAGACCAAGTAATAGGTCCTGAACCAAGAGTAAATACATATCCTGCAGTAGAATTTCAATCATTAGGGTCACCAACCCAATCAAAATCAGTGAAACCAATCAACAATGGAGATGCTCCTGCACTGTAATGAATCCCGAACTGAACCGTACCTCGAATATATCGAAGTATTCTTTTAACTACTTTCCAGTGACTTTCATGAGGTAGGTGCATAAACCGAGCAACAAGATCAACGGCAAAGGAAAGGTTAGGACGGGTATGGGTTAGATACATAAGTTTACCAACAAGTTGACGATATAAGGTAGCATCAACTTCAAGGATAGTACAAGTGACTGAAAGCTTGAATCCAAACTGAAAGGGAGAAGGGGCTAGCTTACAATATTCCATGTGAAAGTGGTGTAGAAGATCACAGGCATACTTGGGCTAAGAGAGGGTAATGCCTTCCTTGGATTGCAAGACTTGAAAACCAAGGAAATAATGCAAGTGTCCTAAGTCTATCATTTAAAACTTCTTTTTTAGGATAGACTTCACATGATTTATATGGTTTGGATCACTACCAGTAAGGATAAGATCATTAACATAAATAACAAGGATGGTGAAGGACTTACCCACTTTCTTAGTGTAGACAGTGTTGTCAAAATGACACCTAGCAAAGCCATTATCTAATAGAAATCTATCCATTTTGGCATACCAAGACCGAGGAGCTTGTTTGAGACCATAGAGAGACTTCTTAAGGCGACAAACAAGGCTAGAGTCATTCTGGATAAAGCCAGGGGGTTTTTCCATGTAGATTTCTTCATGCAAATCTCCATGTAAGAAGGCAGATTTAACATCCATCTGATGGACTTCCCATTTAAAGGAGGCAGCAAGGGAAAGAATAAGGTGGATAGAATTCATTTTAGCAATAGGGGAGAAGGTTTTAGTATAGTCAATGCCTTCAACTTGTGAAAATCCTTTAGCAACAAGATGAGCTTTATGTCTATCTACTTTTCCATCTGGTCCAAACTTGGTTTTGTAAACCCATTTGCATCTGAAAAGTTTTCTTCCTTTTGGAAGAGGAACAAGATCCCAAGTATCGTTTGCTAATAATGAACGATACTCTTCATTCATAGCTTCATACCAATCTGGATGACTGGAGGATTCTTCAAAGGTTTCTGGATCAAGTTTTTCTAGAACTTGAGCCAATAAGGAAGAGGCTCTTTCGAACTGAGAACATGTACGTCGTCGATCGGAAAGGTCACCTGCAAGAGAACTTGCTGCATCTCGAGTAGAGAGAACCCATCTTGGAAGCGATGGAATAAAAGGAATAATTTCAAGAGGTGGAGGAGGATTTTCATCCTTGTTGTCATCATCTGAACTAGAAGGAATGCTATTAAAAATAGAAGAGAGAGAGAGAGAGGTGGCACATATGCCGAATCAGGCTTGCAAGCCAAAGGTGGCACACCCACCAAACTAGGCTCGCAGGCCAATATATTTTCATCAAATTTCACATCCCTTCTAATGATTATATTTTTGTATTTTGGTTGAAGAAGTCTATATCCTTTGACATCCTCAGAATATCCAACAAAAATGCATTTTTCACTCTTAGGTTCTAAGGATTTATGTTTCGCATCTGGAATATGGGCCCAAGCATCACTTCCAAAAACACGAAAGTGACTTACATCTGGTTTGATTTAGCTCCAAGCTTCTTCTGGAGTGATATTAGTTATATGCTGCAAAACCTTAGTAGGAGTGTGATTTACTATGTAATTTGCACAGTTAATGGCTTCTGCCCCAAAATTGAGACCAAGTCCTTTAGATTGAAGCATATAATTAGCCATTTCTTTTAGGGTGCGATTCTAACACTGTTACTGATGAAATAGGTAACCGCACTATTACCTACTTTTTTTTGGTAGCATAAAAAGCACCCAATTTTGAAAAGTGGTGATGCAGAATCACCCCCTTTTTTTTGTGCACATTTTTGACACTCTAATATTTTTATTTATGAAGTATGAATATTTGTTTTAAAATGTTAGTGATTTTCATGCTAATTTTGAAACGTATTGATGCAGCATCAACCTTTTTTTTTAGAGCGGTGATTTTCATGCTAATTTTGAAACATATTGATGCAGCGTCAACCTTTTTTTTTAAGAGTGGTGATTTTCATGTTGGTAATAAAACACAAAACTTAGATTATATATATATATATATATCTATATATCTATATATATATATATATATACACACAATAAAAAAGCCAATAAAAATGTAAAAAAAAAAACAAAATTAACGTGTAAAAATAAAAAATTTAAACAAAAATATTCGAAAATTATATAAAAAGAAATGACAAAATTTGAAAAAAAAACACATAGTTTCAAGAAAAACAAAACAAAAATTAACCAAAAAAATTATTTAAAAAAAAAAAAAACATCAAAAACATTTTTTTCTAGGTTATTAAAAAAAAACCATATAATTAAAAAAAAAATAATAATAATTTAAAAATAATTTAAATTACAAAATTAAAATTTAGATAAAAATAAATAAAATACAAAAAAAAAAAATTAAATTAAAAAAATAACAATATTAAGAAAAAAAAATACAAATTTTAAAATTAACAAAAAAACAAATTAAAAAAAAAAAACAACAACAACAACAACAAAATTTAAAATTGAAAAAGAAAATTAAAATACAAGAATTAAAATAAAAAAAACTATCATTAAAAAACAAAAAAAATGAAAAAAACCACGTGCAAATAATTAAAAAACAAATATCCATAAATTTACTGTTTTTTTTTAATGAAACAATTTATAAAATTTAAAAATGAAAAACTAAATAAACTAAAAGATTAAAAAAAAATTAAATTAAATTAAAATTCAATAAATTTAATAAATAAATTTTAAAATTTTAAAAATAATTAATCTAAAATATTAAATTAAAAATTAAAAAAAAATTTAAAAAAATTAAATTTAAAATAAAAAATTTGAATTAAAAAAAATAATTTTGAATTTTTTGAATTAAAATATAAATAAATAAATAAAAAATCAAATTAAAAAAATAAATGAATAAATAAAAATAAATAAAAATTAAAAAAAAAAAAGGAATTTTTTGATCGTGGTGGCGCCACCATTCGGCCTTTGCCGCCACCTAGGCGAGAGGCCGATTCCGGGAATCGGCCTCTCGCCGTGGGAGGGCGATTCGCACGGGAGGCCGATTGGCAGCCCCACCACGATCAAAAATTTATTTTTTTCTTTTTTTTTTTTTAATTTGATTTTTTTTTTTTTTAAATTCAATTTTTTTTTTTTTTTTTTTTTTTTAATTTAATTTTTATATTTGAAATTTAATTTGTTTTTTGTTTTTTTTGTTTTTTTTTTTTTTAATTTAATTCATTTTTTTTTTCATATTTTCTTTTATTATTAAACTTTATGTTTAGTTTTTTCATTTAATTTTTTAAAATTTAATAAATTTTGTATTTTTTTTTAATTTATTTGAATTTAATATTTTTTTTTAATTTTTAATTTTTTTATTATTATTTTTTTAATTACATAAAATTTTTATATTTTTATATTTCAATTAAAATTGTGTATTTAAAATTATATTTTTTTTTAATTAAACTTAATGTTTTCAAATTAATTTGTTTTTTATTTTATTTTTTATTTAATATATTTATTTAATTTATTTTTTTCAATTTTTCATTTTTAATTGATTTTTAAAGTTTTTTAACTTTTTATTTTAACAATGTTTTTTTTTTCTTTATATTTAAAATTTATTTTTTATTTGAAAATTTTATTGTTTATTCATTTATTTATTAAAATTTAATATTTTTCTTTTTTAAATTTAATTTGTTATTTTAATATTAATATTTTTTTTAAATTTAATAAAATCTAATATATATATTTTTAATTTAAGTTCATATATATATATATATATATATATATATTTTCTAAATAGGACTAATTCTATTAATTATGAAAATACTGATACAAAACTGCCAAGACTGCTGCTGTGAAAGCCAGCCAGCCTGGGTTGATTAGCTGTACTGTCCTTGAGAAGTCTGGGTCGCCCATGGTGGGAAACCGACCCATTAAACATGAGTAATTGGACCGTCCATAGTAGGGAAACCGGCCAGAAACTTATACAAGACATGTAGATAACTGCAAAAAAACTAGAAACATCATTTTGCCCAACAAGTGGGTAACTAGAACAATAGAACACAAAAAAACCAGCAGTAATTGAGCCCGGGGGATCAACCCTCTTGCTCAGAAGACATCGGTTCTTCTTCGACTCTGCATGCATATTCATTTCTAGCGCTGCTGTCCTCCTTTCCTGCCTGACTGTCGGACTTCTTGTTCTGGTGCTCTGCTTCAGTGCAAACCCCTATGTGAAGAGAGGGATTGGGGCGAGGGTCGGGAGGAGGGGAGGGGAGAACAGAAAGGGGAATCTCTTCACGAAGGGACACAGTGATGAGGGCGGTAATGATGGAGTCAAAAGAGGTGCAATGGAAGCGTAGTTCCGCATTCTGGGTGGTCTGCCTGATTGTGGACCCCCGCAACCTGTTGCCTGGAGGATTGGGATGACATGGAGGGGCGGAGACATCAGAAGAGAGGGGCTGACGGGGAAGAGCGTGAATGACAGGGGGGCACAGAGTGAGCGTCAGGCTGGCCAGAAACGTCACCTGTAACACGTGCACGCCCACGTCCTCTGCCAGCAAGATTTCCTCTGCCTCTGCCCCTACGTCTACCACCTCGTGAGGGTGGCGGGGGGGTGAGGTCGTCTCCTTCAGAGGAGGAGCTGAGCTCAGAAAGGGGCGAAGGAGGAATATCAGAGATATGGCCTCGACTAACACCACGTCGAGCTCGCATTCTTTGTCGGAGGCGGGGCATGGCTAGCAGCAGATGGCGTAGACGAGGCCTGCCTAAGTAGGGGTCAGGAGAAGGGGAGAAGGCGAGGAGGCCACCAGGGCGACTTAGACCATACAAAAAAGCAGAAGAACTGGAGGTTCGATTAACAGAGGGATAGAGAACCTGAGAATTCGAACTGAAACTGAATGGAGGCGAGGTACCTGTGAAGAGGGAGTCCGGAGCGCTAGAAGAGGCGAAAGCTCTGCAACAAGGGCTGTTGGAGAAGTGGACGCCTGGTAACGTCTCCAGGCAAGCCAAAACACTGCAGCGCCGCCCAGTTTGCGTTTTGCAGCTGGAAGTGGCCGAACCAGGAGGACAAGCACTACTTAGAGGGATCAGAATTTCCTCATGGCTTCCGGCACACTGCTCATCTTCCATGGTGAAAACAAATAACAAAACTAGCGTCATATACCACAGAGCGGGGGTGCAGTTAATACAATAGTGATCAGCCCAAGGCATATTAATAACTCCAACGCTGCGAACGCGTGAGGCCATGTGGGCAGGGCATGCAAGCAGCATTGGGAGCTGCGTAGATGCCGGTGGCCCATTAATTCTCAATGGCAGCCGCATCCGGCGAGTTCATATATATATATATATATATATATATAATTTAAATTTAATTTATTTTTTAAAATTTATTTGTTTTTTTAATATATATTTTTTTAAATTTAATATTTTTATTGTATTTTTTTTTAATTAATTTTTCATTTTTTTACTTTTAATTTAAATGATGTATTTTATTTTTTTATTTTTTATTTTAAAGTTTTAAATTTATTAAAATTTAATATATTTCTTTAATTTTTTTTTTAATAAACATTTTCTTTTTCTTTTTTAAATTTAATTTCTATATTTTATTTTTTATAATTTCTTTCTTTTTTTAATTTGTTTTTTTTTTTTAATCTCATATTTTTATTTTGTTTTTTTCTTTTATTTCTATATATTTTGAAATTTTAATCTTTAAATTTTTTTTTATTTTTTATTTTTTATTTTTTCTTAAATTTGAAGTTTTTTTTAATGTTTGAATTAAAACTTTTATTTTGTTTTTATTTTTATTTTTTTATTCTTATATATTTTTAAATTTTAAGCTTTAAATGTTTTTATTTTTTTCTTAAATTTTAGGTTTTTTTTAATGTTTGAATTTTAAAAATTAAAAAATGTTATTTCTATTTTTAAAAATGTCAAAAATATGACACAATTTTTTATTTTTTTTAATTCCAGCATCAACTGGTTTTGTTTTGAGGGTGTTTTTTCAATCCTTTTTTCAAGAAACAATTTTGTTTTTAGCATAATTTTATAAAATGTTGAAATTTGACCTTCAAAAAAAACCAAGTGCGTTCTGGAATACACTTTTTTGTTTGTTTTTGGGGTGTTTTTTCATGTTTTTTTAGTCTTTTTGGGCTAGAGTTCCTGTTTTGAGTTCAGGTTACCTATTTCATCGGTAACAGTGTTTCTTCCTTTCAGCTACAACATTTTGTTCTGGAGTATATGGAATAGTATGTTGCAATTGAATGCCATGCTCAGTGCAGAAGTTGATAAATTTGTTGTTAACATATTATCCTCCATTGTCTGCTCTTAACTTAAGAATTTGATGTCCATATTATTTCTCAACAAAGGCCTTAAAGGCCAAGAACATGTTAAAAAATTCACTCTTGAGTTTTAAGAAGTATACACCAGTGCGTCTGGAAAAATCATCATTGAAAGTTAAGAAGTACTTGCAACCAAAGAAAGAAACAACAGGAAGTGGACCACATAAATCACTGTGCACAAGTTGCAAAGGGGCTGAAGCGTGCCAAGAGGCACGTTTGTCAAAACTATCCCGAGGATGTTTTCCGAGTACACATCCGGAGCAAACACCATCTCGGAAAGATACCATAGGAAGGCTCATCACCATATTTTCCTTACATAGAGTTTGAAGAGAGCGATAGTTTAAGTGACGAAATCACTCATGCCAAAGTTTTCTCACATCATCATTATGAGCAACAAAAACAGAGGGAAGACAGGATGACCCAAAGTTGTCAAACTTATACAACCTTGTGGAATCATCAGCAATGCTAGTAGCTAAAATATGTTTAGGATCTTTGAGGTCTTTGATTACAACATCATGAGGTGATAATTCTACTATTTTCCCTTCACCTGAATGAGTTATCTAATAATCAGAGAGAAGCCTGTTGCATGACAAGGAGGGAACACATAGTACATCATTAAACTGACCATTATCAAGATGAATGGTTCCAGATCCTACAACACTAAGAGATCTATCATCACCAACATAAATATGTTTGGTGTTACAATCATTTAAAGAAGAAAACATGGCTTTATTTTTGGCCATGTGGTAAGAAGTTCCAGAATTAATGAGCCACTCATGACAAGGAGAAGAGGAAGATACATTTAATGCATAACCAGATCTTGATGCTTGACAACCACAAGCAGAAAGTGCCATCCTGAAGATGAAGGTGAAGAGTGCTCCAAATTGATGTTGTGCTTCTTCATTGCTACTTCTAAGGCTTCCATCTTCTTAAAACATTTGGACAGGCCATCACGATTACAAAAATTGTAATGTTTATCGATCTTCTTCCCTTTGTTTTTATTTGTTTTATCATATTGGTGATTTGATTTTTCAGTTTGCGGCTGAAATTTCTTAGGACCCTTGTTTGATTTAGGACCATACTTCTTAGGATACGACTTCTTGGGATTCTTTTGATATGATTGTTGTTGGGCTACTAAGGCTTTCTTAGAAGCGTTTCCAGAAGTGATAAGACCAAGGTGTAAGATTTTTTCTTGTTCTCTTATCAAAGAATCACAAAAGGAATCAAAAGAGGGATTCTTGTAGGTGGTTCCTGAAGAGATGATGGCTTCTCTAGTGGAATGGAAGGCGAAAACAAATATAGAGTAGAAATTATTGGGGTCCAAAGTAAGAAACTCATTTTCAAGCTGGTGGGCCTTGATTTGATTTTGAATGCCAAAAACAGTATTTAGCTTTTCCAGGGCTTTATCAGGGGTTTCAATGTCAAGGATGTGAAATCGAAGATCTTGAGCAATGGAAATTCCTATCAACCCTCGTGCTTGATCTTGTTTATTTTCCCATTTAGGAACTTTATCATCATCAGAAGGTTTAGTTTCTTGACCTGTGGCTATTCTATAAAGCCCTTTACTACTAAATATATCTACTATGTGAGGTAGCCATTGGAAATAATTGGTGCTATTAAGAATAATCGGGCATGCACTTTCCATTTTTGAAAAGATTAAGCTGAGAAAAAGCTGAAAATAACTACTCCAATGGAAAGATCTTGAAAAATTAGGCCGTTTAAAAAAAAATGGCTCGAAAAATGGCTTCTGAATGAAGAAGTTATGCCTTTTTGAAAAAACGAGTTGAAGATATCGAATAGTTACAGGAACGGGATAGAGTGCGAATTTTTAAAAACAATTCCGCCCCTTTTATAAAAATTTTTTACAAAAGAATCTTGAGAAAGAGATTTGAACCCAAGACCTCTATTCTCATAAATTAATCCCTCACCAAGTGAGATAGTAAAAGGATTTTTATTTTATTTTATTTTATTTTATCTTATTTTTTATTTATTTATTTTTCATTTATTTATTTATTTATTTTTTTGGTGTGCGTGCCTTTTTCCTATACAAAAAAACACAAAAACCAAGCAAAAAAAAAAAATTAAATGCAAGCCTTATGGTAGAATGTTAGATTTTTGGTTAGCCTTACCAACAACTATCAATTTTTTCACTATTTTTTATTTCCCGAGATCACACAAAGACGCGGGGAAAGAGCATACGTAGCAAAAAAAATCCCTTTTCCTGTTTTTGATTTGCCAATATCGCACGCAACGCAGAGCTAAGAGCATACACAGAGAAGAGGGTATAGATCCGGAAAATAAATAAAACCTAAAAACTGAAAATAAACAGACGGAACTGAAATGAGCAGAACTATTAACAAATATAAATTCAAAACAGATGCTTTATACCTCCAGACCTAAACTGTCATAACTTGGGCAGATGGAAACCTTTTCGCATGAAATGAAAGGTGTTCCTCATTATAACAGACCCTCCGGACACAACCGAGCAGTTCTCCAAGCCCAAAAATGTTCAGAAATAGTAGATCTACAAAACGGAATTTGCATGCAGTCAAACTGGCTTTGAATTTTGATCAACAACGGATGCGGCCCTCAAAATAGTTCTAATACCATGTACGAATTTACAGGGTAAGTTCCGTAGATCAAGAACCAAAGGTCGCCACTCACAAATAGATCACAAATTAGTACACCAGTATAATCACTTGGTTAAAACCCTCAAAGAAGGAAACATTCGACGGCCTGAGCCAACGTGGCCACTTCAGGAAATTTATTAATATAAAAGAAAAGTTTCATATGTTTCTCTCATAAACTGCTACTGGAAAAATGACCCTCCATGCTCTTTAAATAGAGATCATGGACCAATCGGGTGTTAAGCCACGGATCAAGTGTCATTAATACTGAGGAGAGAGATAACTATCGGATCACTACAAATCGTGACCGTCTAATTATAAGTTACAAATGTACATGGTAAAGAAAAACACTTTACCTAACTATACACTAGACTAAGTTATTCTTAACTATTTCCGATGTGTCGGAATACCCTAACAAAGAGTCTTGGGTAGACTCAAGGAGGAGGGATACATTCTTCCATTTTCAGCATTACCCACTCTCACTACATATTTTGCGTTGACAAAAGTTGCTGCAGTGATGGAGGATGTTGGAACAGGGTCTCCTACAAGCTACGAAACTGATCCATTTTTGAGTATTTTTTATTATATTTAGTCTAGAGTAGGGGTTTTTGGGTGGGTCAAAGCCTCGAAAGCATTGTAATGGGTAAAAGGGTAAACCAAGGGTCCGAAAACCATGGTTTGTGGACCATAGGAAAGTCTAGGCTAGATTATTATAAATAGAGGAACATTTTGTATTGAAAGGGAAGAAAGAAGGATCTATTGATGTGAATTGTGGTTTAAGTTTTATGTTTCGGTTTTGGGGAAAGGACTCCTGCTAGCTGTGTGCGCGGAGATATAGAGTCCAACTGTGTGCGGACCCTACTGTTGTGTGCGCAGGCTGGGAAGGGGATTGTATGAAGGAACTGATGAATTGATGAATAAGAAAGGTTGATAGAGAAATGAATCTATGTGTACTGTCTTTTGCGAATTATTGGTACTTACTGCATTTTGTACTTCCTATATTTAGGCTGCGAAAAACCTGTGTAAGTGTGTTTACTATATTTGGATCTATTTTGTTTCGTTTTGTGCTATATTGTGCTATTGTCCTAGAAATATATAACTATAGATCTAGCGCACGTGGATGCGAAAGAGACCTATTGACCTTGCACGGGAAGAGGAGATCTAGGTATTACAGGGTCGAATGCAGCTCTCCTTGCCTTACCGATCCTTCCTCAGGGTGTGGAAACCTGGTTCCAGCACCCACCCATACTACTTCGGGTGAGACTTTGACCTGCGAAAGTAGGTCACTACCGAAAGGGCCAGTAGTATAGGGGTTTGTTGGCAAACCTTGAACTTCGAACCTCAGGACCCCTCGAGCCAACAGAGGATGGCACCACCATGGTGCAAGGAAGATTCTCGATGGATTTGGAGAAACAGAGGGTACTTCCCTTGAGGAAGGAATCCTCCATATATTGGAGTAGATGGAGGCCACTCATGCCTACATTTGCCAAGATCAGGAGGTTCTTTTTGGATGGTAGCTTCTCATGGGAGGTCAACTTACAAAGGCCACCACTTCTAATTTTCTGACAACATTTTGGAGGATGAATTTGGCATGAGGGATGTCACAAGAAAAGACAACAGCATGTGGGGAGCTTCACATTTTAGATCTTCAGCGCTGTCTCTTAGGAGGATTGATCCATGTTGTAGGTCTCAGATTTTGGTAGAGTACTCCAAGGATCTTGGTGCTTGCATGATTCTTGATGACCCGAAGGGAGATGATAGATACATGGTGGATGATGGGGTCATCTATTCTTATGGAATATTCTTCTTGACTAGAGCTTCTGAGCTTAAGGATAAGTTGTTACATGCAGCACATGTGGACTTTCTTTCCATGCAATTTGATGCATATCATTTCTTGATGGAGGAGTTCACTTGGGAGGGCATCCAGCAGGATGTATATCAGCATATGGAGAGATTCATAGCCCAGATGATGATGGAGAGGTTGTCACAACCACTTCCCTACTCATTGATAGTGAGGGAGAACTTTCATTTGAGCCATTTCAGTTCAATGACCAAAGTACATAGTAGAGGATGTACATTTATGCATTATGATTTGTACTCCTTTACTTTTTGTGAGCAACATATTGTACGAAGGAGGATCATTCCTTCTTGTATACTGTATTGTGATGTACTTGAGGCCATTTGTAGCATTGATGTTGGCCATTCTATTGGTGGTTTGTGGGAGATGCCACATGATTCTTGGTGTGCACCATTGGCACTAAATTTTACTTTTATGATCCCATCTTGTAGGACGATTGTGGCAGCAAACAAGTGGCTGGAAAGGCACTTGTTATACTTTGTTTTGAGGCAGGCAGGGGATGCACTGTGCTGGTTCCACATGTGGGACTATGATCCACCTTTCAGCTGTCATATGGCAACTTGTTTTTATTTTTTTTTGCTTCCATATATTGATGATGTTCTTATTCTTATGGGAAGCTTTGTTGGGAGGATGGCACAAGAGTTGGAGGTGCCGATTGGGAGTATGATTCTCCATACTTCATATGTCGCATGTTTTAGGAGAAACAATGGGAAAGCCATCACTACATCTCTTGTCTTCATGTGGGAGGAGCCATTTGGAGAACTTGAGTTCTTGGGAGAGGCACTTCATGGATGTTTTGATTGGTGGGGTAACTTGGGACATTCTTGGAGGCCATAATATTTTAGCCCAAGATCAGCAGCAACCCCATACATATCATAAATGGAGAGAGAAACAACATGGGTGGAAAAATATAATCTCTCCATACAGCTCCAATACATTGCATGAACCAGGGGTTGAGGATTTATTTGATGAGCTACCTAGGATGGCTCATTTAATTTGGATGATAGCATGGGCATGGGAGTCTCTCATTGGCAATGAGATCCCCTATGTTTGTCATCACTCCTACCTTGAGGATTCCATTGAACAAAAAGAAGGTTTCCATATAGACCTTCCATTCTTTCATGATGAGAGCCATTTGGTTTATTCACCAAAGGCCAACTTACACATTTGGGAGGAACCATTGGGAGAGAGAATTGTTACAGAATATATTAAGCAATGGTGGAGACTATTGGAAGTGGAGGCCACAAGAGGAGGAGGGGATATTTTGTAGCACCCTTGCAGTTGCTTGAGGACAAGCAAAATTTGGGAGGGGGAGACTGTAATATTCCTAAATTAGCATGCAGCTAATGGGAATATTAATTTTTCTCTTAACATCTAGTTAGATGAATAAATGGGTAAGGAAGCCCATAAGTATCTTAAGTAGGCATAAAATACCTTGTAATGTGAAAAGGGATCATGTTAATAACTAGATCAAGCATCCTCATATGTGAACAAAGCCTAATATATGTGGACAAGGTCAAGTTTCAATAAGTCAACAACATTAATATGGGATGAGTGAATCATCAATAAAGACAACTCAATGTGAATGTAGATCAGTTTAGCTAGTCAGAATAAAGACACCTTGGGTGTGGAAGGAGACAATGCATGGAGACTAAGTCATGGTTGACTAAATCAAACAACGTTGTAAATAGAAGAGTGGAACTAATGGAGACAACATAATTTTGGAGGAGGAGCCTTTGCATAGAAGTAACCTCATAAATGGTGGGACCCATGGTGAGGAAGCTCATCATCTATATAATGGAGGGAATGGCAGACATATGGGGTATGATTGAAGTTATGATTTGATGATTGGGTCTGTTTAGACTTATCTGCATGCTTTATTTTTTTAGCTAAGTTTGTTGCACTGTTTAGTGCAAGGGTTTTCTCATGCGAGAATTACCCACTCTTCCTTGGGAATCTTGTTTAAGAAATATGAGAGGAGTTTTCTGGAATTCATTTCCACTATCTAGAACTTGGCCAAGCAGTCAGCTACATCCATAGCACAGTCCCTTGGAGTATCTATGTTATTTTACATGGTGTTGCAGTGGGAGGGTTTAAACCCTTGTTTTATGAGCTAGTTTCCTAGGAGGAGGATCAGCCTTTTTCCCGGAAAGCTAGTAGGAGGAGATACAACCATTTATTTGTATTATCAACTATATTTATGTAGTGCTTCAGCCATACAATGTGATTCAGTCATACATCTGCAGCATATTCTTCTTGTACTTCATGTTTATCAAAAAACCCTTGTCGGGTCATCTTGGATTTCTGTAAAAGGGACTAGATCTCTGTTTTTGTGCTCCATTGATTAATATATAAGAAGATCTATTTTTTCTCTTTATTTTTTAGTATAAGCCCTCAATAAACTTTGTTTTCACTTTCTACAGTAATTCTGTGTTGCAGTAGTCTTGAGGTTGCACTGTTTTTGGGTTGTTTTGAGCATGGGAGGCCTATTTAACTAGGCTATAATTATTTGTTTTTTATTTGTTTTTATATTTGGTTGTTATAATGTCTGATCTAAAGGATCCATGGGCTGATTTCAACTGTTATAACACAGATTTCTGGAAAATATGTTTTATGTGCATATATTGCTGATTTTATTTGTGTGCCATGGTGAATGGGTCCCACTTCATCACAAATCGCATTTCGCTGACTTTGACATTTACCCTTGCGCCCATCCTAAAAAAATTACAATCTAAAATTTTCATTGAATCTTTGTTGCTGATAGTTGCTCAGATCCAGCAGTCCTCACTACTCCCTTGTTGTGGTCTGTCGACCTTGTTTCCTTGGTTGCGCCTGTTTGTTTCTTAGTTGTTCGTAGAATACTTGCCCCGCATTCACAACCTGACCTACTTTAGCGTTCATGACTCGACCCAAACGCATGCACGACTTGACCCAATCAAATTCAAGACTTTGCCCTTGCTATTTTTCTACCTTAACTGCTTCTCTGTCACCTTTGCTTCCTTTGATTCTAATGTTTCTCCCTTTTTAACTATAAAAATTGGGTGTTAATAGTTGAAGAAGGGGTTTGAAAGAAATAAGGTGTAGAACTTTAGAACATGGAGGAAATGAGGGGCATAAAGGGGGAATGAAATGGAATGAGGGTATAAATGAAGTTTGATCATCATCACACCTTATCAACAACACTTTTTTTCGTCTTTTCTGAAAATAAATGACAATCATGGAATATCATTTTCAGTCATGACAAAATCTAAGCAATAATCAGTCACCTAGTGATACTGTGGAATACATGGGTCTAACACCCCATATACCTATTGATCTGTGGGTGGTTTCGCATGTTATTATAAAAGATGATCAACGTAGTGAGCACCCTCAACCACTTGTTGTGGAAGAGATTTCCTCTTCGGCAATCCCGTCAGTCCCTCCTCACAATGTTTAGAAACTCCATCACCATATGGAATATGACCAATATCCTTCTCCCACTGTAGGTTTTAACCTTATACATAAATTATCTTAAAACGAATTCTTAAAGATAGAAAATAAACAATAGCGAGAACATAAAACATAAAACAGATATACACAGAGATTTTCCCCTAGATCCAAAATCGGGACTACCATCTTGATTTTTCATTATATTGCTTTTAGTGTTACAACACATATATATACATGTTGAAGCAATCATAAACCCCAATCCATTAACCCTGGATTAGAACATCAATGTAGTTCCCTTGACCGGATCTACAAAATACCAAGGGCCGAAAACCATCATGCCAAAAAACCATGTGCAAACCCATGCACAAAACCATAGGCTGGTCCGCCCACCGAAAAATAAAGAAAATAATTTTTCCTAGGGCGTTTCCCCAGACCCCACACAAGGGGCTACCCATCCACTGTGAACCCCTGAACAGGGTGGGCTGCCACCCCCCTGTGACCCCCCTGTTGCGCCCAATGCAACGTACAGGCCCCCACGTGTGCAACTAATCGTGGAAAGAATATAAAACATACCCAACATTCTCCCACTTGTTGTTTTATTTTCGCAGGGGGCCATAGGAGAGCTTAGTCATTAATCTAGCCCTAAAACACCCATTGTTTCTCTAAACCAAGAGAATTTCTGAGTGCTCACAGAATTCGTAAATTCATATGCAACATTCTTCAAAGTGTCCACCTTTACCAATAACACCTTTTTATCCTCAACCATATCTCTCACAAAGTGATAGTGAACATCAATGTGCTTTGTCTTTGAATGATAAGTGGAGTCCTTAGCCAAGAAAATTTCACTTTGGCTATCATAGTATATCCTTATAGCTTGATGCACCAACCCCATACTTGAACACAATATATGCAACCGAACTACTTCCTTTATTACATGAGTGGATACCATGTATTCTGGCTCTGTAGTTGAAAGAGCCACTACAAATTGTATTTTACTCATCCAACTAACCACACCTCTAATCCAAGTGTTCCCTAGTAGCACAAACCATAATCACTAGTGCCACGCAAATATTTGAAAATCCGCTTCACTGATGTCTGATGCTCCTTCCCCGGTTTTTACATAAACCTGTTCAATACTCACACTACATGTGAAATGTATGGTCTAGTACATACCATTACATACATCAGGCTACCCACTGCACTTGCATATGGAACATGGGGCATATCCTTCTCTTCGTCTTGTGTCTTGGGACACTATTCAATAGATAGATTTACACCTACATGAATAGGAACCTTTGCCGGTTTACTACCCTTCGTATTGAACCTATGTAATATTTTCTCAACATACTTCCTCTGGTTTAACCAGAGCTTCATATTTTACCTATATCTCTTAATTTCCATGTCCAAAATATAGTTTTCAGCACCAAGATCCTTCATGTCGAATTTGGAGAACAATTAGGTCTTCAAACCTTAGATAATTTCTTTGTCATTTCCAATCAGCAACATATCATCCACATACAGGACCAAATAAATAACATGGTCACCAATTAATTTAAAATAAATAAAATGATCCCCTTTTCTTTTGGTGAATCCAAGTCCGCATATATATGTATCAAATTTCTGATACCACATCCTTGGTGATTATTTTAACCCATACAAAAACTTTTTTAACCTGCATACCAGTTATTTCTTACCCTTCATCGTAAAGCCCTCAGTTTTCTTCATGTAGATCTCCTCTTCTAGATACCCGTGAAGAAATGATGTCTTCACAACCATCTATTCTACCTCAAAATCAAATGAAGCAGCAATAGATAAAAGTAATCTAATAGAAGCAACCTGTACAACAAAGGAAAAAATATCACCAAAATCAATTCTCAGCACCTGGGAATAACCTTTTGCTGCCAAATGATATTTTTATTTCTCCACCTTGCCTTCAAAATTCATCTTCTTATTAAACACCTATTTTCTCCCGATGGGCTTCCTTCCAGCCAGCAACTCCACCAGATCCCATGCCTCATTTTTGTGCAAGGATTCCATTTCATCAACCATGGCCTCCTTCCAGAGTTTTCCATCCTCTAAATCCACTTCCTCCCTGATAGTTCTGGGATCATCATCAGTGATAGTTAAAGAAAAATTTGAAAAAAAAGTAGATGGACTATAACTTTTTTCCTGTCTTCTTTCTCGAACTGATCTTCTCACAGCTAGAGTTTGTGGCTCTTCCTCTTCTCAATCTTGTTCTGTTGTATATTTTTATTCATCCTCATTTATCTCAAACTCTATCTTCTAAGGTTCCTTTGGTAGGACTTCATGTTTAACAACATATTTCATCTCTCTAAAAACCACATCTCGATTGTACACAAACTTCCTTGTTTTTGGCTTCCAAATCTTGTAACCTTTTAAACCATCATTATACCCAATAAAGATGCACCTTTCAGATTTATTATCCAAATTGGTCCTGTTCTCCTTTGGAACATGTACATATGAATCACATCCAAATACCCTCAAATGTGAAAGAGATGGTTTCTTACCAGTCCATACCTAATGTGGAGTCTTATCCTCCAATGCTGATGAAGGTGATCTCTTAACTAGGTAACATACAGTCTCCACTACCTCTGCCCAGAATTCATGTCCTAACCCGGTACCACTAAGCATGCTTCTTGCCTTTTCCATCAGCGTTCTGTTCATTCTTTCTGCAACTCCATTTTGTCGAGGTGTGTTTGGAGTAGTCTTCTACCGTGCTATACCACACTTCTTACAGAACTTTTCAAGTTCCTTCTTGTAGAACTCTCCAACATTGTTTATCCTCAACACCTTTATCTTCTTCTCTGTTTGGTTTTCCACTAGAGCCTTAAATTCTTTAAATTTGTCAAAGACTTCAAATTTCTTCCTCAAGAAATATATCCATGTATTCCTTGAGAATTCATATATGAATGGAACTTATTACACATACTTTCCCAGTGATGGAACTGACACAGGTCCAAACACATCACGGTGCGCAAGCTCTAATATCTTGTTCACCATCTTAGCACCAGAAGGAAAACTCACTTGATTTTTCTTCCCATATACACAATGTTCATAGAAATCAAAATCCAAGGAGCAATTAGACATACCATTACCATGCAGTATCCAGAGGCCCTTCTCTCCAATATGTATAAGCCTTTGATACCATAGCATGGGATTTTCTCCAGATATCGCTAGGCTTTCCGCTCCACTTTCAGGAACCAAAAAACTTTTTCACCCATCAATAATAGTGTTACCCCAAATATTGTACAAAGTTCCAATCCAAACTCCCCACATTAATACCAATGCTCCCCGAACCATCTTGCAGGTATCTTTCTTGAACATTGTTTTTACACCTTCATTATCCATCTTGCTTACATAAATCATATTTCTGGCCAATGTAGGAATATGCAGAATACCAGGAAGTGTTCTAATCCTTCCACCTTGTAGCTTCAACTTGAATTTTCCACATCCGATGATTTTGACCTTCTTATCATCTCCTAAGAAGACATCACCACCATCATACTTCTCATACTTTCAGAACCACTCCCTATGGGGAGTGAAGTGAAAGGATGCACCTGAGTCAATCAACCATGCCTCATGATCTACATGTGTATTTGAAGAAGAAGCCAAATACACATCCCCACCTTCATCTGAGGTGGTTTTTGCCTCTACATAAGGAGCCTCATCAGATACCTTTCCTTTCTTAGGAGATTTAGATCTAAAATCCTTTTTGTAGTGCCCTTCCTTTCCGCATTTCCAGCGCACCTTTACATGCTTTCCTGGAGATTTACATTTCCCTCTAGATTTAGATCTCCCACTCGAAAACGTATTTTTGTTTATGTTTGGGGACCTTCCTTGTACAGATAAGGCATCTCCATTATAGCCCTCAATATTTCTCTATCTCATTTCCTCCGATAGCAAGAATGATACAATTTCATCAAAATTCAAGGCAATTATATTGCTAGCTATTGCAATAACCAAATTGTCCCACAAATCTGGTACAAAACACAAAAAACTGACGCACTTATCTTCATCTGAGATTTTAATATCAACAAATGACAATTGCCTTACCATAGTATTGATGGCATTCAGATGTTCTATCATCGAGTCTCCATCCTTCATCCTCAGGTTATACAAATTTTTCCGTAGGAACAATTTATTCACCGGAGACTTATATTGGTACAAAATCCCTAACTTGACCCACAAATTCTTTGTCCTAGCTTCCCCAGATACATTCAACATGATACTGCCACAGCAGCAAAAACCCACAATTGAATTCCTAATACAATATCATGTAAACAAACCTTATCACCCTCAAAACAGAGGCTTCTCCACATGCAGAAGCTATTTCATTTTTTGATAATTATGGCTACCAACCTATTGAAGCCTCGAAAATCACTGCAACAACATTAGGGAATAACCACCCGGTTCGGAGCTTAAAGAAACTCCTTTTCCATTTGGAGTAGTGGCTCCGACTGGTTAAATTAGGTCTAGTTACCTTTTCCCAAACTCCGATTACTTAAAATACAATTTTCATTCATTAACGGAGAAGAGATATCAGATCAAATCTCTTGCTGTTTAGGCAAGAGAGTTGATCCTTAAGCTGATCTGGGGCTTAGCCAAGCCACGACTAAGTTACATCTTATAATTAACCTAATTGTCTTTATACTATTAAATTAATATTAATTGTTAATCCTAAAGTAACACACTGTTAATGCTACATTTATCATTAAAGTCTTTGTTAAGTGCTAAAGTATTCCTATTTATCTCATATGTCAAATCTAAACTAATATATCCTATTTTATTATGCTAATTAACTAACTATACTATGTAAATAATTATACCTTATACTATAATATATTCCTAAATATCACTAATATAGTTCTAATAATAGTTTTAAATATTTAATCTAGTTTATTATGAGATTATAATATATCTATGATAAAACTGAAATAGTCTAATCCTAATATTATTATTATTATTCTAAGTGTTACAATTAATAATATCTTAGTTAACTATACTACCATATTTAAAGTTAAAATTATTCTAATTGCCTTAAGTTATTATTATTTATTGAAAGTGAATGTTACAAATTAATTAGTTAGCATGTTAAGGCTAACTCTAAAAATAAAAATAAAAATGATTTCTAATGTTTATTGTTACTAATTAAAAATAAATGAATTAATATACACTATATTACATTAGTTCTTATAATTAAGTTTTTAGTATTTTTAATAATGATTAAAATCAATCATAGAAGTTTGACTAATCTAATGACTGGATTGTGCCACTGAAAAACAAGATGTTTTCCTTTAACCAAAGAGGACTTTTATGTTGAGATCATTTACAAATACAAAATTAATATAAAACGAAAATCCTATCTCGGACTAAGATGGGATAGCCCTCTCTTAATCTGAGAGCAAATTAAATAAAAATAGGGGAAATACAGGTTTATGATTGAATTCACTATGTAGTTTCCATTAATTAAAAGAAGAAATTCATATTAATTAATGGGATAAAAGAAAAATACATTTGCGAGTTAAATATAAGAAATTATTATTTAATCGCAAATATATTTCAGTGAATTTGTTATAAATCTGATCTCATTCTGCATAAAATAGGGGTAAAGACTAGTTTTATGATCAGATTCACTATGTAGTTTCCATTAATTAAAAGAAGAAATTCATATTAATTAATGGGATAAAAGAAAAATACATTTATGAATTAAATATAAGAAATTATTATTTAATCACAAATATATTTCAGTGAATTCGTTATAGATCTAATCTCATTTTGCCTCTTGGAGATAGCTCCTGCAAAGCTTCAAATCATATCAAAATTGAACCAACAGAAATGTTAAGTATCAATAAAAAAATATATTTTAGAATAGAAATCGAAATCAATTACAAAACTTGGACACAAATAAAAAAATTCAGCATTCAGGTAGAAATACTCATGAATGGAAATTCAAAATAATGCCAAAGCTTTGCTTACAAAATATGCATTTGTTGAGAATTTGAGACCTATGATTTTATTACATGCAGAAATTCTAAGCAATATTACAAACGCCAAAAAACTCTCTTTCAATCTTTACAATCACCTCCTCTACACAAAACAAAAATGCATAAGTGCAGATTGAATGATAGCAAAGAATCCCCTATGCTGGATTGCGACCCCTTCTCCTTCTAACCTATAGAGTCTCCTTTAAACCGTTGAAAAATTGATTTAAAATTTTTTCCCCTAGTGGATGTATTTCTGATGGTTTATATAATGCTGCCTTTGAATTTCTCTTTGCCAAAAATGCACTTGGTTGAGCTAAAAATGTGACCAGGGATTCGAATCCCTATCTCCACATAGCCTTATTATATTTAGGGATAAAGATCCCCCACTTTAGTGCTGAAATCAATTAACAAAACCCAACAATAAAACTTTGGATATAACCCAAACTTTGGTGACCACATTGGATAAAGTGTTACATGGGATCTCGGTTCCGATGGTTGTGGCATGACATATTTATACAATCCTTGTTGGCGTTCTACGTGGTGATCACCAATGGTTAACATGAATATTGGCAACAAAACTTACGGTCGATTCAAATCTTCTTGCGGTGGTTGATTAATACACTTGTCTCATGCAATTGAAAATGCAGGTTGGAGGATTTGTTTTATTTGTTGCGGCATATCATATGTAATCTCCTTGGCGGTCCCATAGTCATAGCTGGTGGCTAACAAAATTCGACTTAGTTTACAAACCTATCACATGCAAATAACACGTTATGGTAACGCAATTTGTGAAATAAAACGATGTGGTTTAGATTTTGACATTTGTAAATGCACTTTAATAAATTGCTGTGGAAAATATGGTTATGATAAATCGTTGTGGGTTTTTATGAGGTTTCATGTTAACATATTTAACCATCGTGTTGTATCATATATTCAACCTATAAAGGTTTGTTATATTCAACCCACGAACATTTGTTATATCATATATTCAATTTAATAAATTATACATATGATTATAATATATTGTGTCATTTTAAAATATTTTATATATATATTTTATATGTTTAAATTAAACATATAAAAATATAAAAAATGTATTTGTTAATATATACAGTAATAATATGTATAAATATAATATATACAGCAACCAAAAATATGATATTATCTCATCAAACCCATTTTTTGATGTAGGTATAAAAATAAGTGCATGAGATGACAACGGATGTGACCAAAAGTAGAATGTGGAATAATGTGCCAAACCATCTAAAAAGAATGCCAACTAGCGCAATCAAATGTCAAATGTGAGGTGATGTAACAACCAAAGGTTCCCTTTTTATCTTGAATTGACCAATATGAAAAATATTTCTATGAATGCAAAAGGCAACAAGGAGGTGCAAAAATATGATCAGAACCATGAGGCAAGTGGTAAGGTTTTAAGAAGTCAGGAATTTTTTCAAAATGCCAATCAGGAAGGGAGTTGGAAAATGAAGGGTCCCTAAAAATCAAACAAATATAATAAAAGGCCTTCAAACAAGTGCATTTCACAATGACTAATCGAAAATGAGGTCAAAATAAATTAATAAGAACAAATCAAACTCATTTAGACCTTTCCTCATTTTCGAATTTTAATAGTAGTACTATCAAGTGATTGTTTAAAAGGGTCCCCCATTTTCATTTAAAAGTGAAAAATGGGGGGGCTGTGTTTCACCACAACAATGGCGACATACTGGGAAGAACCAGTTATCTCTATTCAAATTGATAATAAAATTCTAAGGAAAAATAAATAGAAGTTAAATAAATCAAATTTCCAAGATTCATACTTTTCTTTGAAACTCTTAAATGAAATCAAATACTATCATTTTGCATATCTTGTAAATATAGATTATAAGAGAACTAATTACGAACAACTATTTAATGACAACTTTAAACTTAAGAAACACAAACATGTTGTTTTGTTTAGTGATAAATATGAACTCTTATAATCATAGGTAGGACCACTGCTGCCATTAGGCGTCCATAACCTCGGCAGGGTTACCTCTTAGCCAAAAAATGTCAGTATCCCATCTAATATTTAAATATTCAGAGAAAATTTTATTTTATTAAAAACCTGAGAACCATTGCCCTGGCTTGGTGACCAGATCATGACAATGCCATTCACAAGTTTTGATAGTCATGAGCAAGCCGGCTCGTGATGAGACCTCTTGTCTTACAACGTGAAGTCGTAAGCCATTATCCTGATGTGGTAATCAGATTGACAATGTCATAATTATCAAAACTCATGATCATGGTAGGCTGGCTCTATACAGAGACCCCCTATCTTTCAGATTCTTTGTAGCTTTTAATTTATGCTCTGATAATTGGCGATAATAGATGGGGAGAAAAATTATCTCTTTAAGAGATTTGGGATGACCTGGAAGAGTTTAAAAACTAAAATTTTGATATTGCTTGTGTTAATTTAGCTAAAGCTGATTTTAAAGATAAGCTGTCGTAAAAATAAACTCTTATGTTATAGTTTGAGATCATCAAAATGATAATAAAAGAAATATTTAGAGTTTTAAATTAAAATCTGAATGGAAGAAATTTTGAAAATTAACTCGATATTCTTTCTTTAACCCTAGAATTCTCTTTAAATATAGAGTTAATAATTTCCCATGAATGAAACCAAAGTTGAATAGAAAAATTCCTCTTACTAATAGTTGATAATACCACTAAAAGAATATGTATGAGGATTTTCAAAGTAATTGAAAATGATCTATCGTGAAATGAACTCTATTGAAAAGGGCAAAAATTTAAAATGAAAGAACTAAGAATGAAGACAAACAAGCTTTTAAGAAAACAACTCAAACAAGATGATGATTTTTTGACAAAAACATTAAGTTTGTGTTTTCAAATATTCATCAAGTTAAGTTATTGTCTTTTTTATTTATTTTATTTTATTTTATTTTTTTATTTTTAAAAGAGTTATCTTGTTCCTAGGTTTTGTTGGGGTTCCCATGTTTTGGCCAAATTGGCAAGACCAAAAGATGAGACAACATCAGAACCGCGTTGGGGCCCTAGGATCTAGCCCTCCTGGACCCAGAGAGGGATCTCTCCATAGAACAAAGAATGATATATCTTTGAAATCTCAAATGAGATGTTAGGCTAGTTATGAAGCACAAAGGGGGTTTTAAAATGATTTGGTTGGCTGGTTGCTGGGTTGGTCATGAGATCATGAACTAAGAAATTAATGGGAGAAAGGAACAAAATAGCAGGATGCTTTCAGCAAAGAGGATAGGTCAAGAAAGTGCCATCCATTGGGCTATGGAGTCATGAAAGGTAATTACATGCAACAACTAGCCAAAGCTTTCAGAGGGCAAGTCATCTAATACTAAACGATCTCTAGATTAGATGGTGGGATGGAACATTAAGGATTGAAAGTGAAAGAAGGAAAGAAATCCTAATTTCTGTCTATAGATCAGATCAGAGGTCATTTAACCCTAGACCTTCTTGGAC
Organism: Pinus albicaulis; assembly: GCA_034641835.2. Lineage (NCBI taxonomy): Eukaryota > Viridiplantae > Streptophyta > Pinopsida > Pinales > Pinaceae > Pinus > Pinus albicaulis. Next base: position 121,984,396 of record CM076575.1, read on the forward strand.
ATACGCAAAGGCAGCTTTCGATGGAGGGACAAAGGAGCAGCTTATAGATCGGACCAGAGGTCATTTAACTCTAGGTCAGATTTAGCATGCTCCAAGGGAAAATAGAGATAAGTTTAACAAGAGATCTTGTAAAGGCCAGCTGGTTGCACAAGGATCCTAGTGGATAGGGCTAACTCTGATCCCCAGTGTTCCCAAATCTTCCAACTTAAACCCAACAAGAACAACTAAAGACAGATTCCATTGAACTCATACATCAGCTAGCAACATAAGGAACTACTACACTGGTTAAATTAACTGAGATCAACCCTTAGATAGTCACATTCAGCAGAAAACATTAAGCAAGGAGAGCAGAAACATAGGGTGCCTAACAAGGACAAATCCTATGCCAGATTTCTCATGCAAGCCAGAAGAGCAATGAACATCATGAAAATGCAATAAACAGAGTTAGGAAAACATCACCAATAGTAATGGACCAGGATCCTGTGAAATGTGCTTTGATTAATTGATACAAAACCAGTCACATACACTGAGCTCAATGGCTGTTACAATCCAAACTTCTCCTCCTAGCCTACTATATACAACTAATCTACTAATCCCTCCCAAACTGTTCTAACAGTCAGAATGAATCCTTCTAACAGCAACGACAGCAGCCGAACAACAACCCTTACAATAATTTCCTGTGTGAATATTATAGCTGAAAGAGGGCATAGGAGGTAGGTGAAGAACTAAATGAGAATTAAACCTCAGAAAATAAAGAGGGCCGAAGCCCATTCGGTTTTAAACTCGGTGCATTCATTTCTGGTATAGAAAGGTGGTCTCCTTCGGCTTCATTTACTCCGGTATGGTCCTGTTGAGCTCTGGCTGCAGAACTCTGTGGTACTATGGTGAATAAACAAAAGAGTGAAATGAATGACTGAATGGTCTGCCATAACGCATTAACAACTGCTCTGGTAGCTTGGGACTGTGGTTAAGGTGGAAATCTTCAGGAACACGGTAAATAATGGAACTGATATGGGCGCTTTGTCCTTTGGAACAATCTGCTGATGTGAAACCCTGCTGACTTAGTTTTCTATGCATGAAGCTCTCTGCCGCTTCATTTATAGCTCTGTCTGCGAAATCCCGCCACTGTAATAAGGACTGTGTGTTCATGGTGGCCTTTCCCACCTGATAACCTTGTAAAACATGGAATTGAGTTATGAAATCCATGCATAGGGGGTAGCTATGGAGGACGGGAGAGAAACATCACGGCGGTGTGGTGAAACAGTGTTTTTGAATGAAATGAATGTGGAAAATGCATCGTGGGCCATTTGATCATGATGTGGAGGAGTAGATCAACGACGGAGATCATACAGTGGAATGATATATGAAAATGGACGAAATGAATATGAAATATGAACTTTTAATGTAAAATGCGAAACTTTAGACTTTGGTGGAAATGCAAAAGAAATACATGAAATGCAATGGACATGCGTATGAGGTGGGACCCAAATGGAATCGCAAATCGCAATCGGAGACTGGAGTAGGGCGGAGTGATACAGTACAAAACTTCTGATGCGATTGGGGAAGTAGTAAAATGGAAAACCTTTGAAAAAATGAAAATATAACAAAATTCGAATTAACAAAGGGAAAACCATTTATTTTATGAATGGGCGGAAGAGTTAAGTGGTGGGGCCCAAAGGGTCAATCGCGATCGGAGATCGGGAGTGGGGACTAATCGCAATCGCAAATAGGGAAAGTGCGATGCCATCAATCGGAGGGGGGTTGCGATTGCGATGGTCGGAGGGGAAATGCGATCGGGGAGGAGTTTTCGATTACGATGATCGAAATTCGGAGCAATCGGAGGCGGACATACGATGCGATAAATCGCATCGCAAATAATTGCGATAGAACGATCGGGGGACATCACATAAAAGTTGCGATTGAGACGATTTGCGATTAGCATGGGCCGTTGGATCAACGGTATGGATCAACGGTGGAGAATGCAGTCGAGAGATTGCAATCAAGGAACACAAAGGGATGACACATACAAACTTGCAATTGCGATTAGGCGGGGAGTGCGAGGACCGTTGGATCCGGCAGGAAGATGGATGGCCAGGATGAGGTCGGAAATTTGCAATCAAAGGGGTGGAAGGGAGATGCGATGTGATCAATCGCATCGCAAAAATTTGCGATGAACCGATCGGGGGACGCAACATAAAAGTTGCGATTGCGAAGACTTGTGATTAGCGCGGACCGTCCGATATACGTGTAAATCAACGGTGCGGAACACAGTGGAGGACTTAACATCAAAATACAATCACATCAGAGTTTTTCGGTTGTAACAAAAGAAATGCGCCCGCCCGACACTCCGATTGCGATTGGTTCCCAAGGCTTTAAGCGCTTGGTCTTGGGCTACGGGTATACGTGGGGAAGTTGTTAGGGGCTGGCAGGAAAAGGGGCTAGGCCCTATTATAATGTTGACAAGTGGGTTTTGGCCCATTTTAATAAAATTGAAGGGCTAGGAAGGGGAATGATAAAGGGGAAAAAGGGAAATTTGACCCAACAAGGGGTGTGGGCAGAATTTGAAGGGGATTTTAGGAAAATTTAAGAGGACTAAGGGGGAATTATAAGGGGAGACATGGGAATGGAACAGAGGTTTAGAAGGGATGAAATAAAGGGAAAGAGGAGGCATTTTGGGGCATTTCTTCACAAACTGAGAGGTTTTATAATGGGAATCAGCAGAGGGGATTTTATCAAAGGACCAAAGGCTCAAGGAGGCTTCAAGGATGGTGTGTTTTCAGGGGAAATGCTTTCCTTGAAGGCTCAAGAACATTTTAGCCCCCTGTTTGCTTGTCAAAAAATTTATGGGGGGCTAACAGGTTTATTAAAATCAAATCAATTTAAATGAAAGATAGCAAACCATAAAGAAGATCATCAAGAGAATAGATCATGAGAAACATTTTTAAAAGATAAAAAGTATAAAATGACGAATATGTTTTAAAATTAAAAATTTTATCTTGTAATATGTTTGTTAAGTGTTGTTCCTATTTTAAAAGCATTGATGCAGTTTTAAAATTTTTATTCAAATGCTTTAATAGGAATTTTTGTCAATTTTGCTTAAAACTTATTTTGTAAGTCTTTTAACGATGATGTTTTAAAAGTAAGACTAACAATTAGTTTTCAAAAATAATTATAAATGAATTAAGAAGCAAAATTTGGAAAAGGAAAAGGAATTCCCTATATGAATCATGGTGATTTTCTTTTCTGAATTTCGTTCGCTAGCAAAACCAAATCCTCAAATTGCACTCATAAAAACCTGCAATAGAAATAAGATAAGGATAAGAAAATATAACTAAAAGAGAAAATAAAAGAAAGGAACAAAGGAGAAATGAAGATCAACATGTACACATACCTGAGAAAAATTCATACCAATTTACCTTGTGAATCTTGATGTCTTCATATGAAGAGTATATAAAAATAGGCAAGATTAGTCATATTTATCTCTAAGTTTGGATATGTTGAAAATCATGATTTATTGAATCTAAAAACTAAGCGATGCTATAAGAATTCCTCACATGATAAAAATGAATTGACATATGAATAAAGTGAGATAATAAAATATTGTATGTCATCATTTGATCTTGAGAATTCCTTTTATTAAACATTATCTAAATTGTAAATTTAAATGCTATTGCAATTATATGAGTAAAAAGTGGAAATGGACCTTATATTTGAGTTAACATTTTAAAATGTGGAGTTTATAATTTATCAAATGTAAAAAATTGTTTTATTAATGAAAACCTCAAAAATGAGAAGAATGCCAACTAAGTGTCTAATAGGGTCCCATCCTTATTCATCATAATTGCATTATTCGGAAAACAACAAAAATACGAAACATAATTAAATTTATTCCTACTCTAAATATTTTGAAGGAAAATGACTAGGTATAGCCATATTTCCAATGTAACCAAGCACTAATTTTATTTCCTACAAAAATATACATTACATGTGTTAGAAAAATATAAATCTTAATTATTAAATTATATACAAAAATCCTAGAATATTTATACATGTTAATTCCTAAGAATGAAAATAGAAGAAATTTATAATTAGAAAATTTTATGCTAAAATGATTTTCTAACTGAAAATAAAATTTATCGAAATATGTACAATCTAAAGGGTTAGAGATGTTACCTTTAAGGATCCACCAAGGTTTTGTTTTTGAAAATTGTGCAATAGAAGTATTAACATCAATTGTTTCTGTTAGCCACCTATAAATTTTTGACATAGAAAACAGGTGGCTAAAATGTTTCTAAGCCTTCAAGAGTAACATTTCCTCTGAAAATCTCTCATTCTTGAAGCCTCTATGTGTCTTTGCCTTCGAAAAGATCTTCACTGCTGTTTCGATCAAGAAGGCCTCACTGTTTGTGAAAAAATTGTGCTCAAGAAAGCCCCCATTTTCTCCCTTTTATCCCTGCAAATTCCCCATTTTAACCCCTTCTTTCCCCTCTCAAAGTCTCCCTAAAAACCCCCAAAATCCCTTCCTAAGTCATCCAAATCACCAAATTCCCCTTTTAAAACCTTGTGGATCCCTTCATTTGGTGAAACAATCCCTTTGTTCCCCTACCTGAACCCCTGTTTAGCCTTAAAAACTCTATTTTTTGGCTTAAAAAACCCCATTTACATTTGAGGCCTTAAGCTCCTAACCACTTCCCCACATATGACCCACGCCCAAGACCAGGCGCTGAATCCTCGGGCGCTAATCACAATCGGAGCGTTCCATGTGAGCCTTTTCCTTTGTAAATGAAAATTTTCCGATGCGAGAGTTCTTTTGTCAATCACCCTCCGTCGAGATCTCCTTCGTTGATCTCCTTAAACGATCCAACGACCAGCGCGAATCGTGTTCACTGCCAATCGCAATCGGGAGTTTTTTATGTGTGCATTTTCTTTGTTACTTGAATTTTCCCGATGCGATGAAGTTTTTGTTCCATCGACCGCGGGCTCAATCTCAGCCGTTGATCTATATAGATCTAATGGCCAGTGCTGATCTCACACTGTGCCCATAACATCTTGCATCAACCTCTCTGAATGCATATAGACCGTCGATTTCCCTTTAAATTCGATGGCCATCGCACTATTGCCAATCGCAAAATATTAACGTGCCACTTTTCTTTTTCCATTGGCTAAATTCCTCTTATCTGATCCCCACAAAAATCCACACATCCAATGGTGGCTGCCAAAGATTCGATCATACACCACCCTTGTGCCCTCCATTATTACCCCTCCGGTGCGATCTCCACCGTTGATCCCTCAATGATCCGACGGCCGTCGCAACACTGCATCACCGCTAATCGCACCAATTCTTAAGTGCCACCGTGTGTTCCCCGATTGGCAATCCCCGATCCAATCCCGACCGTCGATCTCACCTTAATCCAATAGTCCACGTGCAATCACAACATCAAACATCGGAGTTTTGGCCCCTGCCTTCTCCGATTGCGATTGGATCTCAACAGTTCCTTTCGATTGATCTAGCGGTTCCCCTTTCTCCCCGCTCATGCACTGGCCCTTTTTCATCCACCTCATCTTTAAATCTCCGTCGTCCATCCCCATGGATCCAACAGTCAGGATTCGTCCCGCCCATCTATTATGATATATTTCCCTTTGAAACATTAGTGCTTTTACCGTGGATCATGACCGTCATCATGCTGATCCGACGACCTATATTAAAACCATTGTTGACCTGTCCCCACCTTACCAACCGTGCATCTCCCCATATTGCGCTCCGTCCTGCACCGTCGGATCTCCCAGTCCCACATCCAACGACGGAGGTGCATATCGTGTTTTTCCTGTGCCCGAAGGTTAATGCTTCAAAATTACGCGATGAAAGTGGTTTTGGGAGGGACACGTGTCAGGCAGCAAGCGTTATCACATTTTTTTGGGAAAATTTCAAAACCACTCTATTGCAGCGTGAAAACAGTTGTTTTCTCCTAAAAACCACTTCCCCTTTTCTGCCTCTGACAGTGCTTCCCGAAGATCCTAACCGTTGATCTATATATATCTACGACCCTTATTCCATCACGTTTTCATTCATATTATGTTCATCGGACCTCCAAAGGACTTCATCTGAGCATCTCAACCGTTGATCTCCTCTTGAGATCTAACGGTCCACACTCAAATCGCCCTTCGCCCTTTGGTCCCACCATTCAAAGCCCGATTTCATTTGATTTCACACATTTTCCTTTGTAATTCACCCAAAGTCTAAAATTTTATGTTTTAAATTAAAGTTTATCTCTTCTACCTAACTCATCTAAAGCATCTCCACCAGTAAATCCTAGCTGTTGGTAACCACCATCAAATCTAATCCAACAGTCCAAAACCATATTTTCACCCTACCTCCATCAGATCATTTCTTCACCATTCTTTTGCTGTTTTCACCGTTTTCTTAGCTACAACCACTGTTTTCACTGCTACGTTGCCTTCTCCACAAGCCTCCACAGCATCCACCTACACTCCCATGGATTTTTCTTAACTTGTTTATCATCTTTTTGTAGGGTTACAGATGGTGAAAACCGTTATTTCTCACAGTCACAGTCATAGTGACACAGAGCGTAGAAGAAGATTTTTCAGAGCCAGAGATCGCAGGGAAAGACTCCTGAGGGGGTTTTAAACACATGTTTCATTCCAATCAGAGATATTAACTCTGTTGAAAAAACTCCAGCACCATTAAACCTGCGCATCCACAGATAGAGACATTCAAAGAAGCGGCAAAGAGTATCAGTGAAGGATTAAAGAGATTTAAAGCCCGTTATTGAAGATTTTAAGCTTTAATTCAGTGATTAAAGGGCGAATGTACAAATTGAAGACCTTATGAATGAAACAGGAAGCCTAATAAGACCTAAAGCACATAAAACATACCACATCAGTGTTTCACATCAGCAAAAGGTTCTTTCCCAAGAAAGGACAAAGTTCCCATAATGTTTTTTACTCCTCACCAACGTTCCTGAGAAGATCACCACCCTGACAGAAAGTCCTAATATTGCCAGAGCATTTTTTACATAGCATGGCAGGCCTAAAAGTCATTTAACTGCCTTACTTGCCCCAGAGTACTACAGAGTACTACAGTCGAAAAGTACATCAAGGAACATACCTATGAAGTTATGATCAGCCTGTCAAAGACCACTCTTTCACCCAAAGAGTACTAAGAGTCAATGAAGTGATATTAAAAAAGAATGGGCCTCAAGCACTCTTTCTCCTCTATTTTAATGCTTCATTTAAAGTTCTATCTACTTCCTCAAAACTCATGAAAAATACATTGTAAAGGTTGTTGATCGGATAACCGTGGATTGTAATTTGTTTCTCTTGAGATATAGTTCTACGTATTAGTTGAAAAATAGGCTGAGGAGATGATTTCAGACTGAATATCAAGCTGTTGGAAAATTTTGTATATGACTGGTGTTGCTATTTAATATGACAAGCATTTTCATTGGATCCTAATTTAAAGCAGCGGTGATGTGTTCTACCTTTGTCTCTGTTTACCTTCTGTAATTCATCATATTTCATTTCTCTGATAAGAATCAGTAAACTGGTTTAGGATATACCCTTGCATGGTACCCTAATGCTTCCTGCTCTTCTTATCTTTGATTTTTTCTACTAATTGTGCAATCCGAGAACATATTTGAGATAATTTAACCAATATAGTAGTTAGTTATCACTGCCTACTGATGTATGAATTTAAAAGTCTGTCCTTAGATGTTCTTGTCTGGTTTTAATTGAAAGAATTGGGATACTGGGAGATTAGAGTTGATTCTATCTCACTAGGGTCCTTTTCTAACAGTTAAGCTTTTCTAAGATCCCTTAAGTTGAATGTAAAAGCATTGAAAGTTCAAAGTCTTTCTCTGATCTTAGGCTTCACCTTTGCGTTAAATCTTTAATGTTTTATTATTTTTTGAAGAGCTAGTCTCTTAGGAGTTTGATCATAGGTGTTTTAGGCATGCCCTGTCCCTAGATTTTCTTCCTAAGTGGTCACCTTGGAGGTTTCCTTGTCATTCACCTTCATTCCTTATCATTTCATCCCATACTATCATCTTTAAAGATCCTCTGTTTTAGATGACTAGCCCATTTGAAAGCCTTGGATATTGAATTACAAGTAAACCCTTTTATGAATCCATTGCCCAATGGTCTTGAGTTTCCTTTGAATTGTCTCCCATTGCCAAAATCTTCTTTTCTCACCTCTTTGTCTTACATTGAACCCTTCTTTCATGTTTCCCAACAACCAAACAAACAAACAAAACAACAACCCTTGTGCCATATAACTAGCCTAATACCTTAAATTTGAACTTCAAAGACATATTACTCTTTGCCTTTATAGAGAGATCCCTCTCTAGACCCAGGAGGTCTAGATCCTGAGGTCCCAAAGTGGTTTGATGTTGTCTTGTCTTTTGGTATTTCCAAACCTTCCAAAACACAAGAACCCCAACATAATGGCGACTCCATTGGGGAACTACTTTGAGTAAAACACTCCTTGAAGCATCTCTAAGAACTCAAAGAAGACCATAGTAGCCTTGGTTTGGTAGTTAATCACTGTGGTGGACAAAAGATCTCCTTGAAACATTCTAAACCTTCCACCTGGCGACTCCACAGTTCCTGAATGACCACAAGACTTCACTGATGATCAATAGGCATGCTGATTATCTTTATTTTCACAAGACTCCACTGGGAGACCAGTTGCATTACACCATCATCCATGTTAAAGGAGACTATGAGTATCAGTTTTCTTTGACCAAATCCCCCACCAATTGAAGACTCTGAGCAATTTGCAAAAACAAAGCTAAGTCCCCTTGAAGAGTTTCATTATGGAATATCTAGGATACTGGAAAAACTTAAAAGCAAGGACCTTCCAGAGGCTTTCCTTTCCAGCTCGAGATTTAATAATCAACCCAAGCTTAAGGAAATTTTTATAGAATTTTTGGTTGAAAGATATGAGATTGAGATTGGAAGATTGAATTCACAAGAACAATCATATAAATTTAGAGACCCCAGAGCATTTTTGGAGAGTCTCCCTCCCTCCAAGAAAGAAGAAATTTCACTGCCTCTCGATGTGCAGGAAGAGGATGATTGGGATTTCAAGAGCCACACTGAAGATGTAGTGGAGGATGCAGTAATCAAAGCTTTCAAGGATACAGATAGCCTACTAGTCATGGAAGGCCTAAAAGTAGAAAGTCTACATCATGTGTTCATTAATCCTATGGTAGAGTATATGGAAGCCCTGATTGGCTCAAGTTCCCAAGCATTAACCCTCTTAGAGAGCCAAATAAATAAGGAGTGGTCACCACTAGAGGTGGCCTTGGTTTTGGAAACCTACATTCAGAGTACCCCATGGTTATCTCTGACAAGCAGTCAGATTTCTTCCTCATTTTTGTTACTACTGAACTGGCTGCATTGGCACTATTGTATCATATAACAGCAGATATTTCCAAGTTAGAGTAGGGTAGGTAGGAGTGTCAATAAAGCTCAACTTGTGAGCATTTAGTTAGTTTTTATTTCTGCAAATTTCTATTCAAGTGCAGCTTGTTTTATGCCTTGGACCCACAGCAAATCGGACTGTCTAACCTTGGTTTGGTTGTTTTTCAATTTCTGTTGTAGAATGTAGAGAAAAGAAGTCTGCTAGATAGTTTAATCCTAGCAGATATTAGTTTAGGTAGAGAAGTTATGGGACCAACTATCTAATCTGGTCTCATGGAGGAATAAGGGTAGAATTAGATTAGTTTGTTTTCTGCTTTCAATAAAAAATGATGAAGAAGATCTGCAAATTTAAATGCACCTTGAAGAAAAAATGTTAGGACTGTAGGATGGGTAGGTAGATTTTTTGGGAGAATATTTTCATCTGACTTAAAATCCATCATGTTTGTAGCAGCTGATCAAAGAATAAAATATGGTTCGAAATTCAGGCATCTGGCCTACTACCAAATATTATCTTCTGATATTCTTGACACCTTCAAGAAGATGCCATCCCCATGTGGAGCCACTGTTAGCCACCTATAATTTTTTGACATAGAAAACAGGTGGCTAAAATGTTTCTGAGCCTTCAAGAGAAACATTTCCTCTGAAAATCTCTCATTCTTGAAGCCTCTATGTGTCTTTGCCTTCGAAAATATCTTCACTGTTGTTTCCATCAAGAAGGCCTCACTGTTTGTGAAACAGTTGTGCTCAAGAAAGCCCCCATTTTCTCCCTTTGATCCCTGCAAATTCCCCAATTTAACCCCTTCTTTACCTTCTCAAAGTCTCCCTAAAAACCCCCAAAATCCCTTCCTAAGTCATCCAAATCACCAAATTCCCCTTTTAAAACCTTGTGGATCCCTTCATTTGGTGAAAAAATCCCTTTGTTCCCCTACCGGAACCCCTGTTTAGCCTTAAAAACTCTGTTTTTTGGCTTAAAAACCCCCATTTACATTTGAGGCCTTAAGCCCCTTTCAGCTAAGCCCCTAACCACTTCCTCACATACGACCCACGCCCAAGACTAGGCACTGAAGCCCTAGGCGCTAATCGCAATCAGAGCGTTCCATGTGAGCCTTTTCCTTTGTAAATGGAAATTTTCCGATGCGAGAATTCTTTGGTCTATCGACCTCCACTAAGATATCTACTGTTGATCTCCTCAAATGATCCAACGGCCAGAGCTAATCGCGTTCACTGCCAATCGCAATCGGGAGTTTTTTATGTGTGCATTTCCTTTGTTACTTGAAATTTCCCGATGCAATGAATTTTTTGTTCCATCGACCGCGGGCTCGATCTCAGCCGTTGATTTATATAGATCTAATGGCCAGCATTAATCTCACACTGTGCCCATAAAATCTTCCATCAACCTCTCTGATTGCATATAGATCGTCAATTTCCCTTTAAATCCAACGGCCATCGCACCATCGCACCATCGCCAATCGCAAAATCTTAACGCGTCACTTTTCTTTTTCCCCGATTGGCCAATCTCCGATTCAATCCTGGCCGTTGAATCCACAAGAACCAACTGCCAGGATTCGATCATACACCACCCCTGTGCCCTCCATCATTACCCCTCCGCTGCGATCTCCACTGTTGATCCCTCAATGATCCGACGACCATCGCAACATCGCATCACCGCCAATCGCACCAATTCTTAAGTGCCACGGTGTGTTCCCCGATTGGTGATCCCCGATCCAATCCCGACCGTCGATCTCACCTTGATCCGACGGTCCACGTGAAATCGCAACACCAACCATCGGAGTTTTGGCCCCTGCCTTCTCCGATTGCGGTTGGATCTCAACCGTTCCTTTTGATTGATCTAATGGTTCCCCTTTCTCCCCACCCATGCACTGGCCCTTTTTCCTCCACCTCATCTTTAAATCTCCTCCGTCCATCGCCATGGATCCAACGGTCAGGATTCGTCTCGCCCATCTATTATGATATATTTCCCTTTGAAACATTAGCGCTTTTACCGTGGATCCTGACCGTCTATCATGTTGATATGACGGCCTATAGTAAAACCACTGTTGACCTGCCCCCACCTTACCAACCGTGCATCTCCCCATATCATGCTTCGTCCTGCACCGTCGGATCTCCCAGTCCCACATCCAACGGAAGAGGTGCATATCACGTTTTTCCTGTGCCCGAAGGTGAATGCTTCAAAATTACGCGATGAAAGTGGTTTTGTGAGGGACACGTGTCGGGTGGAAAGCGTTATTTCGTTTTTTTGGGAGAATTTCAAAACCACTCTATTGCAGCACGAAAACATTTTTTTTCTCCTAAAAACCACATCCCCTCTTCTGCCTCTGACAGTGCTTCCTAAAGATCCCGACCGTTGATCTGTATAGATCTACGACCCTTATTCCATCAAGTTTTCATTCATATTATGTTCATCGGACCTCCAAAGGACTTCATCGGAGCATCTCAACCATTGATCTCCTCCATAGATCTAAGGGTCCACACTCAAATCTCCCTTCGCCTTCCGGTCCCACCATTCAAAGCCCGATTTCATTTGATTTCACGCATTTTCCTTTGTAATTTTCTCAAAGTCTAAACTTTTATGTTTTACATTAAATTTTATCTCTTCCGCCTAACTCCTCTAAGGCATCTCCACCAGTAAATCCTGGCCGTTGGTAACCACCATCAGATCTAATCCAATGGTCCAAAACCATATTTTCGCCAGACCTCCATCAGATCATTGCTTCACCATTCTTTCGCAGTTTTCACCGTTTTCTTCGCTACAGCCACTGTTTTCACTGCTGCGCTGCCATCTCCACAAGCCTCCACAGCATCCACCTAAACTCCCATGGATTTTTCTTAACCTATTTATCATCTTTTTGTAGGGTTAGAGACGGTGAAAACTGTTATTTCTCACAGTCACAGTCATAGTGACAGAGAGCGTAGAGGAAGCTTTTTCAGAGCCAGAGATCGCAGGGAAAGACTCTTGAGGGGGTTTTAAACACATGTTTCATTCCAATTAGATTTATTAACTCTGTTTAAAAACCTCCAATGCCATTAAACCTATGTATCCACATACAGAGATAGTCAAAGAAGCAACAAAGAGTATCAGTGAAGGATTAAAGAGATTTAAAGCCTGCTATTGAAGATTTTAAGCTTTAATTCAGTGATTAAAGGGAGAATGTACAGATTGAAGACCTTATGAATGACACAGGAAGCCTAATAAGGCCTAAAGCACATAAAACAGACCACATCATTATTTCACATCAGTAGAAGGTTCTTTCCCAAGAAAGGACAAAGTTCCCATAATGTTTTTTACTCCTCACCACCGTTCCTGAGAAGATAACCACCTTGACAGAAAGTCCTAATATTTCCAGAGCATTTGTTACACAGCATGGCCAGCCTAAAATTCATTTAACTACCTTACTTTCGCTAGAGTACTACAGAGTACTACAGCCAAAAATTACATCAAGGAACATACCTATGAAGTTATGATCATCCTGTCGACGACCACTCTTTCACCCAAAGAGTATTGAGAGTCAATGCAGTGATATTAAAATAGAATGGGCCTCAAGCACTCTTTCTCCTCTGTTTTAATGCTTCATTTAAAGTTCTATCTACTTCCTCTGCCTCTCTTTCAACTATAAAACTCATGAAAAATACATTGTAAAGGTTGTTGATCGAATAACCGTGGATTGTAAGTTGTTTCTCTTGAGATAGAGTTATGTGTATTAGTTGAAAACTAGGCTGAGGAGATGATTTCAGACTGAATATCAAGCTGTTGGAAAATGTTGTATATGACTGGTGTTTCTCTTTAATATGACAAGAATTTTCATTGGATCCTGATGCAGCGGTGATGTGTTCTACCTTTGTCTCTGTTTTACTTCTGTAATTCATCATATTTCATTTCTCTGATAAGAATCAGTAAACTGGTTTAGGATATACCCTTGCATGGTACCCTAATGCTTCCTGATCTTCTTATCTTTGATGTTTTCTACTAATTTTGCAATCCGAGAACATATTTGAGATAATTTAACCAGTATAGTAGTTGGTTATCACTGCCTACTGATGTATGAATTTAAAATTTTGTCCTTAGATGTTCTTGTCTGGTTTTAATTGAAAGAATTAGGATACTGGGAGATTAGAGTTAATTCTATCTCACTAGGGTCCTTTTCTAACAGTTAAGCTTTTCTAAGATCCCTTAAGTTGAATGTCAAAGAATTGAAATTTCAAAGTCTTTCTCTGATCTCAGGCTTCACCTTTGCGTTAAATATTTAATGTTTTCTTATTGTCTGAAGAGATAGCCTCTTAGGAGTTTGATCATAGGTGTTTTATGCATGCCCTATCCCTAGATTTGCTTCCTAAGTGGTCACCTTGGATGTTTCCTTGTCATTCACCTTCATTCCTTATCATTTCATCCCATACTATCATCTTTAAAGATCCTCTATTTTAGATGACTAGCCCATTTGAAAGCCTTGGATATTGAACTACAAGTAAACACTTTTATGACTCCATTGCCCAATGATCTTGAGTTTCCTTTGAATTGTCTCCCATTGTGAGAGTGAATAACCTGAAAATTTCATTGTCTTTAGTGATGTTGAAACATTTGCATTTATGTATAAATTGATCAACATGATCTAAAGCAGAAATGAAATTCTCACCATCATATTGCAGTTCATATATTGATTCAAGTTGTCTCTTGGGTATACCTCTGGTAGGCTTGCACGAACTAAAAGCATGACCCAATGTAGGAATACAAATAGGAGCCATGGATATTTAAAAACGTTAAAACAAGATTTCATGTAGATTAACTAGCTCAGGCCCACCTTCTAGTGCCAAAAATTTTGAAGCCTCGAAAATCACTGCAACAACATTGGGGGATAACCACCCGGTCCGAAGCTTAAAGAAGCTCCTTTTCTATTTGGAGTAGTGGCTTCGACTGGTTAAATTAGGTCCAGTTACCTTTTCCCAAACTCCGATTACTTAAAATACAACTTTCATTCATTAATGAAGAAGAGATATGATATCAGCTCTCTTGCTAATTAGGCAAGAGAGTTGATAATTAAGTTGATCTGGGGCTCAGCCAAGCCACGACTATGTTACGTCTTATAATTAGCCTAACTATTCTAACCTAACTATCTTTATACTATTAAATTAATATTATTTGTTAATCCTAAAGTAACACACTGTTAATGCTACATTTATCATTAAAGTATTTGTTAAGTGCTAAAGTATTCCTATTTATCTCATATGTCAAATCTAAACTAATATATCCTATGTTATTATGCTAATTAACTAACTATACTATGTAAATAATTATACCTTATACTATAATATATTCCTAAATATCACTAATATAGTTCTAATAATAGTTTTAAATATTTAATCTAGTTTATTATGAGATTATAATATATCTATGATAAACTATGAAATGAATGTTAACTAAATATTATTATTATTATTCTAAGTAAACAATTAATAATATCTTAGTTAACTATACTACCATTAAGGTTAAAATTATTCTAATTGCCTTAAGTTATTATTATTTATTGAAAGTGAATGTTACAAATTAATGAGTAGTTAGTATGTTAAGGCTAACTCTAAAAAGAAAAAGAAAAATGATTTCTAATGTTTATTGTTATTAATTAAAAATAAATGAATTAATATACACTATATTACATTAGTTCTTATAATTAATTTTTTAGTATTTTGAATAATGATTAAAATCAATCATAGAAGTTTGACTAATCTAATGACTGGATTGTGCCACTGAAAATCAAGATGTTTTCCTTTAACCAAAGAGAAATTTTATGTTGAGATCATTTACAAATACAAAATTAATCTAAAACGAAAATTCTATCTCGGACTAAGATGGGATAGCCCTCTCTTAATCCGAGAGCAAATTAAATAAAAATAGGGGAAAGATAGGTTTATGATTGAATTCACTATGTAGTTTCCATTAATTAAAAGAAGAAATTAATATTAATTAATGGGATAAAATCAAAATACATTTGCGAGTTAAATATAAGAAATTATTATTTAATCGCAAATATATTTCTGTGATTTGTTTATAAATATGATCTCGTTTTGCATAAAATAGGGGGTAAGACTGGTTTTATGATTGAATTCACTATGTAGTTTCCTTTAATTAAAAGAAGAAATTCATATTAATTAATGGGATAAAAGAAAAATACATTTACGAATTAAATATAAGAAATTATTATTTAATCGCAAATATATTTCAGTGAATTCGTTATAGATCCGATCTCGTTCTACCTCTTGGAGATAGCTCCTGCAGAGCTTCAAATCATATGAAAATTGAACCAACAAAAATGTTAAGTATCAATAAAAAATATATTTTAGAATAGAAATCGAAATCAATTACAAAACTTGGACACAAATATAAAATTCAGCATTCAGGTAGAAATACTCATGAATGGAAATTCAAAATAATGCCAAAGTTTTGCTTACAAAATATGTAGTCATTGAGAATTTGAGACCTATGATTTTATTACATGCAGAAATGCTAAGCAATATTACAAAGGCCAAAAAAATCTCTTTCAATCATTACAATCACCTCCTCTACACAAAACAGAAATGCATAAGTACAGATTGAATGATAGCAAACAATCCCCTATGCTGGATCGCGACCCCTTCTCCTTCTAACCTGTAGAGTCTCCTTTAAACCGTTGAAAAACTGATTTAAAATTTTTTCCCCTAGTGGATGTATTTCTAATGGTTTATATAATGCTGCCTTTAAATTTCTCTTTGCCAAAAATGCACTTGGTTGGGCTAAAAATGTGACCAGGGATTCGAATCCCTATCTCCACATATCATCATTATATTTAGGGACAAAGATCACCCACTTCAGTGCTGAAATCAATTAACAAAACCCAACAATGAAACTTTGGATATAACCCAAACTTTGGCGAGCGCATTGGATAAAGTGTTACATGGGATCTCGGTTTCGATGGTTGTGGCATGACATATTTATCCGATCCTCGTTGGCGTTCTACGTGGTGATCACCAATGGTAAACATGAATATTGGCAACAAAAATTACAATCGATTCAAATCTTCTTGCGGTGGTTGATTAATACACCTGTCTCGTGCAATTGAAAATGCAGGCTGGCAGATTTGTTTTATTTGTTGCGGCATATCATATGTAATCTCCTTGGCGGTCCTGCAATCATAGCTGGTGGCTAAAAAAATTCGACTTAGTTTACAAACCTATCACATGAAAATAACACGTTATGGTAATGCAAATTGTGAAATAAAACGATGTGGTTTAGATTTTGACATTTGTAAATGCACTTTAATAAATTGTTGTGGCAAATATGCTTATGATAAATCGTTGTGGGTTTTTATGAGGTTTCACGTTAACATATTTAACCATCATGTTGTATCATATATTCAACCTATAAATGTTTGTTATATTCAACCCATGAACGTTTGTTATATCATATATTCAATTTAATAAATTATACATATGATTATAATATATTGTGTCATTTTACAATATTTTATATATATATTTTATATGTTTAAATTAAACATATAAAAATATAAAAAATGTATTTGTTAATATATTATAATAATATGTATAAATATAATATGGTGTAGCGACCAAAAATATGATATTATCTCATCAAACCCATTTTGTGATGTAGGTATAAAAATAAGTGCATGAGATGACAACGGATGTGACCAAAAGTAGAATGTGGAATAATGTGCCAAACCATCTAAAAAGAATGCCGACTAGCACAATCAAATGTCAAATGTGAGGTGATGTAACAACCAAAGGTTCCCTTTTTATCTTGAATTGACCAATATGAAAAATATTTCTATGAATGAAAAAGGCAACAAGGAGGTGCAAAAATATGATCAGAACCATGAGGCAAGTGGTAAGGTTTTAAGAAGTCAGGAATTTTTTCAAAATGCAAATCAGGAAGGGAGTTGGAAAATGAAGGGTCCCTGAAAATAAAACAAATATAATAAAAGGCCTTCAAACAAGTGCATTTCACAACGACTAATCGAAAATGAGGTCAAAACAAATTAATAAGAAAAAATTGAACTCATTTAGACCTTTCCTCATTTTCGAATTTTAATAGTAGTAATATCAAGTGATCGTTTAAAAGGGTCCCCATTTTTCATTTAAAAGTGAGAAATGGGGGGGTTGTGTTTCACCACAACACAACCATATAAAAATACCCACCTTGACATTTCATATTTCTGACTTTGACTTTGGTTCAAAACCCAAATAGTAGAATTATTTAATTCGAAATTAAATTCGTTTCTCACAACTATGGTTTAAAAACCCCAAACTACCAATCATGAATCATATCCGCTTATGATTTTCAACTCTATGGTTTAAACCCCAAATAAACCATATAAATATTTACGGGCCCACAACTTTATTTCAATGTACCTTTACACTAACGATCAGACATGTCGTCCATCCCGTTGACGATTCAAATCTTATATTTCGACCAGTCTGCATCAACCCTTCATCATCGGATGGTCATCGCACTCCATCTCCTAATCCGAAGACTATCACATAACAAATATTCGCAAATTTTAATGTTTCAAACTCACGTGAAATAGCCGGTTTTTAATTTCTAAATGTCACTTTCTAACTGCTATCTCGTTCGCTCAAGAAATTACCACTTACCACTCTAAAGCTGCGCGAAAACCCATTTTTTGGTTTTTGAAACCACTCACAATGTTCCATCTTTGCTATTGATTCATGGTTCCATACTCCGTTGACCAAGGTTCCTCTCGCTTATGCTTTCCAAACTTCTGGTTCCATTATAACTCCACACAAATACAATTCATCTACTTTGCAATTCTGCTTTCTCTAGTCCACTGTGCCATTAATTATAGTTTATTCTTTCGACAGGTTCATTCAGATTCACCACTTATCATTTAAAGGCTGTGCGAAAACCCCTTTAGAGGTTTCCAAAACCACTCCTCTGTTCCTCTTCTATGCGGAATACGGGGTTTCAAAACAACATGTCAATGTGATGTAAACAATCATAAATTTCTTCTCTATTATATTAAATATCAATTAAATCTTTGTTCCAGTCCTGATCTGAATTCACTTTTCGATCGGATGTCCTTCTGATACATATGGTCCAATGTATCCAAATGCTGAATTGAAAATTCAGTTTCTCTTCTGTGTCATCTATCCTTTCAATGATCGATAACTGAATTTAACACACATCACTCATACGTCTTCTCAGATGTGTATACAAACCTTTTATGCACTTCAACTCAATTCATAATTATAACCCTATCTTGGTATTTACACCAAAATTTTCAATGGTATACAGAACCACCAATTCAAACCCTTATTGCAAAGTTTTATCACACATCTGTTCATAAACTCTGAGCATTTCTCACACATAATCTATAATTCATTCAATCACTGCACACATAATCACTCATTTTAGAATTGAATTTTCTCTGTATATAATAACCAAACAATTACAAAAACTACTTCTTCTCTGACCTGATATTCTAATCAATGGCCTTCTTGTCAAATTTTCCTGTAGGCTTACAACAACAAACCCCTGTTTGTCTAAAACCTAAATCTCTACTCTTTCCTACTCTCTACTACCTTTGGGGCTTTACAGTTTATACAAAAGTTTCTGAACCAATTTAGGTTCAGATCCTCCATCATCTCAACAAAATCCTCCAAATCCTCTAAATCCTAAAATCTATCCTTTATCCCTAAGGATCATGAAACTATTTCTAACTTAATATTTAAAATTAATTCCTAAATCTCTCAATCCCTATGAAATATCGACTATCCTAATTCTCTCATGTTCTCCAATCATTCGGGAACATTTACAAAATTCCTCTCAATATCTAATTAATTCTTATTCTAAATCACCCAAAACATTAATAATTACATTAATGAATCAATCTTCTCTGAAAACACTAGATCCCTATTTCTATTAAAATATAAAGGATTTTCTGAGCCTAATGCTCCTGCATCAGACTCCCAAGGTTAAAAATAATCATGATCTCCTGATCATGTGCTTTTAATCTTTGTCTTCCTGGATCCCATACCTTGTTCTGTAATTTATCATCTATTTATGTTGTTATTTGTTGCTTTTCTCTAGGTCTCCACACTTTATGCTGCTTTGCTCCACTGGCTGTACTTTCACAGTCTGTTACTATCTTCCTTTTGCTACTACTGCTCCTTTTCTTTCTTGTTGATGTCTTCCTCACTTTAATAATTATCCTTCTTATTACTTCAATTTCTCTGTCCAATAAATCTTATGTCTGCTGATTACCTTCACTCCTTAATTTCTGAACTTTTATTCTTACTGCCACCCTGTCATCCTCACCCTCTTGTTTTCTGCAATTCCTAACTTCTTCCAGATTGTTACTTATGACAATTTTTTTTCTCTTTTCTTCAGCAATTCATTGGACTGGTACATAGTATTCCCTTTACTTCTATCTTCATCTCTTTGCTTTATTTTGTTGCTGATGTCCTCTAATTCTTGCACATTCACATTCTACATTTCCCAATATTGAAATTGAGATTTCTCTTCCTATATTGAATCCTGATTCTTCAGCATAATTTCCAGCAATTTAATTTCTTTATTCCATGGATTAAATATTTCCACAAAATTTTATTCCTATTTCTTTACTTGGTTTTTCATCTGTGTCAAATTTTCTCCAGCATCTACAACAAAACCTGCATTCACAAAACAATCATTAAAATAAAAACCATAAGACCTCAATGCCTCTTTTCCAACATTTCAGTATGTTTCTCTGAAATCTCCTCTTCTATCAGCACATCAGTATGTTGATTCATTCTACCTAAAGAATTCTCTAAAGGCATCTCAAGACTGTCAACAAGTCTCTCTTTCACACCATCTACTCTCATGATGTCTTTTTGTTCTTGTTAATTGTAGTGAACTCTGTCTTCTGCAATCTCCCTGTCATACTATGAGTTTTCCAGCAAATATTCCAGCAATGCAATTTCTTTTTGGCATTCCTTAAGTACTTCGTCATCACTGACAATTCCTACATTTATACACAAATTTTCAGTTTGAAAATTACAAGGTTCAACATTCTCAACTGTTGCTTCACATATCAATTCTTCAGACTGAATCTCTTCTCCTTCTTCTACAAGAAATTATTCTTGTGTTGTAACAGCTTCAAATATAAATGCATCACTACTTCCCTCATTCAAGAGACATTCTTCATCATTCTTTAATTCAGAGTATTTATCTGCTGAAAGATACTCTTTCATACTTTTGACAGCTTCAAAATATTGCTCATCCTCTGTAAAACCTGTAATCACATCAATATTATTAGATTCAAAAATACAAGTCTTTACATCATTTGGCTGATCTGAACTTTCCCAACAACTCAGGAAATCATAAATAATTCCCTCTTCAGCAAGGAAAACTTCTTGTTGTCTTAAATCTTCACAATAATTCATAAGATCTTTGAAAAATCTCCATTCTTCATCTGTACCCATAACTTCACTCTATTCTTCTTCACAAATGGAAACTTCTATTTTTAACTCAGCTTCTCTGAGTTCTTCACATCTCAATTGCACACTCATCATATGTTCAAGCTTTCTCAACTCTTCTGCTAACTGCATATTCATTTGTTGTTCTCTCTTCTGTTGTAGCCTCTGCCACCTTACTTTCTTCTTCATGATCCAACCATATCTCTCGTTTTCTTCTATCATCATTTTCAATTTATTAAGTTGTTCTCTTATCTAAGCTAACTCTTTGTCATATTCTTCATCAATCAACTGCTTCCATATGCCATTTTACTTGGCATCTTCTTTCTCCTTTCTTCTGTTGTGGTCTCTCTCAGAACCTATGCTATCTCTTCTATGACTATCAGTAGTCATCTTCTTCTCCATTTCTATCTTCAGGAGTTCCTCACCGATTCATCATGAGTTGTACTAAAGCCTCTGCAATAACAATTCCTCCTTGTTACAACTTACCTCACCAATCCTTTTCTCTGGATTTGGTCTTTTGGCAAGCACTGGTTCTCTATCTTCTGGAACCTCTTGAGCATTCCTCTTTGCTCCTTCTAGGCTTCAACTCATATGCACCTTTTAAGAACACAATTTTCCTTTTTATCCAACCTCTATTGGAATTCTTCAAGGTTTTGTTCCACACTTTATTCAAAAACTCTTACCAGTGTCCTTTACCACTGCTCTTAAAGCTGTGATTTTCTTTTGCTGAGATTTTCTTCAACTGCCTGCAACCTAAATTACGAAAACATAATCTTCAAATAAGAGTTAAAATAGCACTTATCAGCTCATCTTCAAGATCTCTATGTGATCTTGTTTCACCTCTCATTTGCACTGTATCTCTATGTGTTGCAATCTATCAGATTCAAAATCTGATCTCTTTTTATTTTCTCCATCACACATGCATTCATTATAATTCCAATTTAATTAAAACAAACTTGAACCTTCAAAAGAGTTTTTTCCTGCTCTGATACCAAAAATGATGCTGCCACAGCAACAAAAACCCAAAATAGTATTCCTAATACAATCTCATGTGTACAAATCTTATCACCCTCAAAACAGAGGCTTCTCCATATGCGGAAGCTATTTCATTTGTTGATAATTATGGCTACCAACCATATACAAATACCCACCTTGACATTTCATATTTATAACTTTGAATTTGGTTCAAAACCCAAATAGTAGAATTATTTAATTCAGAATTAAATTCCTTTCTCACAACTATGGTTTAAAAATCCCAAACTACCAATCGTGAATCATATCCACTTATGATTTTCAACTCTATGGTTTAAACCCCAAATAAACCATATAAATATTTATGGGCCCACAACTTTATTTCAGCATACCTTTACACTGACGATCATACACGTCAGTCCATCCCGTTGACCATTCAAATCTTGTATTTCGACCAGTCTGCATCAACCCTTCGTCATCAGATGGGCATCGCACTCTGTCTACTAATCTGACGAATATCGCATAACAAAGATTTACAACTTTTAATGTTCAAACTAATGTGAAATAGCTGGTTTTTAATTTCCACATGTCACTTTCTAACTGCTATCACGTTCACTTAAGAAATTACCACTTACCACTCTAAAGCTGTGCGAAAACCCATTTTCTAGTTTTTGAAACCACTCACATTGTTTCATCTTTGTTATTGATTCATGGTTCCATACTCCATTGACCAAGATTCCTCTCGCTTATGCTTTCCAAACTTCTGGTTCCATTATAACTCCACACAAATAAAATTCATCTATTTTGAAATTCTGCTTTCTCTAGTCCACTGTGCCATTAATTATAGTTTCTTCTTTCAACGGGTTCATTCAAATTCACCACTTATCATTTAAAGGTTGTGCAAAAACCCCTTTGGAGGTTTCCAAAACCACTCCTCTATTCCTCTTCTATACGAAATACGAGGTTTCAAAACAACATGTCAATGTGATGTAAACAATCAGAAATTTCTTCTCTATTATATTAAATATCAATTAAATCTTTGTTCCAGTCCTGATCCGAATTCACTGTTCTATCGGATGTGCTTTTGATACATATGGTCCAATGTATCCAAATGCTGAATTGAAAATTCAGTTTCTCTTCTGTGTCATCGATCCTTTCAGTGATCGATAACTGAATTTAACACACATCACTCATACGTCTTCTCAGATGTGTATACAAACCTTTTATGCGCTTCAGCTCAATTCATAATTATAACCCTATCTCGGTATTTCCACCAAAATTTTCAATGGTATACAGAACCACCAATTCAAACCCTTATTGCAGAGTTTTATCACACACCTGTTCATAAAATTTGAGAATTTCTCACACATAATATATAATTCAATCAATAAATGCACACATAATCACTCATTTTAGAATAGAATTTTCTCTATATATAATAACCAAACAATTACAAAAACTGCTTCTTCTCTGACCTGATATTCTAATCGATGGCCTTCCTGTCAAATTTTCCTGTAGGCTTACAACAACAAACCCCTATTTTTCTAAAACCTAAATCTCTACTCTTTCCTACTCTCTACTACCTTTGGGGCTTTACAGTTTATACAAAATTTTCTGAACCAATTTAGGTTCAGATCCTCCATCATCTCAACAAAATCCTCCAAATCCTCCAAATCCTAAGATCTATCCTTTATCCCTAAGATCATGAAACTAATTCTAACTTAATATTTACAATTAATTCCTAAATCTCTCAATCCCTATGAAATCTCGACTATCCTAATTCTCTCATGTTCTCCAATCATTCGGGAACATTTACAAAATTCCTCTCAATATTTAATTAATTCTTATTCTAAATCACCCAAGACATTAATAATTACATTGATGAATCAATCTTCTTTGAAAACACTAGATCCCTATGTCTATTAAAATGCAAAGGATTTTCTGAGCCTAATGCTCCTGCATCACAACAATACTGAATCTGAGATACACAACCATATTGTGCTCTTTGCCTTTCGATCCAACTTTGCCTAGTCTTCATTTGACATTACCATTGGTTTAGTACTAGGATCTACCACGATCCGCTGATCTTTATCCACCATCAAATCCTCCATCTTGAGCTTCCACAACTCAAAAATCTCACCATTAAATTTCTCGATCTCTATATTTTCATTGCTTGCCATATTCTTTCATCGCAAGAATTGATCCTGCAGATCTCCCATTGAACAAGGGCTACCATAGGCTCGAGAAAAAAAACCCTTAGTAGTAAAGGCATCCCCTTTAAGCTAAAATATCTTTGCTACCACTTTTTGAGAATCACGATTTCCATTAGACCAAAACCCATAGGTGTTAGTCAACGATCGTATCGCCAGAGATAAGGATCCACGAGAGGCGGTTAGTCCATGTCACGAAACAAATGGGGAGCATTGGTTTATCCAATGTCCAACAATCTCCCCCCAACGTGAGTCGATTGTGTATCAAAATCATGACCTATGCTCTGATACCAAATGTAGGTTTTAACCCTGTACAAAAATTATCTGCAAACGAATTCTAAAATACAGAAAATAAACAATAGCGAGAGCATAAAACATAAAACTTATATACATAGAGATTTTCCCCTGGATCCAAAATCGGGACTACCAGCTTGATTTTTCATTATATTCCTTTTATTGTTACAGCACACATATATACATGACGAAGCTATCATAAACCCCAATCCATTAACCTTGGATTATAACATAATTGTAGTTCCCTTGAACGAATCTACAAAATACGAGGGGCCGAAAACCATCATGCCCCAAAACCATGTGCAAATCCATGCAAAAAACCATAGGTGGGTCCGCCCAACAAAAAAAAAGGAAAAAAAAAATTATCGAGGTGCTGCCCTAAACCCCTAGTTTAGCACCTTTCTGTCGTATTGGTGTCCATGTAACCATTTTTCCTCATTTTTAGAATCCTTCCTTCTGACGTGCCATGAATTAGAATCTGAGCCTCATGTCCTCTTCTTTGTATCTTTTTTGGACATACTCCAGGAGGATTGCACACTTTATCCCTTGTGAATGCCACTTTTTATCAGCCTACTTTTGCAGTTTGAGCCTTGTTTTTTCTCTTCCATTGTCATAATCTCCTTGGCCTATCATCCGATTTCACTTGGTATTTTACCCTTTTTTTGAGGAACCATTGTGATGAGTGGTACTATTAGCCAACCTATTGTCCTCTTTATGTCATGATAAGTTCCACCATTATTGGAATACGTTTCTACCCTTTGTACCACTCATTCCTCCAGGAGGAGTCTCCCTTAAGATTTTTTTATACTCCTTAAATTAGAAAATATTTCCGAGTGAATTTTTTTACTTCACGCTCGTTAAAGTACTTGAATTATCATATACCCAGTATAAGTTTAAAATTTTCCCATATTGGGATAGGCTAGTTATGAAAAAGGAATACCCTAGTCTATTGTGGCTAGGAGGTTCCCCCGTGTATACTTTTATTTATTTTTCGGGCTTGGGGTACAAGTTTGCGAAAAAGGAACTTATAAAAAAGAGAAGGGAGGGGACATTTATTTCCATTAGTTATCAAAATGGCAGTGTGAGTCGCGTCGCCCTTGAACATGGCACCTATTTGCTTCATTATCTCACAGTTGAGTTTTAAATTTCCTAGGATTCGTACCATACATATGAGTATGTATACTCCTCCAGCTAGTTACTCTTCTTGTCATATGGATCATGCATCGATGCCTCCTGTTTCATTGCATGATATCACATGGTGCTCATTAGTCAAGCTGCCAAGTCACTATTGTGTCATGCCACTATGTTTTCAAGGGAATTCTAAGCCTACATCAACCATCTGTAGTAGCCTGTTGAAATTTTTGAGTCAACCATCATCCTTCCTCATGATCAAAAGTGGGTTTACATCATTGGATCCAGATTGGTTGAGTTCATTGACCTTTGATGCCATCTCATTTATTCACACTTATCATACTATACTAGGTACCTTGGGGTCTATTTTACTCATTGGTGGATTCCCTCGTGTCTATTACTAGTTTTCCTCATTGATTGGTAATCAGACAGTTTCTACCATGTTTGACCTTAACTCATATATTCGCATGATGTAGATTCGTACCATCAAGTTTATGTCGAAGATATTGGGTTAGGAACATGTCACTCTTATTTTTGGGTGTTGGTTTTGTACATTTTTCCCACACTTATCTTCCTTATTTTTCTTTATAACTATAACCAATGGGAGTATATTTTACCCTTTTTCCTACCTTTTTACCCTAACTAGTGTTATTTCACCTTGCTTCATTACTTTGCCAATTTACCAATTATTATGATCTATTATACCTTTTTTATAACTAATTGATGGTGAATGTTTGGAAAAGGTCAATGGTCTTTGTGTTGTCCTTTCAGATGTCATTTGTAGCACCAAATATCTTAGACACGGAATTCACAAGAGTAGTTCAGATAGTGTTGTTACAACAAAGCAATGTTGTTACACCTTGCTGTTACAGACCCTCCAACAACTATTGTTATGCTCTGCTATTAAAGATTCGTTGGAAAAATACTAATTCATTTGTATGGTTGACTACTCTTGTCTCTATTGTTACTTAACTATCCTTTGGCAGTTGCACTACAACTGTGTTTTGTTATGATATTTGTAGGAGTTGTTAACATTGTATTTTTGGGATAATATCCTAAGGGAAATTCTAATTGTAATCTTTTAATTTCTAATCAGAAATTTATTAGGGAGTGGTTATAACTGTACGAGTCTATTTTGATCATCATGAGAATCGTAAGATTCTCATGACTGATCTATTCCTGGATTTTCTGATGTAACCACTATATATCTCTCAGCCCTAGAGGTCGAGAGGTAAGCGAAGAACAAAGTTGTTTTACCTCTATAATTGTGTTCAGATTAATATAGATCATATTGTTATTGTTGTTACATGTGTGATTCCATTTAGTTTAAGTTAAATTTCCTTCTCTACCCGCACCCTGCTAAGGAGGAAGGGCCCTCCTTCTTAGTAGCGATTGCATTGATTACAGTAGCTATGTGTGTATGTAATTGTATTTCAGTTTATGCATCGTTAGAGTGACGTTTTTTCTGTTCAGATGAGAATATATTTGCTTCGATTTCTATAGTTTATATGTTGTTACACATAAGTTAATATAGACACTAGCTACGTACTTATTCTGTGGCGAGCTAACAGATCAATTGAAGTGTGATTTCAATCTTGTGGATTTTTTTATTTCTGCATGAGTGATTTATTTCCAGCATTTTACTTCAGTGACGATTTCTTTTCTTTGAGATTACTTCTGGTTGGTGTATCGGCACAGACAATGCTACTGTCATTAGAATAAATAGACATCCCTGGATTGATAATGAAATGTGTGTTTTTAGTCATTTAATAAGTGATTTATATATTCCAACATTTTGGCGTTGTTTTCGGGGATGGCAATGACGATCCAATCAATCAGAGTTGTTTCTAAGAAGTGCAATTTGCGTGTGTTTTTATAGGGTGTCTCCAACAACACAATTGTCGGGCAGTAAGACGAGAGGTAAGAACCTGTGCATCACTCTATCAGGCTTGAGTGGGCTCGCCAATGTATTGCTAGGACACTTAGGAATTGAATTTTGGGTGTTTTTTTAGGGTGCCTTCAGCTATACAGTCATTGGGTGATAAGACGACAGGTAAGAACCTGCGCATCGCTCTAACAAGCTTGAGCAGGCTCACTGTTGTAGAAACTGAAGCACTTATAGGATGAATTGATACGCATAGGGCCCATGTGTGCCGGTAGGAAAAAATCAACATCTACAAACACCCCCCAACTCTACTAACTACAGGAAAGACAAATTGTAAGAAGGAAAAGAAGAGTGCAGATTTGGAAAGGAAAAAATTCTTTGGAGATCTGATTTCAAGGGCAGAGAAGGAACAGTCCATGTCATACATAGATAATAGGAAGACAGGACCACTAAAAGAAGCTACTATATCAAGGCCTAGACCATCGGTATCTTTAGTGGCTAGACCTCACCATCCTTTGAACAACATATCCACTCCTGATATCAAAAATCCATATTCAAAACAGTAGTGGAGAATTATTGATCAGGATCTGAGAATTGAAGGAAACGGAGAGACCAGTGGAGATCATCAAGAACCTGAGGAACATCAATAAATTGACCATCAATTGGACACTAGTAGTGCTGTTAAATTGATCCTGGAGCAGCCTGATCCTTCTATTTTTCAATCTCCAGTACACTCCGAGGCTAGTTCATCCTATAAAGAAGAATCAGCCATGGGGGACTAGAATGTTAAAATATATAGCTCTATTATTTTTGAATTCCCAATAGTAGTAACACGGGACGAGGCTCCTACGAAGATCCCTTTATCATCCTTACCATCCTTTCAAGGGATGGTTGTTGAGGATCCTGATACTTTCTGTTAGAATTTGATGTGTTGTGTAGAGGCTACGACTATAATTCAGATGCCCAGAAGCTGAAATTATTTCCTGCTACTCTGAAAGGAGAAGCATTAATATGGTTCATGAGATTGGGCACTAGCACAATTCAAACATGGAATGATATGAGAGAAGCCTTTCTCTTTAAGTATCAGGACTACTTCCGAACCAGGGATTTGAAGGACGAAATTTTCAGAATTGCACAGAGGGAGGAGGAGAGCCGGGAAGATTACCTAGAGTGATTCCACTACAATTTACAAAGTTCTAAGTTCAGTAACTTAGATCCAGAGATTCTAAAACCAATATTCTTAAGATGTTTAAGAGAGGATTGTCTAGAACATCTGAATATAATAGGAAAAGGAGACATATCGCAAGAAACATTTGATGAGATAATGAAGCTTTGCCTACGTATCTCAAGAGGATCGGTCAAGGGAAATGTTTCAGTTCATGACCCTTCACTCCAGATACAAAAGTTCACAAGTGGAGGAGTAACCAAAGTAGAGATCGAGAACTTATTTGAGGATTTTAAACCGATCTCCTTAGCACTATTTCTTCTCAGATCACTACAGTACAAGTCAAGAAGGCACAAGAAAAATCTAAAGTAGCCTTAGCCATATTCTATCCCCAATGTAAAAAGAAACATTTGGAAAGAGAATGCGGACTGAATAGTGTCAGCCTGTGCAACATATGTGAGTTGGCGCACTTTACAAATCAGTGTCCTGAGTTTCCCAGACTTAAGGCGGTACTCCAAGAATCAAGCAAGGATGTTCAATCTTCTTATTTTATCGAATCGAAGAGACCATGGTAGCCACGACCTACAGGTATGCCTTCAGATTTTTCTTCCTTTTATCCTTGGAATAGTATTTATAACAGTCAGCAATATCCATGGCAATATCCTACCCCTTCCTTAACACAATTTCCTTCGCCATGGAACCAGTGGCCATCTCCTCCACCAATGTAATATCCTCCATCAAAACCTAATCCTTGGGGTCAGAACTGGAGAGGAAATGGCCAAGATCCAATTCCCCCTCTGATACCAATGCAACAACAACAGTTACAACTGCCTTCTATTCATAATCCTACACCTTCTTTCCTACCCCAATTACCTATACAACCTAACCCCAATCCAATAATAAGGCTCTAGTTACCCACCAGACTTACCTTATCACCCCTATTGGACTTAATGAGGTTCAACTTCAGTCAGGGAAAGTAATCAGACCTGAACACACACCCATTAGTATCGAAGAAAGTGAATCACCCAAGAAGGATATGGACGATTTTGAAGTATTTGTTACACATGTAACAACTACTACAACACCCGTTGTTACACCTGTAATAGCCATCTCGAGGAAGTCTGTCGTTTCTACAGTAGCTATTTCTAGTAAGGCTGGTACATCTGTGGTAGCTGGCCCAACTGTTAGTATTCAGAATCCCCATATCCTCAACGATTAACTGAAACTGGGTCGACCTTACAATCTGAATCTGAATTCATTAAGGAGTTGCAAAATTTATATCTGTGGATTCTGCTGTTAAAAGCTCTTAAAGAAGTGCCTATCTATGCCAAAACAGTGAGGGATCTATGCGTTAAAAAACCTGGAAGGAAACCTAAGGACCCTGCTACTATCCATGTCTTGGGAAAATTATCCGATCTTATGATTGATCAACCTATGTTGAATAAGTATAATGATCCAGGGAACCCCACAGTAACTGTCCATATTGACGATCATCCTATAACCAATACCCTGATTGATCTAGGGGCAGCTATTAACGTTATTATTAAATACCTCTTCATCTCTCTAGGACTTCATGGACTTAGACCTACACCTACAGTTATTGAACTAGCAGATAGGTCCCATGTTAAGCTCAAAGGAATGATTGAAGATGTGGTTATCACTGTGGCCTCCTGGAACTATCCAGCTGACTTTCTTATCTTACAAACAAAATCTAATTTGGGGGGTCATACTTTAATCTTGGGACGATCATGGCTAGCCACTACAAATTCATATATCGGATGTAGGTTTGGATATATGGTGATCTCAGATGGACAGGCCACTCAGAACCTAAATCTTTATCCCCTAGTGAAACCTCATATGGATTTTAATAGTCCTTGGTGGGACGAATTTTCACCTGAATCTGATCTTTCGCTACCTCTTCTCACGCTCGGAAAAGCACAATACTTTAAGGATGAGATAGAGGATGATATTATTAATGGTTTTATCAGTAATCCATTCCCTATTGCCTCCATTAGAGATTTGGGGGGAAGAAGGTGAGGAAGATGATGTAATTATTGAACATTTAAAAACAACTCCACTTACTATCAGTAGTTCCGTTGAAATCGAACCTGAAAAATGTTTAAATATAAATCCTAACCTGAGTGCTGAACAAAATATATTGTTGATACAGCTGTTACAGAAATACAAAAAGGAATTTTCATGGGACTATACTGATATGAAAGGAATCCATCCTACCCTATGCACTCACCACATTTACCTTAAAGAATATTGCAAACCTGTTAGACAACCTCAGCGTCGAATGAAACTCGTACTTAAGGAGATAGTAAAAGAAGAATTGCAGAAATCCTTAATGCTAATTTCATCTACCTAATTTCTGATAGTCAGTGGGTGTCTCCACTTGTCATAGTTCCGAAGAAGAATGGAAAATGGAGGGTTTGTGTTAACTATAGAGAACTTAACAAGGCCACTCAAAAGGATCATTTTCCCTTACCATTTATTGATAAAGTCTTGGACACTCTTTCTGGAAAAAAATTATTTTCATTTCTAGATGGGTATAGTGGATATAATCAAATACAGATTTCTCCAGAAGATCAAGACAAGACAACATTTACTTATCCATGGGGTACTTTTGCATACAGATTTTGGTCTCTGCAATGCACCAATAACCTTTCAAAGGGAAATATTAGGTATTTTTTTCAGATATTTTGAATGATTGTCTCTTAATTTTTATGGATGATTTTACACCCTACGGGGATGCCTTTGAGATAGCATTATCTAACTTGGAAAAAGTGTTGGAACGTTGTGAACAAACTAATGTTGCTCTGAGCATAGAAAAATGCCACATGATGATGAACAAGGTAATTGTGTTGGGACATTTCATTCCAGCAAATGGAATTAAGGTGGATCCTGCAAAAATAGAGGTAATCTCGAAAATCCCAATACCTAAGACTCCGAAAGAGGTACGCAGTTTTTTGGGACATGCAGGATACTATAGGAGGTTTATAGAAAATTTCTCAAAGATTGCATCTCCTTTATTTTCATTATTGATGAAATATGTGGAATTTTTGTGGACAGAAAAGTGTGAGCAGGCCTTTTTAAAATTAAAGAACTATGTAATAGCAAAACCTATTTTACGAGGAACAAACTGGAAATTTCCATTTCATATTGCTACAGACGCATCTGACATGGCTGTGGGTGTTGTTTTGGGGCAGCTGGAGGATAAGGAGCCTTATGCCATTTATTACATCAGCAAGAACTTAACTCCAGCAGAACTTAACTACATTGTTACTGAGAAAAAATTCCTAGCAGTAGTGCATGCTATCAACAAATTCTATCACTACATCAACGGGTACCAAGTATTTGTATACACTGAACATGATGCAATTATATTTTTAATGAAAAACCCTATTAGTAATGGTAGAGTTACACGATGGTTATTATTGTTACAAGAATTTGACATTACTATTTTAGATAAACCCGGAAAAGATAATGTAGTTGTTGATTTGATTTCTAGATTAACTATAAGTGATGACTGCACTGCTACTCAGGATTATTTTCCAGATGAGTATCTTTTTTCCATATCTACTCACACACCATGGTATGCAGATATAGCCAATTACCTTGTTGCAGGAAAATTCCCACATAAATTATCTTCCAGGGAAAGAAGGAGGATTATACAATATAGTGCTACCTACTCTTGGATAGAAGGTAACCTCTATCACACTGGGCCAAATTTTTAGATTAGGCGATGTGTTAGAGAATATGAGGTATTTGAGATCCTAAAGGCTTTTCATGAGGAAACTTGTGGAGGAAACTTCACTGACAAGAGGACAAGACATAAAGTACTCTCAACAAGGTACTACTAGCCAACTATATTCCAGGATTCCAAGAATTTTGTGAAAGGATGTGATAGTTGCCAAAGGATGGGCCACCCTCTAAAATCAGATGATATGTTGTTATAGCCTCATATAGTAATAGAACCATTCGAGAAATGGGCCCTGGACTTTGTGGGGCCAATCAATCCTTCATCACAGAAAATAGCATACATATTGGTCTACACCGATTATGTCACAAAATGGGTCGAAGCAAGGGCACTAACTAGAGAGATAGAGTAGGCTATTTCAGACTTCCTGTTTCAAGATATTTTTGTTCTCTTCGGGATACCCAGAGAGATAGTGACAGATGGGGGTCCTCAGTTCACATCTCATTTGATTAGGAAGTTGGTTGAGAAGTATGGAATCCATCATAGAATCACCACACCCTATCATCCACAAGAAAATGGGAAAGTAGAAAGCACCAATAAATTCATTGAGGGAATTTTGACAAAGACAGTATCTACCCACCAAAGAAAATGGGCTGAGAAACTTCCAGAGGTATTGTGGGCTTACAGGACAAAATGGAGGAATACTATAGGCTTCTCACCATATGAACTGATTTATGGTAAGAATCCCTTATTCCCCATAGAGTTTGAAATAAATACATTAAGAACAACATTGCAGGTTGATCTGGATTTGAGTACAGCACAAACTCAAAGATTGAACCAGCTTAATGAGTTGGAAGAAAAACGGTTGGCTGCCATTAAACAGACAGAAATCATCCAGCAACAAAGAGCCAAATTGCATGATAGGTTTATTAAGAAGAAAAATTTCTAGAAAGGAGATTGGGCTCTTTTGTATGATTCAAGGTTCAAAGATTTCAAAGGAAAGCTCTACACCAGATGAATAGGTCCTTACGAAGTGGATACAACCTTTGACAATGGGACTGTACAATTGGTTACTATTGACAATGCTAAGATGCCATTACTGGTTAATGGGCACAGTCTAAAGTTATATCATCAACCCGCTTCGAAGGAATCATTTGTCAACATTGTTGCAGACTCTTATATTCATGTTACAACACCAGGGGAACATTCTCCTCTGCAGCCTTAAAAGTTGAAATTCCAATAAGTGCAGCAGTTTAAAACCACCTTGGTGCCAACTATTATACCTGCTTTAAATAATAATAATAATAATAATAATAAATAAATAAATAAAACAAAACAAAATAAAAGAAAAACAAAAATAAATCTAACTGTGAAAACTCCTTTTTGGGGTGCAGTCAGACAACTAGTAACAGTTGAAAACCACTCCTATGGCGGCTGTTACACCCATGTTTTTCTCCCTGTAATATCATCTTCCCTTCTTGATCCATGTCATAGGATGATGGTATTCATGTAATTTCTTTTTCTGTACCAATTTATTTTGATTATTATGTTTTTCTAAGAATAATTCAAAATATGTCCTAGTTGTTACATATGTAATAGCTGATAACCACGAATACTGTTCTTTGTAATTCATTCCATAAACAAAAATAACTATGCCGGCTAAACACAACAACACGAGCACTGCACGCAGGACGTTGTCAACTCAAGTCTTCTTCCAACGTCACCTTAGGTATGTCATCAAAAAGGTAAATGATTGTCATTAATAATTCGGTGATTAATTGGCAAAGTAATGGCGCTCCTGTGACGGTCATGGTCGGCTATCAAAATTATAGCGGGGGAGGGAATATGACTTGAAATCATTGCAAAAATGTTGTAATCATAAATATCTATTAAATTCGCATGCACCTAATCAATAAATTTTTTTTTAATGATGACTGAATCTGGTTGGAAAAGAACGTGTGTACGAAATCCCATCTCTTTCCATAATAATCCATTTATGAGTATTTGTGTAGGGTACGATTTGGTAAATCCTTGAAATTCATCACCTTTCATCAAACTCCTTCCGAAACCTTGAATCCTCATTTGTGAACTCGTCGATTGGGATAATCAGAGGTGTCGAGCAGCAGCTATTTCAGAGACACAATGATGTTATAGCAGGATTGAACAACAAAGAAGTGAACTCAGAAACTCAGTAATATTGCAGTGTTTTCAAACATTAAGAAGAAAATTTAGAAACAAACAATAGAAATGGGTGGATTAGCGATCAGGCATGAGCCATATTTTATGGATGTTCTTCAGAATTTCCCTGAAGCTTACCATATATTCAGATAGGATGGATGGGTTGAGTTTTTCCAGAAGCTTGAAGGCTCGGACGAGGTCGTAGCAATTGAATTTGCTCAGAACTTGAACAATAATCAAACCCGAGTAAGAGGCATGCAAATGGAGGTGATTGAAGAGGTAATTTCCAGGGTAAATTCATTACCAGTTGAAGGGTGGAGGTGGTTTAATAAAAAAATCAATGACCCCTCCTTGAAAGAGGATTTCCTAGTAGGGGAAGAGAAACTGGAGAAGAAAGGAAGAGGAATTGACAGATTATCACTTCCTCTTCCTTGGGAAGATGTTGCCCTGGGTTTGATCAAATATATCACCTACAAAGGGAGTTATACAATAGTATTCAACTATCACTTTCCTCTACTTAACCAACTTCGGCATCAACAAAGAATCAATCTTCCATTCTATTTTCTTGGAAACATCAAGCACATGGCAGTAGCAGTAAAAACAATAGCACACCTGGAGAAATGTGTAACTAATCACAGACTCATTAAGCTAATTGTGTTGGATTCCCTAGGCGAGCAAGGAAAAACTTGGGAAGAATTCAAGAGGAAAAGACCAAGGACAAGCCAAGTGAAACAAACCACGACCTCTAGAGAACGTCAAACAGAGGAAGAGACCTAGACTCGGCCTGCTAGAGTTATAATTTCAAGAAGCCTATTGAAGAACCAATTAGGGACAGAAGACTGAAACAGAGAGTGAAGGTCAACATACCTGCAAAACCCTTTCCTACAGCCGAGAAGCAGATAGAAGAAGAAGTTTTAGAAGAATAAAGGAAGCCTTCCTCATCAGGTAAGGACGAAACCAATGCCTTGTGTTTAGAAATTGAAAAATTAAGAAAAGAAAACGAGGAATTGAAGCATAAATTATTTGAGGGAAGGGAAATTCTGGTGTCAGTATGCATGATATGTTTTCAAAACTTAACAGTAGCAGGATATAATTCCCATAGAGATAATATCAGCCCAATGGAAGTAGAAACATAATAGCAAGAGGCTGTTACACAAGAAACTGTTGATGATACTACTGTTACACAAGAACCAACAGTGAAATCAGAGCCTCCTGTTATAATTGACCTAGAAGCCGACCCACAAGAACCTGTGGAGGCCACTCATATTGTAGAAGAAACAACAGTGGACACAGAGGTGATTCTAGGTTAAAAAAAAGGGGCTAACACACAAGAACCCACCAAAGAGGCTGTCGTTACACAAGAACCAGCAGCAGAGGTGGAACATCCCCATGAAACAGAGGCTGGTACACCAATTGTTGATATAGATACTAAATATAGAAGAATGTCACGTCCCACCTTAGGTGGAACCCTGAGAAACTCCTGTTAATTTCTAAATTACAAAAATGGAAGCAAGAATAAATCTTCCTTTGGGATGGGATAATTTCACTAAAGGAACATCAAAGAGAAATAGCCACTTTGCATGAAAGATGGATGGGAGAAAAATTGAAGAAAAAGTGGGAGGATTACAAGACGAAACAAGCTCTAAAGAAAAAAGAAGAACATTTTTTTTTTGTTATAGAATCATATTCGAGGCCTCACCATAGATAAACAATAACTTCATGATCTTGCCCTCAACTTGTTGGGTTATAGGCGACCTTCTCCATCATATCCTATTTTTCTGTTGGAACATTACTTCTTGTTTCAATTGAAAGCCATTATGGAGGGCAGACCTTATCTATGTTCCTCCACTCGTACATTTCTAGATGTTTTCTGTGCCTCATATTTTGATGAGAAAAGTTTACAGTGTGAATTGTTTTTACACAACATTAATTGTGAACATGTGAGTATGCAGATGATTGTGACAGTTTTCTCTTATATGGGAGATATTCAATTAAGGACTTTTGTATCCTTCATGAGGAATCAGGTTGAATGGCCTCTGGCCATTAAATCTATGGAGACTAATGAGGAGAAGACAACATTGTGGGTTTGGGCAAAACCAGGACAGGCTGCTGAGTTGAGACGAGAATTCAGGAGAATGTTGAGCACCCCTAGGATTAAAGAACAAGCTGCCACTTATCGAAGAAGAATTATGAATTTTTTCCTCAATCAATTCGCAATGATGAAGAGCCAAGCTTTGACAGGGGGTTTAAAATGCACGGAGGCCAGCAGTGCTAAGTTATTGAAGGGAGATCCATTCTCATTCCAAAATTTCATGGTGGATGTTACACATGTACCAGCCTATGCACAAATTTTACAATCTCTTGGAGCTCTATGGTTGGGATTGAAGTTCAAGTTTCCTTTGATCTAGTTGCCCATTGAGGATTACCAGATCAATTATGAATTAAGAAATTATGAGTCAGAATCCTAGGTACGGCAATTGATGGCCAATCAGGGATACAGGTCTGCAGACGTGGACACAGCCAGTGCTTATGACCTCACCGACCTACACCAAAGATATTCCCATGAGAGATGAGTTTGCATGAGGACATGGAAGTATTTCAATTGGGGGGAGATGTTGGGTGTTGGTTTTGTACATTTTTCCTACACTTATCTTCCTTATTTTTCTTTATAAATATAACCAATGGGAGTATATTTTACCCCTTTTCCTACCTTTTTACCCTAACTAATGTTGTTTCACCTTGCTTTCGTTACTTTTCCAATTTACCAATTATTATGATATATTATACCCTTTTTTTGACTAATTGATGGTCCCTGTGTTGTCCTTTCAGATGTCATTTTTAGCACCAAATATCTCGGACACGGAATTCATAGGAGTAGTTCAAATAGTGTTGTTACAACAAATCAATGTTGTTACACCTTGTTGTTACAGACCCGCCAGCGACTATTGTTATGCTTTGCTATTACAAATTCGTTGGAAAACTGCTAATTCAATTGTACGATTGAATGCTCTTATCTCTATTGTTGTTGATTTGTCCTTTGGCGGTTGCACTACAAATGTGTTTTTTTATGATAGTTGTAGGAGTTGTTAACATTGTATTTTTGGGATAATAGCCTAAGGGCAGTTCCGATTGTAATCTTTTAATTTCTAATCAGAACTTTATCAGGGAGTGGTTATAACTGTATGAGTCTATTTCAATCAACATGAGAATCGTAAAATTATCATGATTGATCTATTTTTGGATTTTCTGATGTAACCACTATATATCTCTTGACCCTAGAGGTCGAGAGGTAAGCGAAGAAAAACGTTGTTTTACCTCTGTAATTGTGTTCAGATTAATACAGATCATATTATTATTGTTGTTACATGTGTGATTCCATTTAGTTTCAGTTAAAGTTCCTTCTCTACCTGATCTGAAAATTGAAGGTACTTGAAAAGGGTGCAAGGTATCCATTTTCAATTATGTAAATGAGTGCAAAAATACTCTAAGTTTAAATCTGAAAATGTGAGAACTTCATATTTCTAATATAGAGATAGACTGTAGGG
Source organism: Pinus albicaulis (assembly GCA_034641835.2). NCBI lineage: Eukaryota > Viridiplantae > Streptophyta > Pinopsida > Pinales > Pinaceae > Pinus > Pinus albicaulis. Next base: position 122,022,401 of record CM076575.1, read on the forward strand.
GCATTTACAAGATATTTCACCTTTCAAAGAAAGGATGAATCCAGAGGCTACATGGCCCTCTTACAGACTCTGCCTAAAGAAATAATAGAAGTAAACACTCAGATTTAATTAAAATGATCTTGCTTTAAACATGACGTTATGCGGAAATTTAGCTTGCAAATGGTGTATGTCTTTTCATTGTTTATGTATCTTAAGTGTAGTTGTTTTTGTGGAAAATTAACATGGGTATCAGCAACAATATTCAGCAATATAATATCAAAACACAACAACAATATAATATAGGAGTTCACCCCAACTCTTGGGCTACATCTCCTGGATCAAGCCTCCCAAAATGGGCTTGTCCTCTTGTATTAAAAGCTCTCAAATGAAATAAAATATTATAAGTGTATCAATAGACAAATATGAATATATAAACTAATTCAGAAGGCAGGAAAAAGATAATAATTCCTTTTCAAATTCACTAAACAGTGAAATATTACCATAAACAATGATTTCTTCATCAATGTCCTGCTGGTGCTTTGAACTTCTCTGCAACTTTTCAGGCTGTAGAATTCCTCAAATTCCTTTGAAAACACTTCAAATGGCTTCATAAAGTTGAAATTATCTGAAATAGAGCTTTGGTTCACCTCAAACTGATAACCACAACTCAAAACAGCTCAAACCCCAAAATGGCCATGGTGGCCCTGAAAACTCTCCTACAGGTTTTCGACCTCTGAAAGTCTTCAAACAGAGCTAAGACCTATTCCAATGGCTCTGGAATGCATCAAATAGTCTAAAATGACTTTTGTTTCACCAAAAAAGGTTAACTACAGCTCAACCAAACTCAAAACCCAAAATGGCCTTAGTGGCTCAAAAAGCTTCTCCGAAGCTAAACAGGCTGAAAATGGGCTCCCATGGCTCTGAAACCTGCGCCATTCAGTCCAAAATTCTGATAAAATATGAAATAAAAAAAAAATTCGTTTCAAAAGGTTGAGTAATGAGAAAGTTATGACCAAAACAACTTTGCCCCAATTTCCTCCACTAAATGTGGGGCAACTACCAGTTAACTCCACTAAAAGTGGAAGTCCACCTAAATTTGGGAGCGCCTCGAGAATCTCCGCCATATTAAACTCCACTTAACTGAAGCTTAATTAAATATTAAACTTGATATTAGGCTCCTTAAGCGCTCTTAAAATTAAGCTCCCACATTGGTCATATGATGAGGTTCCATGGGAGGAGGGTTGGCCCCTCGGTGCTCTGCCGGACCCACTCCACTAAAAGTGCAATAACTTCTTCATATGGTGTCCGTTTTTTGAACCGTTTGTGGCGTTGGGATCGTATCGATGAGGCCTGTCCTTTTTCTTAGGTTCCAAATAAATTTGAGCACATTAAGTTTTGAGATTTTTCCCAAGCTCAGATTTGAGCTCCTGATCACTACCTGTGCCCTGCTAGGGAGGAAGGGCCCTCCTTCTTAGCAGGGATTGCAGTGATTATAGTAGCTATGTGTGTATGTAATTTTATTTCAGTTTATGCATCGTTAGAGTGTTTTTTTTTGTTCAGCTGATAATATATCTGCTTTGATTTCTATAGTTTATATGTTGTTACACATATGTTAATAGAGACACCAATTGGGTACTTATTGTGTGGCGAGATAACAGATCAATTGAAGTGTGATTTAAATCTTATGGATTCTTTTATTTCTGCATGAGTGATTTATTTCCAGCTTTTTACTCCAACAAAAATTTCTTTTCTTTGAGATTACTTCTGGTTGGTGTATTGGCACAAACAGTGCTACTGTCATTGGAATAAATAGATGCCCCTGGATTGATAATTAAATGTGTGATGTTCAGTCATTTAATAAGTGATTTATATAGTCCAACACTTATATGGAATCCTTCCCAAGTTGTGTTGGAGTTATGTATCATTTATGTACTTTGAGGACTATCTTGAGACACTTATATGTTTGTCATGTGTCCATAGTCCTATTGATGTATACTGTAACATAGATCCACATTGTATTTTTTGGTGGCTATGATCTATCTGTTGAGTCACATGGTTCCATTTTGTATGTCTTTATGGCTATGATCTATCATTTCATATCATGGATCAGCAATGTATTTTATGGAGGCCATGTGCAATATCTATTTATGACCAAGCATGGGTATGCCCATCTTGGGGATGTTATCAACATAGTCGACACTGCAGCACTTGAGTTCCTCCAATCCAGCTTCTTAGACTTGGAACTTTCCTCCAATTTTGAGCTTTGAGTATTATTGTAATGCATTTCAGCCATCATTTTCTCTTCTGACCTCATGCATTAGGGGCAATTTGTTATAACCCTATTTTCCACTCCATTAAAGTGAGAGAAGACCAATATCAACTTACCTCAGTTCTTGGCATAAAATTCATCTCTTCTCACCTTTTCTTTTACGTATGTGAGATTTATCCCATGATAAAAGGGTAAAATTACATAATTGAGAAAGTTCTTATAATTATTTTTCCAAAATATTATAATTATGATATAACAATTATTTCATAATTGAAATAATTGAGAAAAATCTCATAATTGTGAAAAATGTCTCTAGAGTTTCCCATTCCCAAGGAGATCAAATTAACGCACTTGTGTATGAGTTGGATAGGGATCCATTATTGTAGAATTTTCCTAACTTCTCAAGCCCCTAGGTTTCTAGATACATTCTCCCAAAGATGGAATGAGCATATATAATCTCACCAAGAGGAAAGGTTGTGGGGGGGAAGTATCCAAAATATAGGGTGAAAGTTCTATTATATTCAGAGAGTAGACCATCATACAAGCTAGAGGAGAGGAATATTTGAGGTGAATATATAAGTTTTGTATACTTTTATATGATTAATGAAAATTCCTATTCCTTCCCATATATGATTGTGTATTCAACATATCTTATAATTGGTTTTTATTTATTTTGATCTAACGATATTCCTAGGAAAATCATATATCATATCCATTTGGTTGTGATTGTGTTCAGGGATGAGAGATTAGTTGCAGACATGATAGATCACTCGAGTGGAGCACAATATTTGCATCGACCTCAAAACCCATCCCCAACTTGTGAGGAGGCCAGGTGTGATCTCTCTTCTTTATAGCATAAAATTGGTTACATCCTACATGGCTGATCATTTGGGATTGGAATCCCTTTATTGTTTCATTGGTCTTATTTCCTTTTGTTTAGAGATCTAGTTAGACACTAGATCACAGAGAAAAAACTCCTCGTAAATCCTGATGCAACACTATAGAGTTTTTACTCGAAGAATCCCTTAAGCGAAAAAGGAATGAGATGATGGAAAACGTTTCCTAGATACTTCGACGAATGTCCATCGATGATGCATCTTCATCCAACTGTCACTTCGAAGGAACTTCCCCCTTCAAGGTACAATTGAAATTTAATAACCATTGATTCAAAGGTCAAATAGATGTATATGTATTCAATAAATGGTTGAATCTATTGGAAGGTTATTTTTCTGTCCATAGTTTCTCCGAAAGGGAAAATGTTTCTTTTTCACTTCTTAATTTAACCCCCCATGTCAAGGAATGGTGGGAAAATTACTGTGAGAAAATGGTTGAGGAACCCTATCCATTTGTAGTCGCCCTCACTTGGAACTATTTTTGAGATGCTTTCAAGAAACAATATTACCATGTGGGGTGATATGAGTACAAGTACATACACTGAAACACACTATGACAGCAAAGGGACCAATATGTGCATGAGTTCACAAATAATTTTCATAATATATGCACAAAATTGGATATCAAAGACTTTGAGCGACATATAGTGCTCACGTACTGCATTTGTATGCAAAAATAAATTTAGGAATAAATGGAGTTCCTGGATATCTCATCACTTAATTTGGATCTATGAATCATAAGCAAGGCAAGAGTGCCCTTAAACTGCAAAACAAAGGAAAAATCCAGGGTGGAGCATCCTAGGACAACCCATCAAAGCTGCAAGAAAATAATGGCACCACGAAGATGAATAAGGAAACAAGAAAGTGGTGTGAGTTCAAAAAGAGTCCCACTCATAACACAAATGATTGTTGCGCCAAGAAGTCATTGATGGTGGAGCAGAAAGATTCAGAGTATGATGCATATTTTGATTCCGATCCAAACCCTGACAAGAAGCATGATAAGGGGAAGTATATTAGTGATGTGGAACCCATTTCCATCATTTTCACCACCAAGATCCATAAGAATGAGCTTTAAGATCTAGGGGAAGGGAAGCGTCTCTTCCACTCACAGATAGAGGTGAAGGGTTCTCCACTGCAGTTTATTATCTATAGCAGGAGCTAAAAAACTTCATTTCAGTGGAGGTCTTGAAGCAGTTAGGCCTAAAGACCACACTTCACCCAAAATCATACACCATTAGGTGGCTCCCCCAAGGAAGAGATCTCTGATTCAACCAACAGTGTCTCCTTCCCTATAACATCAAGCCCTTCAAAGATGAGCTATTATATGATGTTACTCCTCTTGAAGTTTTTGATGTGTTATTAGGCCAACCATAGTTGTGGAAGCTTCATGCTATGTATGAGTCCAACCATCACACTTTCATTATTACTTTGGGCAATAAGTTCTATAGGATACTGGAGGTAGCCCCACCTACCACCATCTCTTTGATCTATGTTAAGAAATGCAGTAATATCATCTCTCGAACTGGGAATTTTTTTTTCTTTCTTATTCACTCTCAAAGCAAGGGGAAAATAGTGATCACATCCATGGCCCCAATGAAGGGTCCCCCCATGCAGTAGAAATAGGTGGATAAGGTCATGGAAGAATACATGGACATCTTATCATCACCCACAAGGGTACTTTTGCACTGTCAGGTCAAGAATTCGATCTATCTGACTCCAAAAGCACCTCTACCCAATAGGCCAATATATTTTTGTTCCATTATGGGAAATGAATAAATCAAGCGGTAGATCCAAGAGTTGTTTCAAAAATGACACATCCAACCAAGTTCCTCACCTTGTGAGATCCTAATCTCACCCAACAAGGGAATCCTATGGCTTATCACAGTGAGACACTTTCTGATACAATTTTTAAATACCCCACCTATGATAAATATATGTATTATATCATGCATGCATTCTGACAATGGAAAATTTACATTTTGGGGAAGGATATGGTAATCCACATAGATCACCAACCTCTTCAGTTTATCTAGATGTAAGGTAAGTTGCAGATCGATTGAAAGTGGTCTACATATATGAAAAAATTCCACTTGAACATTAAATACAAGAAGAGAAACTCCAATAATGGTGTATATCACCTCGGTCTACCCCTAGTTTCAACACTAACTATTTTTCTAAAATATTTTTCCCACGAGACCTCTGGATGGTTGCAATTGTACAATTGTTACACAGTAATTTGTCACCGTCCCTACCATTCCCCGTCCCGCACATTGGAGGGTCCATTCTATGACCTGTGAGCAATGTCATGCCTTGAAACCATTATCATTGCATTCCTCTAAACATGAGCTTCAATTTCCCTGAAGACATCTCCTTGCAAAAAACCATAAAAACATCCCTTTTTGCATTGGCACGGGGATCTAGTTCAGCACTCGCGCCAATGAGGAAAATCCTACAAAGAGGCCGCGCCAACTGGCACTTTTTCCCAGAGTCGCAGTCGCGCCAACCAATTTAAGGAGTGTTTTTTAAATAAGAATGGCGGAAGTTTCGTTTCAACAAACTCAGAAACTGTTACCTATCTTGAGTTGGGAGGTTTGGCTCTGGGAGTTCCATGAAAGGGAAGTGGTTTGCCACCTCTCATGGAAGCTTCCTTGAATATAGGGCCAATCCCACAATTATAGGGATCCCAACTCCCCTTCCTCCATCTATAAAAGCTTTCTCATTTCCATTGCAAGCTAGTCTTGAAGTGCCCAAGTCTTGAATCTCCAAGTTCTCAAATTCCCAAGAGCCTTCATGCTGCAAGAGCCCTCATTCTTCCCTTAAGGCCAAACTTGAGCAAGGAGACTATCGTCGAGAGACTCTAAGAGAGGCTTGTCCCATCCCTGGTAGGCTTTGTGAGACGTGTACGACTGGAGACCCCTCCGAAGGAGACCTCAGCGTCAGAACATTGGTTGTATTCTCTTTCGATTGCTTATTAATGAATGACTACTAGTTATGGTTCCACTCTGTTTTTCACTTATGATAATGATGAGTTATATCCTTTCTGACTGATATATAGTTGCGTATTCTGGATTTTATGCTTGTATTCATGTTGTTTCTTGCATGTGCAGGTGTCCATTCATGGAGATCGTGGGGATTGTGATCTGTTGAGGCTGAGGAACGGGAACGTTGTCTCTTCTACGAATCATAGCATTGGACTCCGGGTAGGCCTCCATCGTTGGTCTGTTTATTCGCAATTATGAACTTGCGCTGTAGCATTTGATGATTGTTGCTAGACCCGTTCTGGGCTAGTAGGGATCGCCTCTATCCGCAGAGGGGATTTACCTCTTCAACAATTTGGCAACGTGTCTTGACTCTTTTTCAGTCCGTGTGTGTGTTTGTTCTTTTTTCTCTTGTCGTTTGCCACAGTGGCGGAACCTTTGGTTTCGTCTACTGGTAGTCCTTACACGGACGATTCTTCAGAGGTTTCACAATCCTCTGCTGAACCACAACAGACCATTGTTGCCGAGTTTCCTGACGGGGAACCGGTTCTTTCTGAGCAACCCTTTGGGGGACCAGTTGAGTTCGATTGGCCCTTTTCGGACCCTGTGTCTGAATTGAGATTAGGAGCTGATTTCCTTTCTCTTACATCGGGTTCGCATTTTATTGCTGTTGTATTTCCTCCTAGTCCTCGCCATCTATTGCGAGATCTAGCGGCGGGCTCAACCATGAGTGATTCTGGTGAGGAAATCCCAACGTCTGGTGAAGACTATCAACTCTTCCCACGAAGATTGTTTCCGGGAGACAACTCTGAAACAACTGTTATGTCAACAGCCAGTCCCTCATTACCACCGGGGTATAGGTATTTGGGTCAGATTATTTCCGCCGCAGCCTCTATGGGAGTGTCAGCTCCTTCTCCGAGGCCAGCTGCTTCTTCACCCGGGGTGTCTCCTCAGACGCTCATTACTTCTGTACCCGTTCGGCCCACTGTTTGTGTGGACGCCTCTTCACCTATTGTCACGGCACCCTCTGCCAGGGCTATGCCGTCTCCTGAAGATATCTATTTAGCAACTGCTATACCGGAGAACATCTCTCCAGAGGAGTATCGGTTGTCCCTACAGCAGCCGAACCCCGAGGTTGGACCATCCTCCCAAGATCCCAACCGCTCTTACTTTTCGCACTATGCACAGGATGGTACACCTGTGTACGCTTTTCCAGGTCAGTATGATGAGCACGGGGACATTTTACGTCTACCTGCTCCTGAGGCTTACCTCCATGCTCAAGGTTTACCTTATAAACAGGCTTATAACCCGCAACGGCAACCTTTCCAAGGCCAACCTTCGGGCCAACCTGGCTATCCTTATGACCCACAGGGGTAGCCCATGCAAGGCTACCCTGTGGGCCAACAAGGGCCATCGTACGGTCCGCAAGGACAGTATTACATCCCTTCCGGTCAACCCGTTCAGCCTCAGCCGGGGTACCAACCGGGACCGGTCTATGGTCCTGTGGGGAAAATCCAGCCTTATCCACCAATGCAACCACAGTATCCTGTTGTTTCTAACGTTGCATATCAGCCGGGACCATCCTATGGTTCTTCTTCGGGTCAAACCGGTTTCCAGCAACCACCTGGCCCTGTTCCTCCACCAGGCCAACTGGCCCATCCGGCACAACTTCGTGTTCCACCCCCAGGCCAACCAGCCCATCCGGTACAACCTAGGGCTCCTTCACAACCAGGTCAGCCTGTGCAACCGGTGCAACCTGTCTATCTGGGTCAGCCTGTTCATTCAGGGCAACCCTCTCAGTCGGGTCAACCTGTTCACTCAGGGCAGCCCGCTCATTCCATTAACCCTGCCCAGCAGCCGATTCATTCGATGCCGCAGCCGAATCAACAGCTGCGCCCTAATTATTAGGCTCCGCAGGGTTCCACTTTTTAGCAGCTGACTCATCCTCAGGGTGGTTATTATCCTCATAGTCAATCTCAACCGAATTATAACCACCCCAGAGGCTCTCAGTATTATCCTCCTCCACCCGGTTCTACCTACACTCAGCAGCCAAATCCAAATGCTGCTTATACTGGGCTGACGCATAATCAGGGTCCGTACTCTGGTTATCAAGCCCCACACACTGGTTACCAGCATCCAAATCAGTCTGGTTATATGACCTACACCCCCTACGGTCAGAATCCTACAGGACAGAACCCATGGGGGCAAGGATATTCACAACCATTGTGGAGTATGGGTATCGGTCCTCACCCCGGGCCTGGCATGCCGGTCAATCCGCCATTGTCGTTCCTGGCCACCTTGGAGTTGCCGGATGTTTCAAAATTGACCAATGATCTGATTTTACATAATCCGTATTGGCCTGCAATTCCCACCAAGATACCGGGTGATTGCCCCAAGTTTGAGGGAAAAGCTGGAGAGGACCCCCAGGCGCATGTGATGACGTATCATCTTTGGTGTTCGTCTAACTCTTGGGTCGACGATTCGATTCGTCTGCGCCTCTTCGAGCGTACTTTAACTGGAGCTGCTGCTAAGTGGTACATCGAGTTATCCCGTGGTATCTTCCAAGATTTCAATTCTTTATCCATGGCTTTTCTCACGCACTTTCATTTACCGGTTCGTTATGAAGCCGGGATGCACCTCCTGACTTCTCTGAAGCAGGATAAAGCCACTCACATTTCTGATCACATTCATGAGTGGCGGCGCCATTGTAGACTGATCAAGTTTCACATACCTGATTAGATACTAACTCACTGGTTCACCACCTCCTTCGTGAATAAAATCGCCCAAGATATTGCGATGGGAGCGTGTGTGACGGAGGAACAAGCCATTGCACGTGCCCAATATCTGGATCTTGTGTATTCTCAGTCCGGCACGCTTTATGATATCTTGCCTGATGCCCCACGGTCCGAAACCTCTAAGGCTCCACCTACCCCTGCGGTGGATGGTGTCATTGGTTCTGTCTCTTAGAATTCGAAGAAATCTTCGAATGGGAAGCATAAGTCTAATTCTTCCAACAATGCTCCTGCTAATCCCGCCCCGTCCGATTCTGGCAAAACCGTGGAGGTGAATGCCGTTCAGGCCAATCCTACGGAGAAAACTTCCAAAGGGAAAAAGAAGGGCAAAGGCAAATCTAAATCTGATGCCCCAAAGCCAGAATCTAAATCTCGTACTGAGGATGGTTCTCAGCGTAAACCGAAGTACCCCTGCCTCATTTGCGAAGGAGACCATTATACTAAGGATTGTCCACAACGATCCGAAGTTAGTCAACTTCTCAAGGGCTCAAAAGGGACTTCGGAAGTTCTTAAAGAGCCATTCCCATCTCAACAGACCCAGATGGTTGAACAGTTGTCACCATCTGCACCATTTGGGTCGCAAGTTTTCATGATGAAGGTTGCTGCACCTATCTCTGTCGCTACGCGTTCGAAGGATTACAACGAATCACGGTAGGCACCCGGGAAGGCAGTTGCGGATGGACCGCCTCCCCAACCTGTCTCCGGTTCGTTGGAAATCGAGAAGCCTACTCCTGAACCTGTTGTGAAGCCACCTTATAAAGGTGTTCTTCGGAGATCTTCGTATAATACGAATGCTTGTGCTGCTCAACACTACAGCATTGTTGAGGATTTGGCACAAGCACCTTCTGCTATGTCTTCTCTCGAAGTTCTTCAAAGTTGTCCTTCACAACGGAAGGCTTTACTGTCTGCAATCGATGGTATTGATCACGTCGATTCAAGTCTTCTCACCTTCGATTTAGAGAATTTCACTCCCCGACTTCCACATCAGATAGCTCTTGTTATTCAGGTCGGGATTAACGGTATTAACATCCATAGGGCCGTGGTGGATGAAGGTGCTTCTACCTGCGTTATGTCATCCACTTGCTGGAAGGCCATTGGCTCTCCAGCCCTTTCGTCCTCTCCCAATTCCCTCGAGGCATTTGATGGTCGGGAATCCAAACCCCTGGGTGTTCTCGAGAGTTTAGCGATCACTTTACAGGGGAAGACTGTCAACGTGGAAGTAGAAGTGGTTGACGCCAAGCTCAACTACAATATACTTCTTGGCCGCAGCTGGACTCATGCCATGCTCTGCGTGCCGTCCACCGTCTTTCGACTTCTTAAGTTCCCTCATGAGGGAAAAATCGTCACGGTGGACCAGTTTTCCTTCTTCACCTCCACCTCTGAGAACAACGTACCATACGCAGATCATATTCTGAATCCCCCTGATAGTGTAGGACCCGGTCTATTCAAAGACCCCGTCCTCATGGGTATCTTTCCCGCACCACCACTGCACACCGCTCAAGTTAACATGATTTCTAGGCCCGATGACCCCTGGCTTATTCCTACGCTTGAGCAGGTGTTTGAGTTTGGAGAATCAATGCCCTTGACTCCAGTAGAGATCAGCTACTGTGAAATCATTGCCGCATCTGATCCTCCACCTCCTCAGCATTCTCCTTTGAGCATGGATCTCGACGTTTACTCTCAATCCCCCTGGCTTGGTCAGGCCGATTCACCTGATCCTCTCAAAGAGACTTTTCCTTCCGATGAAGCCATCATTGAAACTATGTCTCTTGAGGAGCTGCCTTGGGGCGATGGACATCATTGCTCCTCTTTTATGCCTAGCTTGGGGGCAATGACTGACTATCTGGAGCGTTATGCTTCTCAGGTTCCTACCCCTCCTCTTCAAACGCCCATCTTGATGCACGAGGTTTTTTCGGAAGGTAACCTGAGTAACATCACTCAAACCATCCCGATCAACATCTCCGTTAAACCGGGGATCATTGAGAATATTCACGTGGGAGTGACTTGTTCTCCCGATGAGATTCAAGTATATAATGATATTTTTAAAGAATTCAGAGATATGTTCGCCTGGTCCTACGAGGAAATGCCGGGGATTGATCCCAGTATCGTAATGCATGAGATTCCAACCTATCCTGGTGAGAAGCCCATGCACCAACGCCTATGCCCCATGCATCCTCGGAAAGCCGCTGCAATTAAGGCAGAAGTTGAAAAAATTATGAATGCAGCTTTTATTTATCCTATCCCCCTCACAAAATGGGTGTCTAACATTGTCCCTGTCGATAAAAAGCAAGGTACTATTAGGGTCTGTGTTGATTACCGCGACATCAATCGCACCTGTCCAAAAGATAACTATCCCACTCCGTTCATTGACCAGATTATCGACGAATGTGCCGGAAGTGAGATTATTCCTTGATGGATGGTTTCTCAGGGTATAATCAAGTCAATATTGCACCTGAGGATCAACACAAGACTACGTTCATCTGTCCGTGGCGTACTTTCGCATATAAAAAGCTCCCGTTCGGCTTAAAGAACGCTGGAACTAATTTTCAGCGTGCGATGTCTTATGCTTTCCATGACATTCGCCATATCATTCAGCCTTATCTAGACGACTTGCCAACTCATTCAGCTAGGCGAGAGGATCACCCTGAACACCTCCGCCAGATTTTCCTTCACTGTAGGTGCTACAATATTAGGCTTAATCCTCATAAATGCATCTTCGGCGTGGATTCTGGCCGTCTTTTGGGATTCATAGTCTCCAAAGACGGAATTCGCCTTGACCCTTTAAAATTCGAGGCCATCATCAACCTCCCATCACCCTCCTCGTTATATCAGTTGCAAAGTCTGCAGGGAAAAGCGAACTTCCTTCGACGCTTTATCCCGAACTACGCTGAGGTGGCCAAAGGATTTACGCACCTATTAAAGCATAATTTTCCCTTCCATTGGGACGAAATTGCTCAGCAATCCTTTGAGAAGCTAAAGACGTTATTGGTTAATGCTCCTTTGCTTCGTCCTCCAGACTATCATCGTGATTTCACTTTGTATCTCGCTGCCGCATTTAGCACCATTGCTATGGTTCTGGTGCAGGATGATGATTATGGTAATGAACATGTCGTTTATTATCTATCACGAAACCTTCTCGATACAGAAACGCGCTATGCTCATGTCGAGAAGTTGGCTTTAGCCACCGTACACGCTGTGCAGCGCTTTCGCCATTACATCCTGCTGCGCACGATAACAATGGTTTCGGATTGCAACCCCATGACATATATTCTCTCTACACAATTGCTGGGGGGCAAATACTCCAAATGGATCGTTATCCTGCAGGAGTTTGACTTAGAGTTCACCACTGCTAAGTCAACCAAATCACTTGTTTTCGCGGATCTTATATGCTCCTCCCGACAGACTCCACTCCTTCACACTCCGAGGATCATATCCCGGACGAAACTCTTTTCCTCATCAGTACTCGCAACCCTTGGTATGGCGACATAATCATGTATCTTCAGACCTCCACATTTCGATCTGAGTTGACTAAAGATGCCCGACATCGAATTCGGCATCAGTCTCAACGCTACCGCATCGTAGGAGATACTTTATACCGTGTTGGAGTAGATTCGGTGCTCCGCCGGTGCCTTACCTTGGAAGAGGCTGAAAAGGCCCTCAATGACCGCCACAGTGGCGCCTGTGGTGGACATATGTCCGGATATGCTACTGCTCAAAAGATTTTGCGAGCAGGATACTTCTGGCCGTCAATATTCAAAGACTATATTACGGCAGTCCGAAAATGTCACGCGTGCCAGGTGTTTCAGCGCAAGATGCGCGCGCCACCTCTTCCTTTGCATCCTGTTGTTACCGTTGGCCCGTTTGCGAAATGGGGCGTGGATTTTATGACGTGTAACCCTCATTCGGCTGGGGGGCATGCGTATATAATCGTAGCTGTCGACTACTTCACCAGGTGGGCCGAAGCGATGCCTACACTTGCGGCCGATGGTAAAACAACTGCTCAATTCATCTTCAATCACATCATCACGTGTTTCGGAGTTCCTCAGGCCATCGTTACCAACCATGGTACTCATTTCTGAGATTATATGATGGCCGAGCTGACATCGAGGTTGGGCTTACGCCATGATAGCTCAACGCCATATTACCCTTAGGCAAATGACCAGGTTGAATCAGTGAACAAGGTTTTGGTCACCATGCTTCAACGAACAGTTGGGATTCATAAATCAAATTGGCACCTCCAACTGTTCTCAGCTCTTTGGGCTTATCGAACGTCTGCTAAGAGTGCGACTGGGTTCACACCATTTCAACTGGTGTATGGTCTAGAAGCAACTCTTCCGGTTGAATGCGAGATTCCTTCTTTGAAATTAGCTGTAGAACTTCTACCCGACACTTCTGCTGAAGAAGAGCGTCTCCTGTATCTGGAACGGTTAGATGAAACCCGCCGCTTAGCTGCCTTAGTCATTGAGGCACAAAAGAAGCGGGTCAAAGCTCACTTCGATCAATCGGTTTCACCACGTTCCTTGGTTGAAGGCGACCTTGTCCTCCTATATGACCAAGCACACGATAAGCTTGGGGCCGGAAAGTTCCAACCCATGTGGCATGGGCCCTATATAGTTAAACGGGTATTAAAGAATGGAGCCTACGAGCTTATAGATTATGAAGGAGTCCCGCTGGCGCAGCCCAGAAATGGGCTGTACCTAAAGAAATACTACGCTTAAAGTCATTTTTTTGTGGTGTGTGTACATAGGTGTGTCTATTCATTTGTATGCATGTGTGGTGTGGTGTGCAGTGTAAACGTCTTTCTGCTGATCGGGTCTTCCTGATTGTGCAGATGTCCATCAATCTGTTCGTTGGGTTCGCGGATGGTGCCTCCCGCAGTACCAGGAATCTGTCTTCGGCAGCCTGGGTTATCTACGATCCTGCTGGTGAGTTGGTCAACCTGCAAGGTGTGTGTCTGGGACGTACTACAAATAACATCGCGGAATATAGTGTTGTATTAGAATTATTAACTGAGGCTGCAAACCTTGGTATCTGTGAATTTATTGTGTATCTAGACTCACAACTTGTGGTATTACAACTGAACAGTCATTATTCGGTCAGAAACCCATCCATTTTACGTCTGTATCTACGTATTTGTTTACTGGAAAGAAATTTTGGCTATATTACATATCAGCATATACCCAGGCACATGAATACATTAACAGATGCAGTAGCTAATTTGGTGTTAGATAGACATTTGCGAAATTTGTAAATCATCATTACATGTAAAAGGAAAATCCAACCAGAAATAGATATGTATATATATAGATATCGAAATGTTTACATAGTGTGCATTGCATAAGATCAAAAATATACATGTTCATCTTATTACATCCGGAGACGAAACGTCTCTCAAAAATATGCATGAAATAAAACCCTGAGAGGCTAGTCTGCGTGGTGCTCATGATAACAAGTCACTGCACGCACTAGGCGTCTCAGTAGATGGTGGAGGTGACTAGGCACTCCCACGGTATGTCTCTGATATGCTAACGGTACATCTGCCAGCCGAGCGTAGTCCAGAATCCCTCGGGCAATCCCCTCGAGGTTCTGAACCAACACTCCTCCTTCCGCGCCCTCCTCATGAGGATCGACTGCGAGTTGAGTTCTCCGTGCGATAGGAGACATCCCGGCTGGTCTCTCCGGGCCAACATCTGCATACACATGTAACTGTTGTCAGAACGGACATGTATTAAAAAAAAATCATAAAACATGAAAAATAAAAACAGATCATACCCAGCTCTTCGCCCCAATCCTCTCCCTCTAGCAGTGGGAGATCTGGGTCTCCAGTAAAGTCTGTCCTGGCATAAGGCCAGTCCTCAACTACAATCAACTGGCGCTGCAACCACCCAAAAAACTCTGGCCTTCAAGACATCTGTTGGCCTCCTCCTGCTCTGGGCATCAGTGCTGCCCAGCGATCCATTCTCGGCTCTCGTGGTATCGGCTCCACTACAACAGCCCCTTGGCCCTGGAAGATTGGTAATCATTCCAGAATGAATGATACCAGGATGGACCCATAGCCAAACTACTTCAGCTTGGATTTTTTTCATCTCGTCAGCTGTCTCTTGATGTTGATCATTACTGATGTGGCCCAGTCAAACAGTATGGGACTCATGCACTCTGAAGCTAGTAAGAGTTGGGCTTTCGTCGCTTCGTGCGGTGCCTACGATCCCGCAGCCCGCGTGATGGTATGCAGCACTACTCATAGTGCCAGATCGGGGATAGTGTGGATATCCACCTTTTTACTCCCTGATCCCATTTGTGCCCATGGGCACACTTGTGCCATCACTTCCTCCATTTTATCACCCGACGGTCTGCTCCCTGTTAGTATGGGTACCGGACCTCTGTGCGACAGTCTAGTTATGAAGTACACATCAGAAACGTCCAGTTCTAACACTTGGTCTCGTAGCTTGAATAATTGTTCTTGTTCATCCCAAATGCTCACCAGGTATTGAAGTAGCTCAGGTTGAGCACGCAAACAAGGTGTCAGGAAGAATTTCTTGAGCCCATAGTTTCTGAGGGCATTCATGCAGAACTCATTTTCCATGGCCATTTCGTCCTCTTCCCCATGCTCTCTTTATTTCCACTCAATCACCATTTTGCTCGGTTTCCTACATCAACATGGTCACAAACCTTTAATTAGATCTCTGTTGAGCTTCAAAATTCATTCAAATTGATCAAAATGTTGAATTTTTAGATAGAAATTTGGGTTCGGCCGCTGGCGCGGCTGTTTTAGGAACAGTCGTGCCAGTTGGCGCGAGCCTTTTGCATATAAAATCCCATTGGCGCGGGTCTGTGCCCGATACCCGCGCCAATGAGCGGAGCCCTAAAAATTCAAAAAGTTGCCACAAAAGTCTATTGCATGATGGAAAACTATTAAAAAATGGATTGAAATGAAGTACGAGGAAGCGCCTTTTACCTGGAACTGACGGAACTCTGAATGGTGGCCCGGATCGGTCGTAATCATCGCCAGAAGTTTGCACAGTAAATGGACCAATGTTGCTCTTCACTCAGGTAAAAAGTAAAAGTAATTTTAATTTTTACCATTTAGACTTATTTATAACTTTTTGAGCTCTATTTTAAGTTTAAAAAGTCATTTTTCATTAAAACTTCGTATGTTTTGTCGAAAATGGATTTTACACTTTCTTTTCTGTGCAGCAACAGGTTTTTATGCAACGTAAACGGCGAAACGAGTTGTATTTTATACTTTTTCGGACTCGGTAAAAACACGAAAAAGTCACTTTGGAGTCATCTTTCAGCTCTTTTCTGACTCTCTAAACATGAAAATATTGCCAAGGCCCTTGTCGTTTCAATCTCGTTAGTGGCTGCGAAATGACATCTACCCAGTATACGTTTACCCCTTTTTCGGGCTGGGATGGATTATTTATGAAAAAGGAATACCCTAGCCTATCGCAACTAGGAGGTTTTCTCGGATATTGTTTTCTACCTTTTCGGATATGAGGAACTATTTACGAAAAGGGACCTTTGGATTTTACTTTTCTGCTGTCTTTTCAAACTCTCTAAACATGAAAATATGCCGAGTTCTTCCTTTGTCAGACTCGTTAAACCCTGATGACATCGGATTCAATCGAAATGACGTTCTCCGAGTTCCTCCTTCCTAGGGCTCGTTAAATATACTAGGATGGATTCGCCCGAAGGGCAGACTTATATTACAAGCATATGCTATCCCCTTCAAGCTTGTTATCAAAAATAATTGGGGTACTCGCCATAAATGGTGGGGGAAAAATGGAACCATCATCATTGTCGTGTCGGCAGTATGTCGCTCTTGAACATGGCACTTGTCTGCATTTGTGTCGGGTTGGGGACATCTCATCTCGTTTTTCACTTGCTTCCGTGGGTTTGGATAATCCTTTTTTGACCTCTCCTCTGCTCATTGCCTCGTCACCATGACCTTTGATCCGTTGATGTCAAATACTGCCGAAACCACTATTTGTGCCGTTATATTTTCAAGAGAAGTTGAACTCTGAAAATATCAACCTTCCTCTGATTCTCATATGATTCTGATTCACAAAAAAACATCATGTTCCTCTGTCTCGTGTCGATGATGTGGGAAACATTATGGCCCACCTTCGATCAAGGTCACTTCCTGTCGACTTCAGCTCATTATCCAGGAAGCTGATCTAGAGACTCCCCTATGGTACCTTGGAGCTTGCATGCTTCAATGGCAGGTTCGTCGCATTCGACGTGAGGTTCTCATCATTGGCCTCCGATTGAGTGATTCTACGGGTGTTTGATGCCAGCTCATTGATTCACATGCCGTAGATTGTACCTGTAGTACCTTGAGGGCCATCGTCATTATTGGTGGTTCCTCTCACATCTGTTAATAGCTCTCATCATTGGCTGGTAATCAGACGATGTTCTTGCATGTTCGACTTCAGCTCACATATTCGCATGCTTGAACTTGTACTTTGTTCGGGTCGAGATGGAGCGCAAGACCCTGGATTGTGTCTGTTGTAATCCAGGTTGCGATTTTGTGGATTATTATTTACATGACTTATTCATTGGATGGCTGCGACCATACCTGAGTCTATTTATCGATCCTCACTGGATGGCTGCGTCCATACCTTGGATTTGGATTATAGTATACTCTGTTTCGGATGGCTGCGCCCACACCGCATATACATCATGTACTTGAAATATCAATTGTATTTCTCCACGCAGGTTTTCCGCCGGCGGAGTTTCAGTTGGACACGTTCTCGTAAATTATTTCACCCCTCTCTCTCTCTCGGGCCTCATGCTTTAGGGGGCATCTGTTGCATAGTAATTTGTCACCGTCCCTACCATTCCCCGTCCCGCACATTGGAGGGCCCATTCTGTGACCTGTGAGCAATGTCATGCCTTGAAACCATTATCATTGCATTCCTCTAAATATGAGCTTCAATTTCCCTAAAGACATCTCCTTGCAAAAAAACCATAAAAACATCACTTTTTGCATTGGCGCGGGTAGCCAATTCATAACTCGCACCAATGGGAAAAATCCTACAAAGAGGCCGCGCCAACTAGCGCTCTGTCCCAGAGTCACAGTAGCGCCAACCAATTTAAGGAGTGTTTTTTAAAATAAAATGGCGGAAGTTTTGTTTCAACAGACTCAGAAACTGTTATCTATCTTGAGTTGGGAGGTTTGGCTCCGGGAGTTCCATGAAGGGGAAGTGGTTTGCCACCTCTCATGGAAGCTTCCTTGAAGATAGGGCCAATCCCACAATTATAGGGATCCCAACTCCCCTTCCTCCATCTATAAAAGCTAGCTCATTGCCATTGCAAGCTAGTCTTGAAGTGCCTAAGCCTTGAATCTCCAAGTTCTCAAATTCCCAAGAGCCTTCATGCTACAAGAGCCCTCATTCTTCCCTTAAGGCCAAACTCGAGCAAGGAGACTATCGTCGAGAGACTCTAAGAGAGGCTTGTCCCATCCCTGGCAGGCTTTGCGAGACGTGTACGACTGGAGACCCCTCCGAAGGAGACCTCAGCGTCAGAACATTGGTTGTATTCTCTTTCGATTGCTTATTAATGAATGACTACTGGTTATGGTTCCACTCTATTTTTCACTTATGATAATGATGAGTTATATCCTTTCTGACTGATATATAGTTGCGTATTCTGGATTTTATGCTTGTATTTTTGTTGTTTCTTGCATGTGCAGGTGTCCATTCACGAAGATCGTGGGGATCGTGATCTGCCGAGGCTGAGGAATGGGAACGTTGTCTCTTCTACGAATCATAGCATTGGACTCTGGGTAGGCCTCCATCGTTGGTCTGTTTATTCGAAATTAGGAACTTGCGCTGTAGCATTTGATGATTGTTGCTAGACCCGTTCTGGGCTAGTAGGGATCGCCTCTGTCCGCAAAGGGGATTTACCTCTTCAACAACAATAATGATCCAAATGTCACCACCACATACTAGATGAAATTGGATGGCAAGAAAGTTCTATATTTCACCTCTAGGACACATTATTATGCTACTTGGGCCACCTTTTTGTTTGTTAAAGAGAGTGTGCTAAGTTGATCTAGGAGGTTCACTACAGTCAGGTTGGAGGACACTTTGGTGTGTAGAAAATTGTGTTCATACTACAAAAGTATTTTTATTGGTGAAAACTCTAATAGGACATTGGAAAATATATCATATCTTTCACTTCCTGTGTCATCGCCAAACCAACCTTCAAGAAGAAAGGATAGTACACTCCTCTGCCTACTCCCAACCAGGCCTAGGAATCCATCTTCATTGACAATCTTTTGCGCCTCCCTTCTACCAAGTATGGTAATGACTGTTTATTTTTTTTCATGGAAAAATTTTCTAATATGACTATATTGGTGGCTTACAAGAAGAGTATCATAGTAGGGACACTGCCAAACTCTCCTTTGAATGAGTACTAGTACATTTTGGGATCCTGTAGACCATTATATCAAAATAGGATAGCAGGTTCCTGAGCACATTTGGGTTTAGCCTCTATGTATTATTGGACACTAAGCTCACCAAGTTGACTACATTCAATCATCAAACTGATGGCTAGAAAAAGTTCATCAACGAGATGATAGTGCACATATGACGAATGTACAACTATAAGAATCCATGAACCTAGTATCTGAGCCTTCCTTATGTGCAACATAGTTATAAAAAATCTCTCCATAGCTCAACTGGCCATAATCCTTTTCAAGTGCATCTAGGATTCAACCATTATGTTTGATTGATGTTTCCAAGCCTCATGTGGCTACACAGAAAAAATCCACACATGTATAGTCTGAGGCTAACAAATCAACTCGGTTTATTAAATGAGTCCAACATATATTCCAAAAGTTGCATGACATCTTGGATAATTCCATCGGGTGCCACACAAGTTTTAGGTGGGCGATAAAGTTTGGTTTTATTTGAAGAAAGAATGCCTTGTCAGACCCTATGAGAAGCTCAAACTACTTTGATACCATCGCCAAGGTTTTGGGAGAAAATGATTTTGAGCTCAACATTTTGCCATTCCTTGGCATGCAAATAGTGTTTGATGTGGACCGCATTCAGTCATACTTCCCACCACTATTGGATACATCATACATTGCATAACAATTAACACCAAAAGAGTTAAAACCAAACTACATGGAATGCTATAGGCTAAACTGCTTGGGTTGTTGGTTTTCGAATATCCCTCTCAGGGCTTTCCGGTGCCTGAGGCAGACAGTAAGATTAGCTATGCTGTTCACAAAGATGGCATGAGCACGTTCATATTATCTTGAAATAACTTGAAGGAATACAATAGAGAATCACCTCTTTGACAGTCTTGGAGTCCCTTGGAGAGCGCTGCGCAGCGAAGCAAGAGTCCTTCTTCACCGGCTCCAAATCTGAGTCCTGCAATCAGTCAAAGCACCCGCGTAATTTCTAATATAACAAGTATCCTATCAATTAAATCAATATACAATAAACATCTAGATTATACACATCTGAGCCATTCATATCATACTATGTAAATGTTCAAAAAATAATGACAATATTAAGCATTGAATGGACAAAACGAACACAGTTCTATTGATTTTGAAAGAAGGAGGATTACAACCGTCGGTTGTACCAAGCCCTCCTCAGTCTCCCAATATCTCTTCTCTCTCAAGTGAAGAAGTCCAAGTCAACAAGCTCTCTAGGAACCTCTTTGACTCTTGGCCTTCACAATGTCACACTATTCTCTATTCCACAAGTATAAAAGAACCTTGAGCAATCCTTCGACCTTCAATTAAGAGCCTTCAGCTCCTTCTTATAGGAGAGGGAGAAGGCCATTGTTGCCCTTCTCTTTCCACTACTTTGGAATGGAAAAAGCTTAGATGTTTCTTTGATCTCTATGCTTTTGCCTCTTTTGGAGTTCAGTCTTCTATGGCAATGACCAATAATGAACTGGTGCTTCTGTAGTTTCCTTTGTGAACTGACTCTTTTGTGAGGGAAAGTCGGAGATTCAAATCATTCTCCGCGCTCTTTTCCCAATTCAAACTTAAAACACGGGTAACGCTCCCCTCCAGTGTAAACAGAGCTTTGCCCTAGCCACTAACGCGGCCAATGTACTGATTGCCTGCGTTATAACGCTCTTGTTCTGTTCTATATAGGCGTTACCCTGGCAGAAATAGGTTTAATTTAGGTCTTTGTATCCCTTCCATATTTGTCTTCCCCTCTGAGCTGATGAGGAGGAAGTATTTTTGATTTTGTAATAGATGCCTAAAGTGAGGTGAGAAGATAAAGCGATGGTGAAATATAATTTGTGTAGAGATAGAGATTGAAAGCTGAGAAGAAGCACAAGAAACAACAACACATATGTCGAGAAAATATCGTATTTTCTAAGTCGAACATGTCCATGCTCGATGGCTGTTTCTTGCCAATTCTCTAGGTAGAGATGAAGAAGTACGTACGATAAGCACAATGTTGAAGTATGTCATAGCAGGATGTTGAAGTCTATAAAGCAATATGGGACAGCAGAGAGAGATTCAACTTTAATCTGTAGCCTTCACTGAAAGGTCTTGACCGCCGATTCACTTAAACTGCATATTTCTCAACATGTGAATGAGGGAGTTGTCGTCGAACATGTGAGAAATCATCTGATTACCAGTCAATAATGAAAACTGTTAACAGACGCGAAGGTTGCCACCGATAATGATGATGGTCCCTAAGATGCCGAGTACAATCTAGCGAGTGTGAATAAAAGGAGTTGAAGTCGAACACTCGTAGAATCATTCGACCAAGAGCCATTGATTAAGACCCTTGATCAAACACAAGACTACCTGCCACTGATGTCTGCAAGTATCTGGGTACTGATGGGTTTCTGGATCAACTTCCTAGATAAGGTGTTGAAGTCGATAGGAAGTGATCTGTTGAGAGGTAGGCACTGAGGCGTCCTACATCAGTCAACACGAAACGGAAACCAACTAATTTTGTTTATGATTGAGATAATGAAGAGTAAATGGGGATGTCGAACGACAAATAATTTCTGGCATAATGAGTGGTTTGGTTGATAACAAAAGCAGTAGATAGCGAGATCTGCTTGAACAATAGAAGGCACTGTAACAGGGTACTAGGCAGCTGAGGCTTAATGAACACCAAAGAGTGTGTTAGGATTTTACCGGTGCAGGGACACTGGGAGATGAAGGCTAATACTCATATATGGTAGGGTTGACTAGCTGAAAAGTTCCGGGAAGTGCCATGTTAAAATTTGCAAATCGACCTTTTTGGAAATGTATGGAAGGTAGTATCATTTGTCCAAATTTTCCCATTACGTTAAGTTTTAGCGAGTCCAACAGGTAAA
Organism: Pinus albicaulis; assembly: GCA_034641835.2. Lineage (NCBI taxonomy): Eukaryota > Viridiplantae > Streptophyta > Pinopsida > Pinales > Pinaceae > Pinus > Pinus albicaulis. The sequence continues at coordinate 122,044,626 of CM076575.1, forward strand.
CTAGGTAATTTTCATGTTTGAAGAGTCTGAAAAATTTCAGGAAAGACAACTCTGTGCCCCGTCTGATTAAGTTTAACGAGTCCAGACGAGTAAACTCGGTGAATTTTTCATGTTTAGAGAGTCTGAAAAATGTCAGGAAAGACAACTTTGTGCCCCATCTGATTAGATTTAACGAGTCCAGATGAGCAAACTCGGTGAATTTTTCATGTTTAGAGAGTCTGAAAAATGTCGTAAAAGATGACTCCATTGGGGTACCTTTGTCATGTCTTGATAACCGGGCACGGCAAAGGGATAATAGTAAGCCCGAAACAGTTCATTTTCCGTAAGTTAGTCCATCGAATCCGGAAAAGTGAGAAATCTATGTTCAATGTACGTCTACCTCATTTTGTTATGAGTACGAGGAGATGAAGTAAACTCAATATTATTTGTGAAATTTTAACGAGTCCAACAAAGAAAAACTCGGTACCTCCATGAAATTTTAACAAGTCACGCGGAGAAAACTCGATTACTTTTTCTGTTTAAAGAGTTTTGAAAAAGAGGAAAAGAATGGCTCTGTGTTCTCTGTCTTGATAGTTTTAACGAGCCCGACAAAGGCGACTCGGGATTTTTTCGGTTTTATGAGCGAGAAAAAGATTCCTAAAAAGAATGATCAATACTTCTCCATAGTTTTAACGAGTCTGAAGAAGAAAACTCTAGGTTTTTCAGATTAACGAGCAAGAAAAGACCAAAAAAAAGAACGCTCGATGCCAATTTCGTATAAGTTTAACAAGTCCGAAGAAGAGAACTCGAGGTTTTTCGGATTAACGAACAAGAAAAATACCGTAAAAATAATGCTCGATACAACATGAGTATGTTTGCTCATAAATCTTGATCCCTAATTAGAACATCAGTACCAAATCTCGAGAGTTGCGACATGTGTACAGCAAGAACTCACGACTTTGCCGACTGACTTAAGAGATTCATGCCCCAGAATTTGCTATAAGAAGGTCAGAAGACTTTCATTTTCACCGTTTTGAGTGGCTTGAAGAAGCTCTGGAGTGGAAAAGGGGTGAAAAATTCAGCTGACGATTACGGTCAATCCGGGCAACAGTTTTCTATTCCGCGAGATCCAGGTAAGAGCTAGAACCTCCTTCTATCATTTAATTTTTGTTTTGCTAGTTTTTGCTAGTTCAAAATTAGGAAATTTTGAGGCCCTAGAAAAATATTTGCGCCTAACGTGGGTCAGGAGTACAATAGCCGCGTTAAACGCACAACCCGTGCGCTTTGTTTTGTACTAGAGCCAGCGTTAGGCGCACCGTGTTTTCTAACAATTCAATTTTTCCATTTTGAAGTGGTCCAGGAAAGTTTTAATTGGTTGAAAATGTTGCATTTGCAGGTGTTCAGTTGTTAATCATGAGTATCTGGCGAGAGAGAGAACATGAGCGGGAAGAACAAGAAATGGTGACGGATGCAGCAAGCTTAATGGCTCTCCGGAGGTGCGGATTGCTCAAGTATGCCCGTTTAGAACTGATGAGGGGTCAAGAGGACCTCTTGAGGTGGCTGATCCAGCAGTGGGACGAACGGCATCATGTCTTTCAGATTGGTGGCAATGAGCTCGCCATTGAAAAGGATGATGTGTACTTTTTGACCGGTTTATCATGTCGTGGGGCGAGGCCCAATTTGACGGGGTCCAGAGCTGACCCTCGTTCCACTACTGATCTGATCCATGCGCACTGCATACGTGGCACCCAGGCTGTGAGTAACCGGATACCTATTGCATAGGTGACTCTGAGACCCATGCGGTCTATATTATGGATGATTGTTCGCTTGGCAAGTGCCAAGAGTCAGCATGTGGCGACCAAGGCTCAGATGCTCCTAGCCTTAGATTGCATGCAGCCTCAGGTTTTCGACTGGTGTGATGGTGTGGTCCGTCGGGTCCGAGCAGAGCTTACTGCATGCAAGACCCGTACTCAAAGGGATTTTAGGTACAGTACACTGATTGTTTCTTTCATACTAGAGCGGATACCACTGATGAGGCCCAGGATCCCTACAGCGCCATTGGGTCCACGTGAGCCGAGGCAGGCTCGGTGGGCCACTTTGCTTCCACGGACTGGAGAAGGTCCCATCCGTCACTGTTTTGATGACGGGTTTTTTGATTGGCTAGACTCCCAGATAATCATGATTGAGGATTATCCCTATGCAGGGATGAACTTCACAGGCGATCCAGAGTTAGTCTTGCCCCCTGGCACCCAGTGGGGGCCCGATGGTAAGAAAAAAGATCAGTGTTTTTCAAAGAAGTTTTTGTGTTTTTAGCTTTTGAATGTTTATGTAAATTTTTTTTGTTGAAAAGGGGTGAAAATTAAGTTTTAACATGAAGCTTTTGCTTGCTTGACACAGATGTGGCACCTGTCCATTCAGCTGGGGCCCCTCGCTATGCATGGCGAGGATTGCAGCTACCCGGGGCTGGCGCACCTGTAGAGGATGCGGAAGCCGGCGACGATGATGATACCCAAGTTTTACATGAACTCTCCAGGAACCTGGAGGGTCTGAGTATGGGTATACCACCACTTCCTATGTGGGAGGTTCCAGTTCGTCTGCAGCGGCATACTGTAGGTGTGCCGGAGAGATACCTAGTCCCTCTGAGGAGGATAGCTAGAGCAATTGTATGCTATCATGAGCATCAGGCTTAGTTGGTGGAGTAGATGTATTAGTATCAGAGTGTGGCTTAGTGTAGCCAAATTTTTGTAAAACACCCCAAGTTTTGGAAGATTTTTCTTTTTTATGTGTACTATGTACTAGACATGACATATGTATATGTATATATATTTTTGGTGATTTTGTGTTTTTAAAATTTTATGTATTTTTTGATGTGATAAAAATATATGTACTCATGAGTAAATCTTTTAAACTAAATGTGACAAATGCCAATCTAACACATAATTTGCCAAAGAATCGGCTAATGCATTAAATTCCCTAGGAATGTGCTCAAATGTGATTGTTTGAAATTGATGTTCTAAAAGTCGCACTCGTAAAAAATAACGTAACAACACAGGGTGGCGGACACGGTAATGATTGTTTAGCTGCATAATGATGAGTTGGGAATCTAACCTGACCACTAAATCGGAGATGTCACGAGATGCCGCTTCCGTGAGGAGTTGGATCACTGACATGTACTCGGCAACATTATTGGTGGCGTTACCCAGGAAGATTCCCCCGGAACCAAGAAGGTCCGACTCAGGAGTATAGAGAACCCAAGCAGCTGAAGCAATGCGTCTAGTGTGATGACTAGCACCGTCCACATATCCGACGAATGATAACGAATGTGATGACATCTGTGCGAAAGAAAAAGATTACATGAGAAAAACACCTTAAACCAAAAAATAATCCAGAAGCATCAAAATAAAATAGGCAAAACTTATATACATAAAATTACAAAGCATATGCCTAGTGCGAAACTAGGCAAAATACTTCTTCAGATAGAGCCCGTTGCGGGGCTCCTCGAGTGGAATTCCATTACAGTCCTGTAGTTCATAAGCTCCTTTTGAGAGGGCTTTAGTAATGATGTAAGGACCGAGCCACAATGGTTGGAGTGTTCCTGCCCCCAAGAGGTCATGTTTTTGATCATAAAGTAGAACAAGATCGCCCTCTTGGAAAGAACGAGGCTTGACAGATTTGTCGTATTGAGCTTTAACTCGACGCTGGTGAGCTTCGAGTGCTAGTGTAGCATCTCGACGAGTTTCGTCCAAATGATCGAGCGAGAGCAAGCGCTCTTCTGTGGCGGTGGTGCCAGGCAGGAGTTCAACGGCAAGTTTGAGTGATGGGATTTCGCACTCGATTGGAAGTACTGCCTCCAGGCTGAAAGCAAGTTGGAAAGGTGTGATATTTGAAAAGCAATACGGAATATTTTCCATGATACCTGTCTTGACCGAGATATCAATGAGCAGTGTCTTGGAAAGATTACCTATGTTCCCCTCTGAATCGATAGTGTGAACGGTCGTATAAGAGAAGGGAACTATCTCAGATTGGTCAAAAGACGGGATTTCAGTTTTTATCGCCTCCGAATCAATCGTCGAAGTGCGATGGTGAAACTCTCCCCAAGGTCGTTCTTCTAATGACATGATCTCTCGAATAGCTTCGTATGTAGGCCAGACTTCATTGAGGATATCCTTAGAGAGAACTGTGATGGGAGAAAGGTTTGTACATGTGGTCGAAACCATATCAGTGGAGGGTTCAGATGTGCTTTGGATGGCTTGGTAAGCCAACTCGACTGGCGAAAGCGGCATATGATCTCCATAAGAATCAATATCTGAAGGTGCCGGGATGATCCATGGGTCGATAGAGCCATATGAAAAGGTGGATATCATTGCAACCGTGTTTGGGATCTGTGGCGGTGGTAGAGGAAAACAACCCAGTAGGGAAGATACCTTCAGAAGACCGGTACCGATACTGACGTAAGAGTCAGGGACACCTCCTATTAGGGGTACAATGCTACTTGGTAAAGTGGCATAATCAGGGGTGCAGAAGGATAGTTGATCGACCGTGACTATTTTCCCATCCAATGGAAATAGGATGAGTCGGAAGACCGAAGACACGATGTCAGTCATAGCATAAGACCAACTGCGACTGAGCAATAGATTATAGTCGAGATGATGCTCTATGACTTCAATGTCCACGTTTACCATTTTCCCACTCAGAGTGATGGGAAAGCTAGCAAGGTATCCTTTTGGTATGAAAGTGTGGCCATCAAAAGCTTTGAGGGAATTCGATGGCGGGGTTAGATTAGGAGAACCTAAATGGAGCCAGCAAGCTTGTGACATAACGCAGGTCGAAGCACCTTCGTCTATGACAGTGCAATGGATTGGTCTCCCTTTCGACACAACCTGCACCTGGAATGAGAGTTGATGTGAGAGGCGAGGTTTAGCCTTTTCCATATCAAAGATTGCTAGCATGGAATCCTGGGGATCTATTCCACCAATGGCCGAAAGCAAGGCTTTCCTTTGTGCTAGACAGGTTTGTAATACTTCAAGAGCAGACATAGCTGACGGTGCCTGCGCCAAATCTTCTACAATATTGTAGTTTTGGGCTGCACGTGCAGAGGTATTATGAGTCGTGCGTCAAAGTGTCCCTTTGGGGGGATGAATTACAGGTTCAACAGTAGGCCTTTCGATATGTAAATCGTTGGGCGGCAGCGGATTGGAACTAGTTCCAGGTTCTTGAGCATCTATGGTAGGATTTCCATAAAGCTTGGCGCGAGTTTGAAGGTCAACACTCTCAATGCCATAAATGGCAGATGGTCCTTCGCCGGAAGGATACGAAACACCATTGCCCCATTGATGGGGTTGTGGCGGATTGTCAACCATGTGTTGATGTTGCTGCGGTTGATTGGGGAAAGGATTGTGAAGAACGGCAGGTGTTCGCCCAGAATCCTTGTTAGAAATAAAATCGGTGCATTCCTGTAGCCGAGGACATTTGTATGTCAAGTGACCCTCTGCACAGATTTTGCAAGGAAATTTCATGGGTTTATCCTTTCCTTTTTCATTTCTGGCAGCATTTTTCTGATTAGGGTTATTCTGATTATCCGACTTCTCTTCCGAAGAAGACATTTTCTTCTTGTTCTTCTTATTTTTCCCGCTAGGTTTTTGTGAGATTTGCACCGAATTTATCTCAGCGGGAGGAAGAGGAATCGTTTGATGGGGGGCGGTGGCAGCCGAGGATGGCTGGGAGGTTTGCCCCCGAGACTGATTGGTGGCTACACCAGAGATCGTGCCAACGAGACCATCAGCATGAGCTCCGGTTTTCTGAGTAGCCGGAGGGTTTGGGTTACCAGGGGCATGGGGGAGAAGATCGTAAAGCGTGCCGGATTGTGAATAGATTAAATCCAGGTGTTGGGCATGATGAATACATTGATCTTCTGTCACCACACCAGAAAGGCCAATGTCTTTAGAGATGTGGGGTAAAAGAGACTTGCAAAACCAATTGGCCAAGAGGTGGTCCGGTATTGGTGCTTTGACGAGCCTCCTCCTACATCTCCATTCGTGAATATGGTCGGAGATGTGGGTGGCGGTGTCTTGTCGCAGCGATGTTAACAATTTTGTTCCGGTTTCCACTCTAATTGGCAGTTGGAAGTTCTTTAAGAACTCCGTCGCTAAAGCATGAAACGTATTGATGGCGGCGCATGGCAATTCAATGTACCACTTGGTGGCATTGCTTGTAAGGGTGCGGGGAAACAGTTGAAGTCAGACACTATCATCTACCAAGGAATTGGATATGGACCATAAATGGAAGTTAGAGATGTGTGCGGCCGGGTCGTCCCCATGTTTCCCGTCGAACTTCGGGATATCAGAAGGAATCTTATGCGGTATTGGAGGCCAAAGCGGGTTGTGGTTGATGGGGTCGTTCATCAGCTTATGGATGTCAGGTATGTCCAAAGCTGCCAAGAATGGCAATTTTGGATTTGCCCCCGAGTCTAACCAAGGCAGTATGGGCTGACTATTTAGGCCATAGGGTCCCCCCATCCACGTGTTACCAGAAGGGTAAGTGGGACTTTGATAAAAACCCCCCATAGGTGGAGGAGTAGGAACATACGGTTGCTGTCCATAGGGCATAGTGTATTGCGGGGAAAACGGTTGGTTTCCCCCAGCATAAAAGTGCCCTCCCACTCCAGATGGAGGTTGGGGTTGGTTAGTCCAAATGGATGCAATAGAGGTTCCCGGAGGCATACTAGTACTTGCATAATTTGGCAACGGTATAGATCCTACACCTATGTTTGAACCACTTAAGGGGATAGTATTTACAATGGGTTGTCCCATTTATCCTGAGGATTGCATAGGACGAGAAATATTCCCTGCTACCTGCGTACTGATAACACTGCCCCCTGGTATAGTGGCCAGGGGGTTTGAACTCAACAGAGGGTTCCATCCGAAAGGGTTGCTAAAGGGCACCGAAGTAGTCATGCTCGTGGGAGGAGCTATCGTGGTCCCCAACGTGGTCACGGTAGGAGTAGATGCCGAAGGGTTCGGTAAACTACTGATAGTTGTGTTGACCATAGGATTGGGGGTAGGTATATGTTGACTACTGGGGTTACCCAGTAATGGCATAGAACTGACCACCGGCGGGGAGGATGGTGGCGAACCAGGAATGGTTGCCATTGGTATCGACCCTGTGGATGCCGGTGGAGAAATAGATGTTGGTGTTGCCGCAGACATATCTCGGCGTGGTGTAATCTGGATTATCACAGGCCCTAACGGATCAATGAGCGGAGGATTGTAATTAGGTACAACGCCTTCAGTGAAAGGGTCCTCTAGAAGTTCCGGTTGATAAGGGTCTATGTGATAATCAAGATTAGTCAGAGGAGACTGCTCTTCCGTAGAAGGCCCGGGTTCACCAAGGTTCAGTTCTTCCTCAAGGTTGAGAGGAGGTAGACCTTGCTGTCGTCGATACAGACGGCGTGGGTCAGGGGACGCCACGGTGACCGGTTTAATTTTAACAAATTTTATTAAATTGTGATCTGTTATGAAGTCTCAAATGACAGTAACCACACACCTAAAAAAAAGAAAAAGGACTTTCTAAAATCAATCAGCAAGCAGCCAGAATAGGGTGCCCTGTTTGAGTACTACCATTCACTGGTGATGAAATCCAGTATCGCAATAGTATACAAAAAGGGTTGGTCGAAAGTACAGTTACGGTCACTCTAGAGCTTCGCCCGAACCTCAGACGATAGGTGTAAGCACTCTCGTGAAGACGAGTACCCTCCTAAAGACTGAAGACAGAGTGGGTCCGTTTGTTTCAGGTACCAGGACAGCCCGTCCCAGTCACCTTGTGTAAGTCCCTAAAACTATGGCCACTAAGGATACCTCAAATCACAGACATCATCAGGGGGGTCCATGGTCAAGGACAGTGTGCTATATGGGCAGAATACCTAGATCCAGATCTGAGTTTCGGCATCCGAAGAACCTGTGTCTTTCCAGGATAGTCAGAAGACAGTGAGCTCTGTCATTTGCAAGTGTTGTCTCATGTGTCCCGGTAAAGGAATGGTCAGATAATATGAGTGCGACGGATTCACTCGTTAATGACTCTAGTTTTCAAGTTTTTACGAGATCTTGGGTAGTTTCTCCTTTCCTTGTGGATCCCCTGCTTCGAACTATTTTTGTGTGAATAAGAAAGAGTTATTCGTTGATTTCAGTATCGCTTTATTTTTATTGTACTTTATTATTAGTCTTGCGGAGGGGGAGTGGACGTATGAAGTATAGTGAGACTCTGACTCAAGAAACCATGCAAAACATGCTCTAAATATTAAATTCAATGAAGAGTGTTTCTACAGGGAGAGGTTTATTTTTCAATCATCCATGCACCAACATGTAAATAACACAGCTCAAATTTTAAAGATTCAAACTTCTATCTACCTCTTTTAACAGTCTGTGAACTAAAACTTTCAGAATAAACTCAGCTAGATGCAAAAAAATAATAAAAAAAATATTTTATCTTTAAAAAGTAAATGTTTTTCACACTAAATAAACAAGAGAAACAAATAAAAATGCCAACTTAGCAGACAAGCACAGGGATTCAGTCAGTGAAAGGTACTGATGGCCAAAAAACTCTACAGCTAAAACAGAGTCACAGCAGTGAACAGCAAGGTTTTTGGCTGAGTAACGCTCTGTCTATGAGAAAATACAGTGTTATAACGCATTGTATTTAAGCATAGACCGTGTTATAACACACTGGATAGCCTGCATAGGTCATGTTAACTAGGGAAAAGCTCTTCAGTTGGCCAGACAGGAACAGGATTGAACTCTGCAAGCGTTTGGTATGTCTACTGGGCATCAAAAATGGTCGGAAGGATTTTTGAACAGAGAAGAGAAGAAAGGAAGGAAAAAATAGTCCGGAAACTATGGGGGTAGATCCCCAGTGGAGTCGCCAATTCTGCTATAGGGTAAACTGCTTGGGTTGTTGGTTTTCGAATATCCCTCCTAGGGCTTTCCGGTGCCTGAGGTAGATAGTAAGATTAGCTATGCTGTTCACAAAGATGGCATGAGCACGTTCATATTAGCTTGAAATAACTTGAAGGAATACAATAGATAATTACCTCTTTGATAGTCTTGGAGTCCCTTGGAGAGCGCTGCGCAGCGAAGCAAGAGTCCTTCTTCACCGGCTCCAAATCTGAGTCTTGCAATCAGTCAAAGCACCCGCGTAATTTCTAATATAACAAGTATCCTATCAATTAAATCAATACACAATAAACATCTAGATTATGCACATCTGAGCCATTCATATCATACTATGTAAATGTTCAAACAATAATGACAATATTAAGCATTGAATGGACAAAACGAACATAGTTCTATTGATTTTGAAAGAAGGATGATTACAACCATCGGTTGTACCAAGCCCTCCTCGGTCTCCCAATCTCTCTTATCTCTCAAGTGAAGAAGTTCAAGTCAACAAGCTCTCTAGGAACCTCTTTGACTCTTGGCCTTCACAATGTAACACTATTCTCTATTCCACAAGTATACAAGAACCTTGAGCAATCCTTTGACCTTCAATTAAGAGCCTTCAGCTCCTTCTTATAGGAGAGGGAGAAGGCCATTGTTGCCCTTCTCTTTCCACTAGTTTGGAATGGAAAAAGCTTAGATGTTTCTTTGATCTCTATGCTTTTGCCTCTTTTGGAGTTCAGTCTTCTATGGAAATGACCAATAATGAACTGGTGCTTCTGCAATTTCCTTTGTGAACTGACTCCTTTGTGAGGGAAAGTCGGAGATTCAAATCATTCTCCGCGCTCTTTTCCCAATTCAAACTTAAAACATGGGTAACGCTCCCCTCCAGTGTAAACAGAGCGTTGCCCTAGCCACTAACACAGCCAATGTACTGATTGCCTGCATTATAACGCTCTTGTTCTGTTCTATATAAGCGTTACCCTGGCAGAAATAGGTTTAATTTAGGTCTTTGTATCCCTTCCATATTTGTCTTCCCCTCTGAGCTGATGAGGAGGTATTTTGACCTGTAACAATATGCCACAACTAATCATAGCATAGACATGCATGTCAAGAATACTCACCAGCAGAATATCTAACTATATCAGGTTGTCAAATTTTTCCAACTTCTGCACCAAGGAAATTGGCTCACCAAGGAAAAATTTCAATAGAAGTTTCCCCATCTCATGGAGGCACTCAATGCAATGGGAACCATTGCTTCTAAATGGGGGAGGACTGATCCAGGTGGATAGTGGTGGCCACCTTCCTATTCCACTTGGACCACCACTATTGTTTCTTTCAGTTTCCTTAATCATAGTACAATTTACTATTTTTGGCAGTTTTTCAAGCCTTGAACTTTTGGAGTCGTTTTGAGGCCCTAAACGACGCTTTTTTAGAAATAGGGAAAAAATGTAGCCTATGATAAGATTTTGTAGTTAAAATTTTTAGTCCTCAGATAGATATTGATAATGAGGTATTATACATGTCAAACAAAAATCGTATGCCAAAGTTATGACCCTAAGAAGTTGATGTACCAATTTACCCCAACGGGCCCCACAAAATTTTCGCGCTTCATCTCCTAAGGTTAGGTTTTTGGATGTTTATGGTTTTCCATTATTTCTCAATAATAAATAGGCCTATGAGTTTCATTGTAACACATTTAGGAAGGCATGTAGCCACCACATATCTTCTTAGTAAGCTACCATCATTTGAGCTAGTTTATTACCATTATGCATGTAAACAGTTTTTAGTACTTTGTTATTAATGAATTGAAGTTTTGTTTTCATTGTATATCTATGTTTTTGTTTATATCTGTATTTCATTTCATTCCTTCGTAAATATGGATCATCAGTGCAAGTTAATAATGGTTTCTCATGATGCATTAGTGGAAATGCAAACATGGAAAAAAACAAGTTATTGACTTGTAGGTATTATTCTAGGTACATTCATAGTGAAATTGAATATGGTGTATGAAGATGAAATGTAGGAAATCATATTAGCTTTTGGAATATATAATTTTTATTTATGATTTTTTTGTATGACCCTATGAAGTTCTAGCTTATCTAACATTGATATGTTATTCTCCTACAAAATATAATGTCTATGTTTCGATTACATGAGGAGTTGAGTACCTAAATCATGGAACATACTAAAAATCAATTTTTACAATTGTAGAGAACATATTCACATTATGCACAACTATTTTTTCAAAAAATTAGTGCTAATTTTATAAATTATGAAAATAATTATGGCCTTGAAATTATGAATTCATGCATTAACGTAGGGTTTAAGGGTCTTAACATAATCAAACTTAATCCATTTTATATTGTAGATCTTGATTTATGCTAGTGTAACATATGCCTTTTTTTTTACAAGGTAATAAAAATCTATAGCAGGAGAAAAATGCATATGTTTTAATATTCTGACATATATTCATTTTATATTCTTCAGAAAATAATTATTATATATGCATAAAAATTTAAAAATAATAACATAATAATGTAAATATCTTCAAGACCTTTTTATTATGATAAAGGAAGGTTGTATATTCTTATTTGACATAGCTTCGATCAACCAACACTCCTTTGCCTTGGATTCATAATTTTCAAATTTCCATTTATATAGATCAATATCATTTTTTTTCCCTATGGAGAGAAGGGACCCTGATAGAATTTCTCCAAACGCGTTGGGCTCCACATTGTCTTTGTTCTCGTTTAGTATTTGGTATAACCTCCTTGTTTCTATGTCATTTTCTCAGGTTTTCACCCAAGGCATTCATTCATAAGGGTCAAGTGGTATTATAACCTTTTCCTTGTGTTCCCTTTAGCTTGATTCTATCTATTTTTAGGGAGACCATTTCCTTCATTCTTAAACCCCATGGTATTCCAACTAGAGTCGGAAATGTTGGTATTCCATCAACTAGGTTGATTACCTCAAAGTTAATGAAGGTGAAAATCCCCATAATGGATGTTCTTACTTGCTTCACCATTCCAATGGGTTCGATGAATCTATATTCTGCTAACTTAAGGTAGTTGGTCATTCATTCAAGAGTAGGCCTTCCTAAATTTATCCATGTTTCTCTTGGAAGGATGTTTAATTGTGATGCAAAGTCTACCACGACTTATTTTATTGTATTTGTCTATCTCGAGGTCTACTTGAGGATCATAATCATTAAACTGTTTTCCTTGAGATATCTAGCAAAAATTTATATATTGATTCCTCCCCTCATTATAATTTTTAAATATATTGAGAAGTTCAATCAAACGACTGACTAACTATTCTTCTTTCAATGGTTCCATAAATTCTTCTACTATATTTTCCTTCATTAGTTTATTATGTGCAACTCATTTTTGAAGAATTTGACTACCTTCTCCATTGTATCACTGTGTTGTATCGGGATATTGGGTAGTATTATATAAGAATATAAAATAACTTGTTGACTTCCTGAAATATCATCTTGACCTCCTCCTAATTTTGTAATAACATGGATATTTTTTGAGTTCAATACCTCTTTCTTTGGGACAACTTGAGGAAGATTTACAAATCGTTTATTCAATGTTTTTTCTAGTATTTTTGGAAAATATTAAAAGGAGTGATCATCCAAACCATGCACATTGAAGAATATTAAATAATTTTTATCCTTTAAAGGACTTCTACGCTCCGTGTAGCCTTCTTGCCAACATGTAAATTAGTATAACTATCCTAGACTGTGAACTCAACCTCAACCTCATCCATTGTAGCCTCCTTGTAATCCACAATATCCTGATTTTTTTTTCCTCTTCGTCCTTCAACAGTTGGGGCATTGAATTGATATGATGCCTCAATATGATAAACACCATTCTAATTAGGCTTATTCTTATCATTCAACTGGAATTATTGTGTAAAGTGTGTATTATCCTCATAAATGGCACACCACTTAGGTTTTACATTCCTCAAGTGATATTGACATTCTTTAATGCTATGAATTGACACGAATTGAAAATTTTCACAATATATGTTTTTTTGGACTCGTTGAACATCCTAATCAAAATAGTTAGAAAATTTTCAATTATATTTGGTGTGCCCATAATTCCTACAATTACTACACCAAATATTTCTTTTCTACAAGGATAAAGTTAACAATGATTGTTGTGGTTGTGTAATTTTTTTCTTCTTATCTCTTATTATTCATTGAGGGGTTTGCCTACCAGTGATCATCTGCCTCAATTCTTTGTGCCAATTTCAAGGCTTGTTCACATGATTATACTTCATGAATTCTCATTGGCCCATAAATACTTGTTAGTAACCTAAAAAAATACCATTTCACGAGTAGGGATTCATCAATATTGTAAGGGATTTGACTTAATAAATCATTAAACCTTTTATCATACTCCCTGACTATTTCATGTTGTCACTATTTAATTTCTTTTAACTTTTGGGTTGTAAGATGTTTAACATCCTGAGCTTTAAAGAAGGAGAAAAAAAGGCTATCGATATCACTTTTATTTCTAGGTTGGTTCTTTGTGAATCATGAACCATGTGAGAGCTCTCTTCTAGAGATATTTTTCAAATTGTGTTATCTATTTATCTTCATATGTGATGTCATTGGATGTCCAAGATTTTTCATAGATGAACTATTTTTTTTTTGGATTTTCTTCACATTTGTAGAGGGGTGTATTATTTAGCCATATTTTGACTTGAATAGATGGAATTTTTTCTGTTTTCTTAGGATGGTTCGATTAGTTTGAATTATCGGTCTTGAAAATTGATGCTTGAGTTATGTGTGGGGTTAATTATTTTTTGTAGTCTTTAAATACTATAAAATTATCAATTGTCGTCAGTTTGACACCCCTTATCTATATATTTGACGAACTGGTTCATACAAGGTTATGTCGGTTCCTCATCTCGACTTATATCTCTTTCTTCTTCAATAGATAACAAATTTGGAAGGTGGGGTATGTTTGTGAGATTTAGAATATGGAGAAGTGTAACTTCACTTCCTTCATTCTCTATCCAAGCTTGGTTTATTGCAAGAAATTTAATTTCAATATGATATTTCAAGTTCCCATGCTCATATCTTCTGTACCAAAGTGTGGATGGCTCCAAATTAATATGCAGGCTTTGTTGAAGGAATTCTCTAATAACAATACTTGATATGCATATGACTGGGGAATGTAGAATTATTGGCCCAAAGTCATTAATTTCCATACTTCTTATGTTCCTATTAGGGATTAACTGTATATTGTCACTTCTTAATGAAGTAGGCATTGATATGCCTCTAAACTATGGATGGTTCTTGTGTGTTATCACCCAAAAAATTTCAAAACATCATTTTGACAAGGTTACAAAATTTCATGGATCAAAATTGGGTTTTAGGAGTCAATTTAGGTTTGATCAAGGGTAGGTTTTAGATTTTTTATAGTTTTAAGCTCATCCTAAGGTTCAAATAAAGCCTTCTTTAAATTTTTTTCATGTCAAATATTCATCATTTTCCATTTTTATGTCATTTCCCAAAGTTTTGTGTCAAAACTGTTCAATTAGCCGGAAAACCACAATTTCGTAGTGCCACCCGTTGAAAAAATTCATTTTTTGCTATGAAAGCGTTGATAGTTTCGTAGCGTAAACATGAAAAATTACACTACAGGCGCTATGAAAGCGCGATTTTGTAACTGTCTTGTCAGTTGAGTTGGCAGATGTCAGTTATCATTGGGAAAGGGTAGGATAGTGGCATGTCGAGTCATGTAATGATGAAATTCGATGTACATACCCACATTTGCAGTCATCATTGTCATTATAGGCTATGAATGAGGCATCATTTAGTTATGAGAGGACATTTTAAATTTCAAAATCTTTCCTAATCAATCATTCTCATTCCCTTTTACCTCCATTTGAAATGTCTGAGCTCTGAGTGTCAAGCCAAACATGTGGCTGGGTCATATAAAGGTTTTACTACACCCATATCAAGAGAGGCTGATAGTTTCTCAAGCGCTGAAAAATTTGTTCAAGAACATGGCAGAGGAAAAGAAAATTTACAGAGGAGGACATTGCTTGAGGCATGAACCTAAAGACATGAAAGCAATAATTGAAGACCCAGAAGTCATGGAAGCGTTCATAAGAGTAGGTTGCCTACGGTTTTTTGAGAAGTTGCAGGGCTATCACACACAGGTATCCAAATAATTTGCCATGAATTTCAATGGAACAGCCACTAAGGTCGAGATGCTAAGTGTGTCTATTACACCAGAGGTCTTTGCTACCGTTACTGAGATACCAAGAGGTCAAGAAACCTGGTTCAAAAGTTTCAAATTTTATATGGAGCAGTGTAAAGAGTTCATGAAGCCTGAGTACACAGACATGGAACTTAATAATGCTATCCCTAGAAGCTGCATCAAATATAACTACTCAAAACTGCTGCTCAACATTCAGAAATATTTTACCTATGAAGGCAAATATCACAAGGTTTATTCATATCATTTCAAATTTCTTCTACACTTCACTGGTAAGATTTCACTTGATTTACCTTTTTATCTGCATAGGAGTCTTGCAAAGATGGCTGATAAGGTGCAAGAAAATTCTGAAGGGAGTGAAACATCCTTATCTCATCATGGTTTAATGAAGTTATTAATTTTAGATGAAATTCAGAAGATAGGCAGAGATTGGTCATCTTTCTTGTTTATAAATGGTTTTGAGTTGGAAACCCTAACTCTTGTAAGAAACCCTAAATCTAAAGGATTTCCATCACCACCAGCAGCAGAACCAAGCAAACCTATGGCTGCAAAACCAAAAGCAACTACAAGATTGAAGAAAATAAAGCAAATCAAGAAAGGGCCAGAGCAAATGCAAATGCTTGATACTCCAACTATCTCACCTGTAAAACAGAGGTCAAAGGTTTTCAAATATGCAAAACATAAACAAGTTGTCAGCAAACAAGAAATCAAAAGAGTAACTAGAAGCCAAGCAGTGGCATTAAAAGGAAATACAGTTGCTACAGAGGAAAGCCCAGTAACAAAGGGTAATCTAGAGGATATTCTTCATTCCATTAACATAGAAGAAACACCCATTGTCCAAGATGATTTCATTGGGGAAGAGGAGCATAAACTAAAAAAGGCCAAGTCTACAAAGAAGCTAGAGTTTGAGGGGGAAGATGCAGGTTTCATTTTTCAAGCAAGAAAGCCTATGACTAGGCATGCTAGGAAACTGATGGAAGGCAGCAAGGAAGTTCAAATACCCACTGAGAAAACTAAAGCATCCAAAAATATAATTGACCTCTCATCACCCACTGTGAACAATACAATCAGCAAAAAAAAAAGGGGGAAAGGAGAAAGTGACAGAGAAAACAGAGTTTCAGCACCTTGAGGAGAAATTAAGGTTAGAAAACCAAGAAATTGTTGTCATGAAAAAGAGAGCTAGAAAGCATAGTGTCGAGAAAGTAAAGTTTAAAATAATGAAGGAAATTTGGGAAGGACAAGTTGATTCTGCTTCTGAAAACTTAAGTAATACAGAGAAATTTTCAAATGGACAGTTCCAGCAATAAAAGAAGCTAAATTTTTCAGAATAGTAAACACTCATCTGAGAGCTACTAACCAAAGACTTAAAGATCAGGTGGAGGACTTAGAGTAGCAACTGGATTTGATTCATGATGAGTTAAAAAGCAGAGGCATTAAAATGACAGTCATAGAAGAACCAATAGCTCAACCAAGTGTAAATGAAGAAGGGACCTCAAGAAAACTAGAATGACTGTGTTTTTACAGTTGATATGGTTTTTAAATGATGAAGACAGGTATATTTAGATTTTTTGGCATAACTACATTTTTCATTTCAAAAATTTTTGAAAAAACTGCATACTCAGCAGTTTCGTAGCGCATTCAGTGTAAAAAAGCAGAAAAGCGCTATGAAACTGCTGTAGCTGCTTTTCTTACTTATTTTGATCAGTTTTTGAAGGGTTGAAGAAGGAATCGAGAACTGAATTTTATATGGAGTATTTATTAAAGGGTAATTAAAAAAATCTTGGAGGAAAGAAGTCAAATATTTGAATAATAAAGGTTAAAATAGCAGCGCTACGAAAGGCGCTACGAAACTGCTATGTTTTCGTAGTGCAGAACATTACAGCATTTTGAGCAGTGTTTAAAGTAGTTTTAGATAGCTAGAGGCTAGGGAGGAGTTATGGGACTTTTTATGCCAACTTCCAACAGCCAAGGACCATGAAATGAAGGGTACATGATGGTCAGAATGTTCAAGGAATGCCAGAAGATCTTATGCCTAAAAAACGGGGTTCTGTTTCCTATGTTAGAGGAGGTCAGCAAAATGGCCATGAAGAAATGAATCCCATCATCCAGATTCTACCATGTGATGATACACTTGGAAAATGATGTAAATTTAGGTAGATCAGGTTGTTATAGATAGCAATAAGCAGTTTGAGTCCTTTTTGGATTAGGACTGTTAAGTAGATTAGGTGTATTTTTGTAATAAATTCCATGTCTAATGGTTATGCAAGGTGTCAGTAGTTAGATATTCGATGTATTTAGCCTAGAGGTAGAACATCCCATGTTTTAAGATGCCTATTAAAGACCAACAGGTTGAATTTGTAATAGGTTGGACATTTTTGGCAAAACTGTGATTGTTGTGAATTGACTGGTTTTCAGCTAATACAGAGATCTTCTACTTGACCAACTTGAGATTCAGAAGGAGTTTTAGTGTTTTCCTATTCTATTTTCATCTTTTATATATCTCATTGTAGTGGTGTTTCATCTATATTACTCAGAACTCATCTTTTATATGCTTTGACTTCCTATATAAGTGAACTGACTATGTTTTTATAGTTTCATGTGTGTGTACCTTATGACTAAAACTCTGATATGCCTCAACTTCCATGTTAAGTAGATTCACTGAATTACTTAGTTGCTTTGACTCCATAAGCCCAATGTATACATGCTGATGTGGTTCTCAACCTACATCTATCATTTATCTGTTTATTACCTAAATAGAGTTAGCCATATATATTTTTAGCCAAGTCATTAACCCTTGAGAGGGCCCTCTCAAGCTGAGGAGGCTAAGCCTCAGTCAAAAGGATAGGTTTGAAATAGTTGCATGAAGTGGACTAATCAAGAAGCCTATCAGATCCAATTTTGTGATAAGATTGTGCATCATCACTCTCATGTTCCTGAAGTCCTTTATTCATTAATCTATGGTTGGTTTTTTTATCCCTTATTTCTTGTCATTTCTTCTATCTTTTGTCCCTTTATATATTTGGAATATTGGTCGATTACTTTTATTGATGTGTACATGCATGGGTCCTCTGTTGGGTTTCTTCCTCAAGCATATATTCTTATGTATCTTGAGAAATAAATAGGTAGGTGACAATGACAATTTCTCTGATTTGATAAGTACTTGTGAAATTATTGTTATCTTATTATTATTTCATTTATATTCTTTTTTTCATCAAGAAATTACTGAAATGAAAATATATGAAGATCATGGAGAACAAGAGACACAATATATAGGCTCCAAGCTAGGGAAAAAACCCCACAAGGGGGAAAAATTTGAAAAATCATCTTCTTATAAAATCAATTCAAAGTGAGAAATCCAAGACGCAAATCCAACCTCAAATAAACCAAGTCAATCCATCCAAATTCTCATATCATCTTCCATAGAGAACTTGCATTATATCAGATAAACTCCCACAGAAAAATTGCATTATTTTAGATAATCTCTCACAAAAATTCACATTATCTCAGGTCTAGGAAGCTCACAGTTTTTGGCATATGTATGACCTTAGGAACTCACAAATATTTTCAAGAACATAGCCTCAAAACTTTGCATTTTTTTTTCCTTAGAGTTTGTTGCAAAAAAACATTGAATTTCTTTCCATTTAAGTGGAGGACATATTATAATATCCATTTGTTCTCATATGTGAAAATACACATCCTTTCAGTGATCCGACTTGACATCTAGGAGGGTTGACTTCGATTCTTGAGGTGAATTGACCAAAATTACATTTTTAAATATTCCTTTACTTTTTCCGTAAGAAGTCCAAATAGGAATTTGACTTAATGAATCTTAGAAGCATGAAGAACATTTGTATCTAATGAAATAAAAAAATATTTTTATTTTTTCTTCTTTGTACATCAATTACGTAATGATACAAGTACAAGAATAAGTATGAAGACTGAACCTAGTTACATTTTCCAACACTCCCTCTTAGCTAGGGAGGTATTCATAATTGCACAATGAGATACAATGATAGTCAAATTGAAATATTCTCATAAGAAGAGTCAGATTGATAAGCTGTCATCAACAATCAAAATCATAACCAACTGATCTAAAAATGGGTTGGATAACTTGTTATTTTTTTCAAGAGCCTCCCACTCAGTTAAACAATTAAGATCTAGATTATTCTTAACTTGTGCAGAAATGAATACTTGAAACAGGTGTATTTTTTTTTAATTGTTTAAGCGCTTTAAGACCATTTGTTTTTTCTTATATTAAACATGTGAAAAAACCATATAATGCAACAAAAAATCATCAAAACACAACAACAAAATTAATATAGGAGTTCACCTGAATATCATGGGCTATGTCTCCTTGAGCCTTTGTCAACTGACTTGGCTCTTTGGGATTATGATGAAAATTATCTTTTACAAGTAAAACACTCAACTCCAATGGTTATTTGGGTTGTACCATTGGTTTTATAATATCATCATACCCCTGTCATGGTTGTCATCACTTTGAAGAAAGATGTCGGTCCACTTAGACTTGATTTCTATTATCGGTGCCTTAAGCTTCCTTAAGCTTCTCTGTGGCACTAATACTTTAATAAATCATTTTCTATCCCTGAAACCTCACCTATTGTCTCCATCATATATTATACTTCCAAAATAGGCTGATCATTTGCTCAAAATGAGCACTGGCTCCCCAATCTAGGCCTCCATCCATTGATGGCCCTGGGCTGCCCAAAACTTCCCTGTGGCTCTTAAACCTTAAGAAGTTTTCCAATTACTCTGAAAATCCCTTCAATGGATTTATAATGTCAAAAATAGTCATAATCGACTATTAATTTTCATAAATTGGCCTCCGGCTGCTCCAGTTTCGCCTCCAACACCTAGTGGCACCCCTGGCTCTAGGTTCACTGAAAACTTATCTAAAGAATATTGGCCTTCAAAAGTATTCAAAAGCTTCTTAAAATCCCTCAATTGGATTCATAAGACTCAATACAGTTATAAATTACTATTGGTTTGATGAGAATGTATATTGGATGCTCTAGATAGGCCTCATTCTCTTGTTGGCACTTGCTGGCCCTGGTGGCCCCTGGAACTTCTTTGAAGCAACTTGGCCTTCAAAATTCCTCTAAATGTTTTGAAAAAAACACCATTAGTTACATAATTTCTGAAACATACAGACTATTGGATTCCTGAATAAGGCCTCTAGCTTCCCTAGATAGGCCTCAAACTGCAGCTAGCCCATGGTGGCCCTAGTGGCCCCTAGAAATTCTCTAAAGAAAAAACCTGCTCAAAAGTCCTCTGATGGCTCTTAAACCCTCACCAATGAGTTTGGAATGTCTGAGATAGTCTAAATTGACTATTCACACTCTCATAATGGATGAATATATCTCAAGATAGAGTCTAAACAACTTTGCCTAGTAACTCTTAAATCAACGCCACCAAATCTTGAGCACTTCAATTAGCTGGAATTTAATTTGGAGAAATCTCCACAAATAGTGTGCTCGCTCCAAAATCCGCCAAAGAAATCCATTAACATTTACTGTGTGGTTAAGGGTTGAACACATGCCCCAAAACCTCGCGGAGACATAACCGTTTACGGAACCTCTAGCTTGAATCATGGTTGGTTTGTTTTAAAACTAGAGTTAAACTCCATTGTTAGCGCTGACCATCGGATAAATTGTGCGAAGACAACCTTGAATTGGGCCATGTGAACAACCATGAAACTCTGGTGGAGAATTTCGGTAAGTCTAGACCATTTTTTTTAGCACTTTGACATGGGCTAAGGGCCTATGGGCAGGGGTTGGCCCCTCCAAACCCCCAAATGCGAATGTTCTCGACGTTAAATATAACCAAAGTTATATACATTGTAAGAACTATTGTATAGCCCAAGAGGTAAGGCGTGGGAACTCTCAGAGGTAGGTTGTGTGTTCAACTCCGGCGGAGTCCAAACAAATTTTACACCGCTGTTCATGGGCCATGTGGCGGCCTCCAAGCCTGCCACGTGGCAGACTGTGATTGGCCGAAATCCAACCCATTCAATAAAATTGTGACACATGTCACAAAATGAATGGTTCAGAAAGAATATTCTAGGGAATATTCTAAGGAATATTCCATTAATATTCCTTGTAATATTCCATGAAAATTCCCTGGAATATTCTCTTTTTTTAAATTCAAAACCCTATTAAACTTGGTCAAAGGCCAAAAATTGCAATTTACTGGAATTTTCAAATCGCGATAACTTCTTCATACGGTGTCAATTTTTAGAACCGTTCACGGCGCCGGAATCAGGAAGACAAGATCTATCCAGTTTCTCAGGTTCAACACACTTTTTAACACTCTGAAATTTGAGCTATCACTTAGTTCCTTGATCCAAATCTAATCACACCTCCCAATTGGGAATCTTTTGGACCCCAAAAGACTGATTACCTGATCTGTACAATAGATGAGAGTACAACACCCTCACTTTTCAGCCTCCATACACTTTGCCTTGCTTGGCTAGTGCCTTTGAACCACAAATTAAAGGTAGTCAACACTTCCCCTCTTGAATGCTCATGTCCTCCTGTCAAGAATTGTCTTCCTTGCACTCACTCAGAAATTTCTGGCGAGAAATTTACAGAAGGTAGTTGAACATCATGTCCTTGATCATCTATCCAAGGTGGCTCAAAAAAATGTAAGTTTCCAACATAAATGCATACATAACTGAAATTTGCATATGTACAAATGAATGTATGTCTTACTGAGTTAATAAGTCAAACCACTTCCTACCAAGCCACTTCCATGGTGATTTTTGCTGCTAAAAATATTCTTCATGTGAAACATCCGTTCTCACATCAATGATTGAATATTTGGTTCCACTTTCGTGAGTATTTTTATCCTTTTTCCTCATCTTCTTGGGATGATTAGTTGGATGCAATGTCCAACATTGGGCAACAACATGTCCCCTCTTCTGGAAATGTGTGCAAGTATTTTTCACCTTCTTTTCAAGTTTCCTTCGCTTCAACTGCTTCCTATATGCCTTCATCTTCTTCCAGCATTTTGAAACATCATGGTTACATAGACCACAATATGCATAAAAACTCTTTCTTCCATTCTTGCATGCAGATTTTCCATGATTTTCATAAACATAATCAACTTGACTATGGGAAGAATTATACCTCGCATGTTTCTTTGCATGTCCATATTTTTTACCTTCTTGAGGAGATAAACAAGTAGAGGTTCCAGCTTCGCCATAAGATTGAACATAGCCTAGATCAAATTTATTAGGCCTCTACACAACCAAAATAGGATCAATCATACCTTGTGAATGTTTGCCTAAACCTTTGGCTTCATAGCCCATTTTTAACATCAACTTGGACCCTATACCTCTAGTGTGTTTTTCAAATGAACCAACACATCTATCTCAAAAGGAAATTGAAGACAAATTAGAGTGTATTACCTCTGCTTCAAGCATGTGCTTAGTTAAGGCCTGTTGGTATTTATGGATTTGCATCTCCATCTCATGCATTCTTTGAAGAATTCCTTCTTTCTCTTGCTTCATAGCAACCAATTTCTCATGAAGTCTAGTTCTTTCTCTTCTATCTACAAATAGAATTTGCACCATAACCTTTAGGATGTAGAAGTCTCGCTTCATGTCTTCATCAAAGAATCTTGTGAAGGAGGATGATTTTGAAACCTCACTTGAAGAAGTTTTCATACTATGAAAATTAAATAAATAACTTCAACAAAATTCACAAAGCTTTCAAAACCAATTTGACAAAGCTTTTTAACAAAATGGTTGTTGAGTCAAGCTCTTCTTAAGCCAGCCTTTTTGCAAAAAAACCTCTTGTGCTTCAAGGGTTTCCTTGAGGTCCTTTGGGTAAGGAGAATGCCTTCATCCCTTCTTCCTTCTTTTCCTCTTCTGGAATTAGCTAGCAGTAGCTCTCCCTTCACATCTGGAAAACTCAAACTTGTAAGCAACAATCAGTTTGCAAACAGTCAATTTATTTGCACTGTTTAAACACCTTTCAAGTCAAATAAGTAACCTTGTGCTCTGTCAATTAAGAAAACTTGGCTCTGATACCAACCTGATCTAAAAATCGTTTGGATAAATTTTTATGGTTTTCAAGAACCTCCCACTCAATTAAACAATTAAGATCTAGCTTATTCTTGACTTGTGTGGAAATGAATACTTGAAACAAGTGTATTTTTTTTTTAACTGTTTAAGTTCTTTAAGACCATTTTTTTGCTGATATTAAACATGTGCAACAACCATATAATGCATAAACAAATAATCAACACATAACAAAAAATTTAATATAGTATTTCACCCGAATATCGTGGGCTATGTCTCCTTGAGCCTTTGTCAACGGACTTGGCTCTTTGGGATCATGATGAAAATTATCTTTTACAAGTAAAATACTCAACTCCAATGGTTATTTTGGATGTATCATTGGGTTTATAATATAATCATACCCATATCATGGCTTTCATCACTGTGAAGAAAGATCTAGGTCCCCTTAGACTTGATTTCTGTTGTCGGTGCCTTAAGCTTCCCTGAGCTTCTCTGTGGAACTAACCATTTAAGAAATAATTTTTTTGTCCCTGAAACCTCACCTAATATCTCTATCACATATCAAACTTCCAAAATAGACTGATCATTTTCTCAAAATGAGCAGTGGCTCCCCAATCTAGGCCTCCATCCACTTATGGCCCTAGGCTGCCCAAAACTTCCCTGTGGCTCTTTGACCTTCAGAAGTTTTTAAATGAATCTAAAAATATCTTCAATGGATTCATAATGTTAAAAATAGTCATAATAGACTATTCATTTTCATAAATTAGCCTACGGCTGCTCTGGTTTCGCCTCCAACACCTGGTGGCACCCTTGGCTCTAGGTTCACTGAAAACTCCTCTGAAGAATCTTTACCTTAAAAAGTCTTTAAAAGCTTCTAAAAATCCCTCCTTTGGATTCATAAGACTCAATACAGTCAGAAATGATTATTGGTTTGCTGAGAATGGATACCGGCTGCTCTAGATAGGACTCATTCTCCTGCTAGCACTTGTTGGCCCTCGTGGCCCCTGGAACTTCTCTGAAGAAAATTGGCCTTAAAAATTACTCTACATATTATGTGAACCACACCATTAGTTCCATAATGTCTTAAAAATACA